>CM052701.1:111413719-111532873 GCA_028551405.1 Uromys caudimaculatus
TAATGGTAGATTACAGTGTGGTCTTAAGTTGATAGATATCTCATTCCATCTTAAAACTTGATTTAATATGAAAAACCACTTTTGTCTGCATTAGATTTAGAGTGAAGTTTGCTTTTTTAAGATAAAGATTATTGTATCTACTGTGGGCTTTGAAATATTGTTACATCCTAGCTATTGAAATGAATACTTGAGAATACTTATAAATGTTTTATATGCTACTCGAAGGAATTCCAAATACTTTCCTTCAGTTGAGTCCTTACTTTTACGTGCATATTTGCTGACATTAAAAAGGAACTCTGGGTTCAGAAGACAGATATGATTATCATGTTTCAGTTCAGGGTTTTAATTTATTAATGCTATCCGAGCTTTTCTGAATTTGATTCTGAGCATGAAGAAAATTTATAATTTTTTTAGGGAGGCCATTTATATCTGTGTTCCACATTTTCTTTGAGGAATTAGATTTCCTTTCTTAATTTAAAGATACTATTACCAGATTCTAAAGTTGCCTTGTAAATTTACATTTCTTTGTAACTTCATAAGTTTCTTCTGATTTTGTAATGCCCAAGCGACTACATCGATCTAGCTTTATTTTATTTTATTTTATATTTGAGATTGTAGCACGATTACAACAGTTCCCCTTTTCTTTTCTCTTCCACCCAAACACTCTACCATTTTCATTTGCAACATCCTTAAAATTTATGACCTCTTCTATTCATTAATTGTCATTATAGGCGCTGTCAGAGAGGGAGGCCTGGGAATCAAAGCAATGAACTTGTGCACTGTAGTCAGTTTTGCATCAAATCCCACATGACATACACAGTAACTGAAGAACTATGTAAAATGAAAAGTGTGACTCATATACTTTAGAAATATACTATCTTCCAAAAGGTGTAAAATTCATCTTCCTTTGAGAGTTCCAGTCTGATTTAACTAAGGAGAATGAGAGTGGTGGGTGGAGGGAAGGATGGAGAGAGAGAAACAGAGGGACAGACAAAGAAAAGCAAAGAGACAAAGAGATCTAAAGACAAATAGCCATGGGAGGAGACAGGGAAGGATTGGAGATAAGAAGGAAGACACTTCATAGTTGCATTGGATCTTTGATACTTCCCTTACTGCTCCAGTGTGTGTCAGTGGCTACGCCTATACATGGCTTCTGTGGTTATAAGCCTCTCATTCTTACATGTCTTCACATTCTAGAGGGCATGGCCCCCTTGCCTTTCTAACGCAAAAATGTTCTCTGCCTAGGTGTCTTACTGTCTCTTTTTGCTAAGTATTCCTGCTAATTCTTACATAAATAGTATTTTCACTCGTTTATTTCCCAAGGTTCTTTGGCTGTGTCACCAATTTCTGCATTAGTACTCAGGAAACTATATTTTCTAAATAGCTAGACCATGTAACAAAACAGTTTTGTTATGTTCCCTGCTAGCTCTCAAACACAAAGCAGAACTCTCTTCCTGGATCCCCTTGAAAGCCAACTTCTCTAAGTCTAAAAATGTTCAGCTAATGTTCCTAGAGTAAGAGTAGGCTTTGCCAAATCCCCAGGAGTCAAATCTTTGAAAATTGGAGAAAAATCTAGTTTTTCAAACATAGGGTAAAACATTACTTAGCCTAAAACTATTTAAAGATTGCTTTATTTAGGTATTTATTCACTGAACATACACTACTGAGATTATAATATAATTAAATCATTTCTCCTTTTCCCTCATTAAGGAAACTTTTTTTAACAGATGAAAACATTACAAAAATAAAAATCAAACAAACAAACAAAAAAACCAAGACCACAACCTACCAATACTCATAGTTGTGGAGCCCAGTCTCAATTGATACATCTATAAAATACATTAAAGGCTCAGAAAAAAATGCAGACAATGGAAAAGAAACACAGGAAGAGCCAGAGGATCAGGGATTTGATGTTAGTTCGTATCTCCTAGCGATATAAGAATCTATACCCATGAAGTCTCATCAACAATACTGTCTAATATGAGAGGAACAAAGATGACACCAGCATACAGGTCAAAGTGGATGGCATACATGTTCTTAAGATGATGATAAACTAGAATTCAACTGCATTGTTTTCATAGTATATTTGAAACTTTTTAACATTTTGCCTGTTATTACAAACAAAACAAACAGCCAAACCCACCAAAACCAGTACTCTACTTCTCTTCTCACTCCCACCCAACTATTGCTGGGGTTACAGACTTAAATGTCACAATGCATGGCTTTTTGTGTACTCAGGGTATTTGAACTCAGGTCTTTGTTCTTTTTTTTTTTTTTTTTTTTTTTTTTGAGACAGGCTTTCTCTGTGTAGCCCTGGCTGTCCTGGAACTTACTCTGTAGACCAGGCTGGCCTCGAACTCAGAAATCCACCTGCCTCTGCCTCCCAAGTGCTGGGATTAAAGGCATGCGCCACCACTGCCCGGCTAAGGTCTTTGTTCTTTCTCAGCAATCACCTTTACCCGTGGATCCATCTCTTTAGTTCTCAAATATTTGAATTTCGAAGAAAAAATGTCTCTGATAAAAACAAAAAGTCTTCATCCCTGATAGTTCATATACTTTAATAATTACTTATTCTGTGTTTTTGTTTACACTACAATTACTAGTAATTATCCACTAGTGATAATCTTCAGTTTACTAGTGATAATCCACTGTCACCAACACAACTGCATTTCTGTATTGTTAGGCCATTTATTCCACATGATGTTGCAGTGAAAAAGCTTATGAACTAAAAACAGAATAAAAGTTGTTCGTGTTTAATGTTGTTTAGATTATTTTCATCAAATGATGCATACTTATTTATGGATGTTTTCTTCCAATTATATATCTGCACGTAATTATGTCTCTTGAAATCTGTGAAAGTAGATCGACAAGTTTTTTACATAGCGACAGCAGCATAGAAACATTAATTATCTAATAAACATGTTTTTTAATTATTTCATTCCTTAAAGTTTCATTTTTTAAATATCAGTTTTCTAACTGATAGTTATAAAAATGCAGCCATAATTATTTCTTTGAAACACATATCTTTGGCATTAATTTTCTCTAATTAATTTGTAATTGTACTTTTAAACCATTTTAATAATTTTATGTGTTTATTTTGTGTGAGTGGGAGGTCATCATTGTCATGTTTAGTTCACTACAGAGGACAACTTTTGGAAGTCTGTTCCCTCTTCATACCATGTATGTGCCAGGGATAACTATGTTTGCAGTCAGTCTTGGTAGCAAAATCCTAACTGGTGAAAGCTTTCATTGGGTCACTTTTTATTATTATTTTATAAATAGGTATATAAGACATTTAGACTTGTCCTTCTATGGCCTCAAAATGATATTTTTTGAAATTTATTCATGTTCATTTTGCATATTATTTGCATGCTATTCTGCTGAAATGATTGTTAAAGCACATTACACTCTTATGGTATTTGCTTATTAATGGAATGCATCTGGGATATACAGAAGAATGAAACAGATTTCGGTGGTGAAAGGATTCCAAGTAATAGATTAGGTAAAAGGATTCCAGATAGAATGTTAAGAATGAATAACAGGATAAAGATAGAGCAGAAATTGAGGGAATGGTCAGCCAATGACTGGCCCAACTTGAGACCCATGCCATGAGCGAGAGCTGACTCTTTATACTAGTAATGATAATCTGCGATACTTGAAGACAAGAGCATCATATAACTGTCATCTGAGAGGCTTCACACAGCACCCAATGGAGGCAAGCAACCAAGAGAGGCAGAATTCCACAGCTAAACACTAGGTGAAGCTGGGGAATCCTGTGGAAAGGGGGGAGGAAGAAGAGAAGGACCCAGGGGAGTCAAGGATACAATAAAATCATCTACAGAATCAACTAAACTGAGCCCATAGAGGGTCATAGAGTCTGTACCACCAACTAGAGAGCATTCATGGGACAGACCTAGGTATTCTGCATGTATGTTACAGATGTATAGCTTGTTCTTCATGTGGAAAACCTAACTTCAGGTTCAGGGGCTGTCTCTGACTCTATTGTCTGCCTTTGGTTCCCTTACTCCTAACTGGGCTGCCATGTATAGCTTCAATAGGAAAAGACAATGCAAATTCATACGCCAAAGTGAGTTCATATCCATGGGAGGTATCCTCTTCTCTGAGAAAAAAGGAAAGAAGGATGGATGGAGGTGAGGTGAGGCGAGAGGGAGGAACTGTGAGGAGACTTTGGAAGAGAATCTGTGATCCAGATGTAAAATTAGGGAATTAATTAATTAAAAATAATTAATAAAGGAGAACATTTTATTCCCTTAGTCATATGAGGAAATAAAGAATCGACTAAGCAAAATGCAGGGGAAAGTGTTGACTAGAAACATTGCCTGTGGTCAGCAGGATCTTCTAGGGTATAGAAGTGAAGCAACCAGTCAGGATCTAAGGCATAACGGCATCCTTTGCTTTTTTCTAGATTCCAACACAGAAAGTCAAGGTGTGACTTTTTTTTATTGCTAATGATTAATAGGAACATGGAGATAATAGTCCCCAAAAGAATGATAAGAACGGCCTCTTTATACTGTGCTCTGGAACCTTGCAATCCTACTTTTGTGAACATTTTTAGTTCCTATGGCTGGGAAAAAACCTGTTAAGAGAAAGGATTAACACCTTAAACTTTACCAGAAATGTAAGCCAGTGTGAAGGAGATAATTCGTTATCTTTTGAAGAGAAGGCAGAAGTAGACAAGATGACAATACTTGGTGTCTGAAGACATAGACAATGGGGACCTGGCAATGTGGCTCAAAAGTTTTTGAAAAATTGCAAATTGAATATCAAAGATAAACTTGTTTTATTTCTAAATTTCCCGAGTGTGTCATAATAAATGTATGTCCGTGTATTACTAATCACCTTGAGATGAAAAATCTCTTGGGAAACACAGACAGATTCGTGTACTAACCAGAGATATAGTCACTTGGTCTCTATCTCTTAAAGAGCACCACAGGTAAAAGGTATGCTATGCTTTCATAGTACAAAGTATATCATGTGATTCTCTGACCTCAGTTGGATAGAGAGTTAATGATTATAGGACAGTAATAGCTAAGGAAAGTTTGCTCCTTTGGTAATGCAAGCCTGTTGGTTCTTTGTACCTTCCAGAAGGAAGAGGAGACTAGGTAAAAGAGTTTTTTAAATCAACTGGGCTCATTGATGAGGTTTTCTGTTTTGTCTATAGTTTTTATTAATTCAAAGCTACACTGCAGTAGAATCCAGTCAGCACTTTGACATGCATGTTGTTATTGCTTCTGTAAGTTCATTCATCACCACTAAACTTATTACAAATTCATTCATTGGCCTACTAACCATCCAATAGCTCTGTCAAATTCCAGTATTCTAATATTCTAATATTTTCATTAAAATACCCTACAATAGTTAACTGTTTTTCAATTATAATCAAGAAAGCAAATTGCTAGAACATAGTAAGGGGTAAAAAGAGCTATAACCCTGAAAAAATAGTGACTTAGATATATGCTGAACAGGAGCAAATAATAATACAGAATATAGTATAAAGCCGAAGGCTGTCAGCACAACAATATTTCTAACACCTTTTGCATTCCCGAGTATAACATTCAGTTTCCTCGTATCGTAAGATTTGTACACAAAGTAGATTATAAGCTGTAGTAACTGCTTCTCATCTCTTCCTACACATTTTATGAATATTTGAAGAACCAATATTCACTCAATTTCCCAAACTTCAAATGAAGGAATTATGTTTAATCTCTGGTTATCTCTAAACCTCTATATCTTTTCTAGTATAGTTCTATTATTCATGAGTTCTACTGATCTCTATAATAAATTCCCTTTTTTACTTTCAGGTACATTTGTTTAGTTTACTCCTATCTCATCTTTTACCTAGACCTCTACCTCCATGGCTACATCCCCTTCTAAGTTACAGTCTATTACTAACCTTCACACTGCTTACCAAAGTGTTCTTTCTAAGAGGGAATTAATATCAGTCCTTGCAGGTTGGCATGATGCAGTAACATAAAAATTGGTTTAGAGATCGGGATTATATTGCTAACAGCTCTGGAGTCTTGAAACTTGAAGTTCAATATGCTCTAGATTTGGTAACTTGTGAGAGCTTCTTCCTTCAGGACACTTTCTCTTGAAGTAGTCCAATCATGGAAAGAGTGAGAAATCTCTTCACAGAACATTTGTATGGATAATAAAGAGTCTATAAAAGCTCAACTCCCAAATGAAAATTTTCTCAGTCTCCAGATTCTAATACCATGTTATCCATTGTGAATACTGAGGGCATGAAAGTGACATATCCATTAAGCACAACAAAACAAAAATTCATTGCGTTAATCTACAAATGTAAATGAGCAACAAATAAATGAAAATCTGGTTCTTTCAGTTGCTGTCCTTTATCAATTGCCTTAAAAGACTCTTAACTAATCCTATTATCTCTTAAAATCTTGAAATTCACTGAATGAGCTGTTGCCTCTAGATGGCCCTTCTATCTGATAATTTCCATTATCCCGATCATTTAGCTAACAAAGATGTGCTATTCAGGACTGATCTCAAGTATAGTATTTTCCACTTAGCCTTTCCTTATCAGGCTAAAGTTATCTATTCATTGGCTTCCCAAGCACAATGGACATGATTTTGATGCACAGTTCTTAAAAAGCATTCAAGTCTCTGCAAGAGAGTCAGACTATGTGACCATAAGGGCTATGCCTTCTTGTTCTTGACATCTTTGGTTTTTAATATGCTGTTCCATGTACAATGGGATTCCGCTACTCTTTGCCAAAAGTAATATTCTAGCTCTACAAAAATGTAAGGTATTTCTTCATTATAGGCTTGTGTTCTATTGATCATGTGTGTTTACTCAATCACTTTTAGATATCACTTAGTAATTCCTTAATTCTAATTCCTGGAGGCCAAAAGAAAATGATGTGTACATTGGGACTAGAGCTATATACATGGTTGTGAGTCTTCACATGTGTGGTCAGAATTAAACCTGGAAGAGCAGTCAATTGCTATTAACTACTGAGGCATCTCTTGAAGCACAAAAATGAATGTTGTGCTTTATCAAGAATCATTTGATAAGGAGCCATTTCTGGAAATAATCTGTGCTAATGAGAAAATGCACTGAAGAAAAGTAGGATGTGGGCTTGGTTATTTTTGCCTTCAACAAGGTATCTTTACTCTTCACTGTGAATAGTACATGCTGCTAATTTTGATCTCTGAAAAAATGTATGTGATTCATGCAAGCCACAGTACATGCAAATTTTCAAATGGATAACCTAAATCCTTAATTTAAAGGCAGTTATGCTGAGGAGGTTCTGTGGGAAACAAGGACATTTCAAGAGTTTTACTATTTTGAACATTCATTATAGACTGAGTAAGCACAACTACAACAACTCTTGGATACAGCATTTCAATTATTATAAGTTCTGTTTATTAGATCTCAGAAAAAAAAGTGTCAGAAAATTAAAATTTCTGGAGGACTTAAAAATAGACATGTCTACTTTATAATAAAATTGCTAACATTAACAGAGAAAAACTCACATGCACTCAACCTTACACACACACACACACACACACACACACACATACACACACACACACACACACACACACCTACAGGCAACTAAGGAATGCTGAGTGAAGAAATATATACTTTTCCATTAACTATCTGAAGAAAAGCTAAATTCCCCTTTGACATTCTATTTAGGAAGATAAACTATGTTCTTTCTGATACAGCCATATAGCATGTTAAAGCACAACTACTTTCTCATTATTTCAAATATACTCATGTTTTGAAGCAAAGCAATAGGATTCCCTCTGAAATTGTATTCAAACTGTTCACACTTCCCACTCTGACTAGATGACTCAGAGAAAGTTGTTTATCTTAGCATTCTGCAGCCAAGTTGTAAGAAATTTCAGGTAATGATATTGCCAGGCCAGTTTGCCACACAAATAAAAGTAATATCAAGTGTAAATCTTGAATGTTAGCATAGCCTTCACATGACAAATATACGACTCAAAACTAGTCCATCCTTAAGGATGCCACTGCTGTTTTTGTTCTCAAATAAAGGACCAGGTTGGTGGAAAAACCAGGTAGGCAGTTAATGCTGCTTCCCTATTCTTGATACCTCATATTCTATGAGAAGGAGGAAGCCTCATGCTACAATAAAATAAATATGTAATTCTATGTGTTAGGCTTGTGAACATTATCTCAGTGTGAAGTAAAGACTAGTACAATATAATCTGCTATTGAAATTGAATATGGTATAAATTTCTTTCTAGCATACTAATAGTTATGTATGCATGTAACCGATATTTTAAAGATTACAAAGACAATTATAGCCCATACCAAAGCCTATAATGTATATTACTCATGATTATCATAATTTCCAATGAGAAATTTATTTCTCAAAATTGATGTAAGTTGCTAGATATTGCCATACTTTTAACACAGCTCTTATCTTTGTTTTAAATGCATTAGACCTCCATGGGGAGAATGCTGAATTGATGATAACATAGATATATAAGTTAAAATGCATTATTCAATATTATGTCACCAATTTCTGTTCTCATTTTTATAATATGGCTCACAAATATTTGTAATGCTTTGTGTTGCTTACTTTCAAGACTCAGATTTCTGTATAAAAACATAGCATTTTACTATAGGAAATGCAGTAAATCCTGGAACATACATGTTTGAATTTATGTTTTTAAAGAAAAACATTTTTAAAGTTTGACTATTGATTTTTACCTCAATTTAAGTAAAACACATATACTTATATTTGTGTTTGTTTATTTTTAATTTTAATATATTTTATTTAAAATACAATATCATTATTTGCTTAACCACCTTTTTTCCTCCAGACCTTTCCATGCCCCACATTCTCAAATTGATGACCTCTTTTTTATAATTACTATTTTACACAAAACATACACACACACACACACACACACACACACACAAGCAAGAGGGTCATGGATAGAAATATCTCTTAAAATATCAAGCAGCAGAATACATAAAGAGAAATCTCAAGAGAGAAAGTAGAACATAGAGAAAAGCAGACTGGAAAAGCTGAATCAAACAGAACATAGGTCATCAGCTTGGATCCATGATTTAACTTTTAGTCATTTATTTTCATGGCTTCTTTCCAAGCCAAGGCTGGTCCTTGGCACCTTACGTTCAATTAGGAGATGATGGTTACCAATAACATGTGAGTTCCATTTAATGCATCTTTACCTATATCTCATTGTGTTTCATAGATGTTGCAACTGAACAGTAAGAACTCCAAAACTGTTTTATAAAAATTCAAGAAATTGTATTTTGTATTTACCAAAATAATACACAATATAAATCAAGTGTTTGATTTTGCTTATCTTTATTACTTAGAAAGTGCATTAGAATAATCAGAAAAAAAATATGCTTCTAACTCTCAGAAACCTAACAAAACTTTACGTCAAATGATGGAATAAATATGTCATTTGTAAGCCATCAATATTTGTCTTAGTCAGGGTTTCTATTCCTGCACAAACATCATGACCAAGATGCAAGTTGGGGAGGAAAGGGTTTATTCGGCTTATACTTCCATGCTGCTGTTCATCACAAAAGGAAGTCAGGACTGGAACTCAAGCAGGTCACGGAGCAGGAGCTGATGCAGAGGCCATGGAGGGATGTCACTTACTGGTTTCCTTCTCCTGGCTTGCTCAGCCTGCTTTCTTATAGACCCCAAGACTACCAGCCCACAGATGGTACCACCCACAAGGGACCCTCCCCCCTTGACCACTAATTGAGAAAATGCCCTACGGCTGAATCTCATGGAGGCATTTTCTCAACTGAAACTTCTTTCTCTGTGATAACTTCAACTTGTGTCAAGTTGACACACAAAACTAGCCAGTACAATATTCTATGCTCTTCATATCCACTTTCTGTCAGGAAAAGAATATGTTTAGCAACCACTTGAAAAGTCTAGAAGATAATTGATCTTAGTTTTAACTTCCAACCTGAACAAAGAACCTCCAGGTTCTTCTAATTTTGTATTTCCTGCACAAAAGAACAGTTAAAATAAATAAACACCATTGTATTCAATCCAAATGAAACTGTAATTTCATAAACAAAAGGGGAGATAGAAGTGCATGTAGACTGTACCTATGATATCTGTAAATATTTGACTTATGCAAACATAGTCTGCATCAGTTTGTGTGCAGAGCCACCTACCTACTGGGAATCCCTATGCCGACCATGTTGAATTTCACCACAACAAATTAGAGAAGTGAGATTCAAACAATCAATTAGCACTTTGGCCAGTTCCAGGAATATGTGTATGCATGTTTTTATTTCATGGTAAGTCTGAAACTGTAAAAATAATCACAGAACTAAAGAATACTTAATTGAGTGTCTCTACTTGCAGTCTGTGTTATTTGTGTGTGTGTGTGTGTGTGTGTGTGTGTGTGTGTGTGTGTGTGTGTCTCTGTGAATCTTGAAAGAATCTAATTTATTTAAATGAAAAGAAATTTGGAGAAACTGTTTGCATTTATGTTTGGGATAGTGAGAAGCAATAGTTTAGAGAAGACTCATCTGGATTTGAGCAAGTAAGACTTGATATTGACAGAACCCTGAGGAATGTACAAAGTTTTCATTGAGGAGAGCCTGCTATGAAGTAGATATTGAATTTCTAGGGAAGTGCCTACAAGTCCCTTATCAGCATTCTAAACTGAAATCTTCTAAAGAGCTAGTGTAACCAGAGTAACCCAACTTTCATGGAATCCTCCAGGTAAGGATCAAATAAACACACACACAGAGACATCTAGACAAACAGACAGACAGACAGACAGACACACACACACACACATGCAGACACATAATGAAGTGATGAAAAGAGACAGGAAATGATTTAATCAAATAGACATTTTAGGAAAATAAATTCAACCATTCAACTTTATTGTTGTGGTACCAACATGTACTTTATGTCAAATAGGGGAAGAATTAAAGCATGTACAAATGTTATCTGTAAGAATATTTCATGCAGTATTGGTTAAACTTTACCTTGATAGGAAATGAGATTAATTAGGCAGTCACTGTTTGGATGATTAACATATCTATTTGCAGTGTAAAATTCTGACTTTAAAAAAAATACAGATATTAAATGGAAGCAGAGGTATCAGACTTTAATTCTGGATTTGGTTACCTTGCAAATTCCAAAGAGGAGTGAGTGTTTCTTATTAAAATCAGTTTCTAAGTCCATGTAACAGAAATAATGTCACATGATAAGCATTTTCTTATCAAGGCTCTCTTCTAATTTATTAGCTTTCGAGTACTTGTCCTGTGTGATATATCTTGTGAACATCTCTATTCTTGTACTATTCATACATATCAGAGTCATTTATGTGCTCACCTCCACTAAAATGATTGCCCTCATGTACAATGACTGAAATTAGTTGATAACCATTTAATTAACTTAATTCCAATGGCTAGAAAACAATGCCTCTGAGGTCCAGAACATATTTCAGCCATAAACTGTGGGGCAGTGATCTGTGACAGGCAGTCTGGCACTCGGTTGAGCACAGGCATAAAATCGGGGCCACCCAGTAGAATAATCCACAAGGGACCGGACAACTTTATGCCAAAGCTCCCAGGAGGCTTTTGGATCCAGTTATGGTCATGTACCACTCCTCCTCAGGTAGAGGCGTGGCCACACAGTCCCAAGCCATCCCCATGTTAATGAGACACTTAGAGGCTTAGCCATACCCCTTCCCAGTTGCTATATCTGCCTTGCCTCTCCCAGAGAGGCAGGGGTACAATTCCATCCATGGCCACTCCATGCGATAAAAATAAACGTCTTAGAATTATGGACTGTCTCTTCATCTGGACCGGAGGTGGGAAGCGAGGGATCCGGCCCTCGATTAAGGAGCCTCTTCTAATCTCTCACCAAGGGCTTTCCAGCGCTCCCAGACGGTACCCATTCACCCAAGCATAAGCAGCTAGCCTGGTGCCCTAAGTCACCAAAACCTGGTCTGGGGGGATTTCCAGCTGCGCTCCAGCTAGCCTGTCCACGGCACCCTGTGGCGACTGTGGTGTCTCGGGCTAGAGAACCCATGGAGACGGCTACTGTGCATCCCTGAGAATGGTCCCTCCTCCACCCATGGGCAGGGTCTGCAAAGGCTTCCCACAGCCCCCACCTGCCTCTCGGACTGTGTGGGAAGACACATGGCCACTTCTTGCGTGTCTCCTGTCCCACCCGGGGCCTCAGCGCCCAGGTCAGATATGTGGGGCTTCATCCTACCTCGCCAGGCTTGTTCCCACAATAAACTTATTTACTTTTTCTGGATAGCTATATAGACAATCCTCACCACAGAACATTGTTCAGGTACCTAGGTTGATTTATGGTGCTTTTTTCAACACTACTTTTATACCTCCCCTGTCCCTTTTTTCATCTCCATGAACATGCTTAATTCATTTCTTCTTTAATTGTGGTATTTCATATTACACTGATTTATGCTGCTTTTGTAATGATATATTTCTATGAGATTTCACTCATGGTAGTACTCGGCAGAGTTAGATTTAGTGTCTCCACTTAGAATGGCATTATAACTGATCTATCCTATATTCTCAGAACATATGCATAAGTTACCCCATTGATTTGCAATAATAGTAAGGCTTGACTTGTCAATGAGAAATAACAAACTACTATTAAGTAAGTACTTGAAATGCAGGAAGTCTTGCAAAACTGAATGAAAAAAAAAACTATGAGAATAAGAAAGTATGATAATGTCAATTATGTACATACATAAAAAGCTTAGATTAAAATCTCAAAATAATTAAAAGTTATTTAAGATATATTTGTGGTTTAATGATACATGTTGAAAGAAAATCAATATAATACCCCCAAGATACAAGAAGAAATTCTATCTGGCATTATTTATAGATATATCTGTGCCCTACCACAGGAATTATGAGTTAAAAATCTATATTAGTTGTAATTTGCATTGATTCACAAACCTTAATACTGTCCCTATAGCACTATAGCAACATAATTCCCAGTATGGAGAACCAAGCGGCTGTGGTTTCTAGGATGTCCTCGTGCTTGCTTTGGATTTGTTCACAGATTCTGATGCATTTTAATCTGCACCCCAGCCCATATGGCTACCCTGAGTGCACTCAGAATAAGTCTCAGGTACATAGTTACTCAGCTCTAAAACAGAAGCATAACCATGTCAGGCATGTAAATTGTTCATCATCAATACAGTAATTTATGACTCTTAAAGATGTGATATAGACCCTTTTGAAGCTTATTAATTTCTAATTCCCCTTAATATCAGGTTCTAAATCTGGCTTTTCTCCCAGTGTGAGGGGCATGTTCAGAAAGGATGGATACTCAAAATGTTTTCACCAGTGAGCGGGAGTAGGAAGCTTCCATCTGAGTAGGAGTTCAGGATCTGTTCTGTGATTTCTGTTGCTAAGCAACCGCTTCCTTTGTCTGCTCTGTTCAGAACAGTTGCTTTATTTATGCTCAGTTTAAATGATGCAGATCATAATGTGAAACCATAAAAGAAAATAGAGAAAATTATGAGAAAAAATGCTTCAGGAATTTGCAATATGGTGCAGAAACTAATGAGCATGAATGCAAATAATGTTTTAATAGAAAGAAAAAAACCAAAAAACTAAAGAATCTCTACCTATCAGTCCCATTACCTGAGGGGTTTTGAACAGGTTACAGAACAATGAAGACTTAACTTTTGAATGACAGAAACACAAGCAAACTCATAGGCAGGCAGCAATGAACTACTAAACAATCTTTGGAGCAAATTTAGAAAAACAAAAAAACAAAAACAAAAAAACAAAAACAACTTTTTAAAGTACCAGATGTTGAGATAAATATGTTAAAACAAAAAAAGATTCTTAAAATAAAGATCAAATAAAGAATGGTTCAAGGATAAATGAAGAATGTTCCTCAATTCCTTAAAAAGATTAAGAATCCAGCCGGGCAGTGGTAGCACATGCCTTTAATCCCAGCACTTGGGAGGCAGAGGCCAGCCTGGTCTACAGAGTGAGTTCCAGGACAGCCAGGGCTACACAGAGAAACCCTGTCTCAAAAAGCAAAACAAAAGCAAAACAAAATAAAAAAAAAAAAAATAAGAATCCTTGGGGGAGTGTGCGTGTATGTGCCTGTGTGTGCACGTTTGTGTGCACGTGTGCGTGTGTGTGTGTGTGTGTGTGTGTGTGTGTGTGTGTGTGTGTGTGTGTAAAGTTTGGCTGACCAGGTCATGGTGCTTCCTGCTGAGCATGATGTCTCAAGTCAATTGCAACACCCACATGATGGAAGCAGAAAACTCAGTCTGGAAAGGTGTACCCTAATAACACACATAAGCTCACACATAAACACACACCCACATACCATTAAACATAAAAAGAAAAGAAAATTTTAAAGGTCTACTATAATTTTGACCTACACATATTATAAAATTAAGAAAATAACCTTGCTAGTTGATAAAAATGTCACCCTTTCATATCACATGTGAAATTATTTTAGTGGCTCTGAATTTATTTAAAAGACAATTGCTACATTAAAAGAGTGGAGTCTCTAGAGTAGTCATATAGATTAACAGAAGTTTTACAAATGTCCTTAGTGTTTAGCTTCTTCTTTAGTAAGAACTTAATGTTTTATTCACTCATTATGAGCAACAAATCAACGTGTGTCAATAAGACAAAGTTATATGAACACTTTGCAGATATTAGATATTTGCAGATACTTTGAAAGTAATGCTAGTATTACTGTCATCTTCATTAAGAGAGAAAAAAGGACAGCATGTGAAATTATGATTTAAACACACAGTCTTTGATGTAGCTCTGCCTGTTGAGTATTTATCTAAGAACTATTTTTACTGTGTTTCTTTCCTATGGTAAAATTCTGTAATTAACCACCCTCTCTTTGGATAGCCTCCTCAGTTGGAATTATGGTAAAACGCCATAGATGACCCTCCCTGCCCTGGGGATCATCAGCCCATATTGGTCCTCCAGGGCAAATGGAGCTGCAGGACAGATTGGAGTATGGAAGCCCCATTAGTAAGTACTGACATGACAACATTCCTGCATAAGCTTCAGGGAGATATTTCAACTTTATTCAGGGTGAATCAAGGCTTTACAGTTTGGGTGAGGGAGGTAGAAATATCCAGGGTGAGCAAAGGTCATTTGCTGAAGATACTGAGATGTCTCATTAGCTCAGGGAAGTATTCCAGGAATCTCAGGTGTTTGCTTAAGGGGTTTCTTTTACAGAGAAAAAGAATTAGATCCGGAATTTCCTAAGGACTACAATATTCCTCAGATAGGCAGAGTGGGGTCTGGGATCCCTCAGGTAGAAAAGAGGAAGCCTTGCTGACAGAGGGAGTCTGACATTTTGCACCATGCTCAGGGCTTTCAGGTAATAACAAACTTCATCTGTAGCAGCAGGGTTTTCCTATACTAGAAAATCAGTATATTCTATTTTTCTTATTTTTATTCTCAAGATTATATACCATGATTATAAATCCCTTGTCTTGCAGGCTTAAAAACTTGCAGCTCCTGCTTTTGGGTAACTTGCTCAATTAATTATGAATGTCTTCAGGCCTTAAGTTTCCCCCTATGTAAAAGTGTTAAATAATAATAAGAATCAAGGACTGACTGCTCATTACTAGAATCCATAGTCTTATTGCCTTTGTTATGGCTTATAAAATTAGGGATTTAGAAATATTTTCATTTATATTTTTGATTATTTTTTACAATATATTTTGATCATATTATTGCCCTTCCTCCTATTCCTAGATGCCCCCAACATTACTTATTCAACTTCTTATTCATTCTTTCTTATTAAAAGAAAAAGAAAAAAGCACAAACATGTACAACAACAAATATAGAGTAAATTTATATTAGCCAATCACTCCTGCCCTGCAGTATGGTTTATGGAACCAATGCTACTTCATTAGAGAATATTGATTTTCATCTCTTAGCAGGTATCAATTCATTCACCCTATGAACTCAGAGACTATGACAGCCCACACAAGACCTGCACACGTTCAAGTCAGACAAATTCCCAGAATGGAGAAAAGGACATGGTTACAGCCCTATCCAAGCAGATATTTGAAATTTGTCTTTTTTTTTTTTTTTAATTAAAAAAAGGATATCACACATTTGCAAGAAAGTGGTTAAAACTGGGAATTATTATGTGAAACAAACTAAGCCAAACATGAAAACACAAATGTGGCATGTTCTCTGTTGCATATAGACTCGAAATTCTCTATATTTAAATGTGCGTGCGTGTGTGTGTGTGTGTGTGTGTGTGTGAGAGAGAGAGAAAGAGAGAGCTTTGCATCATTTATGAACATAGAAAGGACCATGAGAGATGAGATGGGAAGAAATGAAAATTAAGGAAGTGGAAAGGGAAGAAAAAGGAGAAAATAATAGAATATATGTGACATAAATATAGATTGGGGAGTGTCTTAGCCAGAATTTCTATTCCTGCACAAACATCATGACCAAGATGCAAGTTGGGGAGGAAAGGGTTTATTGAGCTTACACTTCCATGCTGCTGTTCATCACCCAAGGAAGTCAGGACTGGAACTCAAGCAGGTCAGGAAGCAGGAGCTGATGCAGAGGACATGGAGGGATGTAACTTACTGGCTTGCTTCTCCTGGCTTACTCGGCTAGCTTTCTTATAGAACCCAAGACTACCAGCTCACAGATGGTACCACTCACAAGGGGCCCTCCTCCCTTGATCACTAATTGAGAAAATGCCTTACACCTATATCTCATAGAGGCATTTTCTCAACTGAAGCTCCTTTCTCTGTGATAACTCCAGTCAGTACAATTGACTCCTTGTCAACTTGACACACAAACATATCACCATAAGCCTCGACCCTTACTTTCTTATTCATCCCCAAGATCTAAATAACTTTAAAAGTCCCACAGTCTTTATTCTTACATATTAACATTTCAGTCCCTTTTAAACATCCAATCTCTTAAAATTCAAAGTCTTTTAAAAATTCCAAGTTTCTTAACTGTGGACTTCACTAAAATACCTTCTTTCTTCAAGAGGGAAAAATAACAGGCCACAGTCATAATCAAAAGCAAAATCAAACTCCAACTGTCCAATGTCCGGGATCCACTCACAATCTTCTGGATTCCTCCAAGGGCTTGAATCACTTCTCCAGCTCTGCCCTTTATAGCACACACCTTTTCTTCTACGTTCCAGATGCCTGTACTCTACTACTGCTGCTGTTCTTGGTGGTCATCTCATGGTTCTGGTATCTCCAAAACACTGCTATCTTTCGCTGCAATTAGGCTTTACCATGGTGCCACGCCTCACCTCCTTTGCATGACACCTTCAGTCCTGGGAAGTCAATTGCAACTGAGGCTGCACCTTTACCAATGGCCTTCCATGGCCTCTCACAGTGCCCAGGCCTCAGCTGCTCTTCATCACTCCTTCATGCCTTCAAAACCAGTACCACATGGGAGACTCTTAGACATTACCAAGTACAGCCACAGCTCAAGGTACAACCCTGGCTATCTCTGGTACGCAGCCTCTGTGCTCTCAGAAAACACTTCTCAGAAGATTTTACCAATTATGCTGGTCTCTTCTTAATCACCACTAATATCTTAGCTCCAGCTAACCAGCATCAATAGTCTCAGCATTGCAATGGTTTTGCTTTAGTAGTTCTGGTATCTTGTAAATCACAGCTAATTTCTTCAGCCCCAGCTAACCAAAACCACAGAATCTTCATAGTCAAAATAGCAATGGCCCTGATAAGAGTCTTTAATCTTACCTTTGAAAGTTTCACAAGCCAGGCCTCCATCTTCTGCACTGTACTTAACATTATCTTCAAAGCTCTTACACACCATCACACAAAGCTCTTAACATCTAATGGATCTTCATCCCAAAGTTCCAAAGTCCTTCCACAGTCCTCCCCAAAACATGGTCAGTTTGTCACAGGAATACCCCACTATGCTGGTACTAATTTGTCTTAGTCAGGGTTTCTATTCCTGCACAAACATCATGACCAAGAAGCAAGTTAGGGAGGAAAGGGTTTATTGAGCTTACACTTCCATGCTGCTGTTCATCACCAAAGGAAGTCAGGACTGGAATTCAAGCAGGTCAGGAAGCAGGAGCTGATGCAGAGGCCGTGGAGGGATGTAACTTACTGGCTTGCTTGCTTCTAGCTTGCTCAGCCTGCTTTCTTATAGAGCCCAAGACTACCAGCCCACAGATGGTACCACTCACAAGGGGCCCTCCTTCCTTGATCACTAATTGAGAAAATGCCTTACAGCTGGATCTCATGGAGGCATTTTCTCAACTGAAACTCCTTTCTCTGTGATAACTCCAGCTTGTGTCAAGTTGACACACAAAACTAACCAGTACAGGGTGCTATTTGTGGCAAGGTAGAAAGCCAGCAAGAACTTCCCAGACCAAAAAAAAAAAAAAAAAAAAAAAAAAAAAGAAGTGTGCTTGCACACGCGTGCGCACACATAAACACACATACACACACACTTTTTTTTTATTGTTGCTCCTAGAAAAATATGAGGTTCCTCTTTGATAGAGGAACAATTTGTGTATTCCATATGCAACTAACTTCTAATGAGATTCTCATCTGGAGATCTCATCCCCAACTGCACCAAACAGAGAATAGAGTGTGGAGAGCACACTGCTTTATTTTTTTCTTTATTAAACTAAAATAGAGGAGCAAGGAAAAACCAAATAAGTAATATTGCTCACAGTGTGCTAGGGTTACATTTCCTTATTGAAGTATATAGTTTCCATGTGATTCTATCCATTTCCTTTCACCAAAAAAAATCATTTGAGTATATATATGAAACTATATGTTTTACAATATTTTTATCTTGTCAATAATACATAAATAATAAAATAGTTATTAAAATTACTACAATCATCATCTGGTAATTTGAAAAAAATATTTTTATTCCTAAAAAGTTTTTTGTAGTGATATGTTTAATAGGCTTGATATTTCATGTGAGGTAAGAATTCAATAGTATTAATATTCCTTAAAAACAATTTTTTAAATATTCACTTTTCCAATTTTAATAAAAGCTTCTGAAATAAATACACTTATTTAAGGCCACCCCATAAGAAGACCAACAGTGTCAACTAACCCGGATCCCTGGGAACTACCAGAGCCTCAGCCACCAACCAAAGAGCATAGAGGAGCTGGTCCAAGACCCCTGGAAAGGTACACGTGTAGCAGAGGACTGCCTTGTCTGGCCTCAGTAAGAGAGAATGCACTTAATTTTGTAGAAACTTGATGCATTGGGGGAAGGGGAAGGGAGAGGGGAACAGCCTCTCAGAAGCAAAGGGGAGGGGAGAAGAGGTAAAGAATTCTGGGAGAGGGTACCGGGGAGGAGGGGAACAACATTTGGAATATAAATGACTAAAATAATTAATTGAAAATTTAAAAAGTAGAAAAATAAATAAAATGAACGGAAATGCAGAAATAATTTTTAAAAAATTCAATGGAATGTGTGTTCCACACTAATAAACAGTTATGAGAACTAACTACAGTACAGAAGAAAGATTGCATGGTACAGAACCCTTACTCTACTAAAGAGGTGGTTACCATCAAGCACACTATCAAATAGAGTGAGATTTTAATGTGCACAGAAAAGGATGAAACAAGCAAATTGGAAGAATATGCAGGAAAGGAGAAATAATCAGTGAAATGTTATGTCCAAATTGCAGGTACCCCAAGGAGCACTGAGGAGGCAATTCCGACATAAACATATAAGGGTCTTTATTACAAGCAAGGTCTCTCACCTTCCCTGTTGCTGCTGGTCAGAGTGAGAGCCCGAGTTTAGGGGTCCAGACTTTTATTGTGATTACAGCAAACTTGGGACATTTCCATATGGGCCAGCATGTTAATATTTTAAAAACTGCATTTCTGGCTTAATCTGCCAGAACCAAACACAAGGGCAGAACCACCTGACAAACAGGATGGTTAAGCTATCTATTCACTGCAGGATATCTTAGGTTATATCTAAGTGCTTTGGTTCCACTATTTTACCCTGACTGTTGCTAAAGGGGGTGGGGGAGTCATAGAATGTTTGCTCAGGTGTTATTTTCTTCCTAAAATTGGAGTTTAGCCCCTGGTCTCGCACAAAATGGAGTTTCTTCAGAAAGGATGTTGTTTGCGTTTTACTACTGTGATTTTTATAAAAAGACAGTTTTTCCTTTGTTTTCTTTCTTTTTTGTTTTGTTTTGTTAAGGGTCAATTCATAAAATCATATGACTTCAAAACCCATACAAGCATCAGAACATACTGTATCAGGTTGGGTAATAAATAGCAGAGTCAAAATATCCAGAATGAAAGACTTTTTTCTCAACTGTTCTTTTACATTTATCCACTGAATTCAAATTGGGACTTATACAGTGCAATGGAAATTTTATATTTTAAAAAAATAATAAGAAAAATGTCTATATATACAATGCTAATTTACATGTGCTAGATTGATGCACTCTTTACCTTGATTAATTTGTTTTGTGTAATAGCCTCCTGTAGCCTCCTGTACCAGATGTTGGTCTAAACGGTTTTTTGTTTGTTTGTTTGTTTTTCTGAAGGTGATCCAGGAAGTAGGTGACTGGCAGTCAAAGGATTCATACGTGTTGACAGTCTAGATGGATAGAACTGTGTGTGGTGACGTAGGGGATGATTAATTTGGCTTTCACTGAATTTTCTTTTAAAGAGTTACTGAATGATGTAGTTCAGAAAGGCAGAAACGTAGTGAGAGCCATAGGGGAAGGAGTACAGGAAGGAAAGTGAGCATTCCAAACACAAGGAGTTCAGACATAGCATAGCAGGCAGCATGCACAGGACCAGCATGGCTCAAGTCACGTTGCACCAAAAGGAGGAGAAGACACTTGCCCTGATATCTAGTCCACAGGCTTTCCCTGAATGATGACCACTTGCAAATGAAAGAGCAATTTTCACCAATGGAGTCTCACTGGGCATACAGAGCACTCTTAAGGGAAGTCCCCATGCCTAGCAGTAGAGGTCAACACAAAAATTTTATCAATGGCATTTTTGGAGGTTGTCTCATAGTATTTCACAAGGTTGTATTTTTTAACAGGTCCTTTGTGTATATATATTATGGCTTCCAGTTTTGTGTTTTTAATGGAACTTCTGTGTAGACAAATGTGTGTGTCTCTGTGTTCATATGTGCTTCTCCTGACTTTTCTTTAGTGCTCTTTTTTCTGTTTGTTTTTCCCTATTCCCATTTGCCTTGTTTTATTTTTATATTATTATTGTTTAGATTATTCATTTATTTATTTTATGTGAGTACACTGTCACTCTCTTCAGACACACTAGAAGAGGACATCAGATCCCATTACAGATGATTGTGAGCCACCATGTGGTAGCTGGGAATTGAACTCAGGCCCTTAGGAAGAGCAGTCAATGCTCTTAAGGGCATTATTTAAAAGCCTGTTTGTTTTCTAAGGAGAGACAAAATGTATGTGGATCGGATGTGAGGGGAGGTGGGAAGAACTGGGAGAAGTAAGGGAAGAGGACACAGTAATCAGATATATTGTATGAAAAAATCTATTTGTAATAAAAATTACTTACAAAGAAACATTTTTTTTTTCTCTTTGAACATTTGAACTTTTCTGGGAGACTTAATAACAGAATAAAACAGTACAGCTGAGATGTACCATCCAGATGTCAAACATAAAACTAAGGAGGATGAACATTGCAACTTCAAGAGAAAATATCCATTTCAAATTAACAAAATAAATTATATAGAAGTGCTGGGCAGTGGTGGCGCACGCCTTTAATCCCAGCACTTGGGAGGCAGAGGCAGGAGGATCTCTGAGTTAGAGGCCAGCCTGGTCTACAGAGTGAATTCCAGGACAGCCGGGGCTACACAGAGAAACCTGTTTCGAAAAAACAAACAAGCAAACAAAAATCATATAGAAGTATAACTTGCTTAGTGTTAAATTAACTTTAATTTTGCAAGACCAGTGAAAAACAAATGATAGTTTAAGGTAAAATTATTTTAAGTCAAGCAGAATTGTAATTCAAAGGTTTGTTTGATAGTACCTTCTCTCTCTGTAAACTGTGTGCTCCTCTTGATGGCCATGATCCATGGGTTGAAATTCACTATGGAAATGTAGTGCTTCCTAAGCATCACAGAGCAGTCACCCTGACTTACAGAAATATTTCTATTTACCATTTTTCTCTTTACTTTACTTCATTTAACTCATATTTGTATTCATCCCTTCCCCTAAAAAGAAAAGAAAAGAAAGAATAGAGCTACCCAGAAGTCTCAGAGCACCTCAGAAAGCTGAGGATATAATCTATCTTCAAAGCTGCATTTTTAAAAGCTATAATTAGCGTAGGATCCAAGGACGACAAATTAAAATGAACAAAGTTATCCTTAAAGAAATTTTACTCTGGGTGACATGCAGTCTAAAATAGCACTCTGTTACTCAGAGCATGAAACATAAGTCTGAAATTCAATTCCAGGTCACCAGCATTTTTGTGTGTTTTCATGAATTTATTTATTTAAAATACCTATTTATTTCTATTTTAAGTGTATTGGTATTTTGCCTAACTGTATGCAGTTCCAGTGAAGGCCAGAAGAGGGCATTACATTTTCTTTTTTCTGGAAGTGGAATTAAAGGTGATAGCTGACATGTGAGAGCAGAAAATTAAACTTGGGTCCTCTGTAAGAACAACAAATGCTCTCACTGAGACATCTCTCCAACCCTGTTAATTTTTAAAAATAATGCATTATGTATAAAGGGGTTTCAGTATGATATGAAAATGCATTCAAACAGTATAAATTCAAATCTTCTAATGATCACAGTATTTGTCATTGGAGTCAATGTGTGTGCCTTTTTAGATTCCAGAGATGAGAAGGAACAGGTAGTATTTTTTAATACTGATTTATTTCACTAAATGTAATGACTTTCACCTTTATTTACTGTTCTACAAATCACCAAATTTCATTATTCTTTATGAGTGAATTCTCTCTCTCTCTCTCTCTCTCTCTCTCTCTTCCTTGCTCTCTGCATTTGTGTGTGTGTGTGTGTGTGTGTGTGTATGAGTGCACACACATGATTCTGATTCTATTTTTATCCACTCATAGGATTGTTAATGGGTATCTAGGTTGACTATGTATTTCTGACCAGTCGATAAATATGCAAAGGCAGGAATCTCTGATATGTTGCTTGTTTTTATTTTTTTTCCTTTAGATAAAGGCCCAGAAGTACGGTACTGGAAACACATAGGATTTTAGTTTTGGGAAGAGCTTCCATGCTGTTTTCCCAGTTGGAAAAATTTACATTCTTAGCACCTGTGTATGAGATTTCATTTTTTGTTACATCTTGTCGGCATTTCTTTAAAAAAAATAATCATTTGATTTGCAAGGTAATATTGATTTGAAAGATAATATCTCCTTGTTGTCTTGGGAGCTGCTGTTTTTAAGATAATATAGGTAGCCAAAGCAGCCAAACTCACTATGCAAATGAGATTGAACTCAAATTCCTGATCCTTCCACCTCTTCTTCATCAAAGTGCTAAGATTACATTAGCAAGCCAATATGCCTGACTTTAGTTAGTTTGGTTTGTATTTCTACAAATCACCAAATTTCATTATTGTTGCTTAAAACAATTGGTTGTTATTTTTCATATGCTTGTTGCATGACCAATAAACTATGAATTTATCATTACTACAAAAATGGTCAAGTGCTTACATTTTTATTCAAGTCTTAGTTCTTAAAACATCATAAATCCTGAACCTACTAAATTAACATTATCTATTTGTTTGGGGGATTTTAAAGAGGACAAAATTCTTTATTCATCACAAGAACATTTTAAGTGTTAGGAAATATTATCTTTCATATATTGAAATGCAGGATAGAATTCTTCACAGAACATAAAATTATGTAGCGCTTGTTTAAAACTGACAGATTAATTGGTCCATAGTTCAATTGTGCCAATAAAAACTATGCCACCTATGATGAATAGAAAATATATACTATTTGAGATATATAAAAAGAAATGTTATAGGAATAATTTACTTAAAATTAAATACCAAGACAGAATCAATTGCTGTCTTTCTTGATTAACCCACATCATCCACTTTATTAGTTTTTTTCTCCCTGATGAGGAAAATTAGAGTTTTTCTGGTTTGATTTAAAATTTCTTGTAGCTTGCTAAGAGGTCAAATCACAAAAGTGCATGGTTATGTAAACACACACCATTGTTTATATAATAAAACTCAAGATGCAATTCAGAAACATCTGCTTTTAAAGTACTCTTGTGTAGAAGCAAGGAGTTCATCCACATGCTGACCAATTAGACATAATTACACGAGAACATAGACATAACAGAATTCCCACTTAACACACTAATATTTTTTGTTGTGTTTCTAGTTATAAACTCAGCATCGATGGGACTTTAAGAGCTCAGAGCTCTAATGACTGGATTAAAAGCACAGCCATTTGGTGCAGAGAAGTTGTAAAGCATTGCAGGAGGTACCATCAGTGAAAACTGCAAGACAGGCTTTACTGAAGGAACTCTGCCACCCCTTGCAAATAAAATTCAAGCTGTTCTCAGACATCAGTTCCTATTCAGGTTGCCTTCCAGAAGTGGAAGTCTTTCCAAAATTGCACCATGAAAGTTCTTCCCCTGGGGATGTCAATTAGATTTGAAAAAAAATCTTACTGGCTTTTAACACACTGATAGTCCTTCACTCTTTTTCTCAATAAGCTTATGCCACTACATTAAAGGGGAACAATCCAACAATCCATTTATGTGCTTTAAAAGTCAATTATTACATAAGTGTTTTGTCCCATAGCTTGTTTGTTTGGGTTTTTTTTTTTTCAACAAATTTCAATTTTGCATTACTGACACATTTAATTACCCAATTCTGTTATGATTATGTCTTTACTTACCTACTTTAAGATAGCATCTCTCAATATTAAAACTAAAGTCTTGATATATGTCCTGGTGATGCTCAATTAGCTCTGATAACAATCAGACTTCTGAGGTCTGCTTGGTGAGTGTTTGTGTTACCAGGATTAATTGTGAGTGTGTGTTATCAGGATAAAGTTATCTTGACTGGCTTGCTTTTTTTTGTAAGATTTTGGAGAAGGTTTCAAATGAACAAACCACAGGTGTCCATTATATTTTGGAATGCTATTCTTTGCTGTTGCATAATGGGATAAGCAGGAAGTCACCCCAGATAAAAGATAGTAATGACACAGAATGAATTTAGGAATTCACTTTGATATTTTCTTTATACAGCATCCATGATGCCAGATTGGGGTGGGAGGGCAAATATCAAGTTTGTCTTCTCTCTCGTGAATGGTTGTTGATTGGTTTTTGAATGTTTAATAAAATATACAAAGAAAAAAATACAACAGTAACAGAACACAAATAAACAAAACTCAAAGAATTTAATAGTCATGTTTAAGTAGGCTTTTAAACTTTGTAAAAGCATTTAGCTCTATCTCTCAGCATTATTGCAACAATGCTTGCACACACACACACACACACACACACACACACACACACAAATCCATACCACCACCACCACCATCATCAACAACAACAACAAAACATTCTACATGGTGTTTGAAAATCACAACTACATTCAATTGTAATTCAGGAGAATTCTGTATACTATGTTCTAACCTGTACCTCAACAGAACCTGTGTGGCAAATACTCTTCTCAGATTTCTAGATTCTTCCAAGTCCTTTGTAATACATGTAAAGTAGAAATGAAGTAATAATATGACTATCACGTACTGAGAAGATGAGAGGATAATAAGGGAGTTAAAAGATACATTTATAAGCACTTGTTACAGTTGATGAATTGAGAAGTTGATGTACCCTATTATTGTAGAAAAAAAACAATTTGGATACAGGATACAGAGAAATTAAACTGGAACTGAACTGGAAGCTTCCTTTCTGCTGACTAGCATCCAAAGGGCTGAAAGGTTTTTGCCAGGTTTTTTGGGTAAGAAAAGTCATCAAAGATCAAACCCAGATCTAAATACAGTGTGCTTAAATATCAGCTGCCAGTCAAGATATGGTTAGATATCTAGGGATAGCCAACATCTTCCTGGTTGCATCTGAAGCCTACTCCATGTGAGAGACTACAAGTCTGGTATTGTTAATCCAGTCAAAATTCCATGGCTAGAAAGTTCATATGCTATGATGTTTGGATAAACATGGTTAAAATGCTTTATGAGTGCCTTTATACATATAGACTGGTGCTGGCCATAGTCAAAGAAGTGCCTTCTGACAGTGGTTTATGATCAAGTCAGAAAATCAAAATTGACGTAAGTGCTGAGAATCTGAGGTGGTGACTTTTCACTCCCACATATGTTATCTTATATTTAGACTATGAAATCAAGGGATGTCCTAGGAAAAAAAAGTGCAAAGATTATAATAATATTTGATTGCTTTTAACATTTGATGATAATCTATCAAAGCCAGGTATCTTTAATATCTCGTTGTTGTTGCAATTATAGCATTTTTGTTTCTAAATCAAAGTTGCTTTGATATTTTTTTTTTAGTTACAAAGACCCAAACTGCATCTTCTGTGAGAGTTTAAAGAAAATTTTGGCATTATTATTATTGTTTCAATAGGCTTTTCATTTCCATTAATAGAAAGTAAATCATAGAAGAGAAAAACCAAGAGTTAAGGAGACCACACCCTATTTTCATGTCAAATTTAGAAAAAGGATTCTAAGCAGCCTTGTGTTATGTGTGTGTGTGTGTGTGTGTGTGTATGTGTCTGTGTGCATTTTAATTTTCCTTACTTTTACATCACAGAAAAGCCTTGGGCAGAGATAAAAGCAGAAGTCGATTCTGACCAAGTGGTTGTAGTGTTACAATACCTCTATTATTCTCTAACCTGTTTAGCCTGTGACGACATTCTCAATCATTTCAGAACATTTTTCTGGCAGTTTATTAAAGTAAAGGATGTTCTTACACTCCCTCAAAATATAATTTGAAATATTTTCCATTTATTAAAGAAAGAATTTATGATTTTGATATGTTATTCTGTTGAAGCGTAGGAGGTTTTCATTGGAGATGACATTAATTATAAGCAAAACTAATTCAACAGATGGATGGTAGTGAGATAAGTTGACTCATCCACTGGGAGAAAAATACAGAAGAGAAAGATAGTGCTATGCAATGGCCACTTGTAGGCTTTTCACACAATGTTATTTTACTAAAATTAATCAACATAAGTAAAAATTATAATATTTTAGTTGATACATAAAACATAGCACTTAGATGCATTATCAATATACCATAATGATTTGAACTCGTCATGTTCAAATTAGGTTAAGATCTTTAATCTCTTCAAACATTAATCATTTCCTGTGTGAAAACATTGAACATATGTTCACCCAGCTTTTAAAAATATACAATGTCCTATCACTGTTTATATGCCCATAACTGTATAATGGAGGGCCATCACTTTCTGCTTCTGGCAATTCATAGCTTAGTATTCATCAATCAACCACTCCTTGTCATGACTCCTTCCCCTTTCCACAGACACTGGTGAGTACTATGCAAGTCCTACCTTGCAAAAATCCAGTTTTTACGTTTCACATACAGTCACTCAGTGCCTCGCTTGTTTTCTCTCAACTGAAAGATGTCCATTCTATGCACGGTTGAAAATGGCAGAGTTCCTTTCTTTTTTCTGACATAGAATAGTATTTAGTTGTTCACATATGGGGTACTGTCATTATTCATTGTTCGCTTGTTGACATTCTGATTGTTTCCATTCTTGTGTTAACTAAATTTGGTAGTTCAGGTGTTTCTCCAGCATATTGCTTTAATGCAAGTAAAATAAAAATAATGAATCCTGAAATAGCTATGTGTTTAATTTGTAGGCCACCTTATCACTATTTTCTATAACGCCTATAGTAGTATTTTCTGTCCCACAAGTGTGGAAAGCTTCTTTTGCTTCATATGCTTGGCAGCATTTGTTGTGTTTTTTCAGGTTTGGTTTTGTTTACATAATTCTCGCCTACAACTACTCCTATTGCTCATGACTTACTTTCAAATTCTTGGCCTCCTTTTCCTTAGCTTTGATCATTATATGTAGATACATATACAACCTACTGAGTCCCTTCAATGATGCTTGTACCTACAAGATATCACAATTGATCTCATGACTTTGAGTAATGAATTAGAGGGCTCCTGGAGGAACATGGATGGGTGGGGGGATGCTATGGGGAGACTACTTTTTCAGCTCCCAGTATGCCTTAGCTGATTATAACTCTTGGTTTAGGAGAGGAACCTTGTCACAGTTCCTCCTTCTACATTAGCATGCCTATTGGTGTTTTCCTTGTTCAGGTCTTGTTTAGGCAGCCATATGTATGGCAGTGATCTGTGACAGGCAATCTGCAACCTGGTTGAGCACAGGCATAAAATCTGGGCAACCCAGTGGAATAATCCACAAGGGACCAGAAAACTTTATGCCAAAGTTCTCGGGGAGGCTTTTGACTCCAGTTACGGTCATGTACCACCCCTCCTCAAGTAGAGGCATGGCCACACAGCCCCAAGCCATCCCCATGTTAATGAGACACCTAGAGGCTTAGCCACGCCCCTTCCCAGTTGCTATATCTGCCTCGCCTCTCCCAGAAAGGCGGGGGTACAATTCCATCCAGACCTCTCCACATGATGAAAATAAATGTCTTAGAATTATGGACTGTCTTTTCATCTGGACCCACCATGGGAAGTAAGGGATCCAGCCCTCAATTAAGGAGCCAGGTCTAATCTCTCTTGGAGGGCTTCTCAGCACTCCCAGACAGTACCCATCCACCCAAGCCTAAGCAGCTAGCCTGGAGCTGCAAACAGCTGAAACCCGGTCTCAGCAAGAACCCCAGCTGCTCTCTGGCTAGTCCGTCTGCAGCACCCTGCAGCAACTGCAGTGTCCTGGGCTAGAGAATCCAAGGAGAGGGCTGCTGTGTGTTCTCCAAGAATGGCCCCCTCCCCCACCCATGGGCAGGGCCCACAAAGGCTTCCCACAACCCCCATCTGCCAGTCGGACTGCTGTCCCACCCAGAGCCGCAGCGCCCCAGGACAGACACGTGGGGCTTCGTCCCATTGTGCTAGGCTTGTTCCCAACAGCCATACTTGTATTATTGTGGTAAAGCTTCCCTGTTATTTTTAGAGACACAATCTCACAGCAGATTTTTCGTTAATACAATAGTTCTTATAATCTTTTCACTCCATGTTTTGCAATTCTTCTTTAGGCTTCTTAGTGGGTAGGGTTTTACCTTGCAGTAGCTTGGATTTGTCTTTACACAATGACAAATGATGTGTAGTACTTTTTCATATCCCTGGTGGACACTAAATATTTTAAGTAATCTGATTTAGAATTCTGTTACTTCAAAAATATTACATACAAATCATAAAAATGACTTATGCTTATACTAAAGGACATAATTTTGGAGATACTGAAATATTAATCTTACATAAAGAAAATGATTATAAATGAGTCAAAGATCCAGACTAAAATTCTACTTTTAATGCCTCCATTGGCAAGTTCTGGCAGGACATCCTCTGTTAGTGCCTGAAGTGGACACTTCTGGCTTCTTTAGATACTCAGTTGTATCACAGGATGGTTTTTTCTGGAAACAGTCTTGTGAGAGAATGTTTGCTGAGGCACACATGTGAGAAGATGTTCTGTTAAAACAGACATGTGAGAGGGCATATGATGTGTGGCTGGAGCAGACTCTTGAGAGGGTGCATGATATTTGGAAGGAGAATAATTGGAACCCAACAAATAATTAAATGACCCTCTTATATTGTTAGCCTTCACGCTTCACTGAGCTTCATTGGTTTTCTCTTGTCTTTTCTAGTCTTCATGGTCTTCATTGGTCTTCACTAGACTTCGCTCTTCTTTACTTCATAGAGAGAAATGCACCAAAGAACTTCTTGTGGTATTCAGGTTGATTCTTGCCTCTTCTGCTGACTCATGCCCACTTGGTCAAACATTGTGGTTTCTGCGGATCAGGCCACTGCTACTAATTCATGTTTGGTATTTGCTATTGGACTAGACTGCTAGTATCTTGACAATGAAGAGTGGAATCACTCCAAAGAACTACTTCTAAACAGATCTACAATCCTTTTTTTCCCTATAAACCTTTCTCCCCTACCTCTGGTCTGTGGCTAGTAGAGGGTATTGAAGCATTCAAGAACCCTATTTTCAATAGGTTTAGAGAAAAATCTAATCCTACAGGTGGTACCCACAGTGACAAAGTCATAATGAGTAATTTTGCTTCTAATGTAATACAGAAAAAGGCAAGTTTTGATGGGTTAACAATGTTGTTTAAGGAGATTGGCAAAATAGCAAGTACTGCCCTCGGATTGTCTCATGCCTTGCTCCTAGAGGGGGTTGTTTGGTTTTGCCATTTTGAGAAGATTGATGAGAAAGCTGAAAAGTTCTCTTGTGTTTACAGATTTGTCTATGCACTTTGAGGGCTTACAGATTTATGATGAAATGAAAGTAAAAAGAGTCAGCAGAAGGAGAATAACAGGATTCATGCTTGGTGTCTGAAAGTAGGAATGTACTGCATGATGAAAGAGGGAAGACAAACTACTACTCAGCACTGCCCCACATACCTTCACTGCCTGGTGCCCAGAGCCCCTCCATGAGACAAGGGGCCAAAAAGAGTAAAACCATTTTTCCTTCAACTCATTTTCCTACTGACTCATTATGCAAAGGGAAGATAGTATTGTGGAATGGATTTTCTTGACACATAAACAAAGTAAAAAATTGAGTGCATAGATAGAACAGATTTATGAATTAATTATAAAGTGTAGAATAAGACTATATCAATTGTTAGGAACAGATCTGGCCTAAATTGTAGTGCCTCTTACTAATGTTGAGATTATGTCATTATGGGTGATAAAAAAAGATTGGCAAAGAGATTGTAGTAACTACTTGGGAGAAATTAATAACAAATATCCCAAATGCAAGCATATACACTTTATAAAAAACTAATTGGATTCTTCCATGTATGTAAAGAGAAAAACATTCCCAGAGGTACCAACATTCTACACTGATGCAAACAATATGGGGATGGCAGGTTATAAGTCAGCAAAATAAGCAAGGTGATCAAAAGTCCATATATTTCAGTTCAAAATTCAGAATTGTATGCAAATATGTTATTATTAGATTATCCTCAATCTCTTAATATAATTATTGATTCTTTATATGCAGAAAGAGTTGTGTTGCATATAGAGACTGCCAAGTCACTCAGAATTAATTTTGTTTCTTATATACGTTAAACACGCCATCACAAGTAGAAATTATCCTTTATATGTTACACATATTCAGTCTCATACATATTTACCAGGTCTATTAGCTTAAGGGAATGAGAAAATTGACCAATTACCAATAGAAAATGTGTTTCAAAACCTCAAAATTTCATGAAAATCATCACATTCACAGGAAAGGTTTAAAGTAAATATTTCTATCACTTGACAACAAGCCAAAATAATAATAATAATAATAATAATAATAATAATAATAATAATAATAATAATAATAAATGTCCTTTGTATTCTCCATACAACCAAACTCCATTACTTGCTGGTGGTAACCCTAGGGGTACCAAAAGAAATGACATCTTTCAGACGGATGTTTTTCACTTTGTGGAATTTGGGAAACAAATGTATATACACCCTACCATTGACACATACTCAGGGGTTCAATGGGTAACTGCTTTAAAATGTGAAAAGGCTGATTGTATAATTACACACTTACTGGAAATAATGGCAATTATGGCAATACCTGCCCAAATTAAGACTGATATGCTCCCGTCCTGCATAATGTATCCAATAAGATGAAGCAATGCTTTGCATATTACAATATAAACATGTTATTAGTATATCACACAAAACCACAGGATAAGCATTTATAGATTGAACCAATTGTACCTTAAATGAGACACTTACTACACAAAAAAGGAAGAATAAAAATAACCAGGGACAGACTAAATAGTGCTTTGTTAACTCTAAATTTTCTTAATGTTGGTAAAAAAAAGAACAACAGCAACTGAGAGACACTGAATTATCAAAACAAAAAACAAAACAAAACAAAAAACCCTGAGCAACTAGGCCAACCAATGTACTCTAAGGATTTATTGACATTAGAATGGAAACCTACAATATTTTTAAGATGGAGAAGTGGTTGTGTTTATTTATCTATGGGAAGTGAAAACCTATGGTTATCAACAAAACATAAAAAGATTAAATCTGACCAGGGAACACCTCTTGTCAGCTTAGACATGCTTCACAAAGCAAAAATCCAAGGTGCTTCACTCTCCTGACTCAGTTACTGATTTCTCCAAAATATGCATACAAATCAACTTCAAAGGATCTCACTTAAATGATTGATTACACAGAGACTGGACAGACTGTTGGGGCCTGCTCCTATTAACATAACTGTAGCCATTTTGTAGTCTCCATTTTACTCAACAGGTGAAATTAAGTTCTGGTTCTCAGACTCCACTTCCCAGAAGCAATTATCTAAAGCTGACAGTGAAATTCTCCTAAAATGTGGTTGTAATCCTAAAATAACACTGTGGTTGTAATACTTATAATCTGTTTCCTCCATGCTCTAAATATCTCATCCATCACCCTTCTTAATTAATTCAGGACCAATCAGTTTAAAAGTCAGCTGATAATACTTGTCTAGTTAGTCAGTATGTAGTACTACCTCCACCCTTGCCTACTGAACATCTAACACAGAGACTGGACAACAAATGTTGTAACTAGCTTTTATAAGATTAATCATTTTTTTAATTGGACCCCAAACAGGAATTCTTTGCCCCAATTCAGCACAAAGTAAGAAGACCATCATCATGGTCCCTGAAATTGGGATGGATGGTTTCAGACATTTGATGTTTTATGGTAGTTATCAACTAGGATTGTAGGTTTTTATTGGTTATGGTCAGGGAGGAAACAAAATAAATTGTAAATCAGGGATCTTACTCCTCTATTTTTATTTTTATTTTTCTTATATTTCTCTATTATTTAATGATGGGAAAAGGGAAATAATACAGCAATAAATGAATAATTTTAATAAAAAGAAATGCTAGTCTTAAATATTTTACATTGGCATGGCTTAATGTGTATTGATAGAAATTTAAGGTTTCATTTGACTATTTTTTAATGATAAACATTTATGGTTGTTTTAGTTGACTATTGTTGAATGATATAAATTTAAAGTTGTTTTATTTGGCTACTGTTTGACATATTGTATCTAATCAGCTTATGTCAAATGTAAATAAAAATGTAGATATAAATTCTTGTTTTATAATTCTCATAATCATTTCTATTGTGTGTAGATTGTTAATGTTAGAGAAAAACATTTAAAAACACAGAAAGGGGGATATAAAGTGCAAATTTCTGGTTTCTTTGGAAACTCAGTTGTGTCACATAATATTTTTCTGGAAGCTGTCTTATGAGAGGATGTTTTGGTGAAGCAGACAGATGAGAAGGCATGTGATGTTTTGCTGAAGTGGACATTTGAGAAGGTACGTGATGTTTGCAAAGATTATAAGTAGAAGCCAATATACATTGAGGAATACTTTTGTATTGCTGCCTTGTAATTCTTTGCTGGCCTTTGCTGGCCATGCAGTGCTTTGCTGGTCTTCATTTCATAGAGAGAAATGCACCAAAGAATTTCTCAAAGTATTCACCTGTCTCTTTCTGCTTCTGTTGATTCTTGCAGATTTGGCTGAGCTTTGAGGTGTCTGCTGGATCAAGCCAATGCTACTGAGATATGCGTGGTGTTTGTTATTGGACAGGACTGCTGCATCCTGACAATGAAAAGTAGAATCACCCCCAAAGAACTACTTGTACACAGGTTCACAATCCCCTTTTCTAATAAACATTTTTATCCTATCTCTGGTTTGAGGGCTAGAAGAAAGGCAAAAACATTCAAGAACCCTAAATAAAGTAGGCATAGAGGAAAAATATAAGCCTACAAGTACCTCTAGTTTATATTTTTAAATATGAAATTGTTGTATGAATTTCTTTAAATACTATATGAATATGTTACACCTTAAATTTCAAAGATATCTTAATTCTGAATTTACAAGAATAGAAATTTTTAAATATGTTAAAAATATTCTGAAAAGAAAAATAGAGCTGCTTTGCGGGATATGTGGTTCCATGTGTAAAACTGACAGAGTAACATTTAAGTGTATTATGCCATTATTATTCCTTTCATCACATAAGTGAGACATAGAGAACAATACTACTTTTATTCTATGAGCGTAAAGACTTTTAAAAGTATATTAATTTTATTATCATTATTTGTGTCTATGTGGCCATCTAAGAGAATGATATGTGTGTGTATTTGGGGTGGGAAGTGGTGACAGCAGAAATGAGAAAAGGGTTTCAGATCCTCAGGATGGAGTTTTAGTTAGAGTGGCCTTTACATGGGTTCTAGCAACTGAACTTGGGTCTCTAGTGGAATGGCACCTACTCCTACCACTGAGCCATCCACCACTACAGCCCCTCAAAATCCTTCCTAAGTGGATTTTTTCATGGCTCGTTCAATGGCAAGGTATTTCAACAAACTGCCTTAAAGAATTTTTTGTTTATAATTTACTATATAAGATATTTAAAGATTAAAAGGAAAATATGTAATATTTTGATACTACAATCTTTTTAAACCATTTTATATTTTGTTAAGGTTTAAGCATCTGCCCCAAACACATACACAGATGTAGACACAGACACACAGACACATAGACAAACACACACACACACACACACACACACACACACACACAGGGGCAAGATATGCATCCTTCACTATTTTGATTTAAAGTATCTAGTCAAGTTCTAACAGCCCTTTAATCAGAAATAGCTATTTAGAAAAGATTAAAGATCAGATAACACAATTCATTTGTTCTGCACTAAGAAAAGGATGTAATAAAGCTTAATTCCAAAGATTCCCAGTTATGCCAAACAAAATTCAAAAGTTTCCAACAGCATTTTATAAAAATATTCATGTGTATGATTTTATGCAATTACTTTTAAAATGTCTTATATATCATAGCAAAAGCATAAGTGATGAAAAAAGCTGAAAAAATAGACGGTCAAAATTAACTTTGTTGCCATAGCATAATAAGAACAGAGTGTAAAGCAACTCACCCAATGAAAGAAAATATTTTAAAATCATATACATGTTGAGAGATCAACACCCAAAATAATCTCATAATCTTAAAACAAAACATCAAAACACTAGCTTAAAGATAGGGAAAGGTCTTAAAGGGATGTTTCTTCAAGGAAGACTTACAATTGGTTAAAAACACTTGCAAATATGTTTGTTCATATAATAACTCATTAAGAAAATCATATTCAAATCAAAATAATGGTAAATATTATATAATTATAATAGTTGCCAATAATAGCAAGTGATAAAAACAGAGAATAATAATGTTAATGAGAGGCAGGGAACATAAATGAATTACTGTTTAAGAATATAGAGTTGTGCCTTCCGGTTCACATGTGTACCCAGGAACAGATCCTCTGTTCCAGCCCTCCTCTCCCACCCAGACCCAGAGACAACTTTACCTTAGGGGTGATTATATGGCTAAATATTTGTGTAACATAGCTAAAGAAGAATACTGACAAATGTCAAAAGGCAGAAATAGATTTGAAATGCATCAATTGGTGAATGAATAAATGTACATTGAACATATATACAATGGAATAAAATTGACCTATACATAATGCAATATGGTTGAACTTTGATGACACTTTATATATTGAAACCACTAATAAAAATGAAAAGAAAGCCGGGCAGTAGTGGCGCACGCCTTTAATCCCAGCACTTGGGAGGCAGAGGCAGGTGGATTTCTGAGTTCAAGGCAGCCTGGTCTACAGAGTGAGTTCCAGGATAGCCAGAGCTACACAGAGAAACCCTGTCTCAACAACAACAACAACAACAACAACAACAAAAATGAAAAGAAAACCACAAAATGACAAAGATTTTATGACTCCACTTATATTAGCTATTTGGTTTAGACAGTCCATAAAGAAGGAAGTAGAATGGTCATGACAGAAAGCTGAATGAAGAAAGAACACCAAGCTATTACTTAATGGATAATAAATTTCAAAATTAAAAACAATGATGACAGTTGCACAGTACTGTAAAAGTACTTAATGTCATAGAAATGTTTTTTATAATATTAAAATGAATGTATGTTTTACCTAATTTTAAAAATTAAAGTTGAGAATGTTTAGCTTAAAAGTTGTTTTAGTTAGGTTCAGACTCTCGACATCATCTAGAGTCATCTGAGGGTGTCTTAACTGAAGGATTCTCCAGATGAGGTAGACCTGTGGCCATGTCTGTGAGAGGTTGTCTTGATTTTTTATTGGTATTGAAGAGTCCATTCTACTATGCAATGTGTGTGTCCTCCAGCTCACTAAATCTAAGTTCAAAAAATGAAAATGCTAAGATGTGGCCATAGGTAAAGTAAGATGAATTTTATGTCCAGAAAGACTCAATTTGAAATTATTATTTGAAGATGGAGGAGTAGAGTAGTAGCAATGTGGACAGCAAGCAAAGGTCAGAGACAGAAAACAAGGCAAAGGAAACTCAATCTCATAGTCATAGTAATCTAGTCTGCCAACAGTTGAATAGACTTAGAAGCAATTGTCTTCCAGAAAGCAGTCCTGGTGAGTTAAAAGATTGATTCTGGCCAGGTAACTTATACAACAGACTCAGTGTACTTATACTTCTCTGCTATATTACTGTTAGAAAATATGATGTCTTTAAGCCTTGACGTTTGTGACTGTTCTATTTCATCTATAGAAAATTAGGGGAATATATGAAAAGAAAGTAATTGCAATTACAGATATAATTTCAAAAAAAGAAAATTACAGTAATGTGAAATGTTAAAATTAGGTTCTTTGACAATATTCATGAGAGGCAAATACTTACTGTAAGAAGAATTTAGAAAACAAAAAACCTGAAGAGATTTTTGAAAGGTAATAATAACAACAATATTGAATCACCTAGATTTTAGCTGACTATAAGGAGCAGCCATAGATTTATGGAGCAACACTAAATATATCCAGCTGTGTGTGTGTGTGTGTGTGTGTGTGTGTGTGTGTGTGTGTGTGTGTGTGTGTTTGTGTGTGTCTATATGAATTAAAGAAAGAATCAAAGGATATTAGGGGTATAACTCAGTGATAAAAATTTTGTAAATACAATATACATGAATAAAATTTCAAAAATGTATAAATTTAAAAATGTATTGATATTTTAAATATCTTATTGTTGGTCTGTATTGTTGATCTTTATGACAGTCAGTTTTGCCTTTAGCATTCTGTTTCCTTTAAGAATTATTCTATAAAATGGTTGGTTTTTCCATAGTGAAAAATAATAAATATAAAATAAGTGAGTAATAAAGAAACGTATTTAGAAAGCAAACAAAAATATAAATAGTTATCATATGACACATAGATTTTCAGTATTTCTCAAGAACAAGAGAAATGGTTGGTATGATATGTTCAGAGTAGAGACAATTTTTCACACACCTAAAGCCAGCATAATATTTTCAATAACTGATTTGATATAATAGGGTTAACTACTACCTAATAATTGAAACAAAACTTTCAAGGTACATCATTTTGCTTGTACCTTAGAAAACTATGGAATGAAATAAGTCAGACAAAAATTATTTTTATACTTTTATATGTATGAATTTTAAGAATAATTCCAACTTTACTGATTTAGAAGCCCATATAACACCACTTTTTTTTTCCTACTTTTGTCAATGAAAAGAATAAAAATGTTTTTTTAAGGTTTAGAAGTATCTTACATCTTAATAGCAGGGATATTTAACTTCATCAAGCCATTGTCCTATAACTAGCATGTAAATTGTTCTTCTATACCATACTTATAATGTTAGAAATAAAAGATAATATAACTAAAAGTTTGGTTATATGTAAGCACTTTGAATATTATTATAAAAATAATTTTATTCTTTCTTTCTTTGAGATTATAAAATATCTACAACATTTCTCCCTTCCTTTTCTTGCCTGCAAGATTTTCTATATAGCCATCCTTGCTATACTTTAATCTCCTGGCCACATTTTCCACTAATTGTTATATGTATATTTGTACACACACACACACACACACACACACACTCATACATGCATTCCCTAAGTACAGCCTGCTCAGTCTATATATTACTTGTATCCATGTTTTCAGGATTGACGATTTGCTATTGAGTAACCAATGGGTATACTCTTCCCTGCCAAAAAAGGTTTTTCCAACCTCAGCATTTATTGGATTTCTGAGTAGGATTGAGGCCTCCTGAGTTTTTTTTTACTGTCTACTTTGACATGTCTGTTATGCTTAAGGATGTTCCAACAACCTTATTAAGTTAAAGATAAGGTAGACATGTTGTTGAAATTTCATAGATGTAACATCTGCCACTACACAAAAGCATTGCTTCCTAGAAACATGTTTTTAAAATTGAATGAAGATGTTTTTGTCAATATGACTCACTATTTTAAAAGATAAGATTTGAATATTGAAAAGAGAAAACAAAATTATGATTATTTATAGATAGCACATTTTTTTAAGCAAAAAAATCCAGAAGACTCAACAAGAAAATCATGAAAATTCATAGGAAGTTTCAGTAATGTTGTCATCCATAATTTAAAAACATATATTCAAAAACTGGTACAGTTTTAAATATAAGACACAATCACGTGGATAACACAACTAAAAGTCCTATTATAAACATCTAATCTATTTATAGCACGCTTGTGTCTAAAATGTAAATGCTCTCTAACATCTTAAAAAATAAATTCCAAAGACATTAAATGGTATAAAATAAGAATAAAAGTCCCACATTGAAACAGAAAAATATAACATTTGGAAATAGCAACATAGGTCAAATGAGAGTAGTATCAGAAATCTTGTATAAATAATATAACATGATTTTTTTTAATCACATGCAGCTTTTCAAAGGACATATCTAAAGGAGTAATGGAGTCACATAAAAAAGCAACAAGCAACAGAAATATGCCCATCAGATTTAGAAACAGATTGATAAATTGGAACACTATTATTTAAGAGCAATGTTCTTTGGGTCCTGGAGATATGGCTCAATTACCATTCAAGCATAGGGACTCTAATCCAGACCTTCAGAACCTCATAGAAGGTCAAGTATGAAGCAGGATTGTGATTATTCCCACAACTAGCCAAACAGAGACAGAGATCCCTGGGCTTTACTGACCAAATCTACTAACAGAATTCTTGAGCTCCAGTGGCTTAGTATCATGAACTAAGACAGAGAGAGGTTAGGGAAGACAGAAAATCTACCTCTGGCCACGAAACATGTGCATTCACACAAACACACATGCTCACACAGAGATACACACACATGTTTGCTATACAGTAGTAGTCAAATATAAATTTCTTCCACAAACTCAATGAGCAAAATTAAATGAAAGTAAAAACAAAATCAACAAGTCTAGAGGGGAGTGACAGTCAAATCTTCACATTCCACAGCTAGAAAGTAGATTAGAAAACAGAGGCTCAGTGTCACATCATCAAGGAAAGTGCCTGCTCTTGCTATACAAGTAAGACTAAAACAATTGACTTTGTGCATGGAGAATGAGTTAAGTGTCTCCCTTGTAGCTCAGCTAGTCATAGGTTGTAAAGAGGTTTAATAACTGAAATAGTTACAAGAAATATTCTTCTGGCACAAATGCAAAGATACTTTTATTTTTAAAAAGCAATTCTTCAAAAATAAAGCACCATTGTCCTGATTAAAAACTATACATTAAATTTAAAAGGAAAAGCAAAGTCTGAAAAAAAGATTTACAGTGCACATAATTCATATTCTGGTAGTAGTACTCGAGCGAGCATCACCTGCAGCATGTTTGCAGAGGAACTCTACAAGTGTTAGCAATGACAAGGATTCTGAAAAAATGTGATTTTGGAAGTAACAAACACTATGTTTGTGTGTGTGTATATGTGTATGTATGTATGTGTGTGTGTATGTGTGTGTGTGTGTATGTGTGTGTATATGTTATAAATGTGTAAAACAAATATAAATACCTGTAAACTCATATGTACATATGTAAATATGCACCGGTATAAATTATTATTAAAGTATTTAAATATTATGTACACATTTACATATTTTATAAAACCACATGAAATAGTGTGTGTATTAAATTTCAAAATATCTATAGATAGATTTAAAATGATGTTCTAGTTTCATGGACATATTGAAGATGATTTATATGATTATAAAATTTCTTTAAGGACATAAATTGAGTTAATGCTTTAGTAAAGATTTTTATTTATTATGTTCCAGTTCATCAGTATAGTACACTTTGAAAGGTATGTGGCATCTCATAGTTAGTGTTCTTTTACCTATACATATTTCTTATCCTTATATACACAAATATGTTTATCTTTCACCCCTCCTCAAAAAAATTTCTTTTTTAGCAGAAAATGAACAACTGATCAAAATGTAGAAAAATAACTGACTGAGAAGTGTCAATCTGAAGACAGAAATGTCTATCTTCAGATAAATGTAACTCTTATATGATGGCCCAGGGAATGTTGGTGAATTTGGATAGAAAAGATTTCAAGAGCCACAAGATACCAGGTACTAGATAATATCCTCCAGACTAAAGATGACAGGGAATCTATACACCCACCCCCCACAAAAAACAAAAACCCCAAGATGGTTGCCCAACAAAATCTGTAAGTGACAATATCAAAATTGATGTGCCAATATATATGGGGATAATCTCACAAAGCAGAGATATTGACAATTGATGGCTGCTAAGAATCTGTTCTCTCTAAGCTTGAGCCTCTTATGAGTTATTCGTTCTCATTTGAACAGATCTAAACATAATACATAGGAATAATACTAAATAAATTCAGTAAGTTTTACACACATACACACACACACACACACACACACACACACCAATAATTAAATAAGAAGCTAGAGGGGGGAATAGAGATGATAAAGTTATAGTACTTATGTATGAAATTTTCAAAAACTAATCATTGAAATTGGAAAATGTCAAAAAAATTTAATTTTAAATATAAAAAATTGATAATAGCCACTTTGATGTTTTGAAGAACTACTTCATATAAATCATCACTTATATATAAAATTATTTAAAAGAAAATAAGTACAGAGGAAATATCTCTGTATTTCTACTATTTGATAATAAGTAGTAATAACAGCACATGAAACATAAATGTGATGAGAATATGATATAGATAATGGCAATGTAAATGTAAGACAATTTATGATATCAAATTAGTCTCAAAATCTCACAGCCTGGAGGAACATACAGTGCAGATAAAAGAAAAGGAAGTAAAATATGCAGACAAGGTGAATGTTATTGGGTAGATTAAGGAATAAATTCGTGCTTGTTTGGAGGATCTAGCAGGGGAGCACAGCTCTTCATACACCCTTGACCAATACCTCATCCTACTCCAATTAGAAAGGCTGTCCTGTTTTATTGAACAAGCATCTTAAGGAGGTTGCACATCAAGTAGTAAGGATGTAATGGAACTGAAAAGGAGACACAGTTGTCTCTAGAATGTAGCCTCTGGTAAGTTGACTACACTCAATTTGCACAAGTGAGAATATCTTGGCAGTACTATTGGTCTTGAAGGGTTAAAGAAAATAGGACACAACCTCATCTGGGTAGATAAGAGAGGGTGGGTCTGAGAAGAGTTGGGTAATGAAGGTAGACATGAACAAAACACATCATGTGAATCTCTCAAAAAACTAATAAAATAGAGATAAGGAAAGATTTGGTATGGGTAAGAAAATTAATTCCATTGGGGGTGGGAAAAATAAGAGAAATCAAAACACTCAAAAAATGACATCAGGTTATAACAAATTGAAAACTAATCAAAAACAAGTGTTTAGGACTTGATATGTATATCTTTAATTATAATTATATTTTATCTTACTGGATCAAAACCTTGTGGCAACTTGTCTCCAAGAAGGGTAAATCCAACTGTGAACTTGATCTCCAGCTGCTGCATCAGTTGGAACTGACTGGTACAGAGCAAGGTGATGACTCAGCTGTTAATGCTGTCAGTATGCTACTCTTCTATAAAAGTAACTTGGCTACTCTCAGCTTCTATTTGTTCTGAAAGAATCCTTATTCTCAGGAAGTCTTGAAATCAAGTAGTCCCTATCCTTTCACTCACTTCTACTCTTTCATAATCAATTTAGTGGTTGTGATGAGTTGCATATATGGTTTTGCTCGATATCTATCAAATAAATACATTGGGATTTCACTTGAGATTGCACTTAAATTATCCATCATGTTGTAAAGAATTTTGTATATTAACAAACTTTTTTTTTCAACAGCAAGTAGCTGTTGTTAGAATTCCATTCCATTTTCTCCACAAAACCTATATAATTTCATATAGAATTTTCTAAAACTTCTAATACATATAGAAGTATCTGTACTATGATGCATTTAATTCCAACATATTTTTCACTGAATTTTTAATAATTCAAGTTACTTTTCTCCCTGCCCATGTTTAAGTCTTGCTTACAAGTGCTATACTATACAGACATACATTCAGAAATCAGCAGGAGCTGTAGCTAAATTCATAGAGAACTTCTTCATAAAAGGAGAATTAAAGATCATAAGAGCTCATAGTGAATGGCTATGATCTATTAATCTACTTAACTCCATATAAAAAGCATTACAGTATAAAGGATACATGCTGGTGGTAGTCATGCCTTGCAATAAAATAGCACAAAACACTCATCAGTAGTAAGTTATTATGGAAAATAGATAAATAAGTAGCTAGCATTATCCCCATTCAAGGATCATAGTAAAACTAAGTAATTAATTAAGTTTATTATATGCATGTACTACATCTTTTATCTTGACAATATTGTTTGTATGTTGGTTTGTTTGCTGGCTTGCTTGCTTTTTAACATATCTTTTAAAATGAATTTTTTTGAACTTTATTTTGTGAGTATCGAGCTGGGGAGAGAACTCACATTCCACAGTGGGTGAGTAAAGATAAATCAGGAATTTATTATCAAGCATCAGTTATCTTGACTATGTGGGTCTCAGGAACTGAACTGAGGCCATCCACCTTGGGAATAGGTATCTATGCTTCCTGAGGGATCTCAATGACATAATAATGTTATATGAAAATCCAGCATTAATCAGAGTATGCAACATTCTGTAATATAAACTTAGACAACAATCTATTATTATTTTCTCATAAAATTGGCAGTGTGCTCTATGTAATTCAAGTTAATTTTGAGAAACATTTTACTGCTAAAATAACACATCATCAAATTTGCTTGAGTTCAAAAGCTGTATCTTACCATAGGCTATGATCTCTACACATTCAACTCTTTACTGCACAACTTATTTCCAATAAACACAAAATCCTCATATCATTGGATTTCTTTATTTTAATTCTTTTTATTGAATGTTTTATACTAAATTTATTTATTTATTCCCTCTACAACCCAATGTCAACCCTTCCTGCCTTCTCAGTACTCCCCCCCATCCCCACTCATGCACATCAAGTTGCTATAGAACTAGGTATATTCTCTCCCCCTGAGGCTGTCCATTTAAGGGTGTGAAATCCATAGGCAGGCAGGCAACAGGCTCTTGGACAACCCCTGTTACAGTTGTTTGGAGGATCCATATGAAGATCAAGCTGCTCATCTGCTACATATGTGCAAGGTCGAGCTCGATGTCTGCTCTTTGGTTGATGGTTCAGTCTCTAGGAGCTCCTGTGAAGTTCCTGTCCTCTTTGGTCCCTCAATCTTTCTGTCAACTCTTCTGTAAAACTCCTCAAGCTCCATCTAATATTTGGGTGTGAGTCTCTATATCTCTTTCCATTGGCTGATGGGTAGAGTCTCTCAGAGAACAGCTTTGCTAGGCTCCTGTCTACAAATATAACGGAGTGTCATTACTAGTATCAGGGGTTGTTTCTTGTCATAGGATGGGTCTGAATTTGGGCCAGTCATTGATTGGGCATTCCCTCAGTCTGTGCTTTTTATTTGTTCCTGCACACCCTGTAGACAGGACACATTTTGCGTCAATGGCTTTGTGGGTGGGTTGCTGTTCTTATCCTTCTACTGGGAGTCCTGTCTCAGTAAATGAAGTAGCCACTTCAGCATTCATATCCCCCACTGATAGAGTTGCCCCCTTAGACCCTCTGGGGACTCTCTCCATCCCAAGTCTCTGGCACCTTCTAGAGATTGCCACCCCCAATCGATCACCCCTCTCTACCCCTTGCTCTAACTATATATGATTTTTCCCATCTGCCCCACTCCCCTCTTCATCCCCCTTTCCACCCAGTTCCCTCCTTCCATTGACCCACGATATCTATTTTGTTTCCTCTTCTGAGAAATATTCAAAGTGCTTCCTTTGTACACTGCTTATTATTTGTATTCTTTGGGTCTGTTGATTATAGTATGGTTCTCCTGTACTTTATTGCTAATATCTACTTCTAAGTGAATACATACCACGCATGTCATTTTAGATCTGAGTTACCTCACTCAGGATGATATTTTTTTAGTTTCATCCATTTGCTTTAGAAATTCTATATGATTTCATGTCATTTTTAACAAAGTAGGAAAATGAATTAGACTTTTGAAAACAAAGATGTGATTGTGCTTTAAAAAGTTTTAATTTTGAGTGCAGAAATTTAATGTGATAAATATCAAGGAACATGGGAACATGCACATTTTAAAATAATTTTTCAATAAATATTATGCACATTAAAAGACCAATAAAGAAAAGTTATGTTGTTTGTCATAAAAATTCTTATGAAGATATTATAAATCATTAATGGAACTTTTAAAGATACGGCATTTATTAAACTTTCCCTATCTAATTAACACACATTTATTATTGTATAAAGACATTTACTTACTCGTTTTAATTCATAATATAAGTTTTCTTGCTAATTAAAATATTATTTTCCAAAAGAAATAACATTGATGCTCATCTTCCTAAAAGATGGTTTCACCTGTGGTTTTACAAGAACAAAGTAGGCATTTATAAGAAGGAATGCAGACCACCATAATATGCTGAGGTTGCCTTGTGTTTATTAAATGGGAAAGCACAATGGAATCACTATGTGTAGCAGGTTATGTTTCCTCTTCAGTAGAGAAGCATATGTCTGAATATTTGTTTATATTTAAAACGGAAACTTAAACAAATCTTCTAAAAGATACTCTACAGGGGAAGAATTATCAGATTAAGTGAATGCTTAAACACAAATAAACAAACCCTATAGTTACCTAAATTGAATAAATTCTGAACAGTAACTTTTAACTGTATATGAATATATTTTATGTAACAGAGCAATAATTACAAGTTTCACCACATTCCCTATCACAAATTTTAATCAAGTTCTAGAGTCCTGTGGCAGCATCCTCATAGTATCCAGGTTTCAATTAGAAATGTAGATATGGATAGGAAAGGATTCCAAACATCAGTGGCAATCAGTATGTCAATACTAATTTAACATAGATATTAGAATTAACTGAAAAATATTTTTAAAAAATTGTAAGGATCTTCAGTGAACAATAAGGCACTGGCCTAAACTAAACAAAATCCCAGCAAAGATGATACATCAAAATTTGAATATTAGGTATTTTAGAAATGAAAGCTATTATAACTGAAAATGGAGTAGAAAACAATAACCATACTAATAGTAAATTACTTAAATGAATAAGGCCAACATATAATAATTTTGACAAAAATGTGATTCTATAGATTGAAGAAAGGTAACAAACTACAAACATATATTTGTAAGAAAGTCACACCAAGAAATATCTTAGGGAAACTTTTGAAATGTAAATGTAAAGCATCAATCTCGAAACGAGCTAGCTAAAAATCATAGTATCCCAAATGCAATGTATGTGGTAGTGAATTGCTTACTGGAAAGGGTAGACTCAGCTGGAAGTACTCAAAAGGTTTTGAAGAATGAGAACAAGAAATCTTTTAAGTTGGTCCTTTTGTCAGCAAAAGCATACACTGGGCAATAGATAATGGAAAGATACACTGCTGTTCAATGTACTGTGAGTAGAAGACTGAATGTTCAACTCTAAATAAATTTATCTATATCAACCCCTAATCCAATGCTCAAGGAAGAAGAAAAATGTAAGAGCCTGACCATGAGAGGGGTGAATATGATGTCTTCTAAACAGGGCCTGTTTCTTCCACATATGAATTCACTGCAGCAATAGTTACCTACACAAATGTTGCACAAGATCAAACAGGATAAAAAAAAACACATCATAAAATGTAGGGTGAAGGCTCCATGCAGGTGCCAGCTCAACCTTTCTACATTAAATGAGCCATGTGGATGTCTTGCTCTGTAAAGATGCCCTGCTGTCACTTTTCATGGAGTGATCCCCTGACTTAGGATCAATCTGGATTGTTTAGGGATCTCTACTGTGCGGTCAACAATTCAACTGAATGCAACCAAGTCCCATCACTGGGAACATTGTCTGGTTTTAAAGACTTTATATCCTGCATCATTTATAGCTCTTGCTAGGCTCATCTTCATAGATTCCAGAAACTTTCCACTTTATTAGGTTTCCACATCACTTCCTGACTGTCTGCCAATCTTAGCTGTCTTTCCCTGTAGATCTTCTCTCCATTCCAACTCACCCCCTATCACCTTATTGTTGGTGTACAAAGGTATTCTATAAGCTACAGAATGAGAAACATTGGCACTAATCCAACCACAAAACCCTGGACCTAAAATCAATCTTGTCTGCAAGATGTGCTGTGGCAATGGTAGCTCAGAACTTATGGGAGTGAGAAACCAATAATGTCTGATTTAACTTGAAGCCCATGCCATGAGAGAGAGCTCATGCCCTAGATAGCCTGGATAACCAGGAACCAGAAACAGGATAGCCCAGAAACCTAGTGTAGAACCAAATACCACTAGAAAATAAATAAATAAATAAATAGATAGATAGATAGATAGATAGATAGATAGATAGATAAATAAATAAATAAATAAATAAATAAATAAATAAAATGATTCCTAATGGTATTTTTCTATACTTATAGATCAGTGTCTTCAGTAATCATCATGTGTCAGGAACCAACAGGCTTTGGCCTGACTGGTAGACCTGAGTCTTAGTCACCCTGACCCAGTGCCTCAGGCTCCTCAGAAATCAGGTGACCAGCCTGCGGATTTAGGGAGAGGTTTTAGAGACATTCCGTTTGTCTCCACCTGCAGATTATGGGAGGTCTTGTGATATTCTGTTTTTTGTAATAATACACGACATCTGGCACAAACGTTGACCTTCTGTAACCTCCCTGCCCCTGCCCCTTCCCTCCCTAAGTGCTTATATACAGACTTGGAATAAAGGCTGGTCGGGGCTTGATCGGGACACTGTCTTGCCCCCAGGTATTTCTTGTCTCCTGTGCTCTTTTCCCTAGGCTGGTAGACTCCCTCCTCAGCAGCTGAAGTTCCTGCAGGCAGGACACTTCGGACCCTGGTCAACAGTCCCACCTGGGAGGGACCCCCGGGAGGGACGGGACAGTTAGCTCTTTGCAATCATGGAGGCTTCCTGTGGCTACAGCAAATAGGAGGTGCAGAGAACCACAGCCAGACATGACATGGACAGAGAGTCAAAATTGGAAGTCTTTGTAGGTTCCCTCCACTCAGAACTCAGGGAACCCAGCAGAGGTGAGAGAAGAAAAATTGTAGATATCATATGGGTTGAAGTACATCAAACAAACAGGGTTCTACTGAATCAAATAATCAGAACTCATACAAAATCACAGAGACTGAAAAGAAAGCTTGGGACCTGAAAAGGTCTATGCCAGGTCATTCATGTGTGTGTGTGTGAGTGTGTGTGTGTGTGTGTGTGTGTGTGTGTGTGTGTGTGTGTGTGTGTGTCTGTGTGTATTACGTTTGTTGGCTTGGTGGTTTTGTGAACTCCTAAAAATGGAAACTAATGTATCTCTGAATCTTTTTCCTGGTCATCAAACTCTTTTCCTCCTATTGGGTTGTCTTCTACATCCTCAATATGAAGGCTGTTGCCTTATCTTATTATAATGTTTTGGTTGTTTGACTGTTGTCTCTTGGAAGCCTGTTCCTTTCAGAAGCAAAAAGGAAGGTGCATCTGGGGAAGGAAATAGGAGTAGTAGGTAGAGGGGAAATTGTGGTCAGGATAATTATATGAGAAAATGGGAGAAGAATCTATTTTCAAGTAAGAAAAAAAAAAAGATTCATAATGGAAACAGAGTCCAGTGCAAACTTTCCCCTCTCCTATGTAAGGAGCTACTGGTAATAGCTACTGTGGTGGTGGACTCACTTTATTAGGATTTAGTCACTGGTAAGAATGTTGACCCCATATGCAGATGTATGTGAGAAACAATTGTACTCAATGGTTAAAATAAATAAAATTATAAACAAAGGACATGAAACTGCAAGTAAGATATGATGAAGAAATAGGAAAGGAGGAAGTGAAGTGTGAGGGGCAAATATGCACATGGTAAGTTCAAAGAGTATTTCTAATTAATAAAAATAATAAATTGGAAATTAAGATGATCTCAAACAATGGATAACTAGGACTTTGTCATCAGCAGTGTCTTGCAGAAAAATGACTAAGGAAAATAACTTATGTTGAAAGAAAATAATGGGAAATTAGATGTAAGAGTATATAGGATCACAATGAACAAGCTAAAGAATCCAAACACAAATAATACAACACATTTTTATTTCTGCTTCAATATTCCAAATTATATCTGCTTGTAGAAAGGAAAGTTATAACATAACCTGAAACGAGAATGTTTGACAAAATATTTGAAAAATGAAAGTAGTGGGGGGGCAAAATGACATAAATTTAGGTTAGCAGTTTGCATATTATGTACACTGATAAAATGGCAATATTAGTGGAAGATAATGATATTACATATGTTTTCTATTGTACATAGAGTCCCAAATCTACACAAAGACAGATCCCCATGATCCTATTCATACATCAAAGTAGAAGTATACAAATATTAAAGACATTCACAGAAAGGCAGATAAAGGAAAAGAGGAAATCCCTGTGAATAAAAACAACAAGAAAGTCCTAAGACCCAGAGTATCAATAAGAATGGGAACACGAGTAGCTTAAAATATCAATGAGAAAGCATCAATGGAAACATCATGGCATACTTGATACACGTTCTCGTGTGTTTTGTGTGTTGGTTAAAACTTAACGTCAAGAGAGCAATCAAATAACTATATTTTTAAATGACTTATATTGTTTCCATGAGCACAAAAGTCTTAAGTTCATGTAAATATAACAAATTTTGCATGTAATAAAATAGAATAATAACATCAGTAGTAACTAACACTTATTGTAAGGCTGCATTTGTGAGGAATTTTATTAAATCAGCCATGGTGCCAACTACTTCAAACCCTTAGTTTATACTTCCTTCCTTTCTCCTCCTAGGGGTGTCTACACGTACGTGTAGGTGTATTGTGGGGCAGCGGGCTGTGGCAGACAATCTGACACCCGGTTGAGCACAGGCTGAAAATTCTGGGAGACCCAGTGAAATATCCACGAACTGTGAAATATTCACGAGGGACCGGAATATATTTTTAGCCGGCGCTCCCGGGAGACTCCTGTAAAATCAGCCACGGCTCTCAAAACCCCTGTATAGAGAGAGGCCTGGCATGTGAAACTTGTCATGTAGAAAGCAGCTCTGAGCCCTCCCACAAGCAAATTAGGCACTGCAAAGTCCCCAGACCAAGCCAATGGAAAGTGTCACTGGCCAAACCCCTGACCCCTCCCAAACAGTATATCAGACTGTCCAACCTGCGTAGCTCTCTCTCTGCACCGCTCTCTGTGCTGCTCTCTGTGCTGCTCTCTGCCTGCCTGCCTGCCCACCCCTGTTCAACCCTGCCTGCCCGCCTGCTCTGTCCCCGCTTCCGCCCATGTCCACCACCTGCCATCCAGAAGGAATAAAGGTGCAAAACTACTCTGGCGTCTGAGAACTTTGTCCCTAGAGCTGTAACACTTTTGGCCCGCAAAGAGACCCACTCTCCAGGTGTAGTGGTGGGGCATGCGTTGTCGACGTAGTGGTGGGGCATGTGTTGTCGACAGGTGTGGCCAGAACCCTGCTCGGAGCAGGAGAGTAGCAGAGGTGGCCCACACTCCCATCCCCGCCTGCGCTCCCTCCCTGCACTGCAGCCCAACAGTGTATATTTTCCTTTGCTGCAGATTTTCAAAGTGATTCTCACTGAAAACTCTGAAGTCAGGAGAAACTGAGAAGCACAAGATTCATGATACTTATCAAATCCCAGTGAAGACTTAAAAAAATCTAAAAGGTGGTCCTTCTTCTAAAATATGTCAGGACAAAGACTTCCATTCAAGTGTGATGGGAGTTTTCATACAGAATCTGGAATTATGTAACTTTTAGATTGTGTAAGGATACAGCTTATCTAGTAAATGAATTTAAAGTATAGAAGTTATCTTTATTTCAGTGTGCTTCAAAAATGTTATTTCATGGAGTTTAAAATTTAATTGCATATGCATAGTCAAATTTACTCATTTTTAAATAAATTATATCATATTGCTTCCCTTATCCAGACTAAAGTATGATTATAAAATTATGAAGAGGATCTGTAAACATTCTATATATTGCATGGCTGAGTACAACAAACAGCATAAGAGATTACAACCTTAACTTTATTGAATTCTCTGAATTTAAAGTGGAAGAGGTAAACAGCACTAAGGAAAAGTCTGATCCTAAGGCATCGGTATCATGTGAACGTATTTTATATGAGGTGAGGTTTCTACTTTTATTCATTATACATTAAGTGTTTTTTATATCAAAGCATAATGTACACATGAGTATAATTCTATATAGTGTAAAGTATTTAAGAATGATATTTACTAATAGTTTATTGTTTGATATTTACTTTTCTTCATAGTTATTACCAATGTTTACTCAAAAAATTAAAAAAAATTAAATCCTTATTTACCTTTTAAAATATTTATTTATTTATTTATTTATTTATTTATTTATTTATTTACATGTAAAATGCTGCTCCCCCTTCAGGTCCCCACTCAGAGAGTCTCTCCTTCACCCTCTCCCCTTCTTCTCTGAGAGGATGGTCCCCTACCTTAGAATCCCCCCACCATGGCACATCAAGTCTCTGCTAGAGTAGACACATCTACCCCCACTGAGGCCAGACAACACAGCCATGGAGCTTGAGCTGTAAGTTGGCTACATCTGTGCCTGGGGCCTCATTCCAGCCCATGTATGCTCTTTGGTTGGAGGCTCAGTCTCTGAGAACTCCCAGAGGTCCAGGTTAGTGAACTCAGTTGGTCATCCTGGGAGGTTTCCATCCCCTTCAAGGTTTTTAATCTTTCTCCCAACACTTCCAAGAGTCTCCGACTTCTGCCCAATGTTTCTGTGGTGTCTGCATCTGTTTCAGTCTTTTGGGTAGTCTCTCAGAGTACAGTTATGTTAGGCTCCTGTCTGCAAGCATAACAGAATATCACTAATAATGTCAGGGATTGGTGCTTGCCCATGGGTCTCAAATAGGGCCGGTTATTGGTTGGGCTCCATCTTTGTCCCTGTATTTCTTATAGACAGGACAAATTTTGGGTTGAAAGTTTTGTGGGTGTGTTGGTGTCCTTATCTCTCCACTGGGGGTCCTGCCTGGCTACAGGAGATGACCTCTCCAGGTTTCATGTTCCCACTATTAGGCATCTTGGCTAAGGTCACCTGCGTTGACTCCTGGAACTCACCCCATACCAGGTCTCTGGAACTTCATAGAGATTTCCTTCCCTGCCGCACCCCTGGCAACTGCAGATTTCCATTAATTCTACTAGCTCTCTGGGACTCTTTCATGACTCTCCCCACACCTGATCCTGCCCCCCCTTCCTGCTTACGTCCTAAGCCTCTTCCCCCTGCCTCCTATGACTATTTGTTTCCCCTACTAAAAGTGATTCAAACATCCTTGCTTGGATATCCTTCAACTAAAGAATGGTTACAGAAAATATGATTCATTTACACAACAGAATACTTTTCAGCTATTAAAAACAAAGGCATCATAAAATTTTCAGGCAAATGAATGGAACTAGAAAATATCATCCTGAGTGTTGTAACCCAGACCCAAAAGGACATGCATGGTATGTACTCACTGAGAAGTAAATGTTAGACAAAACGTGCAGACTATCCATGTTACACCTCACAGACCAAAACAAATTCAACGAGAAGAAAGGCCCAAGTGCGGATGCTTGAGTCACATTTGCTTTAACAGTTTCAACTTACCCCTCCTTCTACACTAATTGTATTCTTACCTGGTGGCAGCATGGGTCACTCTCGCACCTTTCTCCTTCTTTCCTTCCACAACCCTCATCTAGAACTAATTGGTTTCAGAGTCTTCACACTTTTTCATTTATTTATATATTTTATTTTCTTCAGAAGGTATTAGGGTTTTTTGTTTTTGTTTTGTGGCTTTTTTTTTTTTTTTTTTACTTTTCGAGATTATAATATGATTACATTTCTCCCTTCCCTTTCCTTCCTCCAAGCTGTCCCAAATATCTCTCCTTGCTTCTTGTCTTCTTTAAAATTCATAGTCGTTTTTCATTGTTCTTACATGTGTGTGTGTGGGGGGGTGTTTGTGTGTGGGGGGATGTTGCTGAAAATAGCTGTCTCTGTCTGTATGACTGTTTGTATATTTTTAAAGCTGACCATTGGGTATTGGATAATCAATTGGTGTGATTGCCCCTGGGGAAGATTTTCTCCTGCTCCAAGTATTCCTCAATTGCCTGTAGTCATTTGTGTAGGGCTGAGGCTTCATTTTAGCTGAAAGACAAAATTTCATTTATAATGCATAATGGGTGCAGACTTGATCACCTGACTTTCTTTCCACCACGCACAGTCCTAAGTCTAGCTTTTCAAAAGCACAATCTGCATTTGCATGACTATATTTTCCTCTATAATCCTTTCCTGTAAAATAGTCTGAAATTCATCACAAAAGTTTTCCTCTTTCAAGGCCTAGATTGCAGTGCCGTTCTATAACACTCTGCAAACCTTCAATTGAAAATATCCTCAAATATTTTCACAATTCATTTCTGTACGTTCTCTTCATTATTAACAGCATACATTTAGTCTTCAAACAACATCTCTTTCTAATAAAATATTCATTTCTGACTCATTTTAATTTATATTGACAGTGACAGCTTGCAAGCACTGTCACTCAGTTAATGTAGCATTATATGAAATATTTGACAGTGGATCTCTCTCTCTCTCTCTCTCTCTCTCTCTCTCTCTCTCTCTTGAAACTTTTTGGCTACTTTACTTGGTTATTTTCCCTTATCCCCCTTCTCCACACTTACATCCTCTCAATACCAGGTAGGTAAGAAAGAAGTTTAGATGAGAAAGAGGCCATCAATACAGTTAGACTACTTCTAGATGATTAGTGGTGCAGAGTTCCTTGGGGGCAAATCCAACTTCTTTGCCTAACAAACAGAAACCAGAAGCATCCAACCAGCAATAGCATGAACCAGCAGGAGGAGGAGCAGCAGCCACCATTCCTCACAGGGCTCCAACATTTATATACCTGACTGAAGAGTCCCTAGAATTCCAAATATAAACTATCTTCAGCTAGCAAATTCACACCCCTGCCTGAGCATGAGAAAAATCATAATTAGTTGCTGTAGACAATCTGAAACAGCCCTGTAGCTTACATCTAGGATTAAAACAAAATATATTCACAGAATATTTCAGTGTTTTTAAAGAAACCATAATTCTTACTACCTTCCTTCCTTCCTTTTCTTTCTCTTTCTTTCTTCCTTCCTTCCTTCCTTCCTTCCTTCCTTCCTTCCTTCCTTCCTTCCATCCTTCCTTCCTTCCTTCCTTTCTTTCCTCTGCTGTCTTTATATCTTTCTCTTTTTTTGTTTTTCTTTCTCTTCTTTCCTTCCCTCCTTCCTTCCTCCTTCCCTCCTTCCTTCCCTTCCTTCTTTCCTTTAGTTTGTTCTCTATTTCTTTTTCTTTATTCTTCTCTCATATATCCTGAACACAGACTCCTTTACCTCACCTCCTCACAGGACCACCCTCCAGCTTCTCCTCTCCCCAGATCCACTGTTCTTCCATTTCCCGTCAGAAAAGAGAACTCCAAGTGACAGCAACCAAACACGGCATAGCAAGGTACAATAAGACTAGACATAAATCTTCATATCAAAGCTTAGCAAAGAACACATCAGGAAGAAATTTTCCTGTGAGCAAGTAAAAGACTCAGAGACATCTTATTTCCACAGTTACAAGTCCCACAAATATTCCAAACTAAATAACCACAACATGACTGCAGAAGACCCTGTGAGCTCTGTGCTTATTGATTCAGTCTCTGTGAGCCCCCATGACACACGTTTCATTGATTCTGATGGCGGGGCATGATTTTCTCAGTTCTACAATCCTCCAAGTCTGGCATGGCTTTGTCAGAAACAAAATGGCATGGTTCCTGCCTCTAGGAGAGGGGCAGTGAGCATGGGCCTCCATGAGTGTGGGTGGCTGCTGTGGGCATAAGGCTTGTTTGTATAATAATGTACATAATTTCACTTTCTTCAGAGAAATGCCTTCCTGTTAATGTTAATTACTCCATGATAATCAGAGACAGTTTGAGTCCGAGAAGTGAAGGTGTGGCTAGTGTCTCAGAAAAATGGTAAACATTGGAACCTTCAGGAAAGCCCTTAAAGCTCCTGAAAAGAACTCTAAATGAGTTCAAAAATATATGATTTCTCAACTATGCAAAAATAAGGATGCAATATGAATTGTATAAGAAGTTTCACAGATCCAAAGGAACAGAGGCAACTATACTATGAGCCGGTTTGTCAGAAAGATACAAAAACAGGCATATTCAAATGCAGGTAGATTCCTAAATTCAAGGTCAGGCTTGAGCAGGGCAAATTTAGGTCCAAGCATGGTCTGAAGGTGACTTCAGGGCGGGGTCCCACCCAGCTATCTTACTGTCTTTGCTTATGCTTGCTGTATCTTCCTAAGAGTCAAGGAGCTAAGATCATGGGATGTTGATTCATGAATGGCCAAGAGGGAACCTAGAATAAGTAACTGAATTGATACATAAATAAAAAACGGGCCCTTTACTGTGCATGAGATGAGCTGGCAAAAAGTAAAAGCAGTTCTTTTTCAGAGTTTTCTCTAGTGAGAGCTGAGCTCTCTGGAGGTCTCTGGAGAGTGAACATAGTTCTTCAAGAATTTTTTTCTTACAGGATTTCTGATTTTTGTTGGCACATTTGTGGAGAGTAAACAACTCTTTTAGAATTTTTCTTAGCTGTTTTAGAATTTTTTCTAACAGGATTTCAGATCTTCCTATTTTTTCTTCCTCTTTATCTTTTAATGTTTTAGTTTCATTCTCTTTGTTAAAAATTATGATCAATTCCTGAATCATTCTCCATAGGAATCAAAACCTAAATACAGCTGTACAACTTTGTCAAAAATGTTTTGAAACATATCACCATATACATGCATGAAAATGAACACACCATCTTTGAAATGGTCTTATCATTAAGGCACTTTTAAATACTATGCAACTATATCTTTCAATAGTTGCTATATTTATTTAATGCAACATGTAATAAGTATGAAACAAAGTCTCTCTGTATGTGTTCTTCATAAGTTCATTCAAAACAGTGAATGCATCCTTGGGGAAGTGGGGATGGGATGGGGGTTTCCGGGTTGTGGGGAGGGACCAGGAATGGGGATAACATTTGCCATGTAAATAAAGAAAATATTCAATACAAATAAATAAATAAATAAAAGCAAAACACAGGAGCAAATCCAATATAGCTTCAGGAATATTTATTTAAAGATTTCATTATGTTTTTGATATAGCACAGAAAATCAAATTTGGTTCTTTTGCTTCACTTATTTAACAGTAGTTAAGAAATGACCACAAGAGAAGACATATTAATAGTACTAGACAACAAAGGTCGTTAAACTCAGTTCTAGAGGTAGATAAATTCATCCCAAGACCAATGCATAAGGCATCATAGTAGTCAGGAAGAAGACAGTGGATCATGAAGAAAGGTCAGATCACGGTTTGCATTGAGACTTTCATGGGAAAAGGGCAAGACAGGGACATAGTGGACAGGTTAGAATTTGCTAATTTGAATGATTCAGTACTCTGAGCTAAAAGAATATATAATAATTCCCTAAACCATGACCGTGGACATGGTTATCGTCAAGAAATGGTTCCTCTATGCATTATGGGACTACTTATAAGAGTGATGTTCTTAATTTTTTTACTACTGTTATGACTACTATGACCATTACTAGTCTTGTTGTTAATTACAGGAATGAGGCTGGACCATATGCTATATGATAAAGGGCAATTGCACACTAACTAAAAAGTTTCCTTAAACGAGCAATGTAACATAAACATAGTTTTTAAATTTTTTGAATAAGTAAGTTGTCACATTTACTTGGAGAAACTAAATAAGGTTTTTCTTACTCAGAGGCCTTCACTTATAGACTGGTTACATCTATTTTGTGAAACTTGCATTTGGAATATACACTTAGCTTTTCTCTTTTTCAATACTGACATAAAAAAGGTGAATCTATAACATTTTCTGCAAAATAAAATTGACAAGTGCTATCCACAGATGTTCAGCTTTTCTCCAATATCATGATGAATGCTGACCAGTGTGAAACAGATACAATATGATTTCTTGCATAAATATCTTTTCCTCTGTCAACTATTATTTCAATTAATCTCCATGACCTAAAAAGAAAAGCAAGGTAGCTGTATTCATTGCTACAACAATTTAGTATACTGTAATAAAGCATCAAATGTTAAGATAATTTCAGGAGGAAAAATAGCATATGGGGGTTGTATTCATATCAGAGTCAAAAGAAACTCAACACATTTGCATAGCATTTAAAAAATATGACAATTTTGTTGGTAGCAAATAAATATTTCTGTTCTGTTTCTTACATTAGTAAGGTACTACTAGGAAATCTATACAGGTGCCTACCTTGATCAGCAAAAGACTACATTTTATATTTTGGTGCCATCTCTGAATGTTGTGGGTACCACATTGCTGAATTTTTTATTTTAGAGCAATGAACAACAAATATAATCTATGTGATATGTTGAAAAATGTATTTTGTGTTACTATATTCAAGAATAAGTGGTTGTGGCTCTGTTTAATTATAATCTTTTATTTTATTTTATTAGAATTTTTCATTTTTTCTTCAAAAATTTAAAATGTATCTCTGTGTTACATTGTTCACGTAACGAGACTTTTCAAGATAGTGTACAACTGCCCTTTATCACATGCCCCTTCTCACTGGATAGAGTAAAAAAAAATATTAGCAATGTTATCTTCGCTGTTTGGAAATAAATGTAAGTGTGTTTTCTACTTGTTCTTCAACATTCTTACCAAAGGCTGATCAGCATCCCGAACAACCCTTTGTTCTATACCACTATACCAGTATTTTATCGACTTATAGTCTATGTAAAATAGGACAAACAAGGGAACAGACGTAAGGGCAATAGAACTGGTTGAATGAGGTATAGAAATATGCTAATTAATTGGTAAAAATAAAGTAGCATAAGGTATAAAAATGAGCTATTAAACATTAAATCATTAATATGTAACACCTATGATGAGGAATGATTTTACAAGATCATGTGGCTTTAATGTTTCTTCTGGCTATAATAAAACTGAGCTATTGTGCAAAGTCTATATACTGCTGTACTTGATTCTTGTTTCCTAATTGGTGAGTTTTATAACTCAGTATGGCTATTCCTGTGCGGATATGTCATACAAGTTGAAACAATTTATCTGAGAGAGGGAGAGTATGGAGACCTTTAAGAGTAGAAAACTTCACAAAATCTATCAGACTCAGAAAGCTTCAAAACCTTGCAAGACCCGTGAGATCCTTACCAGGATAGTATAGGCAAATGCAATAAAATCTTGCTGGGAAATATGAGAACCTGGCAGAGTTGCATGCAGTTTATATAACTCTTCAGAGGCTCTGCATGCAGGCTGTGCTAAAAACTTTAATGATGCTTCTTCTGTGACTTGTCCGACAGGAGTGGGTGCTTTGGTGGTGCAACTATCTTTAATTAATGCTCAGTAATAGTCCTACATTTAAACTAAAACCTCATTGGTTCACCGAACTATTTTTAGTTAGAATAGTTTCAACTTGAAGTAAGCAGACATTGTCCAAATCTCTACTAAACAAACAAAACCAAAAGTGAAAGCAAACAACAACAAAATAACAAAACTGCATTAGAATTGACATCAACATCATTTGTTTTCTGGCTAGTGCAATAATGAATCCCCCCTCACTTACTATGCGTGTGTACAAGCCTGTGTGTGTGTGTGTGTGTGTGTGTGTGTATACACATGCATGTGCACACACGTGAACACATGTATATGTGCATAACAACTCATGTTTGCAGTGTACAGAGTTCACAAGAGTGTGCTCAATTCCAGGTCGCTAGAGGTCCAAGCAGTAGCAACATTTAAATGTTGATAACTAAACTCAGGTCATCTGGAAGATTAGAAAGTGCTCTTAACCAATGAGACATCTGCCTAGCCCCCAGTACTGAAATGTTTTTATCCAGTATTCTACATAGTTTTCCAATTATTGAAAAGTATTTTTAACTATCCCATGAAATTATCATATTTTAAATATCTTATTTAGTTCCTAATTTTTTTCTTTTAAGAATTTTTGTTGAATTTTGTCGATTTGTGTGTGTGTGTGCATGCATGTGAGTTTGTGTGTGTGTGTTTGTTTAGGTGTATACACCTATCATATTCTCATGTGGGTAACAAAAGACAACTTGATGAATTATTTTTTCTTCTTCTATCATGAGGGTTTTCAGCAAGTACATTTAACCAACTTCATTAATATTTCAACAGTTATACTTCATATTTCTCTTTTAGGTCTGTTCTGATTGAATATTTATTTGTAATGGTCTCCAGCATAGAACTCTACTTTGTTTGACTTTCATCACTGTTAATGTTTTATGACTTAAAAACTGTTTAGCCGACTTGCTAACATATCGACACAAAGATTGTCTGGGATAGCATTTTCATTTACACAAATTCGTCTGTATGCCCTGTTTGTCTTAGAAAACAAAATATAGAGTTAAATTTTAATAGTCAATTATTTGATAGAATTGTTTTGGAAATTCATTTATTGTAAGACTTTACCATTTTAGTCACAATGGAGTTAGAAACATCTGCCAACCAATGCTACGGAAATATTAGTTATGCAAAATGGTTTTAGATTGGCCTTTATTAAAAAAGTGGAACACATTGTTCACAAAAGCCATTCAAGGTCTATTTTCAGAATCTAATTCATCAATTTTACAATTCTTATTCTGCCTTGCTATGAAATTCTATCATACTTTTATTTGTACCATATGAAATATTGATGTGAAAGAATAATACACTTGATTTAATTAATGTGCAAAGGAAAGTGACAGTCTGAAATGTGTATAGTAATACTTTGAAACAAGTTTCCATTTTTACTTTCTAATACATCACTCATCTGTAAGCGTCTCATGTTCTAACTCTGTGTTAAAAGTCACTTAACCATTCTCTGCATAATGTGCTTATGCTAGAATGTTTGGTCTTTCGTATCATTTATTTGCTTCTAACATCTAATTTACATACAGATGATATGAGATAGTTTTGAAACTCATAACCAAATACTTCTAAACTATAATCAGATATAGAATCATCTGAATCAATAGTGAATTATGACATTGTTTATCTAATGCTATTAATAATATTGTTATGATCAGAAATGTGAATGTCGACTTCAGCCAGGGAAGCAGGCAGGCTAATTTCATGCAAATTTACATATCTTTCTCTTTCTCAGATCCTTTCAGTCCAATCCCTTCATGTCATGCCCAGATCTGCAGCTGAACAATTGTGCCATCCTTCCCCCACCTCATCTCTGGTAGATTCCATAGATCTTCCCTTCCTAACCTCCTTACTCCTGTTCCTTGCTCTGTCCCACTTCCCACTCTATCAGGTTCTCATGGTAATTCATGGGTCACTTTGGCCAGGAAACAACAAGTAGTCCTACTGCAAATACTCACCTCTTCCTCCATTCTTCCAAGTCCAATTCCTGAGTTTCATCCCTAGCTCTGTAGCTGACCTTCTGCTGTGGCCTCTCCCCACATTATGCCTTTATTCATGGAGAACTAACTGAGCACATTCTGTGGAAAACCCTGTGTTCTTCTTTCTTGTGAAGTCTATCTACTACCCTCAGCCCATCTGCCTTTCTAAATCTCAGATTCCAATCCTCAGGCACACATTTAACTTGGGAAATGAAGTGCTCACACCTATCAGAACCAAGATTTTCTGAGAATCAATTGATACCCAGCACAATTTCTCAAGAACCAGAAAGGAAATAGAAACCAACCAATGAAACATCCACCCCAAAAAGACAAGACCAGATGGAATTTTAATCTGTCAACATAACTGCTCTCATCAATCTAAAGATCTTCTAGTTTTTTGTGATCTGGCAGGAAAGTAGACTTGCCCTTAGTACACACTTTTAACCCTCTGGCTAGAATACTTTAGTATATAAGTCTTTAACCCTAAGCAATGACGTCAAATTGGGGAGGGGGGGAAGCAGATGAAGTGATGAAACAGAGAAAGATTTAATAAAATGAGTTAGAGATAGGATTTGCCCAATCTCAGAAGACAAGCTATTTAAGATCAGCTCAAGCAGTTGAATTCAGTTCAGTCCATTGGGAGTCAGTGCAGTAAATTCAGGGCAATGGAGATGAGTTCATTCTTGAATTCACAATTCAATGCCGCTTAGCAGAGGCGTTGAAGTCAGAGAGTAAGAAGAAATCAGAAGGTTAGAACAACTTGCCAGAGTTAGTTTGTGGCCAAGTAGAGCAACTCAGTGAGAAGCCGAGAAAACCCAGATTGAATCAGTCAGCTTGAAGAGGACTTGGAGCCAGAACAGCTGAGTTGAACTAACTAGTCAGAGTTCAGAAAGAATTAGAAAGGGTGAGATTATTCAGTTTACAATAAACCTCCAAGATGACAATTACGTCTGGGAATGAAAGTCATTTTTTACAACCTAGAATTACAATTCTCCCAATATTAGAGGCCTAAACAACAGTATAAAAACACAATAATATTCAGGATAATATGTCTCCACCAAATCCTAGCAACCTTACCCTAGCAGTGCCTCGGTATTGCAACACAGCTGAAGTATGAGACAACAGCCTTAAAATTGCCTTTATAAGTACGATGATGGTCCTTAAAAGAGGAATCTAATATATCTGTTAAACAAATCTATGAAAACACACAAAACAAAACAAACAACTAACAACAAACAAACAAAAAACAGGGGAAGGAAATGAATAAAACCCATTCAAGAATTAAAAGTGATAAAAAAGAAAGAAAGAAAGAAAGAGAGAGAGAGAGAGAGAGAGAGAGAGAGAGAGAGAGAGAGAGAGAAAGAAAGAAAGAAAGAAAGAAAGAAAGAAAGAAAGAAAGAAAGAAAGAAAGAAAGATCTAAACTAAGAGAAATTCTGCAACGAAAACTTTAGGTTCTTGGATAGGAACTACAGAGGCAAACTTCACAAGAGATAGAAAAAAGAATCTCACGTGGTTCTATGTTTCCACCTCACCATTGGGGTGTCAGACAGTCACTGGGGATGAAACACAGAGGTGCTAGGTTAACTTCCGTTTTCCCTCATGTGATGCCCACATGCCCACTCAGAAAAGATAAAACTCAGCCTAAGATAGGGATCCCAGCCCATGTTTCTCTGAGTGAGAAACGGCAAGGGCAAACTCCTTGACATCCAGACAGTGCCAGGAACTAATAAGAATTGAGAAAGGGGAGCTTCGGGCCTAAGATGTGCCAATGGCGGCAGGGAAGGATAGGCAGGGAAGAGGGGGGGGCAAGGGTAGGGTGGGGTTGGGGACTTAGCTCAGAGTAAATGTCAGAAGAGTGGAGTGGCCTCTGCAGGAGACTTAGGTGCAACTCTGTAAGAGAAGGCTTCCCCGACTGTGGTCCTTAATGAAAGAGACAGTCCTTGCTTGTCCATGGAGGAAATAGATGCATACAAAAGAAACAAGTTATTTGCTATAGTTTAGCATGTGAGAAAATAGACTTCAAACGTAAACAATTTAGAAGAAACTACTCTTCACAGAAAAAAAAATCTACTAAAGTACATGGCAATTATTTTCTATGCTCCAAACACAAAGACACCCAAGTTTGAAAAAACAAAAACAAAAACAAAACAACAAAAACCTTCACTTCTACAGTTTAAATAATGCAATGATGCTCACACATTCCTAATGGGAGACTTCAATATCTCACTCTCAGTTGAAAAAGACAGATGAAAAAAACTAAATGGAGAAATTCTGGAACTAACTGAAGTTATAAATTAAATGGACCAAACAGATATTACAAGACATTTCACCCAAATACAAAACAATGTATCTTCTTCTCAGAACCTCATGGAACTTTCTCCAGAATTGACACCATTATCAGGCACAAAGCTAATCTCAACAGATACAAGAAAATCCAAATAACACCCTGCATTCTATCTGACTAGTGTGGATTAAAGCTGGATATTAACAAGAGAATGCTTAAAAATTCATGGAAATTCAATTACTATATACTGAATGAAAAAAAAGATTTGGTCAACAGACACTAAGAAAAAAATTAAAGACTTTATAGAATTGAATGGAAACAAACACACAACATACTCACAAGTGTGGGGCCCAATGAGGGCTATTCATAACACTAAGTGCGAATACAAAAAAAAAAAAAAAAAAATGGGGGGGGGCGAGACATCTCTTACAAGCAACTTAACAGCATACCTGAAAGTTCTATAACAAAAGGAAGAAATCACAACCAAAAGGAGTAGACTGCAAAAAATACTCAAACTCTGAGCTAAAATCAATAATATTGAAACAAACAAGCAAATCCAAAAGAATAGAAAATTTGATTCTTTGAGAATATCAATAAGATTGAATTATTAAAATCAACCAAAAGGCAGAGAGACTCAAATTAATAAAATATCCAAATTAACAATATTGAAAATGAAAAGGGTACATAAAAACAGTCACAAAGGAAGTCCAGAGAATCATAAGGACATACATTAAAAACCTGTATTCTACCTATTGGAGAATCTAAAACAACTGTGCAATTTTCTCAATACATTCTACTTACTAACGTTAAACCAACATTAGATAAGCAAATTAAATGGATCTATAACCCAAAGTGCAGTGATTATAAGTCTCCAAACCAAAGAAATAATAATAAAAAAAATGCCCAGGTCTAGCTAGTTTTAGTATAGAATTCTACCAGACATTCAAAGAAGAGTTTATACTAATATTTTTAGAATTAGTCCATGAACTAGAAATACAGCAGGGTGTCATTGCCCAATTCATTTTACAGGGAAAAGTTAGATATCATGATATCTAAACCACATAAAGACATATTAAACAATTACAAACTATTCTCATTATAAGCATAGAAAATAAATAAATAGGATGTTGACCATTTCTTTAGATGCTTCTCAGTCCTGCGAATTTCCTCAGTTGAGAATTCTGTGTTTAGCTTGGTTCCCCATTTTTTGATGGGGTTATTTGGTTTTCTGGAAGTTAACTTCTTGAGTTCCTTGTGTATGTTGGATGTTAGCCCTCTATCGGACATAGGATTGGTTAAGATCTTTTCCCAATCTGTTGGTTGCCGTTTTGTCCTATTGACAGTGTCCTTTGCCTTACAGAAGCTTTGCAATTCCATGAGGTCTCATTTGACGATTCTTGATCTTAGAGCATAAGCCATTGGTGTTCTGTTCAGGAACTTTTCCCCTGTACCCAGGTGTTCGAGGTTTTTCCCCACTTTCTCTTCTATTAGATTCAGTGTATCTGGTTTTATGTGGAGGTCCTTGATCCACTTGGACTTGAGCTTTGTACAGGGAGATAGGAACGAATCAATTTGCATTCTTCTGCATGTAGACCACCAGTTGAACCAGCACCATTTGTTGAAAATGCTGTCTTTTTTCCACTAAATGGTTTTGGCTTCTTTGTTGAAAATCAAGTGACCGTAGGTGTGTGGGTTCATTTCTGGGTCTTCAATTCTATTCTGTTGATCTACCTGCCTGTCACTGTACCAATACCATGCAGTTTTTATCACTACTGCTCTATAGTACAGCATGATGTCAGGGATGCTGATTACTCCAGATGTACTTTTGTTGTTGAGAATAGCTTTTGCTATCCTGGGCTTTTTGTTGTTTCAAATGAATTTGACAATTGCTCTTTCTTAGTCATCAGGGAAATGCAAATCAAAACAAGTCTGAGATTCCACCTCACACCAGTCAGAATGGCTAAGATCAAAAACTCAGGTGACAGCAGATGCTGGCCAGGATGTGGAGAAAGAAGAACACTCCTCCATTGTTGGTGGGATTGCAAGCTGGTACAACCACTCTGGAAATCAGTTTGGTGGACCCTCAGAAAAATGGACGTAATACTACCTGAGTACCCAGCTCTACCACTCCTGGGGATATACCCAGAAGATGCTCCAACATGTAATAAAGACACATGCTCCACTGTGTTCATAGCAGTCATATTTATAATAACCAGAAGCTGGAAACCACCCAGATGTCCCTCATCAGAGGAGTGGATACAGAAAATGTGGTGCATTTACACAATGGCGTACTACTCAGCTATTAAAAACAATGACTTAATGAAATTTGCAGGCAAATGGATGAAACTTGAAAATATCATCCTGAGCAAGGTAACTCAGTTTCAAAAGAACAACATGGTATGTACTCACTGATAAGTGGATATTAGCCCAAAAGTTTGGAATACCCAAGTTTCACTTTACAGTAATCGCTGTACTGAGAGTGAGGTCCCAGATGGAGGAGTTGGAGAAGGGACTGAAGGAGCTGAGGGAGTTTGCAGTCCCATGGAGGGAGCAACAGTGTCAACTGGCCTGATTCCCCAGTCCTCCTGTAGGCTGGACCACCAACCAAAGAATACACATTGAGGGACCCATGGTTCAGACCACATATGTGGCAGAGGAGGGCCTTGTTGGCTATCAGGGGAGGAGAGGCCCTTGGGCCTGATGGTGTTAGAGGCCCCAGTAAAGGTGAATGTCAAGCTGGGAATATGGGATTGGGTGGGCGGGTGGGTGGGAGGTGGAATACCCTCATAGAGGTGGAAGAGGAGGAGGGCACAGGGTGTTTCCAAAGAGGAGACCTAGAAAGGGGAAAACAATGCAAATGTAAATAAAGTATCAAAAAATAAAAATAAAAAGTATATATAAAAGAAAAAAAAGAAAAAAAAATAGGGAGAGAAGTATGTACTAGCCACAGGGAGGATTAGAAGCATCCAGTCATTTAGCTCTTTAGACCTATTACCAATAAACTGAGACACACACACACACACACACACGAACACTTAGGGGGAATGCAAGGATCTCTCAGGTAACAAAAAGTAAAATAGATTTTTCCATGGACTCAGGATAGGTGAATTTAGGAACAAGAAGAATCAAGTGGGGTAAATACTGGGAGAAATTACTATATTTGGGGAGATTTTGAAGGAAGGTAGAAGCCCAGTGCAGTGGAAACTCCATTAAATATGCCAATGAATCTAGCAAAGATTTCTAGTAATGGTGGCACTGCGACTGTTCTGACAGTATTCTGTGACCAGGGAAGGCCTCAAGAGGAAGAATTGGGACACCAACTCAGCTACAAAACCTCCTTACAGTTTATTCTGCCTACATAGTGTTCAGGTGAAGCACAGCATGGTTATCATTAGAGAAACCAGATAAGACTTCATCCAGCAACTTATCAGATCAAATGCAGAGTCGTACCTCCAAACATTAGGCAAAGCTTGGGAAGTCCTGCAGAGGATAGGAAGAAAGGATCTGAGCTACCAGAGGAGCCAGGGATACCAGAAGGATATGGCCCATTGAATCAGCTGATCAAGACTCATTCATATAGGTTTGCAGAAATCACCAAATATGTATGGGTCTGAGCTAGATCCTCTATATAGATGTTATGGATGAGTAGCTTAAGTTCTTGTGGGAATCCTAACAGTGGGAACAGGGGCTTTCCCTGCCTCTTTTGCCTACTATGGAACCCTTTGCCTCATACCAGGTTGCCACGTTATGTCTTGAAGTGATTATATGATCCTGGTCTTATTTTAACTTGTTATACAGTGTCTGGTTGACGTTACTGGGAGGCCTGCTCTTTTCTGAGAGGCTGAGGGATTGTGGATCTGGGGAAGACGGGGGATGGTGAAGAAACTTGGGGGAAGGGAGAGAGGGAAAGCAGCAGTCTGAATTTAATATATGAGAGAATAGTAATAAAAAGAATGGTAAGCCTAATAAAGAGATATATGGTAATTGACAAGGTCTAAGCTTAGCCCAAGATATCTTTTGACTCCTAATTAATGTGTATTTGCTTCTAAGGAGAAGAAAAATGTGGCACAAGAGAAAAGTATAAAGTGGTACGCATGTTTCATTATACAAATATTATAGATTCTAAGTTTCATATTATGAAAAGTTTTTATGTGTGTGTATGTGTGTGTTTTATATACAAAGATAGCTTATATATATGAAAATGCTACTAATTGCTAAATATACTAAAAGCTAAAGTTTCTTTCCAAAATGTCATAAACATTATATTTAGGAGATAATTTGGAGATAATCAAATGGTTTATTTTCAAACCTAATATGGGTTATTACTCTACTCACATGTTCCTTATCATTTATATCCTAGGAATCCTAAAAATAAGTATAACTTAAATGATGGTCTGTGCCAACTGTTAACAAGTTAATTGTCTTCAAATTGATATTCACATGCTAAGCAATTCATAAATCATAACACACATAATTTTGATGAATAATTGTTTCTCCTTTAGAAGGAAACATAATCTTGTTATTTTTTCAACTGTTTTCTTATAACAATTGGGGCCATATACCTGTGATTAATTAAAGTACTTTTCAGTGGAATATATAGGTAAACAAAACAAATAAATAAAGTTTATTCTCAGAGTCACACTGTCTCTGTCTAATTCCTATTCACCAACATAAATGAGACATTGAGTCTTGTTTGAACTCTTCTGTAGAATAAAAAAGAAAATCTAGTTGATTGTATAATTTTTGAGTATCTATGAGCAGCATGGCAAATATGAAAATTGGCCTAGTTGTGGCTTGGGTTATGGGACTCTGACTAGCCTTTGTAAGAGGTCTCAAAAGGTAAACAATCTCAAGATGTAAATATCAGGAGGTGGAAGTCACAGTTGTACATGCTCAAAAATCATCCATAAACACTCCTATTGAGACATAGTCCTGAGGGTAGTCTGCCATGCCTCTTGAGCTTGGTCCATATGGGTAATTAATTGCTTGGCCAATGTACCATGGGCAAGTATTTTTCAGAATCCACAACTGGCTACACTTATGTCAAAACACACATTTGCTCAGAGCCTTACTCACTTAGGAAGTTTTCTGGTCTCTACAGAAAACCAGATACTGAGTTCAATCAAGACTCTGACTATTTTTACAGATATCTTTTCCTTTAAACACCTGTTACTTTTATTTGAGGAGTTAATAAAATTGATTTTCCTTGATAAACATCATTGTAATGTTTTTATTCTTGGTTTTCTAACTTTTTATGGTCAACTGTTATGTGGCAGTTATTATTTAGATATTTTCATTGGTGAGCTAGATTTATAAGTCATATGGAAAGTGTGATTATTTTCACTGACGCTTTTAGACCTTTTCAATCATACCTACCTAAATACCATGTTATTCCTAGTATTTTGTTTGTTTGTTTGTTTTTTCATTTTATTTTACTACATTTATTTTTGCCTGCAAAGAAATATATGCACCATGTGCATGCCTGTTACTTGAGAGGTTCAGAAAAGGCATAAGATAATTTAGGACTGGAAATACAGATAATTAGGAGTCATGAAACGTTATTAATTATTTGTCATGGAAGTTATATTGTAAAACTATAAAGTCAATTATACTCATTTTTGCAGAAAAAAATATCTGGCAATCAGGTACACTCAAGTCTCTAAAATTCAACTACTTTTTACTAAGACCACAAATAGCTCCCTGATGTTTTGTCATCTTGTGTTTGTTACATGAAATTCATCACTGAATATATTTGCATATCTTTTATTCACAAAATGTTTATATCTTGCTGACTAAATAGGACCATTCCAATTCACATATGCCTATATGTGATTCTGTTTTCATTGGGGTTTAATTGCTGTGACAAGACACCATGACCACAGTAACTATTATAAAAGAAAACATTTAATTGGGGCTGTCTTAGAGTTTCAGAGGTTCAGTCCATTATCAACATGGCAAGAAGCATGGAAGCCTACAGGCAGACATGATACTGGAGAAAGAGTTGAGAGTTCTACATCTTGCTCCAAAGGCAGCCAGGAGGAGATTATGTTTTGCAGGGAGCCAGGAGGAGGCTCTGATTCTACACTGGGCAGAGGTTGAGCACTAAGAGACCTCAAAGCCCACCCATATAGTGACACACTTCCTCCAACAAGGCCACACCTACTGAAGCAAGACCATAATTCCTAATAGTGAGGCTCTCCATGGGACAAGCATTCAAACACATGAATCTATGGGGGAAAATCTATTTAAAACACCACATATTCTTATTTATTTTCTTGTTTTTTTTTTACATTTTTATGTTGATATCATTATGTTATGTGTGTGCATCCATATATGTACCATGTATATGTCTGTTTCCCACAAAGTTCAGAAAATCAGGTCCCTAAGATGGGAGGTACAAAGAGTTGTGAATCATGAAACAACAATGGATTATGTCGTTCTTAATTGTATCTGTGAATGATGGGTTCTAGTGAGTGATGGGACTAGGACCCTGGCCCTCTGCAGTAGCTATTGTGCTCTTAGCCACTGACCCAACCCTCCAAACCCCTTATTACTTCAAGACATTAAAATTTTAAGCATGCTGCTAATTTGATAATATTCCAACTTGGTGGAATTTTTTCCCCAAAGAACTTCTGTTCCTGGCTCCATATTTTTATTCCAGCCTCACTATCTCTGCCAAGATTTCCTGTTCATACTTTAACACGTTTGACTCCATTTCTTCAAATTTCTGCACATTTGTTAATGTCTGTATATTATGTATTATATATATGCATTTTGCTTACTGCTTATACCTGCAACTTTATATTATAATTTTATTTAAAAAAATGTATGTATTTACTTTTAGCATGCTTTTCTTCCCTTGCAGCATATATTTGTTATCTTGATTAAGGGCTTCTCTGCATGACTTGTCTGTCTGAGAAGAAGGATTGTCACTTATTTACACTCATCATGCAAGTAATAGTCATATTTATTTTATTGAATATTTGTGTAGATTAAAATAAAAAAAAATATGTCCAGTGAAGACTTTGCACTGCCCTCTACACATATGAACACCACAAAGTTATATTTACAATGATAAATGATAACGGTTTGTTACATTTTCAAGAAATGTATGGTAGAAAATATAGAAAAAAAGAAGTATGAAAAACAAATAAACAAACAAACAAACACCCTGCTGCTGACTCTCTAAAGAGATTGGAAAACTAAAAGTGAATTGGCCAGAGATGTGTGTTCTCTCACGTTATAAGCCTTGGTGTCATGTCTAATCACCAGGGTAGTAATTATCAAGTTTACAGTTTCAACTTTTCTTTATGTTACTCTCTTATTTATCCCTAAAACTCTCCTACATTTACTATGAAATAAGATGTCCTTGAAACCAAATGATCACCATCAATGATAATCTTTCTCTTCCTTCCTTCCTCCCTCCCTCCTTCCCTCTCTCTCTCTCTTTCTCTTTCCTTCTTTCTTTCCTTCTTTCTTTCTTTCTTTCTTTCTTTCTTTCTTTCTTTCTTTCTTTCTTTCTTTCTTTCTTTCTTCTTTCTTTTTTCATTCATTCACTAATTCATTATTTTTTTCTTTAATGACATTACCGACTATCTATTTTTATCTTTATTCATTTAATTATTTTGTTTATTTATATTCCATCCACTGCTCCTGCCTCCCAGTCCCCACTCCAAAATTCCTCATTCCATTTCTCTGCCCCCCTTGTCTCAGAGACTAGGCGCATCTTTTCACACTGAGGCCAGACCAGTCAGTTTTCTGCTATATATGTGCTGAGGTCTTGGACCAGCCCCTGTATGCTGTCTGGCTGATAGCTCGGTCTCTGGAAGGTCCCAGGAGTCCTGGTTCATTAAGATTCCAAGTCTTCCTATGGGGGATCCCTCCCCTGCAGCTCCTTCAATACTTCCTCTAATTCAATCATAGGGGTCCCTGATTTCACTCGAATACTTGGCTATAAGTATCTGCATCTGTCACATCCAGTTGGTAAGATCTCTCAGAAGCACACCATAGCATCAGTTGGTGCCCCACCATGAGATGGATTTCAAGTTGAGCTGCTCACTGGACAGCCTTTCTTCAATCTCTTCTTCAATTAAGTCCTTGCAGTTCTTTTAGACAGGAACAATTCTAGGTCAGAAATTGCATCAGTGGGTTGATTATCATGCAAGTATAAAGACATGAAATTAGGTCCCCAGTGTTCATGTATCATGACTTTTCTGGTGATGGAGAGATGGCTCAGTCAGATCACATGTATTTTCTGAGCCTCCAACAACCTCCAAGTACATGGTACACAGACATACATGCAGAAAAATGCAGACATGTAAAAATAAGAGTAAATATATCTTTTAAAAGAAATAAAGTGGATAGTATTGAGGAAGACATCCACCGTCCACCCCCGTCTCCACATTCATGCTCACATGCACCTGACTGCACATACGTGGAAAGTACAAACAAAACCACAATATTATAGTAGTTCTACTAGTTAATCTTTATTCATTACATTTTAATATCTCAAATGTTAAAAGTTATATCATGTATAGCTTATGTGTCAATGCTATTTCACTTTGAAATTTCATTTTGGAGCAAAGATGAAGAAGATTAATTCATCTGAAACACACAGCTGAGAAAAAAAATTCTTCTCTTGATTCACAAAGAATCCCAATACCATAATTTCTATATTTAATCTTTGCTTTTCTACAGTCCGCTTCTTACTGCCTTTCTTTTAACCAGTTTCATGTGATTAATGTAGTGAGGGGAAAACGAACCTTCAAATAAGATTTTCCTTAGGGAAAAGCTCCAGCAGAGAACTTGATTACAAGGAACGGCGAAGGAGACCCTGGTGTGTAAAGTCTTATGTGATTTAAAAGAAACTATCATTTTCTTTTTTAAATAAGGGAAATCATGTAAAAATGATGCTTCCTTTTTTGTCATACTTGATAACTGGAAAAATATTAGTTTCAGTAACCTCTAACACCACCAATATTAAACGCTGCACTTAGGTTTTTTGTTTTCTCTTTGAAAGATGCAAGCTATCCATAAAGTTCAATAAAAGAAATGCAAATATATTTCATTGATTACTCTTTGTTTTATTGAAAATAGGTTCTCCTTTTATACAATACATCCCAATTGCAATTTCCTCTCTCTCTACTCCTGCCAGCTTCCCTCACCTCTCCCCCTCCCCACCTCTTTCCTCATCAGAAAAGAGCAGGTTTCCAAGACTCAACAGCTGGATAAGACAAGATGAGATAAGACAAGAAGGAAAGCTTCATGCTGAGGCTGAACAAGCTAACTCAGTAGGAGGGAAAGACTCCAGGTAACAGGCAGAATTAAAGAGTGATAGCTACTCCTGCTCTTAGGGGTCCCAAGAAAACAGCCAGCAAAACCACCTAGTCAAATGACTTGGAGCAGATATACATGCAGATCCTGCGTCCATCTCTGTGAGCCTGTGTGAGCTCTGCCGGGTTGATTCAGTGGGTCATATTCTCCTGCAGTCCTCCATCCTCACTCATTCCTGCAATCCTCCCCCACTCTATTACATGGGATTCTCTGATCTCTCCAAATAATTTCTGGATGTAAGTCTCTGCTCCTACTCCCATCTCCTGCCAAAGAAAGCTTCTGTGATGATGAGTGGATAAGCCACCCATATATTAGTATCATTAGAAATCATTATTAATTTCTTTTTTTTTCTTTTGCCAGTGATCTTTAGTTCTACCTTAGGTCTCTGGGGTATCCTGCCTCAAGTTCCTGTCCATCTAAGCAGTACAGGCCATGGGGTCCCTATTGTAGCCTGGGCCTAAGTTAAATCAAACATTGGCTGACCATTCCAACAGTTCTGTGCCACCACTGTCCTATCACATCTTATAGGCTGGACAGATTGTAGTTTGAGGGTTTCGTGGCATGGTCGATGTTCAGGTTTCTCTTTCTATAGCCTGCAGAGTATCTTGTCCTGTAAAAGACACTAGAAATATATGGGAGAAGGGTCCAAGTCCACACAAGCTTGATGTCTCTGTATTAAATGAGATATGTGGAAGTTGTCTTTGGAAATGGAGCCCACTGTCAGTTTTCAGAAAGTGGCATATTGTGTTAACGTCAGCCAGGGTTTTTTTTAGAGATCTCCACTGCATGTACCTAGCTAAGAACTCAATGGAATGTAATGAAGTCCCACCACTGAAAGCCTCTTTAGAACTAACAGTGCATTGTTCAAAATATTTGTCTTTTTCTTATTGCTCAAAATGTATATCTTTTCCCTAAAGGGTAGCATTAATGTGCACAGCAATTGTTTGCACATTGTTTTTACTTTTTGATCAATCTTTCACTTATCCAGTCTTTTTTCATTAAATCTATGATTGGGCATCCATTTTGTGAGTCATATAGAATGCAAAGTGAGGGAAACTGAAGACTGAAGAGAAACTTAATCAACATTTGAAAATTTATACAATACAAAAATATAAATGATATGAATAGCAGAATTGTCTTATAATTTTAACCTATAAATATGCAGAGTGAAAAAAGAGTTGGGTAAAATCTCACCAACAAACCCATTTTCTCTTCCAACTTCACTCAGACATCTCTAACACATAGCCCTCCCAACTCCATCTCTCTCTCTCTCTCTCTCTCTCTCTCTCTCTCTCTCTCTCTCTCTCCATTTTGTCATCACTGAGTCCATGTACTTCTGCAAGGTGTGAGAGCATCAACTAGAGCATGAACAATGTCCTTTAGTCACACAGCTGGAAAAACAAGAATTGTTCTGCCCAGCAATCATCATTTGTTTCAAGCTGGATACTTTGCATTGGATAATTCATCGGGAAGCTCATTCCTGGAGAAAACTGATTTTCTCACTCAATAGCCATTGATCGTCTGTTGCTCTTCATCTTGGAGTGCAATCTTGTGAAATTACCAAGTTGGTATATTAATTAGGGTTTTCACTCCATGGTTTTGTTTATTCAACCATACTGTTGAGATTTTATAGGTGCAAGCATTCCTGTAGTGTGTGGAAGACACCATCTAACAGAAGGCATCTTGGTTCTTTGGCATTACAATCTGTTTATTCCTTCTCTTGTGATATTGCCACAGCTTTAGCTTTAAGGATTTTAATGAAGGTATAACAGTTGGAGCTGGGCATGCTTCTCATTTATTCTTTCCATTTTGACCAGTTGTAGATCTTTATAATATTCTCCATCTGTTGCAAAAAAAGAAGGTTCTTTGATAAAGGGTAGGAGCTACACATATCTGTGGACTTAAGGATAAGAACTTAGAATACAGATAGAAATTAGACTGGTTTGGAGAAATAGGAGGTTCTCCTGTAGGGTTTATGACCTCTTCAGTCATGAGTAACTGACGAAGTTTACAATTCCCAGTATGAATTATCTCCTATTAAGTGGCACTTAAATCCAATTAGATAGATACTAGTTACCTGAAAGATACCAGTGCCACCATTGCATAATTAGGGGACTCAACAGACTAGTTATTATTATGGTTTATAGGTTTTAAATGTGAGTAGTACTCTTGATTTTTCTGCCCTTGGAAGCTTGTACGGTACCTTTATATAGTATAAAATCTAGTCTTCAAGAAGCAGGCTTTAAAGAAATTTCCATCTTAATTTTTCCAAGTCTAGTAACTAAAGTATGTGTTCTGGAAGACAATTACAAGCACTGACAATAGCTTATGTTGTTAGGGGAGTCTCTTGAATTTTCCTGACCAACAATTCAAAGGGAAGGTTCCTGTGGACTTTTTGTTAGGTGGTATATGGCTTTTGGGGGATATATTATCTCCCTCTATAAGACAAGTTTCTTTAAGCTACACATACACACACACACACACACACACACACACACACACACACACAGAGAGAGAGAGAGAGAGAGAGAGAGAGAGAGAGAGAGAGCAAGAATTAGAGAAAAAGAGACAGAAAGACAGAGACAGAGAAATAGATACAGATAGAATTACAAACAGATGCAGAAGTAAAAAGACAAAGACAAAGGCAGATGGAAACTCACATATTGTACATATATTTATAAATAAGTTTATATTTGTATGTTATCCTTGCCAATTGTTCCAATGTTATTATATCTTCTGCTTGAATGAAGCAACTCAGTTCTTATCTTTATGACTCTCAGATAGTGATTCTCTCTGCCCTCATTGGAGTAATGTCTTCCTTCTTCATCAGATGATAATACATATGAAACTCCAACTAGTTAACCCCTCTGAGAATAGATTGTGCAATACTCAGCCTTAAACATAGCATCTATATTATCCCTTCTGCCTCCGATGTTCCTGGATCATTGAGGAAGAGAGAGTGAAAATATTGTAAGACAATAAAGTAGTGGATATCTGCAGATTATTCATTCATGTAACTGCAATTACTCAGAAGGGTTGAAAGTCTTGTTTCTGAGAAGGGAATGAAGAGACAATACGTTGTAAAACACAGAATTTTGTGCAATCCTTATATAAACTGCATAGAAAACATTCATATATATGTATATATATATATTTGTTTCATATATGTGTGTGTTTTACATATAGATATGTATATATCCATACATACTTACATGTATTTATTTATTTTTATGTAGAATATTTTTGTATCAAAAGTAAGATAATGTTTCTCTGTGTGTAGTGTGTATGTGTGTTGTGTGTGTGTGTGTGTATGTGTGTGTTTATTTGGGTTCAGATGAACTAGAATTGGATAAATTATAATTAGGATATTTGGGTTATCATATCCCTGAGGAGTAATATTCAGACTGAACCCTCATCAAACTGGAACTAAGAATCAATGATCCTGTGTACCTCCAGAGACCTGTAGTCTTATTAGCAAGTAAACTTTACACTTATGAACTCATAGTATGGAAGCTTATCTGTGAATGGGGATAAAGATGGTAGAAGAGGTCTCAGAAGACAAAACCTCTGAACTACAAATTGTGGAATCAGGACTCACTTCTTGAAAGTATTTCAACTTCTGATATATGTAAAACTTAATTCCTGGCTGAAAAAAATCGCAGTGAAACTGAACCATAACTGTGTCCCATAGGTCCATAGGTAAGTAAAACACTGTTCAACCAAAAAAAGTCCAGGTGATAACAGTAAAACATGATATTTCAGACAATTAAGAATACATCTTAAATAAATAATATTTTTTTAAAAATTAATTAAAATAAAAAGAAACTTTTCAGATATCACCATTCCTGATGTCAAGCTATACTACAGAGAAATAGTAATAAAATCTCCATGGTATGGACATAGACAGGTTAATCAGTAGAATCAAATGGAAGTCCCAGAAATAAACCCACACAACCATGGAAACTTGACTTTTGAAAAAATAAAAGCTAAAATCATACAACAGAAATAAAAAGAAAGCATCTTCTACAAATAGTACTGGTCTAACTGGGTGTCTGGATGTAGAGAATTTAAATATATCCATATTTATCACACTTTATAAAACTCAAGTCCAAGTGGATCAAACATCTCAAGGTAATACCAGATACACTAAACCTGATAGAAAGAAAGTGGGTAATAGCCTTAAATTCATCAGTATAGGAGACAACTTCCTGTTCCTGAGAATACCAGTGGCTCAGGTACTAAGATCAACAAGTAATAAATGAGACCTCATGAAATTAAAAAGCTTCTGGAAGTCAAAGGATACCGTCAATAAGACAAAATGACAGCCCACCAATTGGGAAAAGACTTTAACCAACCCTACATCTCACAGGGGCTAATATCCAAAATATAAAAAGAACCCAAGAAGTTGGACACCATAAACCCAATTAAAAATAAGGTACAGAACTAAACAAATAATTCTCAACAGAGGAACCTTGAATGATCAAGAAGCACTTAAAGGAAAGTTCAACATCTTGAGTTATCAGGGAAATGCAAATCAAAATTACTCTGAGATTCCACCATATACCATTCAGAATGGCAAAGATGAAAACCTCAAATGATAGCACATACTGGTGGCTAGAGAAAGTGCAGGAAGGGGAACATTTCTCCACAACTGGTGGGAGGGCAAACTTGTCCAAACCACTCTAGAAATCAATTTGGCGAGTTTTTAGAAAATTTGGAATAATTCTACCTCAATACCCAGTTATACCACTCCTAGGCACATACCCAAAAGAGTTACACCATCCCACAAGGACACTTGCTCAACTATTTTCATAGCACCTTTATTCCTAATAGTCAGAAACTGGAAACAACCTAGATGTCCCTCAACTCAAGAATGGATAAAGAAAATGTGGTTCATTTTATACAAGGATATATTACTCAGCTATTAAAACAAGAACATTGTGAATTTTGTAGGCAAAGGGATAACCCTAGAAAATGTCCTGAGTGACGTAACCCAGACCCAAAAGAACATGCATGGTCTCTACTCATTTGCAAGTGAATATTATCCATAAAGTACAAGGTAAACACACTATAATCCATAGAACCCCTCCCCCCCAAAAAATAAATAATGTGAAGGGGCCAAGGGAGGGTCATTGAATCTTTCTTAGGAGGGGAAATAAATATATGAGGTGGATGGAGGGAGATATCTTGGTGGCAAAGGGGAGTGGGCTTGGACCCAGGTGTCAGATCAGGTGTAGGGTGACTAAGGGTGATAGAATGGAAATGGGCTGTGGGAAGGGGCTATCTCTAGGACTTGCCAGAGACCTGGGATGGTGGAAGGCACCAGGATATCTATGGAGGTGACTCTAGCTGAGATTACTAGTAGTAGGGAATATGAGTTCTGAAGTACCTAGCCATGTCCTATAGGTAGGCAGGACTCCCTGTGGAGGTATAATGACAGTAACCCATGCACAAAACCTTCTACGCAAAAATATGTCCTGCCCACAATATATGCAGGGATAAAGATAGAGCAGAGACTGAGGGAATAGCCAAACACTGACTGGTCCCAATTGAGACCCATCCCAAGAGCAAGAACCAGTCCCTGACACTTAATGATACTGTTTTATATTTGCAGACAGGTGCCTAGCATAACTGTCTCTGAGAATCTCCAGTCAGCAGCCAATGGAAACAGATACAGAGACCCATAGTGTTCAGAGAGAAGCTGAAGGAAGAATGCGGGGAGGATTTGTGGGTGTGGGAATTGGGAGGAGAGGGAGGGCTGATATTTGGCTGAAAAGTGAATTAAATAAATAAATAATTTTTAAAAATCCTAAATGTAAAATGAATTCTAGGACAAAGAAAAAAGAAATGGTGAGAGATATAGGTAGCTCCAGTGTATATGTGAGAAAATAAATGACTATACAAGTTGGCTTAGATCTAGCTATGGAGACCAGATGGACCTAGAACTTGTTGTCTTTCTTCCACTGTCTCCTGAGTGGTTGGATTTCAAGTCAGTCTCCAGCATAACTAACAAAACAAAACAAAGCAAAACAAAACACACACAAAAACCCTAGAATTATAAACATAAAAGTAATTGCATATAAAAAATTAAATAAAATAGAATATTCAACTGCATTTTGCATGGCTTGTTTTGTATTGTTTTGAACAAGAGGAAATATTTCATTAAGTTTTAATTTTATTAAAGCATATGTCTTTTAACCTCCATGTCTGAGGTGATTTAGGGGAAATTTCATTGTTATTCAGCATATTTTATAAATGCTTTGAAATATCTAGGAGAATTTTAACTTAGCTGTGATTTTTCCCCATCCATCCCAGTTACATAATTCTCTTTGCACCATTTAAAGCCCCTCTATTCTTCCAGGTTTCTTCATTTTTCTTTGTGTTTCTAATTTTGTTCTAAACATCACACAATCATGACCATGTTTGCTGCTTGTGTTTCACTTACCAGCTCTGCAAATCACAGCAAAACACACAGTAAACCTCCCTGTATAAACATCCGGAAGGATTATAACTACTGCATGCAGACATTGAAAACATGTTAATGAATTGCTGTTGTCTGCACTGTTGAATAATTTAACCTGAAGATTCTCCATAAAGTAAAATATTGCACCTCATGTTCAATTAAAACAATGCATTTAGCATCCTATCTGAGAACAAGTTTTTTCAAGTATAAAATGAAGATATTTTTATTTAGGCCAAAGATTCAAAAAATTTTCAACTACTATCTAAATAGTTCAAATTGGAATACAGTTAGCCCTATCAGACATTCTCTATGTCATCCATTGATTATACATACCTTACATGTTTTAACACAATTATGATTTCAGGGAACTTGGCTGAAGAGGTAGCTTAGTGGAAGAGTACTTTGCTACTTTGCCAAAATGCTCTCATTGATCACTGCACCAGAAAAAAATAGGAGATAGGAACAAAGGACAGAGATATTGAAGATACAGGAAAAGATGGATGAATGTAACTTGAACCTGATGTGTTGGTGCACACCTGTGTCCCCAGCATCAAGGAGGATGGAGCAGGACCATGATGTTGAAACAAGTTCTTCTCAGAAGGAGAGAAACAGAGACAGAGATAGAGACAGAAACAGTCAGAGACAAAGAGACAGAGACAAGACAGAGAGACAGAAGAGAGAGACACAGAGAAAAAGAGAAAGAGAGATAGAGAAAACAACAACACAAAGTTTACAGGTAAAATGATACCAGTGTGTACAGTAATAAGTATGAAAATAACAATAATATTTACTGAAAACAACCTTAGATGAAATTACAAGATTAGAGATTCAAGAAATTCGGCATATTTTTGTTTGTTTTATCTGTGTGGTTTTATGTTCATCACATAAAATCGAAGCAGTTCAGGTGCCTGTTATGTTCAAAGGGTGTGGGATCATGTGGTGGTTTGGATGTGAGTCACTCTGGTGGGCTCATATGTTCAAATAATGTGTCCTTATTGAAAAGCTGTTTGGCATGAATTAGGAAATGTGGCCTTGTTTGAAAGAGTATACATAGGGGGATCCATGGCTAAAGAGACATATGTAGAAGAGGATTGCCTTATCTGGCATCAGTGGGAGGGGAGGCTCCTGGTCCAGTGGAGGTTTGATGCCCCAGCATAGGGGGATGCTAGAGTTGTGAGGTGGGAGTGAAAAGTGGGTGGAGGAGCACCCTCATAGAAGCAAAGAGGAAGGGGAGAGTGGGGATGTGATGGGGGAGTTGTGAAGGGGTAATTGGGAAGGGTGATATCATTTGAAATGTAAATGAATAAAATGATTAATAATAATGAAAAAGATAACAAAAAAGAGGTGTGTCAATAGGGGTTAGCTATGAGATTTCAAAAGATTCATTCCATTACTAGACTTTCCTTCTCTGCCCCCTACTTGAAAATTAAATTGTTCCAACTAACATACTTGTTCTCCACAATCATGGACTCTAAACCTTTGAGTCCATAAATCCAAATCAAATACTTCCTTTTAGGAATTATTTTGGTCACAGTTTCTTATCACAGCAATATAAAAGTAACTAAGAGTGAAGTTTGTCAAATGCCATCTAGGATAGGCTAACACAAGCAGGTGGTCTTCCTGGAGGTGGCCCACCATTTTTACATAGTCTACAATAGTTGAGCTTCATAGCAAGGTTCCAAGGAGACTTCATCTCAGAATTGCTTCTTGCAGCTGATATACCTTCCCTGTCATTATTAAATTAATATAATAATCTCTGGGCATTAACCCACCCTATTGATCATATTTTCTGCAGGTCAATATAAAGATGAATTTTTATGAATTAATGCTGTTTAGATTAATTAATAATGATTCTAGAGAATTCCTGGTTTGATTTAAAAAGTTTTAGGAAGTTTCAAGAGATGATCTTAGTTGCTTTGTTAGAAAGAAGTAATAAAGTTAGAATCAAGAATAGAATGTGCCCACTCCTCATAATAGTAAGTAAAGACTGCATAATAACAAATACAATGAGCTTTCATAATTACACTAAAAAGAGAAATAGACTTGGAAGAAATCTGTGTTCAAGGAAAAACATTTATGTTCACGGATATAGCCCACAGGTTTGTGCTATAAGGCAAGATATGTAAAAACTGTTGCTTTGAACTTATAATGAGCATATAGAATGAAACATTGCTTGAACTTAATATCAACATTCTTCTATAATTCCCAATTTATGTAACATTTTATCTATGAGGTAAATTTGTAAAGAACTTTTTGCCTAAGAAGGTATAAAAAGGCCAGAGAAAAAGAAATAAAGTTGTTGGTTGGATTGTTTGACTTGTGAGTTCTGCTCCATTTATCAATCCATCCAAATGTACATGTGTCTTTGTCTATATGTATATGTAGGTATATGTGTATATATAAGCATACATAAATACTTGTGGAATCTATGAAACAAGTAGGTGGGTCCAACCCAAATGAATATGTTAAAGTGTCAATAATAGTGTGAATGAAAATGTAAATGTATGTATGAATATATATGTGTCTGTGCATATTTCCCTGTATAAAGCATCTTAATTCTTTTCCTTTCCTTCCTCTCTGGATCACAAAGAGTTAACTCTCTTACCCAAAGAGGCTTCTTTCTGCCTGGGCAGAGAAGGAAGTGATAGCAATAAATATTTTACTTTGTTCACCACTGCTCAGCAACAAGTTTTAGTTGCAAAAGCAAGTAATTTTTAACCACAGAATAAGTGACAAAGTTTTTAGGATATTTTTAGAAGTTATCAGCAAGTGTTCAGTGTAGTTAGAGAACTAGAAGGCCAGAGACAATCAGTATTTAAAAGCTACCTCTTTGTTCGATGCTGTATTCTGCCTCAAACTATTCTAGGCTGGGCTGGTTCATAGCAGAAGTTAGTTCCAGGAAGTACTGTATACTTGTGACACATTACTTGTTGGAATAGTGTGGAAGGTTATGAAACTTTGTACTAGGAAAGCAGTTGAGAACCATGCTTGTAGGAGTTTTGAAGACAATATGGCTGAGAACAAGGTAAACAATGGGAAGGAATCAATATTAGCAAATAGACTCAAGACTTTATTGTAATGCTTTGACAAAGAATGTTACTCTCTTTGCCAGTGTCCTTAGAATCTATTTGAGGCTAAATTGAAAAGAAATGAAAGCATTTACATAGTAAAAGAGATTACAAGATAGCCTAATATTGACTCTTCTATCTGGCTATTAGTAATCATTTTTGAACAGATCTACAATGAACACAGAACAAAAAGGAATACAAAATATATAGTTCAAGGAGAAAAACATCACCAGGAGATTTAATGTTTGAGCCAAGGATTAAGCTGAGATGAAGAGAAAAGCCTGGTCTTAAGTAGAATAAATGAAGGGGTGTTCTCTGAGCAGTACCCATCCAGCAAAACTTCCAAATCCTAAAAAAGAAAGACTCAAGGAACTGGCTGTGCCTAAAAGGTAACAAGCAATTGAATTGGATATGAATGTGATTCAACATTGCCAGTGTAAATCTCAAGTTGAAGTCAAACTTGAACGTGCCACCTACATCATTGTGGCTTCAGAGTCATGGAGGATATATGAATAAACATATTCTTGAATCTACACGATGAAGGAAAGCCATTGAGACCAGATGTATGGGAGGGGAGTCCATGAATGGAGCCCCTGAGAAACCATTGTCTGAGGCTGTGAAAGATGTTAGAGATGTCAAATCCGTGAACACCTTCCAAGGCAAGCTGTATACAAGAAGTGGAACCAGCCCAAGAGAGGGAAGTGTGTTGTAGGCAGCAAACCTAGAAAGGCCTAGCCATCAGATTCTTTCTTTCTTTCTTTCTTTCTTTCTTTCTTTCTTTCTTTCTTTCTTTCTTTCTTTCTTTCTTTCTTTCTTTCTCTCTCTCTCTCTCTCTCTCTCTCTCTCTCTCTCTCTCTCTCTCTCTCTCTTTCTTTCTTTCTTTCTTTTTTTGATACTTTATTTACATTTCCAATGTTTCCCCCTTTCCAGGTCTCCTCTTTGGAAACCCCCATCCCCTCCCCTTCCCCTGCCTCTATAAGGGAATTCTACCTCCCACCCACCCGCCCACCTACTCCCATATTCCCACCTTGACATTCCCCTTTACTGGGGCCTCTAACACCCTCAGGCCCAAGGGCCTCTCCTCCCCCTGATGGCCAACAAGGCCCTCCTCTGCCACATATGTGGTCTGAGCCATGGATCCCTCGATGTGTATTCTTTGGTTGGTGGTCCAGCCTCGAGGAGCATCAGGGTGGTCAGGCCAGTTGACACTGTTGTTCCCTCCATGGGACTGCAAACTCCCTCAGCTCCTTCAGTCCCTTCTCCAACTCCTCCATCTGGGACCTCACTCCATGAGATCCTTTCATATCACAGAGAGAAGATAAGATTTAGGGTTTTTCCTACTGATGTGGGTCTTGAATAGGTCTTGTGTTTTCTTGTGTTCTAACCCATTCTTTTTAGAATAGCGTACTCTGCCATTGTATGTTGACATCTTTAATTTGGTTTTTGATTTATGTAGTGGATTCCAAAACTGAGAGATTCAGAAGAGACTTTGGAATTTGAGAGTTTCAGAAGAGACTTTGGAATTTGAACTTTTAAAACCATGTTGAGAATGTGAAAGACTAAGGGGACCTTTGAAGTTGGATTAAATGAATTTCGCGCTATAATATGGCCACAAACCTACGAGAACCAGTGAGTGGAACATGATGATTTAAATGAGAATAGTCCCCTTAGGAACACATATTTGAATGCTCTGTCCCCAATTTGTGAAACTGCTTAGGAAGGAGTAGGAATATGGACTTGTTGGAAGAGGAATGTCACTAGTGTTTGGTCTTTGAGGTTACAAAAGTCTCACAGATTCATTACCTTCTTCCCCCACTCTATCTCTGACTACTTGTAGACTAGGAAGTAAGTGCTCCCAGCTATCCCTGTTAACATATATCTGCCATCATGGACACTAACCCTCTGAAAGTATAAGCCCAAATTAAACACTTTATTTTGTAAGTTACCTTGGTCATAATGTCATATAACAACAATAGAAAAACAAATGAAAAAGATCTCTAATCATGATGTAGGCATTTGTGAGCCCCTGATATTCATGCCGGAAACCAAACCCAGGTCTTTGCATGTTCAGTAAACACTCCTAATTATAGAGAAATCTCTCTAGCCCTGTAATTAATTTAGCCTTCTAAGTTTAATTTTTTAAATAAAAAGTATTCTGTGTTAACCCCAGGAATAGGAAGCAATACATAGCCAAGGATTCATATGGCTCTAGCCTGGTAATACATTTCCTTCTATGAAACATTTTAAGGTGAACCAAGAGAATATATATCAAAATATTCATTAGAAGAAAATAAGTAAAAGGGTACTTTTCATGCTTTACTTACCACAGCTTTTAAAAGTGGTTAATATGGAAGATTCTTCCAATCAAGTCTTGAGAAATAAGAATTATTAAGTAGAGGCTTCATGTTGTTGAAACATCTCGTCAATAAAAAAAGCACAATAAACATAATTTACAAGCAAGATCTTTTGATGAATCAAATCACAGTCTTTTAGGAAATGAGTCATAAATTACTGGTTTTGGTTCTTCCCTTTGTAGCTTGGGCAACCCCATGGAAGACAGGGAGGAAAAATGGTAGGAGTCAGAGAGAAATAAAGGACATCAGGAGAACACTGCCCACAAAATCATCTAAGAAGGGATGATAGAGGCTAACAGAGCTTAAGGCTGCAATCACTAAGCCTGGATGGGCCTATACTAGATCTTCTGCATATATGTTATGACTATCTGCTTGGTGTTTTTGCCGGTCTCCTAACTTTGGGAGTGGAGATATTTCTGATAATTTTATCTGCTCATGGAACACTTTTCTTCCTACTGGGAATATTTACCCAGCCCTGATATCAAGGGTTTATGCCTAGTCTTATTGTGTCTTGTTATACATTGTTCAGCTGATATCACTGGGAGGCCTGCTGTTTCTGAAGGGAAACAGGGAGGAATGGGTCTGAGGGAGAGAGGAGGTGGGGGTGGAGGCTGTAAGGAGTGGAGGGAGGGTTGCATTGTCTGAGAAAAGTACATTTTAAAAAGTAATGCATGAAAGTGTGTAGTTCAATAACAGTAGAAAAGTCAACAAATAATGGTGATGGTTTGAAAATTAAGCCCATTGGTCATCCAAAATTTTAATGTCTTTTAAAATTAAACTTTGTACTAAATGCATGAGATCTATGTTTGTAATCCAAACAGCTCTATATACTGAAATCACAGACTGACTGTTAGAAAATATGCTTCTTCATACTCCCTTAATATATAATTGAAGAATAAATTTGAAATGGAACTCAGATTGCATACTTTGCAATCAAACTATACTTTCTTCAAAGTAAAAAAAAAAAAGGAAACAGAACAGAAATGTTTCAGATACAAATACTATGAGTCAGCTGTGCAATAACATACATCCAATAGAAGTCATGCACTAGATAAATCCTTTCTTTCCAGAGAATGGGGCTTTTATGTACTGAGCTAACAGAAGCCTTGTATGAATGATTTTAGAATATCATAAGATTAAAAAGGGAAGCCTATGATAAAATATCCTCTAGTTAATTTTAATTATATTTACAAAGTATATGCAGATATTGCTACAGGGAATAAGTGCTTAAGTTAAAGATAAAGCTATGTTTTGTCAACACTGTGATAAACAGAATGAGATAGTTTACTAAAGTGAGAGCTAGCTATAAAATGACAGGAACACATTTCTGTACAATTATTCAGATGTTTCTTTCCTAATATCCACTAAGCAAGTGGTATAAATATTGGCATACATTGCAAGTATCTTAAGGTTGACATAAATTGACTTTCAGTTCTTTTGATTGTAGTTCTTACAACTTCTTAAAGTGGAAATAATGGAGTTTATTTTGTGTATTATGCTTTCAATAAATTGCATACATTTGGAACCTAAGAGACATGTCATGTGCTGATTAAGCTTCTCTTCTACGAAGTTCTGGACAGTAAAAGAAAGGTGATATTGGAATGAGTTTTCATAAAACGGTCTGTGAACAAAAAAAGAAAATCAAGAAAAGGAGAAGTAAAGCAATTCTTTATTTTTTTCCAAATATATTAGACTCAATAATTTTGTTAGTGTCAACAAAACTTTACCATATATCATCCAAACCAGGACATAATAGGATTCAAAGAGAGGGCTACTAATAATTACACAAGTACAACAAGTATAAACTTCAGTTTTCCTGGGCAGACTGGATCCTATGATCAACCTAGAAATAGGGATTAAACTGCAAGTACATGCAGAAATCATACTGTTCCCACACGTATGCGGAAAAGGTCAAAGTGTACTGTTCGCTTGAATTGATTTTTGGCAACACTGGTTCATTCTCATCATTGAGTTTTCAGTCCTAATCTCCCTAAGTATCACTTTCTGAATACATACCAGCCTATAGCCACTTCCATTGTGACCTTGTTTTCATCTCCTATTTGAAATATTGACTACTGGATATTCATTCTCATTCTCTCTCTCTCTCTCTCTCTCTCTCTCTCTCTCTCTCTCTCTCTCTCTCTCTCTCTCATTCTTTCTCCTTACACTCTCTTGCTGATACAGTGTACATGTCTAAATCCCCAGGAACTAAATTAAAAAAAAAAAAACAATGCCTAAGTCAAAGAAGGCATGCAAAAATTTTGTTAAATGAATAAATTCAGAGAGTTTGTTTTTGGTCCTTCACAATACCAAAAACAAATTAAAATGACTCTCCAAAGAATACTATGGCTCTGTATAGTTTTAAGGTGTTGGACTAAATGATCTTTGCAGCTTCCTCCACTGCTAAATATATCATACCCACTGGTCCCCTTTTTCTGTCTGCTAATATTTCATCACCTTCATCTAGCAAATAAGAACATTTGGTGATCAAGGGGTAGGGCAACTGCTCTATTCACAGTGGATGGATGCTAATGTTGATCATTTTTCCAGTAGTAATTCCCTGTTATGTGTTTGCACCTACAGAATTTGGTTGATACAGAGGTAGCCAGAAGATATAGTGGATGATATACTGTAGATGTAATAATTTGCCTCTAAGAAAATTATCGCAGGATCGCTAAAGAATAAGGAATGCTGTGTGCTCAACCCAACCATCGGTGACTTATATATTAATGAGAAGTGAGTTAATTCTGGGCCAAGTTGGATTATTACAAATCCCTCATAAGATTGTCTAGGAAAATCTATGTTAGTATGCAAAGAAGTACTTCTGCAGTTTCAAAAAAAGCCCAACATTTTATTCTAAAGCTTTGTGTTAAAAGGTATACTACTGATCAAGTTTGATACCAGCCAGATGTTGGGGGTTGAAAGCCAGTACTACTAAAATCATTCTGGAGGCCAGGGATTGAAGGCAACAATAAAAGAACTGTTCAATACCAAGACAAAACCAAAAAATCCTGAGTGTACAAACATTGTCAGTTCATTTGATTTTAATTTCTCTCAGGTGTGTGCTGAGTTATGAGCAACAGACCTGGGATAGGTTTCCAGACCAGGAAATAGTCTATCTGTTCACCACAAATGCCATAAACAGGAAAGTAGCATCAAGGAGTCTCTGTTAAGCATATGCATTTTCAGCAAAAGTACTTATCCTCTGCTTCATTGTGTTGTCATGTCTCCTGAAATAACTACAAGTCTTTAAGGATGACAAAAGTTCCAATAAAAGAATAAAACATGTGCAACCAATTCATTTTGACACAGGCACCATTTACCCTGTCAGTTTCACACAGACTCTGACATAGTCACAATAACCTGGCTACTGACTATTCCAATGATTCAGCATTAGTTCAGAGCTCATACTTTTATTAGAGTACAAAACCAACTTCCAGATATTGGTTAGTTTCAGAATTAATGAGTTAATGTACTTTTATTAACCCCTCCCCCACCCAAGTTCTAGTAAATTCTAAAAATCATAAGAAAAGTTCAGTGATGTGTACCATGGTACACTCTAAAATTTACAAATCAAATGCATAATAATGATGTCTCTGTGGTGTCAAAAACACCGCAAATCTCTGCTACCCTTTCATGATAAAGTACAGTTGAAAGATTCCATGACCTCAACAGCAGAAAACATTAAATCAGATTGCTAAATAACCAATAATTTAAGGCTAAAATATTTGGTATTCATAATCAATGCCAGCAGCCTTCCTAGTCTAATAAACATGCACAAGTAATACAAATTTGAACAAAACATCACAATTTTTTATTAGATATATATGTTTGCATGGGTATCTTTTATATATATGAGCATGTGTCTGTATGTGTCTGTGCATATGCATGTATGTATGTATGTATGTATGCATGTATATAATTTTAGTGCCCTGAAAACTATCCACTCATGTTTGGCTTAATACATATATTAGAAATTATGGGGAGAATATCTCCACTTCAAATATATATTTATATATTTTTCCAGAATATTCAATATAAATATGCCATATATAAATCATGCCATAAAACTAAATGCAAAATTTGCACATTATTGCATGCTTGATGTGATAATACATGCCGACTAGTAGCTTTCTTATGATGTCCTCCCTGGATAACTCATGTTCAGAACAGTAACAGCACTTCAATGAAGAGTTCTCTGATAGATTTACTGACTGAGATAGACCTCTCAGATTTCATAGGGAGGATTATCTTATCACCCAAATATTGGACTAATACTAAATCAAAACATTAAATAATGCCTAATGGGGTGTTTTGCTATGTGAAACGGTCAGAGTTCATTTTCCTTAGTTTGGCTGGAAGATTTCCTTCCATCCTGGTAGGTCCTCCAGCCATTTTTTGAAGCTTTGGTGGCAAATCGGCCACAGACTGGCTCATGGGATCCGATAACATCTTGGTGGTTTTAGATACCAGTTTTTCTTCAGAGTTGCCAGGAACCGAACTTATTCGTTGGAGTTTCATGGGCAAATCACCCAAACTATAGGCTTTTTCTGAAGTTGTCGAGCTCATCCTCAGGAGTTTTTTGGGAAAGTCTTCTCTCCCCGTAATTTTCTGCAGCTTTGATGGCAGTTTTGTGCTAATGTCATCTAGTCCATCTAAACACTCCACAGAATTGTGTCTTTCTTTGCTGTTGGTTATGGCTGGTGCTATTAAAGGGGAGGACATGAGAAGCATTTCCTCCTGTTCTTTCACACTGTATGGAGGGGTAGGGACTTCAAAGGTGGCATGGAACTGGGAGTAATCGACTTTAAAGAATCCTTCTTCTAAAGAAATTACAGGGAAAAAACGATGACCCCAAAGAACTTCATCCTCGGTGTATGATGTTCGAGCTTGGCAAGTCATCCCTGCAAGCAGAGAGAAATCTTTTGATGAATTATGCACATTGGAAGCAGAGAAAAATGTCAGGAGTCTATTCTGCTCACAGATTCATAGAAGTAGACCACACAGTACTAGAGTTTCAATGTTTTACTCTGTATTCGAGCTGTAGTGCATATACTCTCCTCCCACAGAAACATACAAGGTGCTGGACATGCTCAGATTCCCATGATTCATAGTTCTTTATTCACAAATCAAATCTAAAATTTACATAGAAGAACATCAGAATACTTAATAGGAGGAAGCTAGAGGAGAAATTGTATGATCATTACTACCATTTAAGAAGCAATGTAATAGGTCACATACATCTGGCTTTGAATCCAACCTGTACCAGAGTGTAAAGATAATGCAACTACAAACTTGAGAATAACTTTCTATAATTTAAATTACAGATGTACACCAAAAGTTTTATTCTGTGAGCAAGAAATAAACATCATCTATGGAAACATAAAAAATCATGTAGTCGGCTTTTAATAAATATGAGTTCATTTTTTCTTCTTCAGTTAGCGACAAGCAAGAAGAGATAAGAACACCAAAGATCTCTCTCCAAATCACTAGATAAATTAACAAAAACAGGAAAATTTCTATGTTTGGACAATAGCTAGTCATCATGGTAGTTCTGTCTTCCAGATCTATAAGATCAGAATTAATGTTGGTTAAAATTGTGGAAAGTTTATGGTAGAAAAGCTACTTTGGGCCTTGAATACATCGTTTTTCTTTTCTGCTCTCAGTATTTCTGGAAGTAATGCTGGATTTCAGATATAAAATCATGCCACATACATATTATGTTGCTTAAACATAATGCATCTCACAGCACTCTGATATACACAATTTTGTTCTCTTCAGACATAATTATTTACAGTTATTACCTAATCAATAAACTTCTGAATATTCGCCATTTGAAAATGAAGTGACAATTTAAAACTCATACATCAAATTTCACCCTCAGATGAATCATATTATTTTCCATGAGAAATAAAAGAACTGCTTTCCTCCATTTTTATTATCATACTTCTCTGCTGTTAAAATGTAAAGGCAAAACGCTAACAATTCTCCCTTACGAAATAAGTGTTATCTAATGAGCAATGTCTGTCTTGCTGTTTTCTCAATGATCCACATCGCACAGGTGATTTCTGTTGTTCTAAAATCCAGTGGAGTTTGAATAAAAGAATATTGTGCCCTTCTGTTACCTGAAAAGTAGTCACACACAGTCCTTACATAGAACTGGGATTAAAGTCTGTCATTTAAAAAGCCACACTGAGGAAAAGTTAAGTCTTTCATTGAATCCCTCCAAAATCTTACCAAGGGAACAGTATCAGCTATATAGCACAAGGCACTTCACAGACATCATTACATGTCAGCTTTCATAAGGGATTAAAATTTCTAAGGCAGAAAACAAATGTCCGTGTCATGGTAGACACTGTGCTGGGTACCCTTGGTCTTCATTCTTACCCTCTCTGCAATCCTGCCAGGGAGATGTGCTTCAATGATCATAAAGATAAGTAACCCGGGGATCAGAGGCATTAAGTGTGAACTTATGGGGAAACACATTTAAGAAGCTGCAGATAAAAGTATCAGTATCTCTTTTTCTCTCATTCTCTCTCCTCAATCAGATATACACATTCTCTATCTCCCTTCCTCCCTTTTTCCCTCCTTCCCTCTCTACAATCATTGTTTTAGTGAAGGGTCTAGATCCAGTCATCACTCTAACATTGAAATGATACTTATGTGCCTGACAGTGACAAAATTACAATTTGTAATAAATATTATGTCAGGAATATCCCCCTTTTTCTATATTCACGTGTGAAGCTGATTACACCAGTTCGAAAGTAACTCCTAGGTTTACACACACTAATAGAAGTAACATCATTTTGTAAAGGAATTGCCTGATATGTTTACTTGCTATTATTTCAGAAATTTGAAGATAAAATACCCAGAAGAGTAAATATTTTATATATGAAATAATACAGCAAATAATACTTACATAGCCTTTAATCCCCTCCTAAAACGAAGCTCTTCTGTATGGAGCTACACAATCTTTCTGTATGATTTCAATGGAACAAAACTATCAATGTATTTTACATTAATGATATTGAAACAAAAGTAGTGATATTTCCCCTAAATTCCCATTTTAATTTAAAACAAACCAACTTTCTTACTTTATTTTTACAGCAAGCCAGGGTCTGTAGAATATGCAAGGCACATGTTCAGGATATCAGTGTTTTGAATCTGTGGCAGCTGTGTAAGTCTGTCCTTATATTTTTATAAACACTGTTGTTAATTAAGAAGAGGCTTGAGGCTCCAGGGAAGGGGGAGGTCTTGGGGGGAAGCACCCTCTCAGAGGCAAAGGGGGGGGGAGGAATGGGATGAAGAGCAGTGTGGGGGAGGGGATAACGGAATGTAAATAAATAAAACAATTTAAATAGATAAAAAAGGAAGTCATAAAGTAAACTGGAGATATGAACTTTGTGCAGTCATTTCCAACGGTCAGATCAAACACTCAGTATTGGATGGATGAGCACTTCTACTGTAGATTTTCATTTTTGTTTGCTTGCTTATATATCTTTTTCTAAGGGCATGTAGGTAAAATAATCACCAATGTGGTTGACTGTTCTTTCTGACCCTTTATTTTCACCTTCTTCTCCACCTCCACAGTAACTCTTTCTTTTTCTTTTTCTTTTATTTAACACTTTAATTACAGTCCAATGTTATCCCCTTTCTAGGTCACCCTTTTGGAAACCCCCTATCCCATCTCTGCTCACCCTACCTCTATGAGGGCATTCCTCCACAGACCCACCCACTCCCATCTTCCCTCCTGGGCATTCCCCTATACTGGGGCATCTAACACTCTCAGACCCAAGGGCCTCTCCTCCCACTGATGGCCAAGAAGGCCCTCCTTAGCCACGTATGTGGCCAGCACCATGGGCCCCTCCATATGCACTCTTTGTTTGGTGGTCCAGACTCTGGGTGCAATGGGGGGTCAGGCCAGTTGACACTGTTGTTCCCTCCATGGGACTGCAGACTCCCTCAGCTCCTTCAGTCCCTTCTCCAACTCCTCCATCTGGGACCTCACTCTCAGTCCAGCAGTTACTGTGAAGTGAAACTTGGGTATTCCAAATGTTTGGGCTAATATCCACTTATCAGTGAGTACATACTATGTTCATTCTTTTGTGACTGAGTTACCTCGCTCAGGATGATATTTTCAAGTTCCATCCATTTGCCTGCGAATTTCATGAAGTCATTGTTTTTAATAGCTGAGTAGTATTCCATTGGGTAAATGTACCACATTTTCTGTATTCATTCCTCTGTTAAGGGACATCTGGGTTGTTTCCAGCTTCTGGCTATTATAAATATGGCTGCTATGAACATAGTGGAGCATGTGTCCTTATTAGATGTTGGAGCATCTTCTGGGTATATGCCCAGGAGTGGTAGAGCTGGGTCCTCAGGAAATATTATGCCCATTTTTCTGAGGGTCTGCCAAACTGATTTCCAGAATAGTTGTACCAGCTGCAATCCCACCAGCAATGGAGGAGTCTTCCTCTTTCTCCACATCCTCGCCAGTATCTGCTATCACCTGAGTTTTTGATCTTAGTCATTCTGACTGGTGTGAAGTGGAATCTCAAGGTTGTTTTGATTTGCATTTCCCTGATGACTAAGGATGTTGAACATTTCTTTAGGTGCTTTTCAGCCCTTCGAGTTTCCTCAGTTGAGAATTCTCTGTTTAGTTCTGTTCCCCATTTTTTGGATAGGGTTATTTGTTTCTCTGGAGTCTAACTTCTTGAGTTCTTTGTATATATTAGATATTAGCCCTCTATCGGAGGTAGGATTGGTAAAGATCTTTTCCCAATCTGTTGGTTGCAGTTTTATTGTATTGACAGTGTCCTTTGACTTACAGAAGTTTTGCAATTTTATGAGGTCCCATTTGTTGATTCTTGATATTAGAGCATAAGCCATTGGTGTTCTGTTCAGGAACATTTCCCCTGTGCCCATGTGTTCGAGACTTTTCCCAACTTTCTCTTGTATTAGATTCAGTGTATCTGGTTGTATGTGGAGGTCATTGATTCACTTGGACTTGAGCTTTGTACAGGGAAATAGGAATGGATCAATTTGCTTTCTTCTACATGTTGACCGCCAGTTGAGCCAGCACCATTTTTTGAAAATGCGGTCTTGTTTCCACTGGATGGTTTTAGCTCCTTTGTCAAAGATTTAGTGACCATAGTTGTGTGGGTTTATTTCTGCATCTTCAATTATATTCCATTGATCTACCTGCCTGCCACTGTACCAACACCTCTTATAATAGGTCATGTGGTTATGCTATTTTTAAGAACAACCTGCTAACTCTTTGTGACTTACGTGGTCCCTCTCTCTGTCAGTAGAAAAGATGGACAATTACTGAGTTAGTTATAATCTGACAGTTTAATTAAGGATCTGTAATAATTCCAACCTTTGTCATTTCACCTCAAAAGATCTCAGACCTGCTGTTCTAATGAATGTGGAATTAGGCTGAAGACATGACCTTGGGCTAGGGTAAAGGACTGGCTATAGGAAATACCAAAGAGGTCATCTGCACTGCATTTACAGTTCTAAATTTATAATTCTACTGGAATAAAACACATTAAACAATAAAATATACCCTTTTTAATCTCTGAATCAATGCATGGAACAATTTTTTTTCACAAGATGTTTTTCATCCAAAGATGCAGAAGTCCCAGCTATTTCCAGCAGCAGCATCTGCTGCTTCGCCAGTTTCCACAGGGATGAACGCGTGTTGATTTTCACCACATTTGTTCCAGTCTGGAATCTGGTTAAAACATGCAAACAGTTATCTCACCAGCTGAGAGGTGCAATCACACAGTACCCTTTGAATGATGGTATTCACCTGCAATTATGTTAATTCAGCTGATATCTTCAGTCATGGAATAAGCGTGGTTTATTTTTTGAATAGTCTGAGTAAGAAAAATAATGAAACAGAACATTCTAGAAGGAAAGATGCTATAATGCATGAATATTCTTAGAAAACATAATTATAACTACTTTAAAGCTCTTCAATTAAAGTTTGTATTTTATTTTATAAGATACTAGTTTGGGATAGCTTTTAAAAATAAATGAGTTCTCAAATACAACTTGGTTCATTGTTCAAGGCAAGGAATGAGCATCATGTGTATTTTTCTGTTATCCAATATATAAAGCTTCTTGATCATTATCCAGATTTAGATTCAAATTAGTAAGATCCCAAGGTGAGATTAGATTTTAGAACTATGGTGTTTGTGGACGTAGATGTACTATATGTGTTCTTGCAACCAAAAATTATAGAAGGAGGAGAAAGTATGGGTGGGACAGTAAAAGAAAATCTAATGTGTTGAGCACTTTTCTTGGTATTACTAATATTACATTTTGGCATATTTACTCATTCACTTGCTGGATGTCTTTTTAATGAAAACCAAATGTTCACACTGAGGCTCTCCATCCATGAAACACATTTAGAATGAAAATGCTAAGGAAAATTTACAAGGTGGGAATATGAGTAATGTAACTTAAAATACTGTTTTTAAGACAAAAACATAGAGTTCACTTATGGACCAGCTACTCCTGGCAATGGAGTATGCCCTGGAGTATCATTGATATACCCAGGAAACCTCTATGATTAAAAAATGATTCTCTCTTTGCCAGCAGAGGTTTCATTTCAAATAGTTTCTTGGGTACTGGTTTCCATGTTTCGATGTTTGTTTATTTGTTTGTAAACTTGAGAGAGAAAGAGAGAGAGAGAGAGAGAGAGAGAGAGAGAGAGAGAGAGAGAGAGAATGAAAGAAGATGAAATTAGTAGATAGAGTGAACAGAATCTGGGAGGAGTTGGGAGATGGGAATATGCAGAATATACTGGATAATAGATTTTAAATAAAAAGTGTTTGAAATATTTTAATTGTTTATAAGTTGACAATTAAAAAGTAATTCCCGGTATCCAATGGCTTTGAACATTAATTATCTCTATTGCCAATGTATCAAGCTTCTCACTTCATTCAGACAATACCACAGATTTTCAGGTCAACATCAGATAAAAATTGTCATTATGGAGGAAGAACTAGTCACTAAATCTCTAAACACAACAGACATTTCCAACCTCTAAGTAGCATCATGAGAGGATTGTCTTGTCTGAAGTTCATAAGGTAAAACAGCGTAGAGGGCTAGGAGAATTTAATAGCTAATTAGTTGTACAGTGGGCAACCAAATCCATTTCCTTTCCAGCTTCTTAAAACTATTGCATCTCACATTTCGGTCTGTTGTAAGCAGAAGTAATTGCATATCGATCATAGAACAGTACCCCAGCTTCTTTCTCAGTGAACACCATACACTGGGCACCACACAAATAATGTCTGCAATCACCTTACTGTGATTCCAACTCTAGATGCTGTAGCATCTCACTCCACCCATAAAGGTCTGTATCCATAAAGCTAACATTTTATGATTTTATTTCCCTCACTTTCTCTCCATTTAAATTTCTCTACTTCTTTGGTATGGCTTATGGTTTTCTATGGAATATTTCCCTAGGTAGACATTAGGTATCAGCCACATTATGTGGCTTTCTAGGAAACCATTGGGATAGTTTTGATTTGTAATTTTTTTTTATCATAAACAAGGAAAATTCCTATTATTTAAGCCAAGTATTAATGATATCTGTAGATGCATATGGCAAATACCTCACTAAGCACTTTCTGTGTGACTCTAGTCCTCACAATATTTTGACATACTTGAAATAGTGTTACAACTTTTCCAAATTGTAGAAGTAAAGCTAAGTCATGGGAAGTTGATATAATCAAGTGGGAGTTGGGGCTGAACTGAAGAAATGAGACCTAAAAAGCCAGGTTCATAATCGCTACTGTTATATTGTTTATCAAATTGCACTATGTAGTCAAAGAAGAAATGGAAAAGAGTATTAGATTATTAGAAATGTAGCCAACAAATATTCAACTTCAAGTATTAATTTCGATGCATGGAGGGTTAACATTTTAACCTAGTTATCAGGGGCATACAACTGGATATGTCTAGAACCAAAATAAAGCATAAGGAAAATTATCACTTCTATGAGAAAACCAGGTTCCTTATACAGATCTGGAACGTAATAAGACTTACCCCAAGCCCTATGGACAATCCCCTGTACCGGCATTTATACTATATAACTTTTGGAAGTTTCCTGCCCTTGCTTTATTGACTCTCATTTTTTATAATCTTTAAAAACTAAAATATTATTGGTTTTTATATTTTATACATTAACTCATGAAGACATTAAGATGAGTTACTACTACTTGTAAATTAAAGAAAAACAACATGTGAATAGGTAACAGATACTTATATAATGTAGCCATTAATTTTATGCCATATGGAAAATCTTTGACAATTCAAATATGTCAATACATTTTTAACAATTAAAAAATAAAGAATCATCATTTAACCACAATAGAGGTTCTTAATTTATGTTCCTCTGGTTTTTGGTTAAAATGATGATTATGCTATTGTTATTGTTATTGCTGTTGTTGTTGTTAAGATTAGGATGATAACATTAATCACACACAGCACACTTGACAGTGGACCTGGTGCTGTGCTATGTAGCATAGTATTTTTCTACATACTCTGAAGTGAATTTTACTAAATACATATTTCAAGGAAATTACTGGATTTTGGAAGGTACCAGTAGCAAAATATTATCACAGATCTAAGTCCAGAGGTCAAAGTGGGAGGCAAAGCACACACCAATGACTTCATAACTCTTGCAGTCTGTAGTCACAGAGAGATGGAATCCTATTATAGAATTTTCTATTATATAAATGTGTATAGGCAAATTGATTCATTGATTAGGTAAGTCATTATACGTTCATACTACTGAGTAAAAACAAACATTTTTAGATATAGCTACCATGATATGAACAGAGATTTTGTAGGATAGATACAGCTGACCCTCGAGTATCTAAAAGAAGCAGGTCACACCAGCCCTAGAGGCCACTTGCACAATGGATAAATCAATTTGATTTTAAACCCACGTAATATCACACAATGGCTTTTCGCTCAGTCATTAATTAATGGATAACCTTGAAGAAAAAAAGGTTAACAAAACTTTTTGAATCTTCAGTTTTGTTATTTGTTAAGCTGAAGGTTCTCTCCAAGGGAGAGTGTGAAGATTAAGTACATTAAGAAATGTATGTAAAGTGCTTACATAATAAGCAGTGATCATTTTATTCAGGAAGTATCTCCAAATGCAGGCTATATAAATACAAGTTTCATGTCCAGATACATACAAATATGCAAACTAAAAATTTTAACCAAAAGCATTTTTCCTTCTTAAATCCTTATTGTCTATCTTTTCTTTAAATTGACAGTTATAAATGTATCAGCTAAAAGCTCATACAAGGCTTGTTGTCACAAAATAACTTCCCAGTCTACCTTGTTTATTGCTTTGAAGATTATTGAATAAGATCTACTCTCTTTCTCCCCCAAAGTACTTCTAGAATTTCCCTCATGCCCCTGAGGTAATAACTGTTGGGCTCACTCAGCATTCTCTTCTTGTTCTCTATTCAGCTTCTAGCTGAACACAAATTTAAACTATAAACTTTCCAAAGAAGCTCATGATATCTTACCTCCTGTTTGCAAAGCCAAAAAACACTGTGTTCTCAACTGTTCAATAACACTGGGGTTATTGGCTCTCCTGAGATATACTGCAAAGTCATTAAGTATATATAAATTGCTTCTAGACACTGCAGCATTCAAATAGATGAAATCTGTTTACAGCCCAACATACTCTACCAAAACAGATCTTCAGAGAAGAGTTACAGGTGTACATTCAATTTGATACTATGCTCTATTCTGTACAAGCATGTGACTTTGCCATGTGTTCTCACATACCAGTTTGCTAATTACTCAAGTGAGGTTAGAGGTTTAAAAAAATTAAAGTTAAAAAACCTAATTATGTTCATAAGAAAATAAAACTACACAAGTAACTTGGCAATGGGTATTTAAAGTACACTGAAAGTTTTTAAAATCTCAAAACAAAAGTAAAAAATATTTTTTTAACAATGATCAATAAAACATCTATTTTTCAGAATAGAATTTAAGGATGGATCCTCAGGTCAATTGAAAAGTATGCAATGTTCAGATAGTACATGCTGAACACACATAATATTGAACAAGGATAGAAATGTATACTATAAATTGGAGATTGTTACTGTAAGACCAATGATTCATTATTTAAACCACAAGAATCTTTGTTATTATAAAATATAGATAGTATTAAGACATACAATCTGATTTCCAAGATGTTCAGAACATAAATATGTGCATGTGTATATATATGCAAGCATGTATAATCAACTTATAGATCTACCATATTAACCACTAAATAATAAAGGATGGCCATTGGAAGTAATTATTTATCACACTCTTATTGCAGTTCCCCCTAACATAAACATCAGTTTAGACAGAATTTATATATTTTCTAATGATCAACTCATTTCTCTGAATCAACTCAAAACAAATGACCTCTATTCTTGTTATTCTCTGGTGGTCTGAGTTACACAATGGTGCCTACATCACCCCGGGGTCTGAGGAAGCATATATTATCACATTTACTAACAAAAGTCAATCCCTGCTACACATCTGCCTCTCCATGAAACTGTAACATAACTAAAGCAGAGTGCCTTCCCCTTGGTACAGTTTCCCTGAGACACTGACAAGACCCTATCTCCAGCCTCTCAGGTTTATTTCTTTAGGAAGCATTGCAAAATGCCAAATTTACATTCAACTGATTAGCATTCCCTAAATTTCACAGTGGAAATGCTTTCTTCTCAGCCTACCTATTTTTGGATTTCTCCTTGTAAAATGTATTAAGACATGTTTCCTTGCATGGTCAATAATAGAATCAAAACAAATCAAGGTTTGCCATTGTTCTTTTCCTAAAAAGACAAGATTTAGTTTCCAAAATATTTTTATTGCATATCAACAGCATAATTGAATTGCTGTGGAAGAATGACCTGGAGAAGACTGATAGAAGAAAAGATTATTTAAAAAGAAAACAATAACAAATGTAGCAAACAAACCCCACGAAAACAAAGCAAATACAAAACACAAAAGAATGTCTTTTAGGTGACATTAGCAATTAAATTTTTGGGCAAATATATTCCTATGGGGTGAAGGACTTTTTAAAATATTTCCTGAAGCAAAACACAGGTCAAATTTTCCAAACATTACATACAGTTAATATAATTAAATGCCTAAATTAATCTCCATCTTCACAGCTATCCCCAAAATAGTGTCATGCCTAACAATACATAAACTAACAAATAAAATATTTCTAGCATATTTTCCAGATACTCTGAAATACATTCATAAGCTATAATCCTTAACAAAAATATTTGCTAACACTTAGTAAAAAAAACATATCAGAAGTGTGTGTGTGTGTGTGTGTGTGTGTGTATGTATGTATATATATATAATTCTTCATGCCTGCAAAGAAATATTCTTTTCCTCATATAAATTTTAAAGACAATAGGATATACAAACACATCTCTCTTGAATCACAAGGTTTCAGTGGGTAGAAAGGATTGTTTTCCACTCATTCATGCTTCTTTGAAACCCTGGAATATCTTCATTCATCTCTGTCAACAATTCCTCAATTCCAACGACTAAATCAAATACATTTAACTCTACTACATCATTGCCAGTTTTTATATTTTAGCTTTGTAGCTTTAAAAATATGTTAAATTGCCTCACTTGCACATGCCTGCATGTATATCAACATTCCTCATTCATAGGGAACTATAAATGACTTGACAGTATAAATAATAACCTATATTCATTTATTGAGCATCGACTTTCTGTGAAGCATTTTCCAGTCCTTGTTTTCAAGTGCTAAAGAAATGAAGTGTAAAATCAACTCTCTCAGCCGGCATTTGTCCATTGCAAACTTACTGTTAGATTGAGGTATTATACACAATAGTCCTTACTGACTATGTGAGAAAGCGGTACACCAGTGTGTAAAATACGTAAGTAAAAGCGTAGCAACCTGCATTTAAATGAAAAGTACAGCTTGCATTTTGTAACTTTCTGTAACAGCAGACACATTACAGATGTAAGGATTCTTAAGGCTCAGTGAGATGACTCAGACAAATCAAGACACCTTCAGCCAAGCCAGACCACTGAGTTCCAGCCCTGAGACCCACATACTGGAAGGAAAAAGCCTGACTCTTGAAGCCTCCTCTGATCTCCGTAGTGAGGCTGTATCCTGGATACACACATGTGCATGTGCACTCCCCCCTCCCCCACGTACACACCATATAAACAAAATGGAAAGAAAGAAAGAAAAGACAAAGGAAGGAAGGAGACCTTAGCTACACTACTACCTAGTTCCAGTGCTGTGCCAGGATAAGATGCTCCATTCTTCAGAAGGCAAAGTAAAACGGAGGGAGGAAGCAATGAAGTGAAGGGGCAGTGGTGAGGTGAACTCTTACAGTGATTTCTATCTACTTATCAACAGCATATTTTAATGCCAGTATGCGAGAGTCATTAACAAAACTGCAGGGAACTTAGTAATTAATAGTGTAAACATCTATAAGATTTCAATCCCGATTCAGTTTTCTACGTATTGAAAATAATTTGGGGTTGTTATAAATTCAAAACCTGACCCAGAAACATCTATAAGAAGACTTCTTAAATGGGTTAGTGAAGCAAGCAAATATAATATAAAAATAGATTATACACAACATGATAAGTAGTATATGTCACATTAGAGGATAACATTATATTTCCCTTATGGAAGTATGAAGTCATACATGAGTAGATATGGATGTATAAATGATTATTAGAGTTAATTAACCTGGAATTAGCTATTAGGCCATTTTATAATTAAACCAATATGACATTTTTAATATATGCCAACTGATGGCCCATACTGAATCTATTATTTGGATGAAATTCTGTCCTTCATATCATTAAATCAGTTTGCTCATACAGTGCGCCACATCTATTTCTACCTGACAGTTTCAAACGTGTTTTCTCCTAGCTCGTGACTCTTCCTCTTTATAGAGAATGCCACATATTTTACAGTCACTGACTGTAGCTACTTTTTAACATCTTCTTTGGCAGAAATTCAACTACACTTTGTTTGCTTGCAGGCACAGAACAGAGCTGAAGAAACATTTGCAATTCAGCAGTTGTTCTGGTTCTGTGCTTTGCAGTAAAAGGTCAGGGGATTTTTATTCTAATTTTGCCATTATGCTATTTTTAGAGGCCAAGCGAAAAATGAATTCTCTCTAATTTTAAGAGAATGGTTTCTGGGAGATTTTATTTTCTAAGTGTGAAAATGGCACATCACAGTAATAATCACAAATATTGTTCTTTTAACACATATTTTAAAGTAAAATAAATGATAAGTTGTAGCATGTATGTACAAGTCTTATGGATAAATCTAATTTTCAGCCAAAACAGAGTCTAGAGACTAAACTTAAACTATTTGAAGTTTATAAATACATTGGCTTCTCATCTTCTTCAGTATTTCTTTAATTTATCTCAGTTTAATAATAAAATACAATAGTTTTTTGAAGTCCAAATTTAAGAAATGCTAAAACAAACAGTAGATGAGACATGAGACACAGTGAGTTCCTTAAAGTGGGCCTTATTGGAAAGAAAATGAGATTCAAACTTTCTATCAGTTTACGTTAAAATGCAGTAAACCCTAAAAGTAAAATAGACATTCTCTCAAGCTGTTAACTGAAAAATGACCGCCTGCAGCCTTCCACTAATGTAGAGACCTGCTGTCTAGAGACAAAATTCTCCAGCATTTGCCCTTCTAACATTTGGAGAAATTTTATGACATGCTACTTTGAGAAAACTTTTAACAGTATCATTTACCTCACAAAATGGAATTGAGATTTTTAATATGATAAAATCCCTATTAGCCAAAGCCTAGATAATAATTAAAAACCAAACAATACTTAACTATGTAACTGTGAAAAAGCTGGGAGGTCAGAAGAATTAACCAATCTGGAATAATTTAAGTTAAGAGCTCTGGTCTGATCTTCACTTAGGACTCATTCTAGAGAAGCAGTAATTTATAAATGAAGGGATTTTTTTTTTTGCATCACATATGTACACAGTTACTGTTTCAATCATTTTTCATCATTCATAATGGGAAGCTGAATTTTTATAGATTCTGTAAATTAGATTTTTGGCTAATTTTGTTTCCAATATTTTGTTTAATTTTGCATGCAGTGACATTTTCTTCACCTTCTAAATTTGATAAGTTCTTTGAGAAAGTGGGAAAATTAAATCAAAATTCCAAATTTTATTTAAGTATCATTACTTTTGCATAGTATGTTGAGAACATATTTTATTTAATTTTCTAACCCCCCCCAAAAAATTTTAAGTTGGTTGATAATTGCTAATTGGATTTTTATAATTGAATAATTGTTTTATTTTTCTATCCAATTACATTTTCATGTATTTTACAATTGATATGTTACAAAAGTTAACAATACTATTTTAATAAGATATCAATAAACAAAGGCAGCTGATAATAACATATATGAACACATTAAATGCTATTAACTTGTTAATCCCACCTTTTCTAGAAGAATATGAAAAGCAGCATCATTTTCCTTGAAACAACATAATAAATGACACTAAGTGAAGCTTTCAAAGCAACAATGAATAATCTCTGCATAAGAAAGAGGGTGTACCTTAGAAGTGAAGGAATCTCAGTTTCATTTCTTACTAAAAACTATTTGATATATATATATATATATATGTGTGTGTGTGTGTGTATGTATATATATATGTGTTTGTGTGTTTGTGTGTGTATGTTTGTGTGTGTGTGTGTATGTATGTATGTATGTATGTATGTATGTATGTATGTATGTATGTATAATTCTACCCCAAGATCCAGCTATACCACTTCTGGGAATATACCCAAAAGATACCCCATTATATCGCAAAGAGATTTCCTCAACTAAGTTCAATGCAGCTATGGTCATAATAGTCAGAAAACAGCCTATGTTCCTCAACTGAATAACTGATAAACAAAAACTGGTTGGTCTACACAGCGGAATACTACTCAGCTATTAAAAACAAAGACAATATGAAATTTGCAGGAAAATGGATGAAAATATAAAATATCATCCTGAATGAGGTAACTCAAACCTAGAAAGACACACATGGTATGTACTCACATGTAAATTGACATTAGCCATAGATAGACTCCATACACCCAAAGAAACTAATCCATACACCCAAAGAAACTACGTAATAAGGAGGGCCCAAGGGACTATGCATAAATTTCACTCAGAAGGGAAAATGAAATAGGCATCTGAGGTGGATGGAGGGACAGAATTGGATGGGAGGGGGAGTGAGGAGGGGAACAGGAAGGAGGAACAGAGTTGGGTAGAGGGGATGTGGGAGAGGGCAGGGAGTGAGAACAGCAATCAATGGGGCATCTCTGGTGCTAGCTGGAGACTTGGGACGGGGAGGCTCCTGGGAGACTATGAGAGTGAGCCTAGCTAACACTTTTAGCAGCTGAGGATATGAAGATTAAACTGGCCAGCTCCTGTAGCCAAGTAGGACTTCTAGTGGCGGAAGGTGGACAACAACCCACACACAAAACCTTCAACCCAAAATTTGCCTGACCTATAAGATGCACAGAGAAATAAAAAAAATGGAGCAGAGATTGAGGGAATGACCAATCATTGACTGGCCCAACTTGAGACACATCCTATGAAAGAGAGCCAATCCCTGATACTGTTAACAATGCTCTGCTCTGCTTGCAGACTGGAGCCTAGCATAAATGTCTCCTGAGAGGCTTCATCCAGAAGCAGATGTAAACAGATACAGAGACCCACAGTGAAACATCAGGCGGCACTCAGGGAGTCTTATGGGAGATTGGGGGATAGAACTGAATGACCTGGAGGGGTCAAGGACACAATAAGAAGATCCTCAGAGTCAACTAACCTGTACCCATGGGTGATAATAGAGACTGAACAAGAAACCAAAGAGCATGCAGGGGTTGGACCTAGGTCCTGTACGCATTTGTAGATGTGCAGGTTATTTTTTGTGGGGGTCCCCTAAGACTTAGAGCAGAAGCTATTTCTGTCATCAGTTGCCTCTTACTGGATCTCCCTCCCTTAACTGAACTACCTGATTGGGCCTCAGTGAGAGAGGCTGACCTTCAGAATACTACAACTGGATGTCCAAGGGTAGGTGGTACCTTTTCTGAGTAAAAGGGGAGATGTTAATGGGGAAGGGATTTATAAGGGACTGGGAGGAGAAGAGGGGCAGGTGTATTAGTCAGGGTTCTCTAGAGTCTGTGGGAATTTATTCTGATGACTTACAGTCTGTAGTCCAACTAACCCAACAATGGGCAGCTGTGGATGCAAAGTCCAAGAATCTAGTAGTTGCTCAGTACCACGAGGCTTGTTGTTTCAGCTGGTATTCTGTAAAAGTAGGTGCTGACAAATGTGCTGGCAAGTAAGTGCAAGCAGTTGAAGAAAAGTGAATCTTCCTTCTTCCAGTGTCCTTATGTAGGCCTCCAGCTGAAGGTGTGGCCTAAATTAAAGTTGTGTACCACCATACCTGGATCTGGGACTTGCTTTGTCCCAGGCTGACCTTGAACTCAGAGATCTCCTTGCCTCTGTCTCCTGAGATTAAAGGTGTGTACTACCTTGCCAAGATCAGGATCAGAAACTTGTTTCTTCCAGTCTCAACATCTAGATGACAGGTGTGTCCTCCAATTCTGGATCATAGTTCATTCCAGATATAGTAAAGTTGATGACTAGGAATAGCCATTTCAGCAGGGGTGTGTGTGTGTGTGTGTGTGTGTGTGTGTGTGTGTGTGTGTGTGTGTGTGTGTGTGAGTGTGTTTGCAGAATATAAAGTGACTAAATAAATTAAATAATTTTAAATATCCCAATAAATACGGCATGTTAAAGGGGAAGAAGCTCACAATGACTATAGCTCAATGAATAAAAGAGCGCTGATATGAAGGCTAATTGTATAAGTAGAAAATGTTCTATGCTACCTTACATTTTAGTTCTAAAATTTATATATATATATATATATATATATCCTCCTTCCTTTTTCTCTAATCCAGCACTTCTCAACTTGTCAGCATAAATCCTTTAGGGTTGAATGACTCTTTCATAGGGAACATATATCAGAGATTCTGATATCAGATATTAGCATTCCAATTCAAAACAGTAGCAAAATTATAGTTATGAAGTAGCAACAACATAATTTTATGGTTGGAGGTCATCACATGAAGAACTGTATTAAAGCGTCTCAGCATTAGGAAGGTTGAAAACCAGTGCTCTAATCCATCCCATGTCTCTCACTATATTCCCTTTCAAATTTACAGCCTGTTTTTCTTTATTTGCTACTGTTACATGTTTAAATCCATAAATATAAATATACAACTCTGTGAGTTCATTTAATGTTGTTTATATGTATACAATTTCAGGGCCAACTACTCTGTAGGGGCCTCATCCCTGGGGAATACTAATTCTTACTCTCCTACCAATTTGTAGTTGTGTATAGTTGTCAAGGTGAAGAGCCCTGGGATATTGCCCCTTTCCATATTTACCCGCCTACTCGTGCTTTCCTTCTTTAGGCAACCATAGAGTTATGGTATCATGAATGTACCTTCCCTGTCATTTCTAGCAGACAGAATCTTATAGCAGTTTTCCTGGTTTTCTAGCCCTTATTGTCTTTCTACAGTCACTTTTATTATATTGTTATGTGCCCTGAACTTTAGGTGCAGGGGATCTGTTGTTGATGTATCCATTGGGAATAGACATACTATGATTATTGTTTCTGAATTTTAACCATTTTTGGGTTTTCTACAATAGTCTTCATCTTCTGCAAAAATAACTTTTTTGAGGATAAGTGAGAGCTACACTAATCTATATGTGTAAAAACAATTACTTGTATTACAGTTCATATGTAGGATTATTGTGCCTCTAGGTGTATCTTATCTTACTGTCATTGTTGCAGTTCATAGGCATCACAGGAGAATGAGGTCAACACAGAGAGAGGGGAGGTAAAAATAAAGCTAAGGATGTTTGTAAAAGCCCTAAGGAATTATTTTTATTTACCTAGAATTAAAATAAAAATAATATGTTCATATATATGTGTACACATAGGTATGTATGTACATATATACACATGAAATGTTTGTACGTTTGTATGTATGTATGTATGTATATATGTATGTATTGGTGTATATATATGTGTATGTATGTACAAACCAAATTTATGACATTCAGGCTGACAATACTTTCCTAAAGAATCATATACTATCAAAACCACAGGACCAGGCATGGGAAATTCCCTGTCAAGTTGTTCAGAAGACTGTAAGGAATGTAATGGTAAAAGAAACTCTATTATATCTACACTATGGAATATTGTTCAGTGTTTTTTATATGAACGATTTAGGCAGAAAAAGACAGGACATAGTCTTCTTAACTGCATATTATTAATTGAAAGAATCCACTCTGAGAATTGTGTGTGTTTCATTATACCAAGTAAATAGCATTCTAGAAAATAAATTTTAGACAATAAAAGATAAATTGTTTTCAAGTGTTAGAAGGAAGGAGAGAAGAATAAGAGTACCATTATATATTTTATTGTGGTAAAATATTTCTGTATTGGGTTATAATGGTACACACAAAACCTTATGCATTCCGAATAGTCAACATTCAGAATAGTCAACACAAAATATAAACTCTGTTACAAACTGTGTTAGTTGGCTCCTTGATTTTGGGAGATATACTATTCTAGGACTAAGTGCTGATGGAGCAGGAGGCTAAGCTAGCCATATTGGGTGTTTTAGGCAGAGTTTTATTCCTGCACAAACATCATGACCAAGAAGCAAGTTGGGGAGGAAAGGGTTTATTCAGCTTACACTTCCACATTACTGTTCATCACCAAAGAAAGTCAAGACTGGAACTCAAGCAGGTCAGGAAGCAGGAACTGATGCAAAGGCCATGAAGGGATGCTACTTCCTGGCTTGCTTTCTCTGGCTTGCTTTCTTATAGAACCCAGGACTACAAGCCCAGGGATGGTACCAACCACAATGGGCCCTCCCACCCTTGATCAGTTATTGAGAAATGTCTTACAGCTGGATCTCATGGAGGCATTTGCTCAAGGGAGGCTCTTTTCCCTGTGATAATTCCAAAGTTAACACAAAGTCCAACTCAAGTTGACACACAAAACCAGCTAGTGCATTGGGTACATGAGAACTTTGCACTGCTAAAATTTAAAACAGAGAAAGGTCAGGCTCAAATCCTATAACTAAGAAAAATTGACTGACTTTTTCTAGATCTCTCAGCTTCCATATGCAAGATGTTAACTAGTGTTAAAATTTTTAACTAGTGTGAAGACCTCTTATCCAATTTAAATTCTGCATTTCCAGCCACCTCATCAGCTATAAATGTGACCTAAGCACTGTGATTCATAAAGTAAGACATACATTGAAAAATTTTCCAACAGACATTCTTTCAAGCAGTTTAAATTTTTTGACCATTTTAATTCATTAATAGATTTCTTTAATCACTTTTAATGACTGAAACCATAACTCAAGGGATTTTATTGCAATACTATGATGCCAAAGGTGTGGAAATAACCTATATCTTCATGATGTGGTAAACGGGTAAAGAACATGCACTTCATATATTCAATATACTGCTATCCAACCATTAAAATGATGAATAATATTGCCATTTGTGACAACAAAGGTGGCATGGAGAGTCTCTAATTAAATATAATGCTTATGAAGTAAAAATACAAGTACAAATATCATTTCATCTACATGTAATGAAGTAATCTCATCAAAAAAGAGTAGAGTTTGCAATTGGAGGATTAGCAAGGTAGGCGTGAGGGGGGTAAGGAATGGGTTTAGCAATGGGTATAAAGGATTATGGTTTCTGGTGTGACTACAAATAATTGAATAGGCATGTACAATCTAATAACATTAGAAGAAAATGTATAAATAATTGAGGAAAAGTAAGATCAATCGCTTAAATATTATACACATTATTAACTCTCTCATAGTATTACATGACTGCATTTAGTTTTTAAAAGTTTTAAAATTTGTTTTAAAAGTTAAACAAAAAACATAAAGTTACAAACAAAAAGTTAAACAAAAGAACAAAAAACCAGAAAAACAAGTTAAAGATAAAAAATTCTATACTACTTTCTTACAGTTTGCTCTTGCAATCACCAAGCTCACTGGCTAGACCAAGCCTGTCTACCTAAATAAGTGAACTGCCCGTCACTCTTCCCCTTAGACCCCTCAGTTATTCAGATGCTTCCACAGCCTCATTTTATTCAGCTGTACTTGGTCCATGTTTGATATATATTTTATAAAGTTGTTTAAGAAGATTCACGTTCATCACTCTTATAAGATTATACTAGACTCTACCATTTTTTGTTTTCTTTTCCATTTTCCCCCAAGTAGGACTTTACTAAGTAGCCATAACTATGCTGGAACTTATTTTGTAGATCAAGATACCATAGATTTCTCCCTGTCTTTGCTTCTCTGGGGCTGGGAATTAGTATAAGCCATCAAACCCAGCCTGTGCTAGCATCTTAATAGAGAAATACTCTCATTGGCATCAGACAAAGATGGCATGAACTATATTTGGAGAGAAACAGAAACAGAAACGTACCAGAAGTGAAATCTGTATCACAATAATGAAGCTCAGCTTTGGGGCTCTACCTATTACTGGTCCTTTCCATTTTCATATTTCCATTTTATGACTTTTGATTTTCTTTTACTTAAATAGACCCCATAGTTCATGTTATTTCCATTCTCACCTTATTCTCCTACAAAGAATTATAGTGTAATCAAACTAAGGAATTTTGCTACTATTTTTGGCTTGTCCACTAAATTGTGGTTATGGTATTTTTAAGCACTGAAAGTCAAATTAATATTATGAATGCCAAATCCCTGGGACTTCCTAGAGATTTACTCCCCCCCTTCCTGCCTGGAGTGGAGGAGTCTCTCAGGAGTCAAGGCAGGTGACATTAGACAAGATGCCTAACACGGGTATGGAGTCTGAAGAAGCCACCTCCTATAGCCAAGCAGGACCTCCAGGGGAGAGATAAGGACACCAACCCTCCCACAAAATTGTCCATCTAAAATTTGTCTTGTTTAAAAGAAATGTAAGGACAAAGATGGATTAGACACTGAAGGAATGACCAAACAATAACCATCCCATGGTCAAACACCAATGATACTCTGTTATGATTGCAGACAGGAGCCTAGCATAAATGTCCTCTGAGAGGCTCTGCTCAACAGCTGACTGAGACAGATAAACATACCCACAGCCAAACATTGGATGGAGGCCAGGCATCCTTATGGAAGAGTTGGGGGAAGAACTGAAGGGCCTGAAGGGTATGAGAACCCCACAAGAAGACCAACAGTGTCAACTAACCTGGAGCCTGGGTGCTCTCAAAGACTGAACTACAAATCAAAGACCATTCACAGGCTGGATGAAGGGACTTGGCACATATGTAGAAGACAAGCAGCTCAGTCTCCGTCTGGATATCCCAACAAACAGACTGTGAAGGCTCTACCCTAAAGGTGTAGCCTGGTTATGGTATCCATTCCCCAATAGGGCTGCCTTGTCTGGTCTCAGTGGGAGAGGATGAGCCTAATCCTGCAGAGACTTGATGTGACAAGGTTGGGGGATACACAGGAGGGGCCCACCCTCTCAGAGGAGAAGAGGATGGGCATGGAGAGCAGGTCACTGCGAGGAGGAGACCATCGGGAGCAGTCAGTTTGGGATGTAAATAAATAAATAAATAAATAAATAAATAAATAAATAAATAAAATGAATGAATTAATGAATGATACCATTTCAGGCTTTTTCTATGTCACCTCAATTATACTTCTTTTGTACACAAATATCCTTCTGTACACTGTTCTTTACCTGGTGTCCTAGTCCCCCAACAATCAAGCCCTCAGAATGATTTTGACAATAAGATGCTGTAATTTACTTAGTCCTAAAAATTTGTCATGAGCTCCAGACTTCCCTTAAAAAGGTAGTCAATGAATAGTGGCTGTTACTAATGTCAAAATGTTAATACTTATAATCAGGAAATAAAGTTGTCTTATGCAAAACCACATCTACTGTAAAAGTTTTGACTTTTCCATTTTCTTTAAATGCAGCAAAACTTTGGTTAGGCAAATATTTGCCGTTACATACAGAAGAGAAATTGTCCTTATCACCTGGAACCATGTCTTGTTCCACACAGTAGTTTCAACAGATAGATTTTCAAAGGTTTCAAAACAATGTGATAGTGTTCTGTAGAGATCACTTAGGTTGCTGTGTAGCAAAAAATATTTGACAAATTCAGGTGGGAAAATGGACTAAAAGACAATGGCCAAAAGCACAGCTATCGGGAGAGAAGAAAATTGTATTTAGGGAATGAAATTCATGGTAACTGACAGCACTTTGGGAACGAAGGCTGGCCACCAACAGTTTCATACTAAATGATAAAGAAGGATACGTTCTCAAATGTTGTTGGGGAATTTCCTAAGAACATAAAAATAAAATATCAGTTGAAATCTTATCCTCTCATTTCTCAAACTTCTCCGAACTAGCTGACCGCTGTGTAATAAGCTTGGCAGCAAGCACAGCCATCAGCAGCACTGAGAGGAAAATAATCATTCCTGATTGAATCACGTGCCTTGAAACTAAGAGCAATTACTGTCTCTGCGTTCTGCTTAGATCAGAGGAAGTGTTATGATCAAAGTGTCACCTCGTGCCTCAAGTTTCTATATCTGGAATTAATTTTATTAATTATAGCCTCTTTGGTTTACTCTGGATCTGCTGACAGAACACTGAGTGGGTCTTCGCCAACTAATCAGATCAAATACATTAAGTTTGAAATACATGATGTGCATCTTAATGCCACTGTTTTATCAAGGCTCTTTCCCCAGTATCAACAGTCTGATGGTGGTTTGGTGACATAAAAATAGAGTTTTAATAGAAGCCACTAGCTTTCCTATAATTTATAGGGACTGTTGAGAAATGGGCATAATTCCCTGGTACTTTTCTACAATCATCAGCACAAAACTGGAAAAGAAAATTACATTTATAAGAGCATAAATGAAAGTAAAAGCATTGTAAGAAAAAAAATACTTTTCTCCCAGAGCTATTCCATAATCTACACTGATTTCAATTGGATAAGTCTCAGAAAACAGATCTAAACTTCTAACTGGTTATAGAGGGGAAACTGAGGTAAAGAAATTATAACCTCCATGGCTGCTAGCCACATTGGTTTCTTTCCCTTTTGACATAATTTAGTATATAGGGGATGTCAATATAGAAGATGACATGGGAAGAAGGGTCGCATGATGAGATTGCACATTGTCGGTCTTTGTTTTATGATGAAGAAAATTGTATGTCAGAGTTATCCAGATTAATTTAGTTATCTGAACAGGTTGGGAACATTCTGAGATACCTCTTATTTTAATTAGCAGCTTTGTTGCTATTAGAATGTTCAAAGGAATCAGCCATCTGTCTTATTCTCTTCTGTCACTTAAAAATAAAATTTGGGCTCTAGACCTTGGTATACCTATTTTGAGGTTCCATCACCCATTTTCAAGAGACAAAATCAAAATTGTACATTAGGTAAATTGCAATAATCAGTACAGATTTAAAGATTTCATTTTTTAATTCAATGCAAAATATTAAGTATAATATATACAAAACCAAATATAAACATAGTTTGATATAGTAACTAAAGTGTATACTATTTTTTTACTTTTTCATTTTGAAAAATTCAATATAATTTTCTCCTTCGATCTATTTACCAGTGTGGGGAAAAGTTATTGACTTTGAACAGTTGTATGTATCATAGACATGAAATAAAAGAGAATACTTGGCAAGAGACCAACTGGGAGAGAGTACACAATTCAAGGGCAGAACTCGAAGGGGAGGTAACTCATGCCTAAGCTGGTGCTTATATGAAACTAGACTGTTCGGTCTGAAGTAACAGCTCAGTGCTTCACTCTTCACCACCATCCACACTACAGCACTAACTCTCAGTGGTGGTAATTCCAGAGATTACATCAACTACTTTGCCCAGTCTTAACAAGTTACTAGCAAAAATGACATTACTTACCTCAGGCCTAGCAAACTGAGAAACTTAACTTGCTACAATCTTCCCTTTCCCAAGACTAAGAAAGTCCAACACCGTCCTGCCTTAGATTCTTATGTATGTGGGAGGCAGACCAGGTCTCGAGTCATTGGGGGTTGCAATAAAAAAATCTACAACTTGTAATTACTATAAGCAAACAAACAAACAAACACAGACCAAACACCACCACCAACAACAAAACAACAACAAAAAACCCCACAAAGGTACAAGGGAAGGTGGTTTTGACATGAGGACTCTTTCCAGTGAAACATGCCACAGCAATGACCTTGAAAAACCCCTGTCACAAGTTTTAAGTGTAAACAATAACAAGTTTTCGACATTTCATTTTGGAATTAAGCCATTGTCATCAGGCCTCTTATTGACTTCTGAGACTGATCTTAGGCATAGTTACAACACAAATGTTAAATGTATCACTCATTTAATATGAAATTAAATATTAAAGAAATCATGTACAGACCATAGGAAAATGTATTTCTCTGAGTCCAATGCAAATACATCTGACATGCTCTAATTATATTCGATAAACTCTGAGTTAGTTACAGAAATTGAATTTCTCTTTCTAGGATCTGAGCACTGCAAGATCCTGGGGAATGAAATTGCTTGTTTTTTATTCAGTAAATCATATGTAAAAAGCATGTGTTCACATTAAGGACTGCCTATTAAGAGATAAAAGATTAAGATAAATTAGGCAATATCTGCCTATATATGAAAAATTTTAAGCACACAGGTTTGAAGAACGTTCAAAAATTTCCGAACATTCATAAATTAAGACTATTAAAGTCAATCTGAAGTTATTCTAATCCCACCTCCATGTTGTCTCTCTTGAGATTTGATAGTCCTTTAGCTGGCAATGCCTAGCTATTTAGAGGATTTCTGTGAATTGTGTTTGAAACAAGGGCTAAAATCTGTGAAGGGGGGCTGGCTTGTCCATGTTTGCCAAGTGAAAATAAGCTCCTGAATATGAGGCAGCCAGCTCAGCAGAGCATCTGTTAAATTGATTCTGAAAAAAGCAGCAGTCTGCAGAGGTCTAGGGGGAAATTTCTGAGCTGAGTACTAAGCAAAGGAAGGATGATGTACTTCTTAACATAAACCCCAAAAGGAATGAGAAGCCCTCTCAATACTTCTTTGATTGAAGCTGAAAAAAAAAAACAATATACAAAACTATTGAAAAATACATTTTTTCCGACTGTGACTGAAGCATCTGGATTCTAAGAATTTTTGCAGCCTGTCAAAAGGAATATAAATTAGTTTCAATATGTGCTCATGTTAGGATATCAGTTTGCAAAATTGAAAGGAAAATATAGACACATGGATTAACATATGTGTTAATCAAGAAGTATAGGTCTTGAGCTGTTAAGAGGTCTCATCTTAGAGAATAGTATATATCAATAAGAAAGGAAAGAAGGGGACATAGGTTGATCAGTTGACCCAAGATAAAGGAAAAGGAAAGACAGAGCAGGACCTGTCCTTTCAACACTTCTCTTTACATTAGATGGGGACCATTACAGAAAACCACAACTGTTCAAAGAGATCTGGAGTACCTTCTCAACTTCATACATTTACAATACAACTCCAGCACCTTAGGCTCAATGACCTTGTTGGGAGAGGGAGCAGAAGTATTATAAGAACCCATGGAACAGGGAGCTGGCTGTGAGATTGTGTCTGTGATAAACATCAAAAGCTACACTCAGTGAGTCTCACCAACATTTCTACCCAAACAAGGGATGAGCAAGAATGATGTAGCAGACATGCTAGCATCAACAGAGAGCTTATGTGACCTCAACCCCACACAAAGGACTATAGGTAAAATGCAAATGCTGAGAAATGGGGAACACAATTGTCCCTAGAAGAGAGCACACAAATTGGTTATCAAATACTGAAAGTTTTTCCTTGAAAACATACACATACAAGTAATTTTAATATAATGTGGATTATATGGGCTGAGTAGGTCTTTTATATATAAAATATATATTGTTGTAGAGGAATTTTAATCCACCAACAGGTCTGCTCTGGGTAGAGATCATATCTAAAGACCTCCTGAGTCTACATGATCCAGACAGAATGCAGATATGCCTTAGATTACAATATGATCTGGATGAATATAGACACACTCTTAGTGCAAACCTTTAATCCTTAACAATAATGACAAATTTAGCTTGTAGAAGGCAGCAGTTATGTTTAAAAGTAAAGTCTAATTAAGGGGCAGATAAGGTGACAAATCAGGAAAAGATTTGACAACAGAATGAGTCAGAGACAGAATACACCCAACTCACAGAGGAAAAACACCAGAAAGAGAAGCTATTTAAGAGGAGGGAGATCTAGAGCTAGAGAGAGTAAGAACACGAGAGAAAGTAACAGTGAGAGAGCACTACAGAGTGAGTAAGTGTGTGTGAGAGAGAGAGAGAGAGAGAGAGAGAGAGAGAGAGAGAGAGAGAGAGAGAGAGAATGAGAGTTCTACTGAGATAGTTTTCAAGACAGACTAGACACAGGTGATTACAGAATGAGAGCCAGAGAATGAGAAGGAACCAGCAGATTAGAGTGTACTGCCAAAGTTAGTATAAGAGAAAGTAGAGCCATTTAAGCAGAAACTGAGGGAAGTGAATCAGTCAGCTTGAAAAATTAGATTGTAAAGAGGCTAGACGCTTTCCGTTCTAGGCCTAGGGATAGTTAGCACAGAGAAAGAAATGCTCTGGATTCTGCTCAAGCTGTGCATTCACACAGTGTGGATATGGCTCTTTTCTTATCTCAGGAAATAAAAGCAACATCTACATATTGTTATAACATCAATTACATTAAAAATCCTTACATTTGAAAGAAATCAAGGGGCTGGGGTGAAGAAGGAAAGATTTAAGGAAGAAAAAAAAGAAGATATAATATAATTATATTATAATCTCATATATACATATGTAATATATATTGAGTTCAACAATGTGAGGCAATGGCACCCCAGTTCCCACTAGGCTGTCAAAATCTAAAATCAAAAGGGTAAAAATGTAGCAGGGCCACCTCTATGTAAATGCCTGGGCTTGCTCTGCTGCAAAAGCATGTCCTGCAGGAAGACCTCCTGCTTCAGAGACTAAGAATTGCTGGTGTAAACAATGCCAGCCATTTGGGAACTGCTGTTTAGAAGATATGCTTTCTTGGGACCAATGGGGCATGGGTCAAGGGTATTGAAGGAGCTTGCAACAGTGTTTAGATGAGCTTGCTAAGGCATTTCTCACCCGCTCCCAGAGTCTGTGTTGTTGACTCTGCTACCTCATCATGTGTAGAGGGCCTGCATATATTGCATGTAGATTTGACCAGTAAACAAAAATATGTGAATATGATTAAATTTAAAGTTTTTAAATGGCATGTACCTGACTTAAAATAAAATTTTGGAAAATATTACACACACACACAGCAGAAAGAGAAAGAGAGAGAGAGAGAGAGAGAGAGAGAGAGAGAGAGAGAGAAAGAGGGAGAGAGAATATGTTTAATATATAGACTATATTATCTAAGTATAATAATACAATAATTGGAAGTGTAGCAATTATATATAGAACTGCTGTGAGAACTGTAGTCCAAACTCACAATATTGATCCTCAGTACCCTTGTTTTAATATTATGTATAGTAATCAAGTGATAATTCAAGATTATCCATATTCACTCATTATAGTTAAATATAACGTTAGATTTCAAACTGTATCTGCAAGTAAATTTTAACAATTTGTCCTAATAAATTAGCCATGAAGAAGTAATAAAGCTTTTTCCACATTAAATAAAATCAGAAAAGCCCCGTGAACTGAACTACAAATGATTGTCCTGATCAGATATCATTTCTTACTTTTAACAAGAAAACAGAATAAAAATTTTATTATTCTTCAAATATTTTACAGGTATCTTCAAAGTTTCAGATTTCTAGACCCACAGTTAGTTTAGAAGAATATCTTCTGTTTTTCCAAACATTAAGTCCTGTTTTATTTGCAAAAATGATCACATATTCTCTAGGGAAATATTTTGTTCACATATGCCTTTTGTAATATTAATTGAATGTAATCATGTCTTGCTCTTAATAAATAGCTCATGACTGTTGAGTAGGAAATAATGACTGGTGATGCCAGAAGAAAGTTAGAGCCCCATTCTGTCCTTTCTTCCTTACTGTCTCTTACAAATTAAATAATTATGTGACATGGCTAGCCTATAAGGCCACGAAACTTAAAATAAGTGTTGATTCTGAGAATATTGTTTTTAAAAATAGTGTTTCATCACTGATATTTTTGGCTACTAATATTTTTACACTCTGTGTTCTTGAAGTATGTGTATACATAATTAAGCTTATTTGTAATGGGCAATAACTAGTCGAATGAGGTCTAGGGTATCGGAGTCTTCTTTCTTGTAGCGACCACCTACAAACTTTTCTTGTTAAATAACATTTGTCCAGATATTTTTAAATGAGATCATTAATGTATTCATTCACATATTAGGCATGGATGAGATCAAGAGGAGTAAGTGAGCCACATATGTTTGAGTCCCACTTTTCGACACCTAAGAGTGTCACAATAGACTGTTCAAACATTATTTCAGGGAACTGGAGAAATATCTCAGGAGTTAGGAAGACTGTGTGTTCTTTTAGAAGACTCAGGTACAACTCCCAGGACTACCACAGTGGATCTTAATCATGTGTAAGTCCAGTTCCTTTGCTTCCAATAACCACTTTGGTTTCTAAGGCAACAATCACCCATAATGGTGCATAGTCATACATGTAGACCTATATACAGCAGATGTAAAACCACTTAAATAACAGTATTTCAGCAATGGGTGAACAATTAATTACATGGCAAGCATCTCTGGAACACAGAGCACAGAAAGTTGTCCTGTTCATTAAGGATCATGAAATGTGATGAAGAGGATGACAAAGACTGATTATGATGGAGCCTAAGAGCACAGGTTTGGTATACTCACAACTTCTGAGCTTAAAACTGGACAATAAAAATTCAAGGACAACCTAGGTGGGCTACAGAATAAAACATGACCACCCTGAGTAAACATAGCAAGATCTTGTCTTAAATAAAAAAGCAAAAAGAATCTGTTCATATAGCTCACTGGTGGGTGCTTGTCGAGCACATGCAAATCCCTAGATCAATACCAGGATTGATTGAAAACTAAAATAGAAAAACCAAATAAACAGTAGTTTCTTTCGGGGTGTGACTGTTCCAGAAAACAAGTTCTACTTCACAAAATATCAGCCAGAATATTAATTTGAATAAACTGAGGAAAAGTAACAGAAAAGGCATAAGATACTAAAACAGGGAAATTAAGAATAAGCAAAATAACTTGGAGTGGCCAAGTCATTGAGAAGCATGAATATAATGTTCAGCCAATAATTTCAACCACTTCTCCCTCTTAAGAATGATTTTATTCCCGTTATGCTGATTTTCCTATTAAAGATCCTAACAGACTGCTTCTCACTAGTTTTCTACTGGGGTCTTCATAGCTATTTATGCATCTCTGACTCAGTGTTGAGGTGACGGTGCTTACTTTGGTCTGAAAGACTCTCTGAAATAGTCATCATCAGTATAGATTTAATAGAATCCATTTTTAGTTATACAACCATTATTCTGATTTCTATAACATCGTTTATTATAGTTGAATTCTTTCTGCTCTTTATAAATAAAATACATGTGCTTATTTTTATATCACATGATTTTAAAAGAGACATTTAATCGTTTATATCTTATAAGTGAATTTATATTTTTCTCAATATGAAAAAAACTATTCCAAACAGGAGGCATACTTGGAGATTCATCGATCACCAATTTTACTTCACAAACACATACCTTTTAAAAAAAAAGGAGCACACTCTTTTTAATTAAGGAACACACACACTTTCAAATAACTATCAAAATCATAAAATATGAAGCAGTGTGAGTTTTATATAGAATATAACTTAGAACCTAAATCTTTCCAGAATGAAAACAGATATTTGATATTTTACGAAGCTTATATGAATTTACCAAAGTAAAAGTCAATACCGTATTATAATGTTATAAGCTCAAATACAGGAACATTGTCCAAGGATAAGTAGATTTTTCTCAGTGCATACTTGATGACTAAATGAAAAGATGAAGCATCTCTTTGTTTTACTTCAAGGAGGTAGCAAATCTTCATTCATTCACTCACAGCATTTTTATGAGAACTTCTTCTATTTATACAAATATGTTATGAAAATAAAACAGAGTTGAATAAAGAAAACATGGAAAACCTCTATCCTTAGAGAGTTAACTATCATTGATACAAGGCAAGATATGGACAGGGACCTCACCATACAAACTAAACCAAACCAAACCAAACCAACCAACCAAACAAACAAACAAAATGGTCAAGTAAAAAAAAACAAACATAAATAACTCACATAAATAGTGTATGTATAAAGATTGCAGTGATAAGTCTTTACTGGTGTTAGAAAGCTTAGAAAGCATGCATGAATCTTAGAGACTTCTATATTACAAGGTCCTATACAAATTTGAATGGTAATTATGGCGGTTTGAATATGCTTGGCACAGGGAGCGACTCTGTTAGCTGGTGTGACCTGGTAGGAGAAGTGTGTTATTTTGGGTATGGGCTTCAATACCCTCATCCTGGCTGCCTGGAAACCAGTCTTCTCCTAGCAGCCTTCAGATCAAGACGTTGAACACTCAGTTCCTCCTGGACCATGCCCGCCTGGATGCTACCATGCTCCTGCCTTGATGATATTGGATTGAACCTCTGAACCTGTAAGCTGGCCCCAATTAAATGTTGTCCTTATAAGAGTTACCTTTGTAATGGTGTCTGTAAAATCCTAAGACAGTAATATACAAATAAATTATAGAAAAGAGAGAAGCACTAAAAGATAAGGGGAATCAATGTGTTCAACGATTAGAGAAGGCAATGAAACCACAGGAAGGAAATTACACATGAGATATATAGGCTTTAGCATCCATGTGCTTAACAAATGGTTCTTAGAAAATGTGAGCTGGCTGAGGGGATAAATGACTGAATAAATGAATGCATTGGTTATTGCTGGACTTTGGTCATTGATTGTGTGTCAGAGAGGAAGTGGCAAAATACTGTTGTATATGAATCCTTTTTACCTTTATTTTCCACCTCTATTTTTATACTTTTTGAAGGTATAATTTTTGTCAATATTACTGCTACTAGATTTGCCTCTGTCTTTTGGTTTAGATTATTATTCAGAAATGTGTATTTATATATAGCAGTAAGATGCTAAAATTTAATTCAAAATTTCATTTGTATAATTTTCTTTTTTTTTTTTATTTACATTTCCGATGATTCCCCTTTTCTTTGGAAACCCTGTGTCCCCTCCCCCTCCCCGCCTCTGTGAGGGAATTCCTCCT
>CM052701.1:111533373-111557995 GCA_028551405.1 Uromys caudimaculatus
GGGCAGTACCTGGTGAGCTGTGGGGCGTGTCTTTGGCCCTCTGCTGGGTCTTGCGATGTCCTGAGAGGGATCTTTGTCCCGGCGCTGATTAGCTGTGTTGTATAATTTTCTATACCTAGCTTTTATGGTTGTATAGTTAAAGTCATATTACTTTGTAATATAAACTGATAAAAATATCAGTAAAGGTTATGCATAGATAAAATTAATATAATGATATAAACTTTATAACAATGATTTCTTCATGTTAAAATATCTCATATATTAGTAAGGTTCTCATATGAAGTATGATTATAAATTTAATATGTATTAATTGTAAATGATTAAGAAATAGTAATTTTAGGCATATATGTTTTAAATAAAACACCCAATGTTGTTTCACCTAAAAATTAAAACATTTCAGTTCTAGTTACCCAAGCTGTAGTCATTTTTAATACAAGCATCATATATTTTACTTCTGTATAATATATTCTATTATAATAGCAAACATATTTGGTACAGTGTGCTCCCAATTACTAATATTTTAGAAAAATGAGTTTTTATTAATTTGACAAATAAAAATAACTATGTTATTGGCACTTATTTAAGATAACTATGTAGTTTAGTTGGTACTATACTCTTTTAAATTAATTCACCTATGTTTCAAGTTTGATTTTTCATCATTGGAACAAAAGATTCAGAAACTTCTGCATGACGCAGTAGCTGCATTGGCTAAACTAGCTCCATTCCATTTTGCTGTGCACCAGAAGCAAATGTGAAGATGCTTATATTCTTTGTCTTACTGAATTGGGAGATTTATTTGATGTTTTATTTCTGAACTGAAAATGAATAAAATAGATAAAGTTACTGGAGATCAGCTACAGCCACTTAAAGCCCCAGTAGTTCTGGACAAGGAAGAAGCACACAGTTTGCATATGAAAGTCTTGTGAATACCTAACTTAGTATTTTAGTATTAATATCACATCACAAATATTCAGTGATCATGTGCATATGCTTTATTTCAGTTTGACACTTGAAAACACTGCTAAGGTTCTTTGCCAAATATCTAAAGAGATACTTCAAAAGTAATTAGTAGGCTCAGAAATGTACTCTACTGTTCCCTTGTTTTTACGTCTTTGTGGAAACCACCATGGTATATGTTTTATACCGATGTGTTATGATTCCAGAATTGGGGAGACTGGAGCCTTTTGGTGCAGTACTACAGGCAAATACACTCTGATGTTTGAACATTTAACATATTTTCTGGTGCTAGCATTTCCATTGAATCTCTATAATCTGTGAAAGCAGGAAGTTCCCTTTATGAAATGGAAAGCCATCTCAAACAAGGTGGAAGCAAGATCTTTTAAAATTACAGAATTTTGTTGACATTTATATTTTTAAAAATGACATGTAGATAGACTATTTAGTTAGGAAACAGAAGAATATTTTTAACCAAAATTCCCAACTTCAAAACAAATATACTAAATTATTTTTAATTATTCATTATTGGTAACATGCCCATGAAAATAATACATTTCAAAAAAACAGTGTCTGTATTTTGCTTTTTAGGTCTCAGCTATAATCTTTCAATGAAATTTTTACAGGAAGAAAAGGAAAAATAAAACAGGAAATTGAACTTTTTGGAAGATTATCTTATTAGAAATCTGCAGAAGGAAACACAAAAGATGGGACTCACAATTTACCATGGACATCAAGGCAGCCATTGGAGTCCTAATAGGATTGTGCAAAGGGCAAAGATGCCATCTAGATAGGTTTCGTTCTGATGAGATATTTGAGTGTGAAAGAGACTAAGGAGTATAACTGACCAGATACTTTGAATATCCAAAGCTCAGAGACTGATAGAACTATTTTAATCTGTACGCATAGACCCAGGAATGGATCACCTAAAAGAGCAAGAGAAGATGTGTGAGAGAATTGTATCTCTATCTGTAATGGTGCTAGTAGGTGTGGCAATGTTCACTGTAGAAGCTGGTGATGAAAAAATAAAGTTAAATTCGTGGTAACTAACTACCTCTACTAATTCAGGGCATTGTTTCTCTTTAAAAGTAAGTGCTTATAGATTAAACTTTTTGGAGATTATAATATAAATACATTGTTTTCTACCTCATTTTCTTCTCTCCAAATCCTCACACATACCCCTCTCTGTTCTCCTAAAATTAGAAAATCAATATTTTACCTACAGCATAAGGTAAGTGCACCAGGTGATCATTATCAGTGGATGCTAATGAGGAAAGAAGATTTGGAAATTTACAACTTGTATGGTCCCACTTTGACCTACCTGTGAAATGGAACAAGTACACATGGTTTCCTTGAAGTAGTGAAACATTATAGTCACAGCATAATCTTAAAACAGATGTGTGCGCGTGCGCGTGTGCGTGTGTGTTTGTGTGTGTGTTTGTGTGTGTGTGTGTAACTAAATGAAGAAGAAGCACTTGGTTTCTCTTGTACTTATTAGTGCTAATTTGTATGTCAAGTGTAACCGTGAGTATTTAATACATTGTATTTTTTTTCTTTTTAAAAACTCACTGACATCATGGGGAAAAGAGGACTGTGTAGGTCATAAGCGATATTTGGATTGGTTCCTGGAAAGAAGAAATAAGCAGCAGTGTCAAAATATAGAAAATAAACCAAAAGAACGGTGAAAACTCAGGGGCACCAAAGGAATAGTGGTCAGTTATTAGTAATTAGTACCGTGACTGTTGTTAAATTCTTTTTTTTAGAATAAATATACATTATTTTTAATGGTTATTGATTGTTCTCCCTAAAATCGAATATCTGTACAGAAAATGATGTCAATGTTGTTCATACCATTGTATTCAAGCACTGATTTCAGGATCTATCTCACAGAAAGTACTTTCTAAATATGGGCTAAAATGAGTAGAAACTACTTCTCCATCTCCGTGCACTCCATTCTGCTCTGGCCCCACCCTCCCATTTCTTCTCCATCTCCATGTAGACGCACTCCACTCTGTTCCCACCCCGCCCTCCCTCACTTGGCATTGTTTTCTCATGAATCATTATTAGTTGTTTCCTAGTGACATTTCAGTCACAAGTATAAGTTTTCTCTTAATGAAAATTCCAATTATTATTCAATACCTTTTCCCCATGTTATTGAAAATAGTTATTTTGTCCTCACATCATATGTCCTGATTACTGTTTCCTCTCCCTGTACTCCTGCCAGTTCCTCCCACCTCTCCTCCCTTCTGGATCTATCACCTCATTATCTCTCATTAGAAAAAAAGAGGCTTATCAGCAATATAACATAATACAAAACAGCATATTATATAATATAAAAGAATATACTGTGGTAGAACAAAAACTAACACATCAGAGCAGGACAAAACAGAAGGAAAAGAGCCTGTAAAAGGCACATAAAACAGATATTGAAACAGAGGCCCCTGTGTGTCTGTGTGTGTGTGTGTGTGTGTGTGTGTGTGTGTGTGCACGCGCGCGTATGTGTGCATGTATATATGAATGTATTCCTGTGTGTATATATAGGGGTATCTGCATAAATAAATAAAACTAACTGATATGACATTCAGAGAAGAGGAACCTCCAATAAAGCCATTGCATTTGTTTTTCTGTTGGTTATATACTCCTGGGCATGCGATCTGCTTTAAGGGTAGTTTGTTTTCCTAGTTAGACTCTCTTGGACAAAACTAAATTTTAATTTGCAAGAGGTTTTCAGTTGAAGATAGCTTCTGGGTTAGGGATGGGGACATGTGTCCACTTCTCCTTTCAGCTCTAGGACCCATCTGTTGCAGACTCGTGTGGACTCTGCATGCTGCTACCATCACTGTGAGTTAATATGTGCATCAGTCCTCTGGGTCTTGTTTCCAGGGTGTCCTCCATCACCTCTGGATCATACAGCTCTTTCATCTGCAAAGTTCTCTGAGCCCTGAGGGGAGGATTTGATGGATACTTCCTATTTATAGCTGAGTGTTCCTTGTTTTCTTGCTCTGCAAATTTTCTGGCTTTGAGTCTCTGTATTGAGTCTCTGTATTTGTTTCCATCTGCTGTAGGAGGAAGTTTCTCTGATGAAGACTGAACAAGGCACTGATCTATACAGAATGTTATCAGGTGTCATTTCGTTGCTATGCTCTTTATGAGAACAGTAGTATTTGGTTTACCCTAGGTCCCTGGCATATCTAGCCTCTGCTTCTTGGTTACCGAAGCAATGATGGCTATGGGTTTAAATCATAAAGTGGGAGTGGGCCTTCTGTTAAGTCAGATATTAGTTGGTTATTTCTATAAGATTTGTGCCACCATTGTCCCAGAAATTCTTGCAGTCAGGACACCATTGAAGGTCAAAGGGTTAGTGGCTGGGTTAGGGTTAACATTTCTCCTTCGATAGTCTGTAGAGTACTTTCCTATACCAAAGATGCTAGCATGTAGTGGTGAAGGCTCCACACAGGCACTAGTTCACCTTCTCCATATTCCATGAGTTTTGTAAGCATTGTCTTCAGTAGTGGGAACTTGCTGTCAGTTTGTGGAGTGAAACCCATTCTTTAGGCAATAATCTTGGTTGTGATGTTAATATCTTGATTTTTGAGCATTGTGCCATTACTATAATATTAATAGACGGAAATGTGTTGAAAAATGTTCTGAAAATCAATACTATTTGTCAAAGTTTAAATAATTCTAAAATTATTTGTAATTGAACATTTAAAAATAATAAGGGGCAGAGCAACTGCAGCCCACATCACTTCTGTTTCAGATTTAAGTACATCAACTCTAAAGGGAAATGTTTTAGAAAAGCTAGAGCATTAAGATACAATTCAGCATTAGATTTCTTAATTTTCCTGTTATAATAGTGGTATTGCTATTAGAAAAAACATGTATTATTTGGAAAATGAAAGAAATTCATGGTATGATGTTGGCATAAAGATGCTTTACATACATCTATAGAAAATAATAAGTAGTAACTATTCCTTTTTTATCTTAGCTAAATCAGAAAATGAATATAACAACCTTGTATACTTGTGTTGTTTTGCAAGCTATAATAAACCAAAGTTACTAAAACGTTTATATTTCAAAAGTTTTGCTTCGCTATACTGGAAATATAAAATTTTGGGCCTGACTCAGCCTTTATTCATATTTTCTTTACTCTATGTTTTTGGTACCATCTGTAACATCCCTTGGTTACTTAGTTTGTGGATAATCTCTATATTCACCCTGAGACTAAAAGGAGAACTTTTAGAAATACTTTAAAACATATGATTGCAACTTAAGCTTGGATACTGTGATGATTTTATATATTCAGTTGGTCACTTGATTCTAAAAAAGTTAACAAATATCCATAAATTTTTTGAAAATAGGCACAGACCAAGAGCATAACATCAAGGTTAATATCATTTTTCTTTGTTTGTTCTTAGAAAACACACATTTTTATTAAATTTCTGACTTTACTATGCTATTCTTTCAGCTTCAGTTCACCTTGTATATTGTATAGAGGAAGGTAATAATACTTGCCATTCAAAACAATGGAAATAATTAATAAAAACATGTTGAAAAGGTCTAATGCAAAATGTCTACTGAATCAGACTCAGTAACCTTGATGTTTGAGTGATATCTCACAGACTGAGACAAGATATGCCATCCTTCACAAATTAGAGACCAACATAATCAATGCTTGTGTAATAAATGCATATTGCTTTTCCTAGAACTAGACAGTAGGATATTTATCAAAGTTCTGTACTCTAAAATGTTTGATATGAATATTTCATTTGTATAATCCAATGTGGTTCATGATTTTAACAAGAAAGTAAAAAGAGAGTAATGCTACAAAAATGATTGTGGAAATTTAAATACATAGCACTAAAAAGATTTTCTTAGTTGATTAATAAATATGATATTAATTAACCAGGTTTTATCTTTCAGAAGTTCCATTGTCCATGATTTGTATCTCATAGAATGAAATGTAGTATTTACCGGTTTGTTTGCTTGAGATGGGTTGTACAAAATATATAGAAACAAATGGATACCAAACACAGTTTGAAAGTGGAGAACTAAGTGAAATCAAGAGAGAAAAAGATTTCACCATTAGGAATCACTTCCCTACAATGAAATCTATTAGAGCTGGGAGAGTTCTCCTGAGGGAAGTATAGAATTGTTCTGGACCAAGTCATTCCAATAGCTAGACAAAAATCATCAAATATGGCATGAAGGGAACAGTCCCTAAAGAGAAAGAAAGGGGCAGAGAAGTGATTAGGTAATCTAATTGAGCTCTCTCATTTTACATTTCCGTGATTCTAAAAGTATATGAGATTTTAGATAGTTTGATCCCTCACTAGAGAGACTTCAATTTCATTTTTATGACATGTCTAATAGGTGAACAGCAGTGATTGTAGAAGTTTGGCTTGGTTTGCTCTCTGGGGCGTGGATTTCTGGCTCATAGCTAACTGGAGTGCTACATAAACCTCAATGAAACCAATAATTACTAAGTAATCCCTGTTCAGATTTTCTGTCAGCTAAGTCTCATACGAGCTCTACTAATGTTGAATCATTGAAGTTTAAATCAGAAGTGTTTATCCAACACCGTGATGAGATAAAATGATTTGAAACTGCTTACCATGATTAAGGCTGCATAGTGAAGGTTATTATTAGAATGAAAACAGAATATGAATTAATTGGAAGAAAACCAAACATAGGTTTTTTATTATCAGAGGAGAGAAAGAAGATTGTTTCTGGAATGCAATTAGTTCACTTGAATGACTGTAGTATTCTGTCTCCACACATAAATCACTTTTATAACAGAAGATTGCCAGAACCATGATATAATGCCTAGGGACAGAATCACTTGCCATGAGAACAAAACAAAGCCTTGATCTGTTTAATAGCACTCTTGGGATTTATCTTTGACATGCAGAACTATTATTAGTGACTTTGTAAAGGTCAACAAACAATTGCAAAGGCTAACACTGTGTTGTCTTAAATCCTAAATTCCCAACATTTCTACAGAGTAATTAATACGTGGATGTAAACCTCACATCAGAGAAAGTATTTTGTCTAAGGTCTTAAAGAAATTTTAAAAGTTTACTTTTAATTTTAGTTACAATTACTTATCTACTTTACATATGTATGTATTGTTTTATACATAAAGCCATGCAGAATAGGCATGGATTGTATATTATTTACATTATTCAGTGTTATGCATGTGTGTAACACTGGAGTTGATTCTTAATGCCTTATGTTTTCAAGAGTTCACAGGTTCTTTTAAAGCAGTTGCAGGTAGAATTTTAGTTCTAGGTACAAGTACCATCTTTTAGCTTTGGAATTTCATTTGTACATGTGATTGTGTTAATTTACTCATTTATATTAAAATATTGTAAATTTCAAATAAAGGTTTCTCCTTCTTTAGTTAACAGTGTGTATTTAGTATGTGACAGGCAAAACAACACCATCATAAAATATAAATCCTGAAAATAAAAGGTAAAGGTTTCCAAAAAAAGAAAGAAAAGAAAAAGAAATAACTGAACAACCTCAGGTTTCTCAGTGATCATTTCTTAAAGAAAATTAAGCAGTATGGTAAAAATACACATTTACCTCTTTCATGGCCAGTAGTTCTTCCCCATTAACAATTTTTAAGTGAATAAAAGAAACTATGAAATTATCCTTTAGAAGAGGTTTTCTGGTCTGGTAAGGGGAAATTTAACGTCAAGTTTGAATTAAGGCACTTAATGTAAGGCTGCCAATTCGGCAACTATATGGTGGGAGGAGAGAACCACCTCCCTCCACTTCTATGCTATGCAGTTATCCAAAGATTAGCGAACACACATGTTCACGATCATGCACACGTGCACGCGCATGCGCACACGCGCGCGCGCGCGCACACACACACACACACACACACACAAATGCATATGTATATTCATACACATGCACACGCAAGCAAATGCACACCCACTATCGTGGCTTTTCTTATGAATAAGATTTCTGGAGAAAATAGACAATAACTGCAAAGAACCTTGAGGTAGGCACATCTCCACCACTATGGGAAGCAGCAGCAGTCCAGAAGAGTTGACAAACAAGCAATGAGGTGGGTATTAAATGGAAGCACTAACAAGGGACCAGCTCAAGTAGCTCACAGATGTGCAAGGACAAGGATACAGCACATAAAGAATCCTGTTAGAAAGGACGTCTCTCTAAACACAGAGCAACAGTACTTCATTTATGGCTTTGTGTAAGGGCACGCTAGATCAATACGAGGGTAAGAAACCAATTTTCCATCTGTCCATCTCATTGATTCTTCTCCACCAACATGATATAAAACTATAAATAAATCACAAGGCAGGGCACAACTGAAACCTTACAATGTAGTCAATATTGGTGTTTAATACAACATTTTATAAACATGACACAGAGTAGGAACTGAGAAAAAGATGAAAGAACATGATTGATAGTGCCAATTATTCACATGGATCCATAGAGAGGGGTTAGCTGTTGGAATTGTCTCTAACCATAAGAATTCAGTGCAGTTGAATTGATAACTGTCCCCTTTTCTTTAAGGGTAAGTTATACTCAAAACACACTATATACTCAAGCCAAGAAAATACAAGAAAATAATTTATGAAGAAAAATTATTTTATTTTAAAGGAAATGCTTATATTGAAAATAAATTTAAAAGTTAGATCGCTCTATTTACATATCTGCTTGGTTTCTGAAGACCATAGCAGGTATGAGTGTGTCCTCATGTGACAGATACACAGCCCTCACTCTGGGCAGGTCCTGGTGCCTGTGAGAAGTGTCTTACCTACTTAGGAATGTGATTCAGGAAGTTTTTCCTTGGTATAAAAAAATTATTTGTTTAATATTCTATCTTACAGTATAGACCTCCTAATTCCACTTTCTTCTTAGAATTTGATCATTGTAATGTATTCCTGAGACCTTTTATGTTAATTAACTTGGTGTCACAACGGTTCAAGTGAAAGTCTTTGAAAATATTCTATTCATATAAAAGTTAAAATTAACAAATGAGAAAAATAATTTTTACCAACTTCATTTATAGAGAGTTTCTTCTGTCACATACTTGTTTGCCTCACTCCCAAAGTCTTTAGGAATTTTATTACTACTATATAATGTGGTAGACATAATATTTAAGTTGTACTAATGCTTTCTATCCTAACAGCTGTCCCCTGGACATGATAATCTCCAAAGTCCTTTTGTAACTTGAAGTTAAAGTACATATAACTAAGTAAAAATTTTAGTACATTTAGCTACTTTAAAAGAAAGCTCATCTTTTAAAATCTGCTAAGTAATAATCTCGACAGATTTCTGAGAATACAATGACAAGTTTGGAGAAGATAAGTTGAAACTAAACCCTAAGAAACTTTGGGGAAAAAGAAATAGGAATAGTCTGAAGGCAATGTGTGAATACCATCATCACATGATTGCTGTAGACATTTGGAAATGCTACAGGAAAGACTGTTTTCTGAAGCATGTAAACTAATTTAGGGCATGGTATGGGGATAATGAAGTTATCTCTGATTCCATAGGACAGTAATACACTGTTATTTGTAAATGAGAAAGATGGAAGCTGATGCTACTCAGGTCTGGAACTCAAGAGCTCCATCGCTCTGAACACTTTGTCCTTAGGAAAAAACTTTATTTTCAGAATCAGTAATATTCTTTATACATTTCACACTCTGGTTTTAAATTTTGATTCAACTCAAATAATACTTGATCGTACAATCAAATAATTTTATTTCATATTTTGTGGTAAGCTATTCAATCCCAAAAGAGTAAAATCTGTATCTTTACCAACTGGAAAATTAACATATATATTTAAACCTATATTCTGCCAGAATACACTGAAGAGGGTAAAAAATTAGAACAAAAGGAAAAAAAGACCTAAACTTTCAATCCTTAATTAAAGTAATTTCTGCAACCCTGAAAAAAGATCTGGCACTACATAGATGAACCAGAATGAGAGACAGAGACAGAGAGACAGAGAAACAGAGACAGAGGACATTAGAGAGAGAGAGAGAGAGAGAGAGAGCACAATTACATTAAGCCCAAAGCCAACTCCCAGTGATGTACTTCCTCCCACAGGTTGACCCACCTAAAGGTCCTACATCCTTCCCCCAAGGAATGCTAGTAACTGAGGAGCAGGTCTTCAAGTACAAGAGCCTGACAGGTAAATGCCTCTTTCAAACTACACAAAAATGAAAATAAATCAAAACAGACTTTGCAAAAACTGTATAAAATTGCAGTGTTGAGAAAAGAGAAATACACACATACATGTGCGCGCGCGTGTGTGTGTGTATGTGTGTGTATGATTTAAATTATTTATAAATGCATAATTATATATATATAATATTTTATACTTAAATCCTTTAATTTTAAAGAACTGGATTATTAAGGGGATAAAAACAGTTAAATCAAAGCCTTCAGATTGATCTGAAATAACTTTTGGAAGTCTATAAGACTGCAGCATTCATAACAACAGAGTAAAAAATTAACAATGATGGTGTAGGAACGTATGGAGATTAATGATTGATATTTTTATAATTTATAGGGATAAATTTGAATAGCTTTACTTTTATCTTAGTCAGAACAATGCTTTATTTTTTTAATAGTCAATAAGAATTCATTAGAAGAATTAAATAGATATTGCGCAATTACGTTTGCTGTGCTCTTAAAATGGGTCATAAACATTTAAAACTATCCCAATTAATTTCAAGTTATTTTATGCTTTGATAAAACAAATCCTCCTATACAGCCGCATTTATTTTTCACTGATTAGTAGGAAAGAACATTAAATGAGACTTATTCCTTTGCCTAAAATTTAAGAATAACTAGTAAACTGAAAAGAAAACATATACACACACATACACACACACACATACACACATACACACACACACACACACACACACACACACACACTAGTTAATGAGAAAAGAACCCATGAGTTTGATGGAGAACAAGGAGGTTCAGGGTTCAGAGGGAAGACAGGGAGGTGGAAAATGATGTAATTATATTACCTCAAAATAAAAAATTTAATAACATGAATGATTTTTAAAACTTCCATTGTTCTTCCATAATCAGTTTGCTGAACTGTTACAAGCACACACTGAAATATATTTCTTACTTAATATTTCATGATCCTGAAGGCTAACTGGGTAGATCCACTTTGAGGGTAATACACCATCAAAAGTACATTAACTATAGTTCTGGGCTTGACAGAACAAAAGAGCAACACTCCTCAAGGAATTTATGGTCAATAAGACAAAATGGCAGCCTACAAATTTGGCAAATGATCTCACCCATCCTACATCTGACAGAGGGATAATATCCAAAATATATAAAGAACTTCAGAAAGTAGATTCCAAGAAACTAAATGATCCAATTACAAAACAGGATACAGGGCTAAACAGTGAATTCTCAACAGAGGAATTTCAAATGTCCAAGAAGCATTTAAAGAAATGCCCAACATTCTTAATCATCAGGGAAATGCAAATCAAAACGACCAAAAAGTCCATCTTACATGAATCAGAATTGCTAAGATTAAAATCTCAAGCAACGCCACATGCTAGCAAGGACAGGGAGAGAGGGAAACACTCCTCCATTGCTGGTGGGAGTGCAAACTTGTACAACCACTGGAAATCGATCTGGTGGTTTTTTAAAAAAATAATGGAAATAGTTCTATCTGAAGATGCAGGTATACCGCACATTGGCATATACCCAGATGCTAGACTATAATAAAGAATACATGCTCCACTATGTTTACAATAGTTTTATACGTAATAGCCAGAAACTGGAAACATCCCAGATGTCCTCAACCAAAGAATGGTTACAGAGAATGTGGTTCATTTACATAACAGAATACTTTTCAGCTATTAAAAACAAAGACATCATGAATTTTGCAGGCAAATGGATGGGACTAGAAAATATCATCCAGAGTGAGGTAACCCAGATCCCAAAAAACATGTATGGTATGTCCTCATTGATAAGTGGATAGTAGCCAAAATAGTACATTATACCCATGATAGACCCCAAATCCGAAAAGAAGTTAAACAAAAAGGAAGACCCAAGGGAGGATGTTGAATCACACTTAGAAGGGGAACAAAATAGTCATAAGAGGCAGAGGTAGGGATGGAAGTCGACGGGGGTGGAGAAGAATTGGGGAGCAGAATCAGGTGTGCAGAAGGAGAGAAGAATGAATGGAAATCTGTAGCTACTGAAAGTGGGGGAGTGGGGGAGTCTTTAGTAAGTCTCAGAGACCTGAGATGCAGGAGGCTCCTAGGAGTCAATGTGGACGTTAGCCAAGGTGGGGACATGGAACCTATAGAGGCCTCCACCTGTTGCCAAGCAGGATCCCCAGTAGAGGGATAAGGACACCAACCCACCACAACATTGTCAACCCAAGTTGTCTGTAAGATGTGGGAACAAAGATGGAGCAGAGACTGCTAACCAATTACCAGTTTAACTTGAAACCCATGCCATGGGCAAACATCAGTCTCTGAAATTATTATGATACTCTGTTGTGTTTGCAGACAGGAGCCTAGCATATCTGTCTCTGAGAAGCTCTATCCAGCAGTGGAATGAAACAGATTCAGATACTCATAGCCAAATACTGGATGAATGTTGAGGACTATTCTGGAAGAGTTGGGGAAAGGATTGAAGGCCCTGAAGGGGATGCGTACCCACAGAAGACCAACAGAGATAACTAACCTGGACATCTGGTAGCTCTCAGAGAGTAAACTATCAACCAAAGAACACACATGGGCTTGAATCGGGCCCGGAACATATTTAGCAGACATGCAACTCAGTTCCATGAGTGTCCCCCCAACAACTAGAACAGAGGCTCTCCATAAAGCTCTGGCCTGACCGTGACATCCTTTCCCCAACAGGATTGCTTTACTGGGTGCAGTGACAGAAGATGCACCTACTCTAGCAGATGCCCTAGGATGGGGGGATACACAGGGGACCCCCACCCTTTCAGAGAAGGGGAAGTGGGATGCTAGAAGGTTCTCTATGAGGGGGTAACTTGGAGGAGGAAGCATTTGATGTAAATAAATAAGTACATTAAAAATTAAAAATAAACTGCCAATTTTAATACTCAAATGTTCAAAACACTTAAAAATTAGCTTCTAGCTAATTAATCTGTGATTAATTCTTATTAATTGTTCTTGTTTTGGGTTGATATTTTGAAATGTTCTTACAGTGGCAAACTAATTGTTACCAGAATATTTGATGATTTTTTCATAATATAAAAATTGTGGGGAAATGGAAGTTTCAAGACATCCTACATCTGTTTTTCAGTCTTATGTTTTAACTGAAGGTTCTAAATATTGTCATAATGATGCTATTTTAAGAATCGGTTGTCTTGATTTTGATAAACTACTTTAATAACAGCCCCTTATCAGATTCTTTCAAGTACCATATGATTTTCAATGTGTCTAGCCTTATTTTTCTTACTTGTGAAAAAAACAATGTCTTTAAAGCAACATCTAGGATCCTCAACATATAAATGCTGCTTATAGCTTATAATGAACTAAAAGAGGAAAAATGTAAATAAAATTTAATATGAGTATGTGTGAATACACATATACCCATCAGCTCTAATAATTTGCAGAAGCATACATAAAGCAAAGTTATATAATACTTCCTATGAGATTTTCATATATAAATTTCATACATATATGAAATAGATAATGCTATTAATAAATAAACCTTAATCCAGAGGAGAAATACCCATGTGCTCACACAAATGGATTTGTGAATACTAGATCCTCACCAAACTACAGTGGAGAAGCACTATTAAGTACATTGTTGTTTTCCATGTGCATAGCTAACCAATCTTGATTTAATATTTGTGTTGGAGATTGAACTTACGGCCATGCATTTGCCAAGCAAAGCACTCTACTGAAATGTATCCCAGCCAAATATGGTTTACAGTGTTGTTTTAAAAATCATAAATAACCAAGCATTACTAGTCAACCGTAATCTCAGCCTTTGGGAGTTTAAAGTATGAGAACCTTAAGTCTCATGTCAAATTGGCCCTCGTAATGGCTTCTAGGACAGTTTAGAGTGCAAAGTGAGACTCTGTCTTAAAACGTAGATAACTGAAGTTAATTTTTAAAAATAGGCGTAACTCATACCTCTCAAAAAGACAACTGATAAATAAAGAAAAATTTCTGACCAAGGCATAGTTGTTTATTGTTCTTGTTCTTGTTGAACCACTGACCTTTATTGGCGTTACTTACAGGTATATGGGAAGGGCTGCTTACCAAAGTCAAAGGTACACAAAGACCACTGCCATTATGAAACTTCAAATTAACATGACATATATCTTATGAAAACTATACAGTCAAAAAGCACATTGCACACATATAGGCATACCTACAGGTTAAAGACCATTCTATCTTGGTGGCTAAGTTTGTGAAAGCCTCTTCCAAGTAGCGTGGGTGATCTGAGTTTCTTAATGTGAGTTAAGCAGAGTGAATACTGTCAGTTTGAGGGAATTTTTGAATCTATTTTGATGTGTATATATCTACTTCCTGTTTTCTCAGAACATAATTTTATATTAATTATTTGGAAATTTCATACAATGAACCCTGATCATACTCGCTTCCCATTCAGCCCAGTTTCACCTTTCTAACCTTGCACCCTCTCTCAAAAAAAAAAACAAAAAAAAAACAAAAACAAAAAAAACAAACAAAAAAAACCACATACAAACAAACACTATGTCTAACTTGTGTTGTTCATATACTCAACAGAGCATGGTCACACTACCAGTTGCCAGCCCTTTAATGATAACTGAGTTTTTGCCTACCCATCACCAGAAACCCAAAACTGTGAATAACTATACTCCAGCATCCTTATCACAAATTTTAAGGACTCAAAGACCCAAAAAAAATCTTCTTTTGATATAAGGAGCTTTAAAACTGCAAATTTATGATTTCATTATTCCTTAGTCTCATCCTTGTATGGATGATCATAATGATTTCTTTTATATATATGTCACATTGCTTTTCAATTTTGTAATTAACCCGATTCTATCATTTAATTAACTATCTAGCCTAGTTACTTTCTCAGCACTGTTGTAGCTAAGATCTTCTCTCTTCCTTTGTCCTCTCTCTCTCTTTCTCTCTGCCCTGCCTTGCCTACTAAAAGTTCTAATCTCTCATTTATATTGAATAAAATTTCTTATTTTGTCTTACCTGTGTAATGGAAAAATCTGGAGAGAGACCTACAATTCACTAAGGCCAAAGTCTTCTCCTAGCCCTGAGATCTGGTACATCACAAATATTCCATGGTTTAGACAAAGTTTCCTGAAGTTGCCTGAACTGATTACCTCTGGGGATAGTGGCAAGACTGTTATGAAATGTTGTTGATTAAGTTCATTCAGTCAACACCAACCCTATCCTCTTGGTACATAAAGCTATCCTGCTTCATGATTTTGTATTTTTGGAACATTATTGTCTAAAAATACTGTAGTTTCGTCTCAAATATCTCCCCATAGTAGCTCAACCATCAGTGGACTGCAGTGGGGGCTTTTTATCTTACTTCTCATTCTTTTTTTTTTTTTTTTTTTTAATTTTTTTACTTCTCATTCTTAAACACTACGTAAGCAGTGACATGGTTTCTAAAATGCACACCATCTTTAAAACATATACAGAAATGTCATAATGACATGGAAAACTGTTTTTGTGATTAATATATACCAATTAAAAAGCAAATTTACACCCATTAGCAAAGTGTTTTTGAGGAGGACCTAATGTAGCCAAGTTAGTCTCAAACTAGATACAACCCAGGTGATGGCTTTGAACTTCTTATTTATCTGATTTTTATCTCCCAATTGTTGGTATTTCAGGGCTGTACCACTGTGTGTGCAAGCTAAGAAAAATTTCTGAATATTTTCTTTTTCTTGTCTTGATGCACAAAGTCAGTAAAGGTAGTATTGTTCCTTAAAGGTCCTCCTTTCTTTGGTCCTCTCCTGGGTGAAGATCAGAATTAATGAGCAGAGGAGTTACCTTTTGCCTCAAAAGATCAAGATTTTATTCTACTGTTATTAGTCATATACTTGCCTCCTATCCTAACACTATCCCTACATGAGCTTGGGAAGTTCACAGGGAAGGTCACCATCTGATAAGAAAATTGCCCAAGAATTTCCATTCAATTGTTTTTCAATGATTACATTCTTTTTGTTGTTATAATCTTTAGGTCATAAAGACAATGAGCACTGCTTGAATGCTGTGATTTCTGAGTATGACATAGGGCATTGTGGGAAAAATAAAGCAACTCAATAATTTAAACCAAATATATTATTGATATTCCATATGACAACCTCAGTGTTGGGAAATAATGAATGAAGAAAGTTGAATGTATAGTCACTAGAATGGGAAACTCTGCCTTTGGGGGACAGTGAGGAAACTAATAACTCCAACATCCAAGAAATAGAAAAACTCTTAAGATCCAAGTAGAGATTGATCAGAGGAAGACTTTAATCATCATTTGTCTTCAGAGTCATTTCTGGAACTTTTCTTACAAGGAAATCCATCCAAATACCACTATCCCAAATGGAATTAGGTAGCTTAATTGAAATAATTCCTCAGTCTTCCATCTCGTACAAAATCCTTATGAGTCTATCTAACTTTACCAAACAGTCAGCCACAAAAAATTAATTGGCAGCACTAGTTCCTATACACTCTATCAAAAAAGCATCATATTTGAGTCTTCTATCTGTATCAGTAGATCATCCCAAGGGATAGGTAGAAACCACCTGACATATGATATAAATCAAATATTATAGGCCCCACTGTCATCAGGCAGCCTCTCTTAACTGACTTGAGGGCATGCTTAGGAGATTGCCAGGAAAGCACACTGGAGGCACTGTTTATGCATCAAAAGTGTTCCACGACTAATTAAGTAAAACTTGCTGTGAACAATTGCCATTAGCATTTCTTTCCAGAAGTACATGTGCTCCCAGAACTGTAATGCATCCATGGAAACTAGACTTTAACAGGTATTTTCTCAGGACTCATTATAAACGTTTTTCAAGTACTGAATGAACCACTACCAGATCATGAAGTCCTGATGACTGGAGAGATGTGATTGAAATTAGTTTCCAGGAGGTACAAATGATTATTTATTGATGCGACCTTCTTTGGTGGATATCTCTATAATGGGAGGTATCCAACTAAAAAAGGTAGTGAATAATAAATCTAACTTTAGCTGAAGCTATCAAGTATACTAATTTTAGTACTAAAAGCATGCTAGTCCAAATTAACTGACCAAAACACTGTTAGAAAAGTGTTGTTGTTGTTGTTGTTTATTGGTTGGTTGGTTTGCTTTGGTTTGGTTAGGTTTGGTTGGTTCAGTTCAGTTTTGTTTCCTTTCTTTTGAGAACACATTGGAGCCTGAATTATCACAACTGTATCTTAGTGAATCTGGATTAGTTATCTTGGGTCAAAGAGAAAAAAAATGAAAAATATAGCCATATGTCTCTGCCTAGAATACTCTGATGTCTGTAGGGTTTTCTAAAGAGCTGGTTCTGAGGCACTTTGAGGAATAGTTGAAGTCAGTAACTCAACATTATGTGGAGTCATGGTGACAGTCCTAAGCAAATGTCATATGTACTGTGCCATGTGGATACAGAATCTGTTGATAAGATTTACTAATATTTTTTTGTTTTTGCATAGGCAGCCTTCCAGAGTTCTGAGTATCCTGTATATTCTTTGTAAATGACAGACAGGTTTATCTGTTCTGTGGTACAGAGAAGAATTTCTATGTCCAACACAAGCTAAATAGGTAAATTCACCTATGCACTAAGCAAAGTTTTGCAGAGTACAAAAGCCTCATTGCTTGTTCCAAAAGGAAAGGTATTCACTTCTTTGATGATTGTTACTGTGTTTGAGGCTATGAGTTAGATCCATCAATAATTCAAAAAATAAAACATTCTTTTGTAGTATTTGTCTAAATATGTACTTTCATCAAGAAGTACTTAGGAGAAAAGAAAGACAGACACTAGTACACTCACATGCCTGCTGCCAGCTCTACTGTAATTAAATTCTTTATTCCTAATCCAGAAGTTCCTTTTCTCTGCCACATTCCGTATAAGAAAATAACTTGGCTGTTTCAATGTAGGAATCTTTTTTAACTCTCGAACAAAACAGTATGTATTAAAAATGGGATATAACCATATTGCTTTTAAGCATCTCTTCATGATTTTGAATTTTAAAAGTATGAATAACTCTTTCTAATATGATTAGATGCATGTAGAAGGCAGACTAATATTTCATTTTAACATTATGGATGAAGAGTACAGCTAAACCATCAGTCAATACATCCCTATATGTTGACATTTTCAGAATGGTAGACTATCTTTTATTTTTCTTACTACATTTCCCATATGATTTTCCCTTAATAGTGTTTATTACTTTTTAGAGAAAGTTAACAAAGTCTTATATTTTACCTTGATAACTAATTTTCATAAATTTTACATATCTGATCATTAGAATTTTTGTATACTCAACATGCATACATATTCCTAACACAAATTAGCAAGTCAACTATATAATGTCCATGTTAAACACTATAGTCTATCATTTCTGTAATAAAGGGAAAGGATATCAATTTCATAGCAAAATTTTAAATGAAGATATATCTTAGTCCTTTAATTTAAAAATTTCAAAGATCTTCATGTTAAAGGTTTGGAAGTAAAAATATGCTCTTTCAGTTCCTTCACTTCAATTCATATGCTGTACCAACTTTGCAACTATCCCTGCAGTGCAATTCAGTAATTAATCGGGAAGAAAAAGAGCCAATGTTAAATCATTTCAAAGTGTTACTGGAATATTTTCTGAAACAGAAAAGAAGACTGAATGCTACACTATTTATAAGTACAAAGTAGTTCCACTTCTCAAGACTTCATCTTAGCCTGAGATTCATCTATTCTCATGAAAATTCTGCTGCCATATAGGCACATAGGTCATTGCTGCATTCCAGCATCCCAGGTTAAAGGTCCTCTTTCCTCAATACCAAAGGAATTTGAATGACGTTAATTCTATCACTTGCTTTTCTAGCTCTTAAATCTACCAAGCCAGGGGTTGTGAAATGTCCATCTGCATGTGTAGTTTACCTCTCTGTGGCTAGCTATTTTATTCTAATCTCACATATGTTATTAAATACAAATCTTGTACACGCATCTTTACATTGTGACTTTTCTCTCCTTACAATATGAATATATTGTTCAGTTGATGTCAGGACATCTTAAGGAATGTGCTCACTTTCTCAGGATTTCATTGGTTTCCCTACCATTCATAAGAGGATGCTGTGCAAACACCCTTTTTTTTTTCCTTTTCCCTGCCACCTTTTTCTTTTGGTAAAAGATTAAACAAGACACATTATTTGTCAAAAAAACAAAATAAATTTTATGATAAAAATATGGCAAGAGGTGGTAGTAACTTGTAGAGTCCACCTCCAGTAGAAAGACTGGGCAACAAGTGGAGGGATTGAGTTGCTGTCCCACAGTCAAAATTTCTGACCCAGTATTGTTCCTGTCTCCAAGAACTGCAGGGACAAAATTGGAGAAGAGTCTTAGGGAAAAGAGGTCCAGTGACAGGCCCAAATTGGGATCCAGCTCAACGGGAGTCTCCAAGGCCTGACACTATTACTGATGCTATGACATACTTACAGACAGGAGCCTAGCATGGCTGCCTTCAGTGAGACCCAGAAAGCAGCTAAAAGAGTCAGATGCAGATTCTTATATTCAGCCAATGGAGAGAAGCTGGGGATCCCTGTGACAGAATTAAGAAAAAGCTGGAAGAAGATGAGGAGTAGGGCGACCTCATAGGAAGACCAGCAGTCTCAACTAACCTGGACCCCAGAGATCTTTCAGACACTGAGCTGCCAATCCAACAACATACACCAGCTGATATGAGGTCTCAGACATATAACAGAAGACTGCCTGGTTTGACCTCAGTGAGAAAAGAAGCACCTAACTCTTGAGAGACTTGAGGCTCCAGAGAGTGAGGCAGTCTGGTTGGGTGGTGGTGGGGGGGCCATGAGGAAGGATATCCTCATGGAGACAGGGGAGGAGGTATGGGATGAGGAACATTAGAGCAGGGATCAGGAGGGGGATAACGACTGGACTGTAAAAATAGATGAAGAAAAAAATAAGAAAGAAAAAATACAAAAAATTATTATATTTGTAAACAATAGTAAATAAAATAAAGAATAAATGTGCCCCACTCATGTAATTTTTGATATTTGGCAATTATTCTCTTAAATGTTAAATGTTGGTGCTGGTGAGAGGCCAGAGCAAGCAAAGGTTTTCTGCCAAGGCTGAGGGCCCAAGTTCAACTTTGATATCCACGTGATGGGAGCAAAGAATATGTTCCTGTGACCTTGACACTCATGCTGCGGCATTCTCAATCTCTTCTTCTCCCTTTCTTTTTCACAAGTAAATAATGAATAAATATATGTCAAATTTAAATATGCATTTACTAATTTAATTCTAACAATAAACACCTAACGTTAGTGGTAAATTTACTTCTTATGAGAGAATAACAAAGAGCAGAGAAATTAAAGTTAGCAACCTTCCCTGGATCATGTAACTGACAAGAAGGCAGAGATGGAATTTCACTCTGGAATCTGGTAACAAACTCCCTAAGCTTTACCTTCTATACTCATGGCTTTAAGAGAGAATGACTGAGATGGATTCTAAGCATTCAGTGACTCCTCTTGAAATCACCAGGAGCCAGAAAGGTAGTGTTCTGGTGAGGCCATCAAGGCTGGGGGAGCTTATTCCTCTAATGGCCAGGAGAGATCAAAAGTCCTACATTGATAGCAGGTTATGCTTTTAGGTATTTTACTGGAAATATTCTCTATGTGATAAACAGAGGCTTCACTTAAGGTCTGTGAAGAAGCATACCAGTAAAAAAGAAAAATATTTGAAATGGAACTCAAAATGCAGTTATTACTAAGAATTACGTGCTCCAAAGCACAAAAATGTTCCATAAAGAAAAAAAAAAACAAAAAACAAAAAACACAGAAGTGAAGAAAACATGAAAAAAAAAAAGTACAGAAAGAAAAATCCTGTCTACTGAGGCTTAATAAAGTCCATTCTGCAGACAATATAAAAGAGAATTAAACACTGATACCTAATAATACCAGGAAAACACAATATGTGATCTGAAAATAGAGGGGGGACCTTACATGTGAATACGTGAAAATGACTAAGGCAGAGTCTAAGCATAAAAAAAGGAGGAGACATCCTGCTCTTTGCTTCACCATTCAGCAAGCACCCATAAAGAATTCATGTGTGTATGTGTGAATGCGTTGATCCTGGGAATTAAACTCCTAACTTCATACATGCTTGTTAACTTCTACGCAAGTCTCTCAGAGGTTTCAACAGTAAACCATTTTGAGCTAAGGCTGAGAAGAACCTATCCAACCAATCAAAGAAGGCAATGGTGACCTGACACATATTGCAAATAAGCAAGTGTGTGTCTGTGTGTGTGTGTGTGTGTGTGTGTGTGTGTGTGTGTGTGTGTGTGTGTGTGTGTGTGTGAAGGATGAGGAGAACAAATTTTGTAGTACAGAGTCTTGGCATTTGCAAGTCTAATCTCCTTTTTCAAGGCAACACAAATGTCATCTTCACATTGACAGTGCCCTGAAATTTCTATTGAAAGTTACAACCCTCTGTAAAGGTTACTGCCAACTTGTTCATTTTATTTACATAAGCTAATGGTAGGCTACATAACATTCATAAATGCACATTTTACATTTTCAGAAAGATTAAACTGCTTAGAGTGTAAATACAAAAGATTACAACCTTCTTCCCAACTCTGTGCCTTTCCATCACATTTTCATTTTTACTTAGCACTTACTGTATCTTGATGTGATAATATAATCTACTCCACATTATGGTGAGAGCAAGCTCTATATGGGGTGATGATACTTTTTCTTAATGATTATCAGAAATAGATTCATTAAATAGGAAATAGTGTGTGGTGCCAATAAGGATACAAATAAGTGTTTATTAAATTAATGAGTGAAGTCCACAAAAGAGAATTTTTTAAAAATAGAGAAGACACAGAGAGCTGCTTATATTAGAACCCGGGAATGAATAGGAAGGGAGATTTATACTGAGGGCCTAGAAATCGCTATATTGGCCATCGGTTTCAGTTTTGAGCTCTCAACAGAAAGAGGTACCATCTTTGGTACCTCTTTGAAAATCTAGGGCATGATCAGATCATTGGCTTCTTCAGTCTCTGTTAGGTCGTCCCTTCCTCAACAATATCATAAACAATATTGAAATTTAAAGGCATTTTTTTCTTCCTTTGATTATGGAGTCTGCCAAGTTTGTGAGACAATATGAATACATAAAAAAATGACCGAGGCAGACTCTAACCATCCAGTGACTCCTTTTGAAATCACCAGGGGCCAGATAGATTGTATGCTGGTAAGATCATGAAGGCCAGAAGAGCTTGTTCCTCAAATATATATATGTTATATATAGTACATATATATTATATATATATATATAAAATCTTAAATACACAGCCTCTCTCACCATATGCACATATGCATACACTTACACAAGCACACACACAAAATTACAGTTTCTCATGCATAGCACCCTTGCTGATAACAATGCAAAATATATACAGTCAAACTTAAAATATCTCTACCCAAAAGGTTACATATTTTAAATAATTTAGCACTTATAAAATCAACAGTCAGTACATTTTCTAACCAAATCTGAAAACCAACGTATTCATGAACTGTGATTATAAATTATGAAGTATGGAGTGTGTATAATGTGTGTGTGTGAGTGTGTGGGGGGGTGTGTGTCTGTGTGTTGGAATATACTTGCAATTCCAGTAAATGGGTTACTGAGATAGAATAATCATCGTTTTGGGACTAACCCAGGCCACAAAGTGAAACCTTGCCTCTAAAATATATTTTATATGGCATATAGGGGGAATATGCACAATATATATTCTTACAAAAAGCAAATTATATGATATGTGTGTATAGCATACAAATATTGAAAATAGCTACAGTAGTTTTCAAATTGAACACATTAAAAACATAACAAATAAATGTGTTGACATTTATTAATGACTGTGAACTCACAACAGCACACCAACCTGTGAACAGTGATTTCTGGGGAAGAGGAAATCCTGGATTACTGGGTATTTTCATAAAGAAAATTTTATGTTAGTTTTATAATTAATTGTACATATACTCATGTCCGTCAAATCTTCTTACAATACTTGCATAATTTAAGGCTCATATGAACTTTATGAAACACAAACCAGACAGTTACTAATATTAACAATAACATAAGAACTCAAAGATGGGCCAAAGAATGTATCTGAAATATTTAGGCACTGGGAAAGTGACAACTGTCTTTATTTGACAAGCACTTTGAGCACTAGATAGCATACTGTGTCATAGTAAATGCAAAATGGCATGAGGAGTAGATAGATGTTTCAGGAGTCCACTGGCCTAACCTGTACTTTGAGGCACTCTCATTCACCTACCCAGAACAAATAAGCCTTTACTGAGCACTTCCCAGCCAATGTTTCTCAGCTTCTTGGTTAGCCATGCAATAATAGAGTGGGAAGAAATACATTTAAAATTCAAAGGCTCATCCTGCCAATTGTAGCCATAGATTGCATATCAAGTATTGCTTTTTTTTTTTAAATCTTTTCCTTTCCTATCTAGTTAATTCTAGCTGTTTTTCTAATCAGTATCATCTTTGACTAAAATAATTTTCCAAATTGAAAACTTGAGATGTGGTAATAAACTAACTGGCCAATACCCTGGAAGCTCTATTGTCCTGGTTTAAAATTCCATACTCTTCACTTTCATTAGTATTAGGTGGTATCGTTTCCTTAATACTGCCATTTAAAAGGAGATTTTAATGTGTGGTATACACAAACTTGTCTGTTATCTCTCTAAACACTGACTTCTTTGCCTATATTGGATACAAATATACAACTCAGAACCCTTAACTAAGCTAAGAGCAATTAGACAACAAAAGGAGGTCAAAGGGATACAAATTGGAAAGGAAAAAAATCAAAATATCACTCTTTGCAGATGATATGATCATATTCTTAAGTGACCTGAAAACCTCCACCAGAGAACTGCTGCAGCTGACAAACACTTCAGCAAACTGGCCGGATATAAAATTAACTCAAACAAATCAGTAGCCTTCCTATACTTGAAGGATAAACAAGCTGAGAAAGAAATTAGGGAAATGACACCCTTCACAACTGTCACAAACAATATAAAGTATCTTGGTGTGACTCTAACCAAGGAAGTGAAAGATCTGTATGACAAAAACTTGAAGTCTCTGAAGAAAGAAATCAAAGAAGATCTCAGAAGATGGAAAGCTCTCCCCTGCTCATGGATTGGCAGGATTAATATAGTAAAAATAGTCATCCTGCCAAAAGCAATCTACAAATTCAATGCAATCCCCATCAAAATTCCAACTCAATTCTTCATAGACTTAGAAAGAGCAATTCTCAAATTCATTTGGAACAACAAAAAACCCAGGATAGCAAAAGCTATTCTCAACAACAAAAGAACTTCTGGGGGAATCAGCATTCCTGACCTCAAGCTGTACTACAGAGCAGTAGTGATAAAAACTGCATGGTATTGG
>CM052701.1:111558495-111609664 GCA_028551405.1 Uromys caudimaculatus
TACTACCTGAGGACCCAGCTATACCACTCCTGGGCATTTACCCAGAAGATGCTCCAACATGTAATAAAGACACATGCTCCTCTATGTTCATAGCAGCCCTATTTATAATAGCCAGAAGCTGGAAACAACCCAGATGTCCCTCATCAGAGGAATGGATACAGAAAATGTGGTACATTTACACAATGGAGTACTACTCAGCTATTAAAAACAATGACTTAATGATATTTGCAAGCAAATGGATGGAACTTGAAAATATCATCCTGAGCAAGGTAACTCAGTCACAAAAGAACGAACATGGTATGTACTCACTGATAAGTGGATATTTGCTGAAACATTTGGAATGCCCAAGTTTCACTTCACAGAAACTGCTGGACTGAGAGTAAGGTCCCAGATGGAGGAGTTAGAGAAGGGACTGAAGGAGCTGAGGGAATCTGCAGCCCCAGGGAGGGAGCCACAGTGTCAACTGGCCTGACCTCTCTTGTCCTTTCTGGAGGCTGGACCACCAACCAAAGAATACACATGGAGGGACCCATGGTTCGTACCACATATGTGGCGGAGGAGGACCTTGTTGGCCATCAGGGGGAGAGGCCCCAGTAAAGGGGAATGTCAAGGTGGGAATAGGGGAGTGGGTGAGCGAGTGGGTGGGAGGTGGAATTCCCTCATAGAGGTGAGAGAGGGGGAGGGGATATGTGATTTCCAAAGAGGAGACCTAGAAAGGGGGAAACATTGGAAATGTAAATAAAGTATCAAAAAAAAAAAAGCTAAGCTAAAATCAGAAGACATCTCATTTAGCAAAGTGCTCACTTTAAAAACACAAACAGATCATTGTCAATATAACATATCACCAAGAGAAAATATAAAAACTACCAACTTAAATACTTAAACACTGTCTAGACATTGTAATTGGAAGGTCTGAAAGTTTTTAAAATTCTTATAGAAAGTAACATTTTACACCTACAAAATTCAGAATTTCTCTTTGGCTTGTCATTTCTTTTCAGAAATTGTCTTCTCAGCATCTCAAAGACAAACTTTAAGTCTTTCAATCCTTCATCTAATCTTGCCTGGTCATGTAATATACCACTGTTTCAATCCATTACTTAAACTTCACTCAGCGTACTCAAAATCATTTAAATCCATAGCTGTTCAATCCATGACTTGGGGCTTAAGTATACTAGTTAAAGAAAAGCCAGTGAAAGAAAAACCTGTAAGAATCATTCTGTCTAGGTTCTTATGAATCAGCCTGTGGACATTCCAAAGGGACCCTTCTTTGAGTGTTAGAATCACAGTCATTCACAGTCTATTGGGGAAATTCAATTCCTCAGAATCCAATTTCCCAGGGTGAAACCTAATTATCTAAGTTTTGTCTTATTCTGCAATGATACTTTGGACTCAACACTGATTTAACATGGGAACAAAACAGAAAGTATCCCCAAAAGACATGGGAGAGTAAAGTACATGGCAATGTTTTATGACTTAAAAGAATCCTGAGTGCACATTAAAAGTTACCACTCACAACTCACCCTGTTCATATAATTACCACCAAAACTAGCATGAGTCATGAATAAAAAAGATTTCCAGATATCTTCAGGAAAATAAAGGAGACATTCGTGGCGACTCAAGCTTGGGAATGGTATCAGGGATGAAGGGATAGAAACAGGATGTAGCGTTGGTCCAAGGAGGTACTGGAAGGTTAAGTAGTGCAGTAACAAAGTACATACAATTAAAGTCAATGAAAAATAACTAAAAAGGAAGGCTGTTAAACACTTCTGACTTAAAAAGCAAATGTGTTCAAGACAGAACAGTAATTACTCTGATATGATGTGCATGTATGCATATATTGAAATGCCACTTTATTGTCCATAAATATTTACAATTTCTATCTTACTTTGAAATAGCAATATTTTTAAAATAAAGTCCACTAACAAGGAAACTCTTAACTCTAAGATTGAGTGATAAAAATTAATAATAAAGTTCATGATCTAACAACATTTGAAAATTCTTAAATAGAAAAAAGTTCAATGGGAGCATATTTTAAAGAGTAAAGTTTTTTAGAAGATATATTTGATAAGAAGCATAATAAAAATATAATTATATTAGAATGATTAAATATAGAATAACATTTTAGTATGAATGTCTATTAACTGAACAATTACCTCCCTAATTTATAATATATACAAAATATATAATGATACATACTGAATATAATGAAATATAAGTTTAACTTAAGAGATAATTTTGCTTTATGTTTGATTTTTTTGGTGGTAATTGTATAGAATATAAATTTACCTTGAAACTATTCAGCAAAATATCTAAAGGTAAAGCAAAAATGTTCATGCTTTCTTAAAAATGTGAAAACACCAGGATACAGAATTTGAAACAGATTCAACAGAAATTAAACCAGCATTTGCTTTATATTATAAATATGAATGTACTCTTGTAAAGTTAATTCTGTAGAATACACTGGATTATGCCAAAGAACAAATAAGATGCCGTTCAGGAAGGAATGTTATGCACCTGTTCCTTAGTGTTACTGGACTGCACCCAGCACCTCACCGACTCCCCGATTGTGTTATTCCTGTACTACACTTCTGTAATGTCAAATTGTATAGTACCATCCATACAATTCTGGATATTAGGAGACAAAATTGTTCTAGGACAGAAAGAACATAGACCACACTGCATAGATGTTCTGTGTGGCATTACTGTATGTATTGCGAACCTACTATGTGATGAACTATATGAATATTTCAGTGTAACTAAGCATTTAAATTGCCTTTTGTTGATAACAAGCAAAATATTCATTCTATTATTTAACCACATAAATTTAAATTTAAATGATATGTAAAGCAATGACCTCATTTGTTGATAAATGGGATTCACTGTGATCTTGAGGGCAGGATGCCAATTGGCTAACTAATCATCTTTGTTAGAGAAATGCAAAGAAATTTTACTGTGAGCACTCCACTGAATGCATTCAACCCCGAGTCTCTTTCTCTCCCCCAGTCCAACATACTGCAACATATTGAGAACTGATCCAACTTGGAAGAAGAACCAACCTTAAAATTCAAATTGGAAAAATCTTTTAAAATAGACTGTGCATAGCATGATGAATCAAACGTTTGAAATAACACTGTTTGCAAGGTGACTTTTCCTTAAATTTGAAAATATTAACATTTTACAAGAAGGTGAATTATGTTTTCTTGGCAGAAATATTTTAGGGACCATTGAAAGGAAATACTGATTAAGACCAAAAGTTTTAAAGCAAAATCAGTTCATTGAACGGAAATTATATGATAAAGGAATGACAATAAAAAAATTCTATTACTTTTATTTCATAAAGCAAACCTGTATAAGAATTTATATAAATAATTTCTTAGCAACAAGGCAATAGAAATCCACTGAATAGTCCAGGACACAAAATTATATAATATATGAATCTCGTGCTTCAGTTAGAATTGAAATGTCTGCACCGAGTTCAGCAAAAGACAAACTTTCCTCAGAGATTGGCTTCGAGGAGTTTCTAGGCACCTCCACTTCACAGTACTGAAAGGGAACACTCAGCAGCCTGAAAATAGCAAGGTATTTGCTTCAGGGGAGGAAATTACCATAATGTTTGGGCTCAGAATCTGCTATCCAAGTGCCTAAGGACATTAAATCCAATTACATACAGTCAACCCACCTTTGTGTTTCATTGGATAGTATTCCCTCGTTGATTCATTCAGCCAGCCAGTGTCTATTAAGTGCCAGTCTCCCTACAGTGGTTCCAGAGTTGACATAGATGTACATTAAATGTTAAAGGTCAGTCCATAGATTTTAGAAATGTATATCAGCACAGCCTTTGTGTTCTCTCTGTGTATATGTGTATATGCATGAGAGAGAGAGAGAGAGAGAGAGAGAATATAGTGTTTCTTGTCACATACTTGTGACACTGGTGAACCTAATGCTTTTAATTTTATATATATATATATATATATATATATATATATATATATATATATATATGAATGATTGTGCATGATTCTTAAAATATCTATTAATTTCATGCATACAAAGATTATTTTTTAAAAGGAGGATTTTGGAACAGCTGAAGAGACTCAAGAAATCACACTTTCTGTACTAGCATAGTCCTGGAATTGTGTATATTTCAAAAGATGCAAGAGGGGAATAATGGTGACTAGTCTTCCTGCTTGGAAAAGAACCATAACACCACCTTCTTCAAACACTAATGAGTGTGGCCCAGACAGCACAGACCAAATAGTCTGGGCAGGTGCCTTTGAATACTTAAAATAATTGGATGCCATTGGTGAATATTTTCCAATGAGCAAATGGGAGAAGAAAGAACCACACATACTATACTTCTTCCAGCGAAGGATGATGTGTCAAATCTACTTTTTACAACCTAGACTTGTGAATCTTTCACTGATGCCTTGCTTCATCAGATCTTGAAGTTTTTCCTGTCTGTTGAACATTGCATGTGTTCCATATCATGATGGAAGCAGCCTGTGGACTGTTTGCCATTTCCTCAAAATTGTATTTTAATAAGCCTTTGTAACATGTCATTTAAGATAGCGCCACTTTCATTTCTAATAAAAAATGCTTTAGTGAACAAGTTTTCAGTTCACTTCTGAAGATTCATGGCAGAGATCCATGGTAAAATTTCTGCTATAATTTTTCTAACTCTGTGATGCTTATTTATAATCATGACAGGTAACTTTGTTCAGATAACTGTTCCCTACAGAGGCTGAAATATGGTTGTAGCACAGAAGACTAAGTGAATATTGTTAAGTGTAGGGGCTATTCCTGGTTGTCACCTTGACTATATCTAGAATTAACTACAATCCAGAATTGGAAGGCTCACCTGTGATCCTGACAAGTTTCTGACCTGGATCTTAGCATGGAGATCTTGAGGCATAGTGGCTATAAATCCCAGAAGACTAAGGCAAGAAAATCTCTGAGTTCAAGATCATCTGGGACAAAGCAAATCCCAGATCCAGACGTGGTAGCATACACCTTTAATCTGGGCAACACATTCTGCTGGAGACCTACATAAGGACATTGGAAGAAGAAAGATTCTCGCTCTTCTTTGCCTACTTGCCCATGGGACTGTGGAACTGCTAGATCCTTGGACTTCCATTCGCAGCTGCTGCTGACCATTGTTGGGGAGTTTGACTACAAACTGTATGTCATCAACAAATTCCCTTACTATATAGAGACTACCCACAAGTTCTGTGACTCTGGAGAATCCTGACTAATCAGAAGTTAGTACCAGAAGTGGGATATTGCTGTGATAGGCCTGACCATGCTTTTGTTTGGAAGAATGTGGATGTTAGGACTTTGGATTTAGAAAGCAATGCAATGCTTTAAATGGGACTTATTGGGTTATCCTAGTAGGAATATGGAAGACTTTATTATTTAGAGTGATTTGAATTGTGCGGACCTGGCCCCAGAGATTTCAGTGGAGAATTTCAATATGTTGCCTAGAGACTGTTTTTGTAGTATTTTGGTGAAGAATGTGACTACTTCTTGCCCTTGTGTGAAGCTGAAGAGACTCAGATTAATTGCATTAACAAAGGAAGTCTCAGAAACACTCATCATAGACTATATTCTCTGGTTAAGACTCATGAAGAGTATTTTAAACAAGCATAGCAAGCTGAGAAAGGAAAGATATAAAATATATGGTTCGAGTATGAAAAGGACACCAGAAAGTGAAATTGATCTGTATCCTGTGTTAAATGATATTAAATTGAATTAAATGAGTAGTGACCTTGGGGCAAGATCCCACCTAGTTAAGTTTAGGTAGTAAATGCCTTTAATCCTAGAAGGCAAAGACAAGCAGGTCTCTGAGTGTAAGCCCAGTTTAAACCAGAGCAAGTTCTAGGTGAAGAAAAATTTAAATCCAGGTATGGTGGTATGTACTTTTAATCCCAGGAGACAGGCATACAGATCTCTAAGTTCAAGGTCAATCTACAGAGCAAGATCTAGGACAGACAAGCTTAGGCAGTGAAGGATTTGGAAAACAGAAAGCTAGTGATAATGTAATTGAACAAGGGGACCATGTTCCAACTCCTACAAGCAGCAGAGCTCTACCACTTTAGCCATGTGGCTTTAGAGTCAAGAGGAGAAGGAGATTACTGGGACAATTGATGCTGGTTAGCTAGAGCTAAGAAATTAGTGGTGATTAAGAAGATATCAGCATCACTGAGGTGAAATCTTCTGGAAAGTGTTTTCTGAGAGCACAAAGAAACTGTGTTCTACAGATAGCGAAAGTTGAAACTTGTACTACAGCTGTACTTGGTAATGTCTAAGAGTCACCCAGGTGACATGAAGACATGAAGGGGTCATGAACTGCAGCTGAGGCTTGGTATTGCATGGAAGGCCATTGGTGAAGGTGAAGTCTCAATTGCATTTGATGCCCAGGACTAAAGGGATCAGGCAAAGGATTTGAGGCTTGGCATGAAGAGAGCCTATGAGAGCCTACTGGTGAGGCTTAGTTTCACTGGAAGACCCCAGCACATTGGAGATGCCAATACCATGGGATGATCACCAAGAACAGCAGCAGTAGTGGAGTGGATCAACCTGAGCTTAGAGTGCTACAGAGGGCAGAGCTGGAGAAGTGACGCCGGCCCTTTGGAGGAGCCAAAAACATCATGTGTAGATCACAGACATTGAAACAAGAAACAATAACAACCAAATTGCCTTGGATACCCCAAGATGTTCGAAATGCCAGAGCTGTGGGCTATCTGCTGAGGAAAGCTGCTAACAGGGAGTGGAACCAGTCTAGGAGAAAGAAGTTTGTTGTCATCAACAAAGATGAAAAAGGAGTTGGAAATCTGAAATTTGCTTTGACACCAGACAAGGAGATGCAGTTTGTAGTTTGCCCAGATGTTTTCCTATTTTGATTCAGGGATTACAATTAAGTGCTTGGGTGGATCTCAGAAGAGACTTTGAACTTTGGACTTTTAACATTATTGAGACTGCTATAGACTATGGGGACTTTGGAAGTTGGACTAAATGTACTTTTTAAATTATGCTATGGCTGGATATGGCCCCCCATAAACTCATGTGTTTGAACAATCCTATGGGGGGCAGGGAGTGGAATGTGATGGTTTATATGTGCCCAGCCCAGGGATTGGCAGGATTAGAAGATGTTGCCTTGTTGGAGTAGGTGTATCACTGTGGTTGTGGGTTTAAGACCCTCATGTTAGCTACCTGCAAGTCAGTCTTCCATTAGCAACCTTCAGATGAAGATGTGGAACTCTCAGTTCCTCCTGCCTGCCTGGATGCTGCCATGTTCCTGCCTTGATGATAATGGACTGAACCTTGAACCTGTAAGGCAGTCCCAATTAAATGTTGTCCTTTTAAGAGTTGTCTTGGTCATGGTGTATGTTCACAGCAGTAAAACCCTAACTAAGACATTAAGTTATTCTACTTATTATTTTAGAACACAATTAAATAAGACAGATAAAAATAAAGAATCACAGTCTTTTCCTGTTGCCACATCTCTCTTCTCCATTAATTTTGATTTATAAAAAAAATGGATTGTTTTAAACAAGTATGGCAGGCACCAGAAAAAGAGAGGAGGGGGCAACAGGGAAATGGGAGACAGTGTGATTGGTAGTATATCAAATAGGCTCAGAGATTCCAAAAGAAAACCCAGAACCCCAGGGTTAGAAGGCAGAAGCATCAACATATTTGTGTTCATTCTAGCAAGAGCAAAGTATTCAGAGAAAGCCCTGGAGACTAGGCCCAGTGCAGTGGTATGTGCACAACATGTATATGGCACCAAGAGAGGATCTCAAGAAGCAGTGAGCACTCCTTTGCCCTTAGGCTAAGAAGAGAATCAGACCTATGTCAGTGATTCTGTACCTGTTCAGAAATGCCTGTTTTATAGATGCTTGATCTAAAATAGGTAAAGGAATAGGCAAAGCCTTGCCATTTCAATACACTGGAGGAAAGGAACAGGAGCAGGGAGAGACTGGGGTAACTGCCTCTTAGCACATCTGAAAATTGCTTTGTACATATCCAAGATTAGGAAGGCATGCGCTTAGGACTAGAAATATGACAGAAGTTAAAAGACCAACCACCCACTCCTGCTTGTTCTTCGCTTTCCAAAAGGCCACATGAGGACAGGAGCTCTTATTTGCTTGCTGACTAATGTAATGTCAGACTGCATCTAAAATCCAACCTGTCACAAGATTTCTATTGTGTCTTTCTTCAATGAATTTAGGGATTCTATTTTCTGGTGCACTTGCCATGTTTCCTTGAATGTTCTGCTGATTAAACAGCAATAGGATACATTCGGCTTGAATCAGTACCTTTGACTATGCTACAAGTTGAATTGTCCCTTTGTATTGGCAGTACAGGATTGTAAGACTCTGCTTTGTAGTTGTGGATGTCATGCTCTACTGGAACCCCTCTACCCTTTATCTAAGACAAGAAGAGACATACTCAAAGGGGATTTGGCCATAGACATCTCAGAACGTTTTCCCATTACCCTTTTCTCTGCTCTCCATGGCTGTGCAATCTTACCTCATGATTTACCACCTCCTGCACTAGTCCACATTGGCTAACATCCTGGATTTGTGATCATCATGGTATCAAGTTCGAAAATTTGTCCCAGTCATTCTAGCTAACACATGCTGTGTTAATTCAAACAGCTCAGACAGGTTTAGCATGCTCTCTTGGATTTGAATTCTTCAAATGACAGTAATTTAATAAATCCCATAGAGATTTAATGGGATAATACACAAGTAGTGTGCAAAATATGGTACACAACAACCTCAAAGGCAAATAAAAAATTCAGCCATTGGCAAGGAACCAGAGACTGGATAGTGCAGAGACTTATGCTAGAAAAAAAGCACTACTACTCTCTACCCCCACAATTCAATGAAATGATTCTTAATGATATTTTACTGTACTCATAGATCAGTGCCTTGTGCAGTCATCATCAGAGAGCTTTCTTCTGGCCAGGAATGGAGAGAAACACAGCCAGAAATTATGGAGGGAAGGGATCTAAATTGGTGGTTTCCTTCAGGTCTCTCTCACCCCACTCCCCAAAAAGACCCAATTTAGATGGTTTTAGCATAGAATTCTACTGGACTTTCAAAGAAGAGTTAATGCTAGTACTCCTCAAATTATTCCCAAAATTAAAACAGAAACAGATGGAATATTGTCCAACTCATTTTATGAGGCCCCAATTACTCTGACATCTATTCCACAGAATGACCCAACAAAGAAAGAAAATTACAGACCAATCTCCTTTATGGACACCAACGCAAAAACACTTGATAAAATATTTGAAAATGAAATCCAAGAACACATCAAAAAGTTCATCCACCAATATCAAGTAGGCTTCCTCCCAGAGATACAGGAATGGTATACTATATGAAAATAAAAAATAATAATCCATCATATAAACAAACTGAAAGAAAATAATCATACAAATATCTCATTAGATGCAAGGGTCATTGACAAGATTCAACATACCTTCATAATAAAAGTCCTAGGAATACAAAGGACATTCATCAACATAATATAGGTAGTTTCCAGCAAGCCTATAGCCAGCATGAACTTAAATGGAGATAAATGTAAAGAAATTATACTAAAAACGGGAAGAAGATTAGGTTGTCCATTCTCTCTATCCCTATTCAATATAATACCTGAAGCCTTACCTAGAGCAGTAAGGCAACAGAAAGAAATTTTTTATGAAGCCATTCATATATTTAATTCTAAATTATTGATTTGAAGAGCAACCTTGGATCTCCCCTCTTCTTCTTACCAGGACTGAATTTTGGACATATTCGTTAGCTTCTCAATTGCTTTCACGAATTAATTAATGAATAGTTTTCCTGTGTTTTAAGTTAATAAGATTTTAATAGTAATCATAACTAGTTAAATGTTCTTAACTAGCAGTAACTAGTTACCACTGTAACTCAGGCAGGAGTACAAGATGTGATTAGTCAGCAATGAGATGGGCTTTTTTTTTTTAAATCCTATCTTCCCTTTGCTCTACTCCTCCTCTTCAAAGTGCTCTCCTATACTTATCAAACAGATTCTAGATCCAGAACTTGAAGTCGTGTATGAAGATTGTAAAGACAGAATCAAAGTCTTATGAAATACTGGTGATCTTTTGAATTATCTTTTGATTTCTACACAGGTAATGTCCTTCTTTGGTTGAGGTACCCTCACTAGCCTTCTTGTCAAAGGGGTGAAGCCAGGTGGGCATGCCATTGAAAGCTTATGGAAATTTAAACATGGTGTCTTCTAATTGGAAGCTAATGATAATAACAAAATAGTATTGTCCATAAAAGAACACTGACTTGGCTTCATATTGGACACTTCTAATCCCAGCACTCTGGAAGCTTGAGGTAGGAGAATACCAAGTTCCTTTAAGTTGCACAGCTAAATTCTGTCTCCATAAATAAAAACAAGCAAGGAACACTCTTGTGTCTTATGATAACCGGGACTTTGTAAACCTGGTCATTTCTCTTTTTCTTTAAGCAAACATCTTCAAATAACAAACCTATAACAAAACTCTCCTGATGAATATGAGACCACCAATACAGCCAAACAACAAGAGATCTCCCATCCCATTCTTTACTGCCATGATCATTGGTTCTAAAAGTTGCCAGGGAAGCCACGAGTGTAGATAGAAAGTTGGGTTAATCAAAGTCCATGTAGCAATATAATTAATAAATCACAGGCTGTGCTCAAAGAGCCTGCTAGTGCCACTAGAGCTGCTTCCTGTTTGTTATTCTACATGCCTAGTAATTTCATTTTTAGAACATGGTCTGCTAAACTTAAAGTGTCTTCTGTTAATACACAACTGTGGGAGCTGTAATGAAAAGTGGATTATATTCCAAGATAATGTTTCAGTAATCTAAATCAGTTTGAATACATACTGAAAGGGATGGTAAAAGTGTTTCTGACACCCTCCTGTTTATCTATAATGAGGAAGAGGTACAATAATAAGCCCTGATGAAAATAGTATTTAAGAGGCATTGGATCAGTTTTCCTGCCTTTCTATTATCTACTAGATAATAAAGCCACTGAGTATTATCAGTAGGGCTTGATGGTTTTTAATTTATCATTATAAAATATCCTTAACATTCCTATAAAAGTACTCTTGGTGACATTAATACATTCTGTATTCTATTAGTTATTCTAAAAGCTCAGGATAGAAAACCCTTACATAACCCCTTCAAAAATCGTCTTACTTTCTCACCCTCTGCACTTTGAATTACCTAAAGATTTTCCTAAGTGGGCATCTTAATAAAACTAAGTACACATTTCTGCATCTAATGCTAATAAAGATTTTAGACAGTATAAGACAATTTGGAATATCTGGGTGAAAAGAAGGGTGGTGTGTGTGTGTGTGTGTGTGTGTGTGTGTGTGTGTGTGTGTGTGTGTGTGTGTTTATGTGTGTGTGTGTTTGTGTGTATTTCATGTGTGTGTGTATGTATTTGTATGATTTGTGTATGTATGTTGTGACACAAGCCAGAGATAAAGGAAATTAATTTAAGCATCTGATATACTATTTTTGTCTGTGTTTTTGACTTACCAAGAAACATTAGTTATAATAATCTAATAATATCTAACATGTGAACCATGTTTTATACCTCTCAAGGCAGTTTAACATACAGTATTTTAGGAATCAGAGTTAATCTCTGGTGTCTATGGTGTTAAGTATCTTAAAGACACCAGGTTCACAGTCTTCCAAAGAAAATTACTCTAGTTCTGAGGATTGCTTGCTAGTTCCTATTAAAACCCTCTATTAAATAAATTTATAAAATTCAGATGGGTGGATAAAATAAATATCCTCAGTGTTTTCCTCATACATAAGCCCCATGGTGTTCCAAGAAACAAAGTCAATTCAAAGAGATCCTTGCTTTAATTTCCCCTGTGGCCAGTCTTCTTTGCTTTAAGTTTACCCTGATTGTGATTAGGCCCATGATACATAGTAAATTCTGGGCTTATTGGGAAAAAAATCCAATACTCAAATATCCTTGTGTTTTTCTTCTTCCAATATTATTCAGCTAAGAAAAATATCACCCACCAAATCTTTGTATCTTGAATGAATCGAAATTTATTGAATCTTTCTAACCTAGGAATTTAAAGTGATAGTCAGAAGTTGGAAACAACCCAGATATCCCTCTACCAAAGAATGAATACAGAAAGTGTGGTACAATGCAATACTATTTAGCTATTAAAAATGAGGACATCATGAATTTTGCAGGCAAATTGATGGGACTAGAAAATAGCATCCTGAGTGAGGTAACTCAGAACCAAAAGGACATGTATGGTATATGCTCACTGATAAGTGGATATTAGACAAAAAGTACAGAATACTTAGGCTACAACCTCAGACCATAAGAAGTGAAACAAGTAGAAATGCCCAACTGAGGAGCTTTCAACCCCACCTAGAAGGGTGAAAGAAATAATCATGGGAGGCTAGGAGAGTGAGGGACCTGGGTAGAAGAGGGGAGGAGGGAAAAAGTGGAACATGATCAGATATGGGGGTGTGGGACAGGAGAGAAGCCCAAAGGGTCAAGAGAATAAATGGAAATAAGCAGCCTTGGGGACTAGGAGGTAGGGGAACCATCTAGAGAGTACCAGAGATCCAGGGGGTGAGACACTCTCAGTACTCATTGGGAGTGACCTTAGCCAAAATGCCCAACACTGGGAAGTGGGAACTCGAAGAGTACACCTCCAGTAGATAGTCAGAGCATCAAGTGGAGGGACTGGGTTACTAAACCACAGTCAAAATTCCTGACCCAGAATTGTTCCTGTCTAAAAGAACTGCAGGGACAAAAAAGGAGAAGATAGTGAAGGAAAGGTGGTCCAATGACTGGCCCAATTTGGAATCCATCTCATGAGGTACCAAGGCCTGACACTACTATACTGTGATGTGCTTACAGATGGGAACTTGGCATGGCTGTTCTCAGAGAGACCTTACCAGCAGCTTACTGAGACAGAAGCAGCTTACTGAGACAGAAGCAAATACTTACACCCAACCATTAGACTGAAGCTTAGGACCCTTATGGTTGAATTAGGGGAAGGATTGAAAAAGCTGAAAGGGAGAGCGACCCCATAGGAAGACCAGCAGTGTCAACTAACCCAGACCCCAGGAAGCTCCCAAAAACTGAGTCACTAACCAGGAGCAAACACTGACTGGTCCAAGGCCCCTGACACATATGTAGCAGAGGTCTACCTGGTCTGGTCTGGGAGAAGATGCACTTAATCCTTAAGAGCCTTGAGGCCCTGGGAAGGGACAGGCATGGTGGTGGGGGCAGCACCCTCTAGGAGGCAAGGGGGAAGAGAAACAGTGAGAAACTGTGGGAGGGGAATGAGAGAGGGGCAATGACTGAAATGCAAATAAATCAAATACAGTCAGAACTCTGATCCATAATTGTTACTGTTTGAAAGAACTGCAGGGATGGAAATGGAGAGAGGCCTGAGGAAAAGAAGGTCCAGTGACAGACTCAAAGTGAGATCCAGCTCAAGGGGCAGTCCCAAGGCCTGATACTATTATTGAGGCTATGGAGTGCTCACAAAAAGGAACCTATCATGATTGTCCTCCAGAAGACCCAACAAGCAGCTGAAAGAATCACATGCAGATATTTGCACCCAATCAATGAACAGAAGCTGCTGACCCCTGTGGTTGAATTAGGGAAAGGCTGGAAGAAGCTGAGGAGGAGGGCGACCCTGGAGGAGGACCAGCTCTCAAACACTGGACCACTAAACGGGCAGCACACACCAGCTGATATGAGGCCCCCAACACATATACAGCAGAGGACTGCCAGGTATGGGTTTAGTCAGACAAGATGCACCTAACCCTCAAGAGACTGGAGGCCCCCAAAAGTTAGAGGTCTGGTGGGGGGGTGGAGGATGGAGGTGTGGGGACATCCTCATGGAGACTTGGTGGGTGGCGGGGATGAGGTACGGAATGGGGAACAATCAGAGGGTGGACTGGGAGGGGAATAAAATCTGGAGTGTAAAAAAAAAAAAGATTAAATAACATTTTTAAAAAACAGTAGGAAGTCTAAATATTTGATAGGAAAACAAAAGAACACATTTTCAGGCATATGAATGTGTCTATAGTAATCTGTGTCATCTGTAAAATGAGAAGAGACTGCCTGTCCTTTTCATGTAGATGTCATGACTACCTCTTTGTCCAGCATCTGAAACTCTATCAGTCTAATGTACTTGAATCATGTATCCAGCTCAGTATCTTAGAAAATGCAAACCTCCATGTACTACACAGTCAGTGAACATAATCATATTTCATAATATTTTCTTTTTGTTTTAATATATCTTCTCAAGACTTTCATTTGAGTAACTTCATATCTTAGATAAGATTCATTCATCAGTAAAGAATTTAGCAAAGGATGTTTGTACTGCTCTTGCTCTCTATAGTCTAATTCTCTTTATATTAAGCCTTCAATACTGAATTCAAGCTCCTAATCTCAGTTGCCATGAACTCTGTGGTAATATAAAAAAAAAATGGATAAAATTATATACCTTCTTCAGAACACAAAGGCTTAATTAGCAGACTTTATGTTGGCTTTTCTTATAAGGAAAGGAAAACTTGTTACTATAAAAAACATACTGAATCTCATTTTCTTGGACAGTACCACTGACTAGCACTCAGGGATATTTGCAATGCTTATGCCATTTCCAAAGGCAGACATAGAAGAAGTTTCATTTTCTCTAGTATGATAATCATGGGGATAATCTTTAAGTGTAAAAGGGCACAAAATAGTTTTAGGCACCTGAGGAGTAACTTCTAAATATGAGAAGTGGACTTTAGAAAGTTCAAGGAAAGAGAATAAATTTCAGAAATAAATAAATAAATAATAAAGAACTGAATAGGAAACACGCTCCCATGTGGTGCTTGGAACAGATTCATCCTTTGTTCTCATTCTGCTGAGGTTTCAAAGAGATGCCTAAGGCATTGTGCCAGGAGTGCAGATGAGGAAGAAAAGAGCTGAAGGACACATCTTAAATCGATCATCAGTGCAGACTAGCTCCATAAAGACACTTTGACAATCTACTAAAGTTTTATTTTAAAAATACAATGAAAAGAGCAATGAAGTAGTAAAAATCAATTTATTTCAAAGACTACTAGGAGAGAAGGCCATTCGTGAATAATGGACCTGGAAGAAAAATGAAAAGAAGATAATGGAATGTCAATTATACTAAATGTTTTAAAAGCAAGGAAAAAGAAGCAGCACCCAGTTCCTAAAAAATATTGAATAGTGATTTCCTCCATCTCTCAGTAACCTTTTTCTTTTACAATATGCTTTGAACTATTTTTTAAATTGATACATTGTTTCTAATGGTCGAGAAAATATGCACTAAGAGGTTTCAGCCAATAGAAGAAAGAATCATCATAAATTTACTCTTGTTATCTCAAAATTCCTCTAAATCACAATCCAACCAAAATTTGGGAATATCAAGTCAATATCTTCTTATTTATATTACATGCAAAGCTATATATTTTCTCTTTGTCCTCTACAAATGGACATTTATACATAGTTTATACACATTTTATTCTTAAATTCCTCTTCGGTGACTAGTGATTCCTCCATCAATTTATGCGTGTGTGTGTGCATGTGCATGAAAACTTGATTCATAGTGCAGAATTCAAGAACTTAATGAACCAAGAAGTTTACCTAAAAATAGCACAGGAATGACCCTCCATTGTTTACAAGAGTGGTATCTAATATCCAACTGTCAGTCATGTAGCTTTCACAGAGAAAGATCATTGAACCTAAAACATGTTTCTCTTTCTGATATCTGGTGACTCAGAAATAAATGAAATATATTCATATTTTTGTTCTTGTTGATGTAGAAGTGACAAGCTTTCAATGACCTCTGGCTTCCCAGGAGTATAGAGTATTCATAATTTCCTCCCCAACATTCTCAAAGTAAAATGATAAAACTTTCAACAGAAATAAAACTCCTTCCTTTTCTACATGGTAGATATTTTATGTTTACATGAATAAAGTCCAAGACCTATTCCAAATGTTTCCTGCATACTTAGAGTCCTATACAATAAGGTCTGTCTGGTGAAGCTATGCTGTTCAACCCTGCTTCGGATAAGACACCTATTTTCTAAGAGTAATTTTAAAGATGGACATCTTCAACTTTGACATTAAAACGTTGAAAAGAGATTTGACTGACATTTTAGAGTCATCCCTGACACTTAATAATAAATTTGAAATTCATTAGCTCCCAGAAAGAATATATGGGAGCCTAGTTCAGTAGAAAGTACTTATCAAACATATATGAGGCTTCAAAATCTCCTGTTTCAAAATGGTGGTAGTGTTGGGGAGTTTATCTTGAGACAAACTGTGTTCCACTCTTTTATTTCTCAGAGTCCTTATATTTAATTAAATTTTTGAAGTAGGAACAGTAAATAGATGATTAGGTTAAGGTTAACATTTTTAGGTGAGCTCTAATCCAATGTGACAGGTCTCCTAAGACAGTTTAGATACAGAGACAGACACCAGAGCTGTGTATGAACAAAGGACCATGTGTTACTACAGCAAAAATAAAGCCTCCGAAGGAGCTGTCCTTGCCGTCACTTTATTCTTGAGCTAGCAGTCTCCAGCAATGAAATACAATATTAACTTGTTTTCTTTAACTACAACCAAGACTTTACTACTCATGTTAACTATTTATGCAAAGTTATACATTTATTTATCATATATTTTCTAAGAAAGAATCATTAATAGCAAGTCTCCTTAGGGAAAAACATCATGTATGTGCCCAATATGTTTGTCCTATATCTGTCTTTTAACCCACTCAGATCTGATAAGGCCTTTATCCTCTTCTTTCTTATTTCCCTCTTCTCTTTTCTTCTACTGTTACCATTATTTGAATAAGAAGTATTTATGAAATAACCAATATACTGTAAATACTGTTTAGCATTTTATATGTTAAACTAGTTAGTCCTCACAGTGATGCTACAGGGTAGGCACTCCCAGAATACTGTATTATTAACTGGAAAACAGAGAAGTTTTGTAACTTTTCCTAATTCAAAGATGCTAAAGTACACATAGAGTCCAAGTGCAGTGTAGACAGCCTCCCTCTAGCAGTCTTCTTTAACTGTCACAGGGCATTCAAAACATAGTTTTGACTTCTGGAAATTTAAACTGCTTGTCCTTAACTCAGTGACTTTTCTTTGGATAAAGTAAGACTTTAATACAAAAGTCACATCCATATTTTCTTTAAAGATTTTTTTTCTTGCAAGTAATGTCAATATAGTTTTGACTAAGTTAGATAACTAAATAATATTATGTTGTTCCATGATCATAAATAATTCTTCCATGACAGATAATAATTTTAGAGGTTAATCTTTGTTTGCAAATTGTTGAGTAACATTATGAATTTTCACACTAAATTGAGTCTTGTCACATTGATTGACATATCTATATCAAAATCTACCTTAAAAGCTAAATGTGGCATATTATAACGTTCAAATTTTGTCTTCTATCAAGAAACCATTTTAAATTGGATTTTATTTAAGGTTTATGAAACAGAAAATTCTAGTCCCTCCCCCTCACTTTCTCTCTCCTGTAATACCTGAACTATACTTTCTCCTCAGAAAAGGGGAGGACTCCCATTGATATCACCCTTCCTTGGCCCACCGAGGTGCAGTAAGACTAGGTATATCTTCTATTGAGATGAGACAAAGTAGCCCAGTTAGGGGGAAAAGGTCCAAATACAGGCACCAGTGTGAGAGAGAGCCTCTGCTACTGCTGTTAGGAGTCCTACATGAAGATCAAGCTGCACAAACATTTCATAAGTGTAGAGGGCCTATGTCAGTCCCACGCATGCTCTCTCAATGACTCTTGTGTCTCTGTGAGCCGTTATGGACACAAGTTAGTTGGTTCTGTAGGTTTTCTTGTAATGTCCATGGCCCCTCTTTCTCCTTCAAATCCTCTTTCCCCTCTTACAGAGGATTGCCCCAAAGTCTGCCTAATGTTTGGCTATGGGTCTCTGCATTTATTTCAATCAGTTTCTGGGTGAAACCTCTCAGATGACAGTTATGTTAGTTTCCTGGTTGCTTGTATAGCAGAATATCTTTAGTAGTGTCAAAGTGGGCTCTCTCTCATGGCATGGGTCTCAAGTAGGACCAGTTATTAATTAGCCATTCCCTCAATTTCTGCTCTATCTTTACCTCTGTGCATCTTGTAGGGAGGACAAATTATGTCTCTAAGGTTTTGTGGCTGGAATGGTATGCCAATCCTTCCATTAGAAGTATGGCCTGCTTAAAGGAAATAGTCGTGTCAGGTTCCATATCCCCTATTGCTAGTTGCCTGAGATAGGGTGACCCTCATAGACTCCCGGCAGTTTCCATTGCCCTAGGTTCTAGCTAGTCCTAGAAATGCCTACTATTTCAGTTGTCACTTGTAGCGCTCTCTCTACGTCAGTCCTACTGCCACTAGATCCCTCCTGCATCAATCCCCACCCCCACTCCCATCTAGTTCCTTCTGCCTGTCCACTCTGATGATTTTTATTGTATTTCTTCTTCTCAGTGGGATTCACATGCCCTACGCCACTCTGAGCCCTACCTGTAACTTAGTTTCTTTGGGTCTGTGGATTGTAAAATCGTTATCCTGTACCTTATGGATAATTTCCAGTTATAAGTGAGTACACACTATGTTTGTCTTTCGTAGTCTGGGTTACCTCAGTCAGGATGATCTTTTTTAAGTTCCATCCATTTGCCTGCGAATTTCATGGTGTCATTGTATTTAACAGCTGAGCAATATTATGTAATTGTACCATATTTTCTTTATCCATTCTTTGGTTGAAGGACATCTAAGTTGTTTTCAGTTCAATTGTACATGTAAGCAGAAAAATATAGCTGGCATTTATTTATCACTTAATATGGAGGATTAAATCTCTGGCCACAATATATATATACTAATTCTTGTAAGCATCCCAATATCTGCATGAAACAGTCATTATTATTACCTTCATCTTATACAAAATGAAACGAAACCACTGAAAGTGTGAAAAATTTCTTCAGAGTCACATGACAGTCAAGTATTAAAAATCAAGATTGACTAAGTATCCTTAATCCATAATTCTTAATTTCCAGAATTCCAATGCATCTTTCAGCTGTTTATCCCAGTAATCATACTATGTGTAGGCAAGATGAAACAACTGATATATACAAAACTAGTCAATAGTTTTACTCATACTTCAGTATCACCAGCAAGCAAAATAATCCCAGGAAGACATTTAAAATCACCACAGGACGTTATTTACTAACTCATATAAGGATATTTATTAGCACTCAAATCCATAAGCATTATACACAATAAAAAACATTAGTTCACCAACCCTTAGCCTGATCTAGTTAAAGCACTAAATGAAGGTAATTTAATTTTTTAAATTTCTGTTGGTCTCTCTTTTTCTGAATAGTCAAGATAATGTGAGAAATAAAAGTCACAAATGCATTCCACACTTATAATAATGTTTATATCTACTAGTTATTCTAAATAGACTACAAAATTCCCTGGATAACTAAAAAGGATACAACTTAAAATTTTTCCATTTAATACCTATTTAACCACGTTATTAGTAGCACTAATACATGCCAATCAGAAATAAAGACCTACTGAATTCTACAACTATTTTGAAAATTAAAATGTATAGCACTTTGGTTCAAGTTTCTAAGCACAGCCTTCATGAGTCATTCTTGAATCTCGACTTCCTGCACACTGCCTCTTATTTTTATTTCAGAGACTTCACCCCCACCTTTTAAAAAAGCCTAAACTTCAAAGATAAGAGTCCTTTGAAAAGGCAGTGGGTAATGCTTGGGTATTAATGCACGACTTGTAATTTCCTGTAGATAATTGAGTCCAAACTGACTCAACTAAAAAGTTATAGCCAAAAGGCTCATTTATGTTGTACATGTCAATTTATTTATCATAGCAACAATAACTTATGATAGTAGCTCAAAAGAAATATACTATCTTATTGTCCCATAAATAGAAATGGAGTGTAAATCTTATGGACTAAAGTCGTGGTGAACTGGAGGGCATCCATTGTGACCATGAGGAGGAGATTCTGTTTCTTCACCTTTCCACTTTCTCAAGACTTCCTTCACTCCTCTTTTCATGACCTTCTCTATCTCAAAGCCATCAGTGACTGGTTGTTCTCATTCTTAATCCTCATTACTCTATTTGCATCTAACTTCCACCAATTTTTTCTAGACTTAGGGATACCCAAACACATCTGCTCTGGATAGTCTCCCAGGTTGGGGCTCAGAATATTGACTGGCTGCCTTAATTTATCCACTGCTTTAATTTCTTATTTCTAAGTAAGGTAGCATTGGTGGAGATTGGGGGAGCAGATTGTGAATATCTTATGTTGGGTCCATTATTCTTCACACCAAAGACAATAATGCTTTCATTGCTATTGATAAATAACTCAAGGTAATCCTTTAGTTTAGCACAGACATAAACTGGAAATAGTTTCTAATGTATATAAAATCAATGGAAACATACATAAAAGAAGTCCCTGCCTATTCAGCTTGAGTGAGAGGCCATGGAGCTTGAGGTCTGATTCCTGTCAGAGAGCATAGTTCAGAACTTGTTTTCCTACCCACTCTTCTGCCTTCCATTTCTTCTCTCATGCAAACACAGCTCTCTCTTTTTTCTCCCTTTCTTCTATTATGTCTTTTCTTTTCCTGTCTGATGGCAATGTTAGTCCTTCAAGGACAAATTTTAAATAATCATCCTTGAGTAAATACCTCTTTTAGTTGGAGCTCACTGACACAGGTTTGAAAAATAAAAGAATAAAATAATGAGTGGAAGAGTTTTGCTCCTCTTTACAATGGTAAAGAAAGGTGTGTTTTGAAGCCATGACAGTAAAATCCCAATGCATCTTTATCCTAAAGATTATTCAGTCAACACATTATTCAAATGCAAAGGCAACACAAGAAAATGACCCTATGTGTCTGCAAGTATTTTATTCATTGAGTAGCCAAAGGGAGCACTCATGTTAGTGAGACTTGTAATGAAACCTGAGCAATCAGGTTCCTATGTATCATCTCATATAAAAGAACATATTACAGAAATGTATTTGGCAGAAGAGGAGCAACCCCAAACCAATTATTTAAAGTTCTAAAATTCTTTTATATTTAATCAGTTTCCAAAACAAACAATGCTACAAATAGTCAATAACTACAGTTTTACTGTCCTACATAAGAATAGAAAGTGTTTTTAAATTTCAGAATAAAAAGCTGTGTTAAGGTGGCCATTGGTGGTGCATGCTTGTAGTTCTAGAACATGGAAGGCAAAAGCATGAAGATCTCTGTGAGTTTGAGGCCAGCCTGCTCAACAAAGTGAGATCCAGGACAGCCAGGGATGTTACATAGAAAAACCCTGTCTCCAAACACAAACGAACAAACAAAACCCCAAAAAAACCAACAAAGCAAAAATCAAAACACAAAACACAAAGAAGTAGTTTTTAAAAATATCATTAAGTAGACACTTTTTCCGTACCCTGTGTGATTTACATGTTTAATTTTAGAACACCTCATAGAATGGCAAATTGTTCTCTCTCCTTTAAATATAGAAAGAAATAGAATATTTGGGTATTATATAAACACTCTGCTGCTAAGAGCACAAAGCTTTAGTCCCCATCAGCAATAAGCCCAGGCCCTAAACAATATGTTTTCCTGCTTTATCTGTGATCATGAGCACAAAATTTATGTAAATGGTTAGTGTATCTTACACATAACAGTAAAGAGAAGAAAAATATTACAATATAGAATATAGATTATCCAAATATAGAGTATTGCAATATAATAAATATTCCAGTTCAGTTGGAATTTCACAGAAAGACATGTTTTCCCAAAGAGGCACATGCACATATATTATAACTCAAATAAATATGACAATTCTATAAAATTATCTGGGCTCCTGAAGCTACTGCATTGTTTAAATTATGTTTAAGAAGCACAATGTTTTGAGTCATATAAAAAAAAAAAAAAGCCCTCATTCTCTGACAGGTACACCAAAAAATACATCCTGTCCTTGAACTTCAAACTACAGTATGAAAATTATCAAAAGGAAATTTGTCATCTATACTTAATTTTTCATTCTTAAATATTACTTTTTATTAATAATTTATATTCTTTGAAAATTCCATGCTATATATGGAATTTTCCCCAAACCTCATCTCTCTCTCAGCCTGATACCCATATTTTGTGTGCTATTGATAGCCTCTGAGTCCAATTAGGGCTATTCATCCACAGTCGTAAACAATCTACCAGGGCCACAACCACCACTGAAAAGGAGGGTGACTCTTCTCCATTAGTAAGTATTAACTAGAAGTAGCTCCTCCAGTAGGGGTGGAGCCTGGGGGGACCACTGTCTCATCCATGCTATTTGGATAGGCTTGATCCTTTGCCAGGAATCACAGCTGCTGTCAGTTGACTCATGAAACAGTCACATCCCTTTTTAAAGGGTTCTAATGGACCAGTTGTGCAGTTGTGTCTCAGTTTTAAATATCTCAGTTCACTACAGGAATCATGGGGAAAGCTTCTTAAGCAGAATCACGGCTGATTATTTTTTCTATTTTAATTGAAGAATAAAATAAATAGAGTTTTAATATCTGAACTACTAGTGAAAAACAATTGTTGATCACTTAAGGTATGAAGAAATCTTTAGCTGACTTATAGGGTAGATCAGTTCCAAGATAAAGTTTCCATGAAGCCAGTCTCCCTTACATTTTCTTTGGCCACCCAAGTTTGTGAAATTAAATTGGGACTATACACTCATAGTTGCTACAGTTTAATATTTCAACAAATTTATGAAAGAAAAAAAAACAGTTTTTTAAGTCTTAGAGAAAAGATTATTGAAGGAATATATTTTAAAAAGAAAAAATGTTAATTATTCCCCCTGTCTCCTATATTTACAAAGAATATACTACACAGTCAGTGTCTAGTGTCTAGAGGGACTCAGCTCCTACTTCCACTTTCACCCAGCAGAGCTATAAAAACATGTCAGCTGAATGGCAGAGAATGATAGAGAGGCAAAGATAAAGCCAAATAAAGGACAGCTTGAAAGAAACTAGGGAAGAGGAGTCATGAGAAACGCATGGTGTTGATGTGATGGTTTGCACAGGGTCAGTGATCTCTGACAGCAGACACAAGTGGCCTTTATAAAGCAGGAAGTACACAGGACTGGAAGGTGGAAAACAATATTAAGTCTGAGATTCATATACACATATATACTACACTGTACATGCTACACTTCTAAAGTCAGAGAATGGAAATAGGACACAAAAGTTACATCTATTAACCTACATTCTTGAAAAGAACCTTCTCATACCAAGCATATTTGTGTAAGGTCACTAATGTTCAAAAAGAGGTTTTCATACTGAATTTTGTATGCTATTATGATCAACCAAGATACATTAGTTTGTTCAATTAGATCTTTCCAGTTTAATCTTTATATCCCTCTTTGTATCTCTCTCTCTGTCTCTCATTCTCTGTCTCTGTCTCTCTGTCTCTGTTTCTCTCTCCCCTCTCACCGTGTTTATGTGTGTGTGTGTGTGTGTGTGTGTGTGTGTGTGTGTGTTTGCATGTGTGTTTGTCTGTCTGTCTGTCTTAACTATTGGTAGAAGAGACTTCTGGAACTTTTAGGAAGAACAAGATTTCCATAGAGCATTGAAACTAAGTGAGGTATTTGTGTGATACTTTTGAAAACTAGGCCCAGAGATCACTGTTCCACTCAATTGAAATTCTTTCCAAGGAAAATGTAGGGGTTGCCTCTTAATTGCTAGTGGGTTACTAAGAAACCTGAAAGTAAAAGACAAGGAGAGAAAATTATACCTTCTGAAGCACAGCCAAATGTCTACTGTTATTGTTTTTTTTCTGGATTATTATAGTTTTAGCTAAAGTAGTGTACCTGAATATGCACTTTTATATGCGATGGAACCAGGGTATTGATTCAGTATAATCATAACATATTGAAGAACTTATTAATTCTCACTAAATTTTATTCTAAAAACTTAGGCTATGTAATTGAGCATTACATAATTAGATATAAAAACATCTCAAATTTGTAAACATTTGTTTTAGTAAGTACAAGTAATGCATTTCAAAGATTACCACAAAATGTCCACATTGCTCAACTTCAAACTGATTGAATTTAACCATTTTGTGACTTAATTTATTACTCTGCATATTGGTTATTTTTGTTTTGTTTTTCCCTTATCACAAACAGTAAGTGAACATCTATATTTGTTCATGTGCCTTCCTCCTCTGTTCATCAAAACTCCAGAAACAAGAAGGTAGGTAGAGAAATGGAAGAGAGATTAATTTCAAACATAGTCATCATTTTTTAAAAACATGCACTATTGTTTACAAATATATACATTAAAAGCATTAAAATGCTTAGAAGAATTTTTTATCTCTTATATAGAGCTGACCTTACCAATCTCATCCATCCAGATATTTATTTCTTTATTTATCTCCTAATCTTGTTCTTTTGTACTATGTTCTTACAATGTTTTATATAACCATTTGGTGTCAAATGGTCTAAAGAAGATTTTATAATTGTCCAGGAGAGCATATACAAATTCTTCAGTCTCTAAAATGCATATTCTCTACACAATGGCATTCCTAAAAAAATAGAAATGGCTTAAAATTAAATTTATATAATTGGTGAGATGAATGAATTGTTTGTCTTTGGTTTTGTTTGTTTGGTTGGTTAGTTGGTTTCGATGGGTGGGTGTTCTGTTTGTTTTGAGTTATTTGTGAGAAGGGTTCAGTATGTACAGCAGATGGGCGTAGAGGCTGACTGACAATCTTCAGCCTCTTCAGTGCTGGGACTTTAGGGCTACATGCACAACCAAGGATGACTCTTTGGTTCTAGTTTGATATTAGTTTTCTTCCAAAAATGTGTGGCAAATTTGGTCTTTGGTTTTTAGCAGTATGTAATGTGTAGGAAAATGGGAAACAGAGTATATAGAAAGAGAGCAACACAGATATGCAGTTTTGAGAAGCAAACAATACTATAAAGAAGGAAAATGACCTGAGTCATATAGTCTAGTCATTAAGCAAAAAATGTTTCTATAAATCATGCAATTCTTTAAAAGTCTTTAAATGTTCTTTAAAAATTTATTTATTTATTTATTTATTTATTTATTTATTTATTTATTTATTTATTTATACATAAGGGAGTTTATCTCTTTCTGGCTCTAAGTCTATCATCAGTATCACACAGGAAACAAACAATTTTTATTTAATTGAAAAGATACTATAGTTTGAAATGTTCTGTGTTACTCAAGTACTAAAGGGGGAGAGTAAGAGAAAGAGTGACAGAGAGAGAGAAAGAGAGAGAGAGAAAGAGAGAGAGAGAGAGAGAGAGAGAGAGAGAGAGAGAGAGAGAGAGATTAACTAAACTAGAATTCAAAGGCAAGGGTAAGTTATAGATTAGATAGATAGATAGATAGATAGATAGATAGATAGATAGATAGATAGATAGATAGATGGATAGATGGATAGATACATAGATAGATAGATAGCAGGTACAGTGATGCGCTCACTTAATCAGTCAGATCTCCATGAATTCGAGAAAGCCTGGTCTACAGACTGAGTCCTGGACAGCTAGGGCTATTAAACAGAAAAACCCAGTTTTTAAAACAAAAACAAACAGGAATGAACATGAACATGAACACAAAGACAAACAAAAACAAAACAGAAAGAAAAAATTAAAACAAAAGGTAAGGAGGTAGCTACACTTTTTGCACTTACTTGAATCTTAGATATAAAGGTGCCTAGTTCATGATAGAAGTATAAAGTAAAAGTATAAAGTTGTAAAAAGTATATTACATCACAGAACATAAATAGAATGTCTTTTTTTTTTTTTTTTTTTTTTTGATTTTTCGAGACAGGGTTTCTCTGTATAGCCCTGGCTGTCCTGGAACTCACTCTGTAGACCAGGCATGCCTTGAACTCAAAAATCCACCTGTCTCTGCCTCCAGAGTGCTGGGATTAAAGGCATGTGCCACCACTGCCTGGCAATAAGAATGTCTTAAAAGGAAACTTTGCACTAACCAATTCTGCTTTCCTAAAACCCTCAGAAATCTAAATTCCTTCTGTTTCTGAACTTCTCTCAGCATCTCACACAGAACCATGGCAGGAATTTGCAATCAGAACCTTCTGTCTTCCATCCCTTGAAAACCCATGGGACCTTAAGAATTTCATGACCTCATTTTGTGGGATTATAAACAAATTAGAGTTTAAAAAAGGGAGACCAGGGTGGAAGGGATAAACAGGGATAGATAATAGAAAAAAGTTTTACAAAAAAGTCATATGGAAATCTACCACTGTAGAAATAGATTTATACATATACATTATAATGGAAAAGTCTACCAATTGCAATTTTTAACATCTATTCAGCAAACATGATGTCATACAAGTTCAAGTGTGTGAACACCTCAACAGTTAAGTCAAATATTGACCCACAGATACTATTAGTGAGAGACTTTAATACTACACACTCACCAATAGACAAGAAATTCAGACAAAATCTAATCAGAGAAATGCCTGAGTTAACTGACACTATAAAACATAGGATGTAAAAGATACGTACAGAACATTTCTTCCAAATACAAAGGAATATACATCTCCTCAAAAACTCGTGGAATTTCCTCCAAAATTGACAATGTACTTAGACACAAAATACGTCTCAAAATATATAAGATAACTGAAATAATGTCCTTTAACCTCTCTGGCAACAACAAATTAAAATTGGATATCAACAACAACAAAGAGAACAGAAAGTTTGCAACCTCATGGAAACTGAACAATACATTAGTGAAGAAAAATGGGTCAGCATATAAATTAAAAAGTTAAACACTTTCTATAGTGAAAAGGAATATAAAACAAAACCAGACTTTTGTGACATAGTGAAAGCAGTTCTAAGAGACAAATTCATAGCACAAGGGGGAGGGGGTGGATCTCATACTAGTAGCTTAACAGGACACTGAAAGGCCCCAGAACAAAAGAAACAATCACATATATAAAATATGGATGGCAAGAAATATTCAAACTCAGGTCTGGAATCAATAAAATAGAAACAAACAAAAACAATTTTTAAAAAAGTGAAAGTGTTGGTTTTTTGTGAAAATCAGTAAAGTTAAAACATTTAAATTAACTAAAATGCGAGGAGGGGAGAAAATATTCAAATTAACAAAATTGTAGATGAAAGAGGGGAAATAAATGCAGACAAAAAAATCCCCAGACAACCATAAAAACATACTTTAAGAATGTGTACTCCACAAAACTGGAAAATCTAAAACACATAATCTTCTTAACATACCCCTTACCAAAGTTGGATCAAGAACAGATAATCAATTTGCACAAACATAATTCCCCTAGTGAAATAGTAGCAGTCATTAAAAGTCTACCAACCATAAAAAGCCAAGAGCCTGTTGGTTTGAGAATATAATTTTACTAGGCTTTCAAAGAAGAGTTAATGTCACTACTTGTCAAATTATTCCACAAAATAGAATCAAAAAGAACATATCCAAATTCATTTTATGAGTCCTGATAAGATAAGAAAACAAAACAAAACAAAACAAAACAAAACAAAAGACCAAATAAGGAAAAAGATTTACAGACCAGTTTTGCTTATGAACATACATGCAAAAATTCTCTATAAAATAATTGCAAATCAAATACAAGGACACATCCAAAAAGATCACCTACCATGGCTAAATAGGCTTTATTCCAGAGATGTAGAGGTAAAGGGGTGGTTCAGTATGTATAAATTGATAAATGTAATCCTCCTTATAAGAAACAGCATGATCATCCCTTTAGATGCAGAGCAGGCCTTGGATAAAATCCAATAAGCCTTCCAGAAATCCAGAAATTGGAAATAATCGATGTTCCTCAAATGAAGTATTCCTTAGCTGTTTACAAATAGGAAATCATGATATTCTTAGGTAAATGGATGGAACTATAAAACAATCATCATGATAGGGGTAACCCAGATCCATTAAGACTAATGTTATATACTCACTTATGTGTAGACACTAGCTATTAAGGATAGTAAAGCTACAATCCATAGACACATAGAAATTACATCCAGGGTAAGTAGGAGGGACAGATCTCTCTAGGAAGGAAAAAGAATTTGTCAGTGTTTCTCAACCTTCCTAATGCATGATTCTTTAGTACATTCCCTCACATTATAGAGACCTCCAACAATAAAATTATTTCATTGCTACTTGATAACTATAACTTTGCTACTATTATGAATTGTAACTTAAATATCTGATGTGCAGGATATCTGATATGGGACCCCATAAAGGGTTGCTTGACTCACAATGGGGCTGTGACCCATTGATTGAGAACCACTGGAAATAGATAGCTATGAGTACATGCAGGTGTTGGGGGTGCGCAATGGAAGGGAAGAGGAGCAGAGGGAGGAACTACAAGGAGAGAGAGTTAAAGGCCATTTGCGGGTTATTATGGAAATCTAAAACATTAGAAGCTTCCTAAAATGTACATATATATGAAGGGGATCTAAATAAAACCACCAAATAATTGGGGGATAGAGTTCTAACAAACAACTTCTTGTTACCAACTGAAGTTCATAGTGCCATGAGGGGTTAACATCTAATTATTAGCCCAGGGTATTGCCAAGACTATAGGTTGCTCTTCACAAAGGTCCTATTGCTGAAGACAATACCTATATGACTCATTGAACACAGAGAAGTTGAGATGGTGCAAACATAAAGCTTTCGCCCCTACATTCTAGTATGTTTGATATAGGAAGGCAGTCTTCATGCTATTAAAGGAGAAACATAACCACCAGCCTAGCCACAAACCCTTTGATCTACAGTGGTGTCCTTTCTGCAAGATATTCTAGTGCAATGGTGACACAAAGCTTGTGGAAGTAACCAAAAAATATCAATTTAGACTTAAGGTCCACTCCATGAGATGGAACCCATATCTGACACTGCTTCGGAGACCAAGAACTTGAGACTAGGCTAAGGATAAAACCAAATACTTCCCATGTGTGTGTGTGTGTGTGTGTGTGTGTGTGTGTGTGTGTGTGTGTGTGTGTGTGTATGTGTTAATGACATTCTGCTATATCTGTGCCTTGCCCAGTCACCTTCAGAGAAGCTTACTCTGCACTAATACATAGGCAAATTAATGCAAAATAAAATAAAGTAGTAGACTCTATCCCCAGCAGTAGACAAGCAACAGAAAATAATCTTAAGGGTATATTTGGAAGTCACTTGTCCCAATATGTCATTTGAGGGCCTTATCTTTTGGTTTTAATTTTATCTTATTTTTCATTTTCAAATTTTATTTCATTTTATTTAACACATATATATTTTCTCTATTATTTTTTCGTTACAGGTTCTTTGCATATGTATTTTGGCTTCCAATCTAATATACATTATTGCATAATAAATGTATTTTTGGTTTGTATTTATTTATTTTTTAGTAATAATCTTCAAAATCCTTTTATATAAACATTTCTTATAACAAGTAAGAAAAAAAGAGTTAAAATAGTATAATCCTATAGCAGGTCAACAACGCCCCTCCAAAGGTACCATACAGAAGGTTAACAAACAGAAAGCCTTATGCCAGGAATGGGTTGCCTTTTTTTGAGTTGTTTGCCAGTGAGGTCACAAACATCCCCATATATTAAAAGCTATTGTTAATGCTTTGGTTATCATTTATAATGTGATAGTGGGACCCTGAATAACGATGTGTGAATGTGATGCCGAAGGCAGCCCACACTTTCACAATTTCCCATTAATTAATCAATCTGGTACTTACCTGAAGCTTTATCTCTTACTGGTTAGCTTTCCCTGTTCTGGAAGATGCTATGCAAACTACCCATGGAGAAAAATAGTTATCAGTCTTTCCCAGGTGTGAATCCTGGATACAACAGTGACAGACTTGGCAAGATGTGTCCATTGCTAAGTGGCATAAACAACATGCGATATAGCCCATGTTCTGATTGGATTTACAACCTGATCCAGAAGATGAAGCCCAACATTTGCTTCACTATTGGACCAAAAATGTGTGGCTTGACCACTCTTAAATGCTAGAAAAGAGCTTACTATATTATTCAACTAAATGAATACACATAACTCCAAAGGCTCGAGGAATTCTGTGGAAGAGAGAGCAGAAAGAATTTAAGAGCCAGAAATGGTAGATGACTACAAAGAGTGTCTTCTGGACAAATCAGGGAAGGTCTCTATATTAACTCAGAGCTTTGCTGACAGCAGGCACAAGGCCTGACGAAGTCCACGCCAGATTAAATCCCAGCATATAGAGGGGAGTTAGGCATGAAGTTCTACTCCTAACTGAGGAGCTAATGGCAATTCTTGACTCCGTGAAGAGGGAGAGTCCATTTTGTCTAACAATAAAGCTCCTATAAAATCAACTACATTGCAGAGGAAGTTCACAGCTCCAAACATTTTTTGCACAGCACTAATATATTTGAAGTGGGTGGAGGGGAGACACAAAGTTATGTGGGATTGGTTATCTGGGAAGTTAAGGTGCACATGATGAAAACATATTGTATTATTCCTAAAGAACTAATATTATTTAAAAGAAGTGAGTTAAAAAATTAAAATGATCAGTTTTGGTGTGAAACACTGGGTGATCACCAGTCTTTCTTGGAATAATTGTGTTATCAGAGAATATAAATATGCAATAAGTTAGAATTACCCAATGGACTATTAATTACTGCAATAAATCCTTGGGTCAACTGAGACAAAGGATCAGGAGACAAATTAGTGCAGCCTCTTTTACTCAAGTGTGGTTGCTGAAATGTGCCATGAAGGAAGGAGAGTTAGACACAAAAACAAATATTTACTTGAGAAAACTAACTCTGCTCTGTAAAATTCCCCTTGAATAATTTGTCTTGACCATGAAGCTGCTTCATTTTCAGGATATATATCCATAAAAATGATATTCCAGTAGCAAATTATGATGTCAAAGCATAGCTTTTCTACTTAGATGGATTAAAATACCAAAATATCACTGAGTGGATTTTAAAACTTGAAACACAAGAGTGATGCCCGCCCTTGAACAACTTAGTATGTGGTAACTACAACCAAAAGCCTTCTTTGGAACTTCTTGAGCACCATGAATGGAAAAACCTTATCTCTGAGGAAAAACAGAATTAAAGGCTATCAATTATGTATGTGCAATATTAACATGCTACGCGTGGTTGAAGAATAATGAATTTGTACCTCTAAAAATGTATTAAGTAAATTTAATTCTCATGATAAGTCTCATGGTAACTTCACAAATGGTTTCAGTAGTTCTACTTTACATATTAAAATATTATCTCATGTCTGTATATTAGACACTTAATCAATTTAATAACCCTTCAAAATTGTAAAAGTACATAATGAAAACTGTGTAACCTAAAAAGAGAGAAAGAGAGATGTCTGAGTTTTTAAGTGAGCAATAGAGCACTGAATATTGATGATCACACAGTCAGAATGAAAAAAAGGCATTAATTGAAGCCCAAGTTCACATGCCTGTATCTAATGGTTCTTGACTAGTGAGAGAAAATTTGTCTGCATCTCAGATCAGAACAAGTTCAAAAATAAACCTTGTTTCTGGGCCAAGAAATCTCTTTTTCCTCCTTAGGTACCTAGGATCCTAATGGTGCCATTAATCCCCAAATCCCATTTTCAGACTTAAATCTCAGTTATGTAGCAAAATAAGCCACCCTGAAAAGTTATGCCAAGTTTAACCACCATACGAACACATTAAAGATGTCTGCTGTATTACTACTGATATCAGCAGATTATAAACGTGAAAGTAGCACCATGATGAGATACTCAGGAGTAACAATATATATGTGAGATGATATTTACACACTAAGACAAAAACACTGAATGTTTAAAAATAAATAAAAGTATCCTTATTAATTAAGGAATTAAATGTGCTTTTAGCTCCTATTAAATATCTGGCTTTATCAATGAGTTTGTCCTTTTATGTCACTATTCAAGTCATCTAATTACTTTATTACTTTATCGCTAGAATTTATGGCTGTACTTGTTTAGGCTTCACAAACTATCTACCAGTGAGCACCGAGTACTTCAATCATTTCACAGAATAAGAAAGAAGATATCAATTTAGCCATCATATTTAGATCCAATGTTGAATAAATAAAATTGCTTTTGAAGTAAAATATCATCACATTTAGTTCAATGGTAAAATTAACCCTATATTTCTAGTGTGTCAGTCACTCAAAATGCAGTGATATATTTGAAACATCAGCTTAGAATGAGGAATAATTTTCTCAGATTCTAGTAGGTTACCAAATAAGGTATCTTATCAAACAAGCTAAAAAATGAATAGAGATAAAGAAGAAATTATTAGCCATATGGGCCTCATTTCCTCTCATGTATTCATCCATTTATTTATTTATTTATTCATTCATTCATTCATTCATTCATTTATTTATATTAACTTCATCCACAGAAAGTGTGTGGAGGTCAAATACTTGTGAGAGTTTGTTTCTGTCTTCCAACGTGACATGGGTGTGGGGACCTCACTGGCTCTTCAGGTTGGTGACAAGCCATCTCAGTCCAAGCATTTATTCCCTTGTATCACTTATATTTCATTTTCATCTTATTTCATTAGTGAAGATCAAAGTCCATAACCCTGTGAGATTCTCTATTTTACAAAAAGAGAAACTTGACTAGCACATTTTTCTGCTATTTAGTTACATGTCCCTTTTACATGAAGCCATACTTCTGTATTTCTGAGAACCTATCTATTAACATTTATAGTAATGTTGCTTTTTATCATCATTCACTAATAGACCAGAGCAGTCCAACTCCTATCACCTCTGTAATGCATCCTACTCAGCAATAACATTAGGCAGAGTCTACTTGATTGCTAAGCAGTGGCAAGTTTTTCCTTATCTAAAAGACCTCCTTATTAATTATGCTTAATTTTAGATGAAAAAAACTGAAGAAAAACTTATGTAATATCAGAAAGTAAACATAATACAACATGTAACTCTATCTATATTTTTCCTTATCTAAAAGACCTCCTGTATTAATTATGCTTAATTTTAGATGAAGAAACTGAAGGAAAACTTATGTAATATCAGAAAGTAAACATAATACAACATGAAACTATATCTGTATCACATAACCATCTGGATAACACTACTTTCCATATTTCTATATTTCCTTTGAGTCAATTAATTTCTGAATGCATATACAAGGCAATATAAAACACAATAATCTATGTTCAATTTCAGTGATAGACTAAAGTGAACTTATACAGACAATATGATTGGGAGCTTTAGATGAATTTTAAACCAGGAACATAGCTGCTATGGCAAGAGATAACACTCAAAGACCTGCTATGTCTATGTGTTCCAGATGGAATGCAGACATACAACACACCTTTAATCCCTCTTCAATACAGACATGCCTTTAGTATACAACTTTAATCTCAAACAATGAAAGTGAAAGTTACTAAAAAGCAACCATGTTTGAAAATGGCATCTAGTTGAGGGACAGACAAAGTGACAAATCAGAGAAAGATTTGACAGAATGAGTCAGAGATAGGATATGCCCAACTCCCATGAGAACAGATAGTAAATAGAGACTTCTAGAGAACAGAGCAAGAGAGAGAGAGAGAGAGAGAGAGAGAGAGAGAGAGAGAGAGAGCAGTGAGCAGCAGCTTTTACTAAGACAATCTTAAAAAGACAGGTTGCAGAGAAAACAAGCTGGACACAGGTTAAGATAGACTAAGCCACAGAGTGAGAAGATTAGAACATATTGTCAAAGCTAGTAAGAGGGCAAGCAGAGCAATTCATCGAGAAGTTGAGAGAAGCCAGTTTGAATCAGTCATCTTGGAGAGGAGTTTTGAGCCAGAACAGCTGAGTTGAACCAGCTAGCTACAGTTCAGAAATAATTAGAAAGGGCAAGCTTATTCAGCAGTAAACCCTTGAGATTACAATTACATCTGGCAAATAAAAGTTATTTTTACAACTCTAACAGTCTTTATGTAATAGTATAATTGTTGATGCCTCACTGCTAATGATAATAAATGAATCCTTCATATATTTTTTTACATATTTATATATTTTAGTATTTATATAGAAACAATAGAACTTGATACCAGTTTCAAAGGAAGTCAGTGATTAACTGTCAGGATGAAATAATGATGCTGATAGTGGAAATTGTCATACAAATGATTGCCTCTAACACACATAAGCTTGCAGCTAAAGCCAATAAAACGTAACAACTATTTTATTTTCAATACATTACTATACAGTTATGCTCTGATATCTCATTCTGTAATTATAGCTCATATTTGAAAATGTGCTGAATAGCAAATGAATTAATATTTTGTGCCATAGAAATCTACATTATCAGGTTCTACAAAACTGGTGCTATGAACAGTTAAATGTTATAACACCTTTGATATGCTCAATACTAGATGGTATAAGAAAACAAAGTTCTTGGTTAAATGTCTAATTTACCATTGATGAAATCTTTTTATTAATGTAACATTCAAAACATGTATAATAGAAAGAACAAATATTTTTGGAGAAGGTTTGACTGAAATCCACTCCAGGGAACTAAATTTTCCCAGGAAAATTATAGAACTTATCAAGAATTTCTATATTATTTTATGTAAAATGGATGAAACATAGTGACAATACAAAACTTTAGAAATTGATGAATAATGAATCCTACAAATACATTTTGCTTCAAAGCATTTTCACAGTAATTATGATTTTTCTTTTATAATGGAGTAAGACACTAGGAAAAAAATATTATAAATCCAGAATATAAATTGACACATTTGAGTATAACAGAATGTCCCTTCCACTCTTTTTTAGCAGTTTTCTAGATGAACAACTTGGGAAAGCTGCTGATTCTGTATTTGTGAGCAGTATGGCAGTATAAGTGAAGTGGATATTTTTAGGAAGGAAGATTTAGTACTGCAACAGCTGGTTCAGGCTGTTCCCTTATCAGAAATAGTACTTCTAGACTATCAAAAGTAGAAATAGGAGCTTAAAATACAATTTTCACTCAAGCAAGAAAACACTACACCCGTTTTTCCTTCTTGAACTCCTTGCTGTATTCCACAATGTTACATATGGGCACATTTTGTTTTTTCCCTGCATGAGTTCTTGTAAGTTAATACAACAGGAATTAGCATTCAGATGCTGCACTCAATTTTGTGAACCTAGTGTTTAATCTTTGATTTTGAAATTTTCTTGGTATATTCTATTTGGTGCAGCTAAATACTAGAGTAGGTTACTACAAGTAATATAGACGTATTTGTTCCGGCTCTGAATTTGAGGAACTTCAACATGAAAATGCTGGTAAATGTGGTGTCTGATGAGGGATCTGCTCTGTATCTAAGACAGAAGTTTTTGCTTTGTTCCATGTGTCCACAAAGTCTGGAGAAGTCTCTGGAGGAGTCTCCTTGTTATGGCACAAATCTGTTTATGAGATGGGACCTGGTAAGTCCCCAAAAGCCATACCTCTTACTACTATGATTGTGCTTGTGAGGCTTCACATAGGAAGTTTTGGGAAACAGTATCCACAGAGCATATTTTAACATGCTACACTTAATGTTGGGGGAATAGTTAGTACTTTTGACTTATCTGCTAAGTAGGGCCCCCTATTACAGAAATTTAAAATACATATACACATATATACATATAATTATGTGTGAATGTGTGTGGCTGTGTGATTGTGTATGTAATCATGTACGTGTGTGTGTGTGTGTATGTGTGTGCAGGTGTCCATAGATGCTGGGGAAGGAGGTCAAATTCTCTGGATTTAAAGTTATAGCCTATAGAAAGCTACATGACATCAAGTTCTCTGCAAGAGAAGTATATGTTCTTAACCACTGATGTTTCTCAAACGTCTCAAGGATTTTGTAAACTCAGCAGAGCTTTTGAAGGATGTTTCCTGTTTAAGTAGAGTGAATTTGCAGAATTCATGTAAAATCTTGTAGGTCCAGAGTAAGAGACAGACAAGATGCTTCAGTGCGTAAAGGCACCTACCATCATGTCTGATGACCTGAATTTGATCCCTGGGAACCATATCATGGAAAAAAAAAAGAAAGAACTGAGTTCACAAAGTCGTTCTATAACACTTCTCTCACTTTAAACACACAAACACACACAGACACAGACACACACACACACACACACACACAAATGTGTGTATATATAAAGCACATATAGAAAAGCTATAAAAGATTTGTCTTTTGTTGCATATGTGGCATTTGGTTAGCAATACTGCTCATAATTTATACTGGGTGCTGTCTTTTAGACAAGTGTATGTTTAATGGAAATTGATATCTTCAAGATGAAAGCAGAGGAGCCTATATAAGAGTGTTTACATATGAATTGTGTGTATTTACATAAGAGCACTGAGTGTCCCTGGAAGGACTGCATTCAGATGAAAATTTAAGTGAGAATGCTGCTTTTATGAGTTGAAGCAAATATGAATCCCTTTATTGGATTCATTATTAAGCTGAGATTAGAGGAGGATAATCAGGGACCTCACTTTATGGAAGCGCGTACTTCTTAAGGATTTGTCACGACAGCTCAATTTTAGATTTTCCTTCCAGGCATATTTACTGATTTCAAGTTTGCAGTTTAAGCAGCTGATTGGACTCTTAGGTTTGCCCTGCAGGTCTCTGACAATATCAAAACAAGTTTCATAAGCAAAAAAATGATATGGCTAGTTTTGTTTTTGCTGACTAATGGACAGATGGTGCTCAGAACTTTTCCATTAAACATCTATGTGGAGTTTACTTGTGTGTAACAAACCCAGAGCAAATCTCAGCTATGAAGCACAAAACTGCAGAACTGAATTGTACCCTGCAGCAAACTCTAAGTGGTGAACAGGAATGTAAGTCTAGGTTATGACTGGGACTAGGAGGGAAATTCACACAGACTAGACAGTTCTGGCTTGTTAAACTGTTGTCTAGCTGTCTAATATTTGACATCCATGCTTATTGATGCATTCTTCACAATGACAAAGATATGGGCCCAGATTAAATAGCCATTAAGGGTGAAGTGGTAAGAGATGTGTCATACATTCACATTTAGCAAAATTACTCAGCTGTAGTCAAGTATTAATTTAGGCCCTTTGTAGGTAAATAGATGGAATTGGAGAGCATTATGCTAAGTGAAATAATCCAACCCCCCCAAAGGCAAATATGGCATCTGATCTCTAACAGGCAGGCTCTACACTTAAATTTAAGCACACATGTACACACAAACACACAAAGTGGGATCAGTTGATTAAGAACAACAAAAACACAATCACATATAGCTCTGTGTGGATGTGTATACCATGTGAAAATATAATATAATATAATATAATATAATATAATATAATATAATATAATATAATATAATATAATATAATATAATATATATAATATAATATTATATATATGTGTGTGTGTGTGTGTGTGTGTGTGTGTGTGTGTGTGTGTGTGTGCCTGTGTACCTGCCAGAGTATACCTATGAAAATGTTATCATGAAATCAATTATTTTATACTTTACAATAATACAATTTTAAAATAAGAAAATCAACTTCCTTCATTTAGGTGCTCTGCTGGGGAGTGCAGCAGTATTTTTACCCTACTAAGAGGGATCTGCTCTGTCTCCATGTTTTGAGACTCGTTTTCTTAATTCACGAATAATTCCAAGGCAGATGAGTTGTAAAGATGAATTGAAATGAAATAATGAAAACTCCCAGCCCTTTATGTTTACATTTATAATTTTAGTGTTGTTAAAAAGTAAAGGAAGAAAACTGCCACTTGGTGTCTTTAACTCAAAAGGGGGGCCTGATTTGCTCAGAGGAGTTTTAACATTTTCTGCTCTGCTCTCTGAAACAGAGGCCTTCCTCTCTACCCACTGAGAAGGACACAGTGCAGAAAAGGAATGAGGAATGTTTGCCTCACTCCTTTAAGGGGATCTATTGATTAAGAACAAGCTCAAAGCCACAATCAGATATTATCAATCTATCACCACAGGTTTTTGTCGTTTTCTTTTGTTACTGTTGTTGTTTATGGGGGAGGGTGTTTAGTTTTTAATGCCTTGCTATTTTCAGCGAATGGTCATAGACCTATCTACGACAACGTCCACACACACATCTGGTTCTGGATCAGGTGAATGAATGAGTTACTAAGAAATAATGATACATCTGGGAGTCAAAAAACCAGAGAGACAAATTACAATGTTTCCTTAACGATCAGCTAATTTTGAATAGGTTGTGAACACAGCATGTAAGCAGATTGATTATATAGTTCTAAAAGACCTCAAAGCATGTTATTAACTTGGTTACAGGGAGGGTGAAAGTTTGATTTACAAAGACAAGCTTCAAATAGCATTTCTAAGAAAAACCATCCCCAAGGGCATGTGTTCTTCTAGTGGTCTATTGTTTAAGGATATCATATAATTAGTAATATTTTAATATATTAGAGGAAAACGTTTATGTTTGCTTAAACTGGTATTATCATAATGATTTTGGTCCCTTACCTAAGAATATCTATTAGAAGTAACTTGGGTCAAGAAATGAATGGAATCATCTACTTTTATCTTTGCTTTCTTCTGGATTTTCTAAGTGTGTCCTATTCATGTGGTTCTAGGAAGCCTAGGTTCCTGCTAGTACCCATAATTCTGTCTTGTAGTATCCTGTTCTTTCAATATCTTCCTACTGTGCATTGCTATTTGTGTTTTACAGAATGTACAATACTGTGATTTTATACAACCATTGGTGACATGGAATGGTGTACTTTCATAAATGAGAAGCTAGATGTTGAATTAGGCAATCAAGTTGGATCTTTCTAGCAGCTTCTAAAGAGTAAAATGTGGTTGGAATGTAGAGCCCATTGAAGAACAGACAATATTCTAAAAGCGAGTATGGTATAATAGAAGTTTGGATATAATAAATAATGACATCACATACTAGCTCAAGCTTTTCCGTGATAAATCTGGACCAGTAGAGACTATTTTCTTTCATATAAAATGATGCTATTTGGAAAGTTGAATGAAGCGAAAGCAGTTCTCTCTGAATCTGTCATATACAAAATACATATTTAATAAACATAGTATCCTTTCTTGTGTTCTCTTCTACTGTATAACTGCTAAAAGATAAAAAAGTGCAGCTCATATGAAAAGTGTTAGAGAGTATATGGTGCTTATCATAGCCAGTGTGAGAATACAGATAAGATAAAGCTGGCATCTGTGTATCCCCTGTGGAAAATACAAAGCCATCACTCAAAGCAACATAGTACTCTTCTCTTCAACCGTGATGTCAGTGTTTGTTATCAGAGCGCTGATTTACTTAGTTGTTTATAAAGACAACAATGCTGTGCACATCACAGTCACATTCTGATCTAAGGAAAAGCAAACAAAAACAACAAAAACAAAACCAAAAAAATCACAAAAAACCAAAATACACACACACACACACACACACACAAAAGCAAAAGGCAAAACAAAACAAAATAACAACAACAAAAAACTTTTAATAAAAGTAATGAAAGTAATCATTCTCACAGAAAACTAAGGGGCAGAGACCTCTCTGATCATAAAACGCTTCTCTGTCTTCTACTTTTGGGTTTTCAGTTTGAACAAGTCTGTTTGATCAACCTCTGAATTCTGCAGCTACCAAGTGGCCAGCATCACATGGCCACTTACTGAAAGCATAGGTCTTTCAATAGGTCACTTGCTTTTCACCTTCGAAGCAGAAGGTCAAGTTTGATGTTATATATAGTCTGGTGTTCATAGGAGCAATCAAAATAATAGCTGCTTTCTTCCTGAGAATGATTTAGTAAGAATCATTTTTTCATTGTATATTTTCATCCATTTCTAAGTGGTGAGAATCACTGTGTATTTCTAAAAAAGAACCCTCTGTCTACTCAAGCCTTCTCTTGATTCTTGGCTGTATTCTGATCTGAGTGTTACAACATCTTTGTGACTCCTACTCACTTGACCAAATGATCATGGAATCTATAACTACATGGAATGTGTATTCTGATGCCTACTTTTGCCCTTTTAAATTCTTCTCAAAATAACCGATATTTTGAGTCAGGTATTGTGTTGAAGGATGAAGTCTGAAGTCCTTTACCACCTATATTTTCTACATTTTCGTATTTCTCAGATATGTTAACAAACTAACCCTCAGTTGTCCCATGGAGGGCCAACTCTCTTCCTGGCAGCCACCGCTTTACTGGTTACAGCAAATATTACTAAGGGAAACTGTTCTCACCCAGAATTAGCAGTTCTCTTTACCTTTGATCGAATCTTATTGGATTCCATGCGCTTAGTACACAGGTCTCTTTTGTTCTTGTACTACTACAGAAATTATGGAATGAAAATAATTTTAAAGAAACAATCTCTAACTTACAGTGGCTTGACTTCAAAAGACTATTTATAGAAACAATATACACACAGCAGAGAATATTTTTAATAAGTTCTTTTTTAAGGCTTGCAATACGCAGGCAGCTGCTCTCTTTCACTGCTTGGCAATTGCAGCATGTGGCAGATCCCTGTGAGTCTCATGATTGTGAAGGTAAATAACCAACATGAGCTTGCTGGACTAAGAGGCTCCCAGAAATTAAGTATACTAAATGCTTCTTTTCACTTCAGTACATTCAACATGCACTAGATTCTCAGATTGAACTTGCTGTAAAATATATTTTTTTTCAGGATTCCCTCTCTTTGAATTTGTGCCTGCTTATTTGCATCTACAAAAATTATTCATGCTATAAACCAGTGAACCTTTGTAATCTTCAGTCTTAGCACTGAACCCTATGTGATTACATTAGTCTTTAGGCTGTATCAATCTGTGCAGTGAAGTTCAGTGGAAAGAAGATACAGTAAAGTTTGCCATATACCCTGCTAGCTGTTCCTTCTTGTTAGTTCAGTGTCAACACTGGACCACATTATGTTGTATATGCTGCCACATATTTTTGAAGCTAATTTTTGACAGCTGCTCTTATTAATGACATACACAAAAAAATAGAGTGGATGATAGCCTCATTGGAGATTTTGAGAAATGGTGCAGACATGTGCCATTTGGATATTTAAAATTGACAAATTCATTCTTAATGTATGCAGTACTTTAATAATAATAGTAACATATCATTATTTGGGCCAAGGGACATATATAAAATTAGCATTGCGATAGTAAGGAGGGCAAGGGTGATGGTTCAGTATCCCTGTACTAGCCAATTTAACCCTTTCAAGTTAAGAGATTTTCTTATAAACACTATATTAATGATATGCTACTTTATTAGAATGGGTGAAATATATTTATTATATTTATATATTAAATAGTAAGAAGTTTAAGAGCATTATTTATTGCTAGTTTTCTTCTGCCATGGTGACATACCTCAGAAAACATGACATCTTCGATTTTTCTAAACGACATTTGAAATAAAATTATCTGCTATTAGTTGTAGTTGTATTTCTCGAAGTCTATTTGTCTTAAGGCTGAAATGTGATCAGCTACTTCTAAATGTTAGACTTTCTCAGTGTACACTCACTTACCAAGTGGATAATTTACTATGCGCAACTTAATAATATAATTGGTATATGGAGTGAGCATTATGTAATTTAATACTATATGTGTGTTTGTGTGTGTAGATTTGCATTCTTGTATAAAATTTATTAACATAAAATGCTGTTGTGTAAGGCAGCTATCTAGTCACATGGTTCAAAATTATAGATGGTTCTATACACATTCCTTAGGCAAATAAAGAAGTTGCAAATCATAAATCATGAGATTAGTTATTCAAGTAATTGCAAATGTAGCAACAAAACTGTTGAAATAGCTACACTGAAAACCTTAAACCAAGATTTTAAATACAATGAAAATAAGAAATCAATGGTATTAACATATGATCTCTTATCAAGAAATGAAAATGTAGAAAATGAACTTCCAGAATGACTACATAAAGAAAGGGTTTTAGAAGTCAGTGATAAAAAAGGATGCACGCAGTTGAGACCCCCCCCCCCATACAGTCTTTGAAAGTCTCTTCAAAACATAGAGGACTAAAGTGATGTGATCATGGGAAAAAATACACTAGGGCTGTGTCTTAGACTTTTCGAATGTGAAGATGATAATGTGAACCTATCAGAAACAACGTAACATCAAAAATTTTACTTGTTAGATAGAACAGTAAGTTCCTTGTTAAATTAATAAAAAATGCAAAAGAAGAAGGAGGAGGAGGAGGAGGAGGAGGAGGAGGAGGAGGAGGAGGAGGAGAAGAAGAAGAAGAAGAAGAAGAAGAAGAAGAAGAAGAAGAAGAAGAAGAAGAAGAAGAAGAAGAAGAAGAAGAAGAAGAAGAAGAAGAAGAAGAAAACGTGAATGAAGTTATCTTACACAGAAATTTGCTCCAGGCAGAGGCAGGAGGATCTAGGGTTCCAGGACTGCCTGGATGCAGTCAGTTCTAAGTACGGCAAGGTGCTAAGATCAACCCTACTTCAAAATGTCAGATAAATAAACAGATAGATTGCAATTTGAATCTATTTGAATGAAAGTCTAGAATAAGACATCTTTACTAGTAAATTTTATCACACATTAGGTAAAAATAATATTTTTAGTTAATTATTTTAAATACATACAATTTTTACAAGTGTATTTCAAGTTTCTGATATAGAAATACCAATTGTTAAATATATTATATATAAATTTGAACAGAAACCAGTTGTAGAATTATATTCATTTGAACAATAGGTGCAAAATCCTATGTAAAATAGCTTCATATCAGTATAACCAATACACAAAACTATACTTTCCACACATTTAAGTATTATTGAAGGAATGTTTATTCAATGTTTAATGATAAATGTTTGGTTGATTAAAATTTCAAAAGTCTATTGAATTTATTGTAAGGATCAATTAAAGGAATAATTAAATTCTAATGGTTGCATAAATATTGACAAAAGCCAATACTTATTTATGATGAAAGTGGTAGTAGTTTCACTTGAAAATGTATATACATAAGTCCAAAAATTTTGTTGAAAGCTTAAGAAAGATATTAGTTTTATTTTTGCAAAATACTTGTATAGTTTTCAGTAAAGATAATAATGATTTCATAATTTTTAACATTGTATAATAGTTATGAAAATATGAATGCTAGAAGAAACTAGAGGAAACTTAAATAAAGGTTTTATGTAGAAATTTTCTAAATCTAAAATTATTTTAAATAATAAATTTAGGATTTTTAAGTAACTATTATTTTATTTTATTGTTTGACAGTTTTAAATTTGTTTATTTTTTAAAAAGTGCAATGTTGCATTTGGTAGTTCAGAATTAAAGTCCCAGTTCTCAAAAAATCTGAGAAAGGAGGACTGCATGCTATTTGAGGATAGCTTGGGATACATAGTGGGTTCAAGGTAGCCTGACCTCCAGTGTCTGACCTTGTCTCAACAATAAAAATATAAGTAAATGTGCCAATGGTAAAAGAGTATATCAAAGTCATAAAAATTAAGTAGATACAATGTTTGAGTGGAGGGATAATATTTACACTCATAAAACAGAAAGTGCATGCAAAAAATTACAAGCTTAAGAAGATTTTCTAATACTAAACTTGGGTATGGCAAGAATAGTAAATAAGCAGTCGAAATGAAAGGGACATTTTCCTGATGTTGATGTCAACACAATTTTAGTAAGCTGTCACTCCACATTGTTTCTGAATAGCTCTAGTCAATAAGACATCCTGCTGTGGGCATTGCCCTGTTATTCCTGAAATAAACTCTACTGAAAAAAAATGCAGACCTGTCACATGACAAGCATTTGCCTTCCTGATTATAACATTAGCAGCCTTTACAACAATGTCATTACATAAACAACAAGAAAAAATTGAAAAATTAGAAAATTAAGATATTCCTCTGAGGTTAATAACACTGCCCTGACTACTGTCTTAAAACAATAACTAATGAGCAAAGAGTACTTGTGTTGTCTCTGTTAAACTTTTCCATGCATTCCTACTGAATGCATTAGACGTTGTCATGGGTTGTCAAGTTTTTCTTTCTATTACCATCTTTTAATTCTAATGATATTTTTGTAATTCATAAATTCAATCTATGGCTATTCACATTATCAATAGCTTATTTTATTTAGTTAGAGTTGAGGTACCGTAACAGATAAAAAACCCTTTTGTCATATTATACCTTATGAGCCCAGTTATAATATTCATATTTTAACATTGAGGAAAGTAGCACATGGAATGACTAGTAACAGGGCTTTACCCTAAAAATAATAAATGTTTAAATATTTCATAGATTAGATAATGTATTCTTCAGAATGTCATGTGATATTTAAGCAATCACTATGATCATAATTATTATCAAATAATATTGTATACCATTCCTCATTTTGTAGTAAAGGAGTCACAGTGCTTTTTTTAATTAAGTACTGTTTTATTCAATTTCTTCTTCAACAGTTGTTACTTTTTTGTATCTTTTATATTCCTTCTGAGATTATTCACATGTATTGAGTAGTTACATAACTGGCTGATATTACTTTCATAAATGAATTTGACTTTTCCACTGCTCAATCTTATTAGTTATTGCTGTTGCAAAGAAAAATTACCAATTTGTATTGAATGGCTTTTACAATGACTGTAGGATTATTTAAATAAAATGTACTATTTATTTTTCAGGGAAAATACTTCAATTTAAGTATGCCAAAAACTTTCTCTATTCAATTTTATTTTTGCAATTCATATGTAAGATAAGATCAAGGAATTTCAACTGCATAAGAATTTGAAACAAGGAATTACTTTTAAATATACTCAAGGATACTCATTCTTCAAATGAGTGAAAGATAATTGTAATCTGTGCTATGGTTTTTAAAAATGTCATTCTAAAGTATTGAAATCTTACATTTTGATCCTTTAGACTATTAGTGTATTAGAGAGAAAGAGTGTGCATGTGTGTCTGTATTTAAATAAACAGGAAATAAAATAATGGGGGAAAAGAACAAATCCAACAGCACTAATATAGTACTCATATCGAGACAAGATTAGGAACAAGTAGATGGATAAATGAAACTATGTAAAGACCAAGAAAAGTCTAATATCTCCATGCCCCAAAGGAAGGTCTCTGAAGAAATTTATATGTATCTCAAGCTTGAATTTGAGTTTCTAAGATGAGAACTGAGAAACAGTAACCTTCTGATGTCTAAACTGCCATGTCTCTATACTTTAATTAAGGATGAGCCTCAAAACTAATAGAAACATTTTTTTATAATTTAATTTCATAACTTTATTATACACATATATTTCAAGAATAGTTTAGTCTCTTGGTTAATTTTTAATAAAGATGAAGAAAACCATATGTAGTAACGATATACAGTTTGATGGGGGTAAACCATATAGGATATTTCATTTTGTCTACAGACACTAAATAAGCTACTAAATAAAAAGCTTAGCTCTGGGAGCTAGTAAGATAGTTCAGTAGCCTAACAAATTGAGTTAGATTACAGTAACACACAAAGAAAGGAGAAAACTGATTTTCCAAAATTTGCTCCCGGACCTATACAGTCATAGACACAGACACCAGCACACTTATATACTGTGTCTAGCATACATTCATCAGTATATACAAAATAAAAATAAATAATAAATAGATAATGAATAAGTAAATAATCTTTATAAATCAACTTGAAATGTCATATATTGATTTAGTAGCTCCAATGAAATTCTAAACTTCTTAGCACAAAAATAAATTAAATCCTTTTGAATCATAAGAAACGGTAGGACAACTTGAGTCAGTGGGCATGGGACCCTCAGGTTCTTTTAGCTTAAAAGTACTTCTTTCCTGAAGAAAACTTATATGTTAAAAGTATGAAATTTACAGTACTATTATATTTTTAAATGGATTTAAAAACACTGTTGATATTCTAATGCTCATATTCAGAATTGGATTTTTGAACCCAAATGTTGAAAAATACTGTTCTTAATGGAACACAGTTCTGAGGATTTCTGTCACTCTGTGCATACATCTTAAACCATTTTCATTCAATTCATGGTCTATTAAAACAAGTTTTAATATAGACAAAACCAGCAAAAGTCACTGGTTGATAACAGTGCGACAAAGGCAAACAAAACTCTATTTTGCATTAGAGCTCTGAGGGGTCCAGTTAGTTGTTGTTGTTCTTCCTATGGGGTTGCAATCCCCTTCATCTCCTTCAGCCCTTCCCCTAACACTTCCATTGGGATCTCCAGGCTCAGCCCAAGGGTTGGCTGTGAGTATCTGCATCTGTATTATTCAGATGCTTGCAGAGCCTCTCAGAGGACAGCCATGCCAGGCTCCAGTCAGCAAGCACTTCTTGACATCAGCAATAGTTTAAGGGTTTGGTGTCTGCAGATGAAATGGATCACACCGTGGGGCAGGCTCTGGATGGCGTTTACTTCAGCCTGATTTCTTAATTAATACATTACAATAAGCTGATATGGGGTTTAAGGGATAGTAGAAAAAGCACAAGGCATGTTAGAAATCCTATGCAGAATCACTTCTCAGCTGCTTCCACCGGAGGACATCACAGTTGAAAACAACTGGAAAACTCTAAAGTGTGCAGTCTGTATGGACTATCATATAAAATGTCAACATGCTTTTACTACACTTAACATGTTTTATTTGAAATATCATCATAGTTCAAGCAAATATAAAAGAAAATATAGAAGAAAAGCAGACAAATAATCAAATGATTCCAACTTAATTCAAAAATGGAAAACTGCTTTCAAAGAACAGAGCAAGCATGTACAAAACAGGTACAAATTCTATCCAAGCACTGGGTCGAGTGGAATAAAAGTCCTAATCATATGATTTTCAAGCAGTAAAGCTAATCTAAAACAAACTACATTTTCTTATCACACAAGTGCACAAGACATTTTAATTTAGTTATGTGTTATACTTTGAGGTAGGAGATAGAGACAAGTATCTCAAACAATCTCTAGGGTTTTATCCAAAACAAAAGGTTGGTGAAAATTGTACACTAATGATATTTTTTTTTCTTGCTCAAATCCATTAAAAATGCACTCAAAGACATGCTGTTTTCATGCCTCAGACATTGAATTTTAAATCTTATTTCTGAAAGGCCCTGGTTTTCAAATCCAGGTTAATAGATATCTCTCATCATTTTTGTTTGTTTGTTTTTTTAGGGACAATTTTACTAGATGCATTGCTCATGAGAAAATAACTCTGTGTTTCTTTAGGTTCTTTTGTCAAGACAGGTTTTCCCTGTTTAACAGAGTCTTGGATGTCCTGGACTTGCTTTGTAGGCCAGGCTGGCCTCAAACTCACAGAGATCCACCTGCCTCTGATTCCTGAATGCTGGGATTACATGCAAACACCACCATGTCTGGCAGTTGTTCATTTTTGTTAACTGAAAATTGAACTCTATTTTATTTTGTCTGGAGATGAAATGATATATTGTTTACTTTCAGGACAGACTAAATGGACATCTTATGAAGGGCTCAGATTTTAGACACTGTACTCCTACTTTCTTGGAATGGGAACAGAATACAGAATAATATTCTGACTAATAGGTCCTCAGCATTGAAAAAATTCCCAGCCAAAGTTATGTATTTTTATCTCTTATAACTCTTTTTCTGTTAAAATACTAACGTAAGAACTAGAGACTTGCTTCCGGTTTCCATCTGTGGCGGGAGACCTCTGCCTGGGCCACCAGGGCTCCATAGCCAAATAGTGCCAGGAGAAAGCTAGACTCCCAGGGGTATGGGCAAGCCTGTCTGCTCAGAGGGACCCACCTGGAATCCCCAGGACACAGGGACTTAGGAGTAGTCTTCTGGTTTCTTTCGGTGGCTGGGGAGCAGATCCTGTGACACAGGGCTCCATACTCAAATAGTGCCAGGAGAGAGCTGGTACCCCCGGAGTGCTGACACACCTTCAAGGACAGGCAAGACCACCACTTCTGTTCAAATTCACTGGATCAAGAGGGGCCCTTGCAGAGGCATCAGGACACAGGAACCAAGGGATAGCTGGGGACTAGATCCTTCTGGTTTCTGTCTGCACCCCAGAGGTGACCCTGTACCACAGATCTCCAAACCCAAATTCCTCTAAGAGAGAACTGGTCTTCAAGGCATAGTGACACCAAGGCTTGCAGGAAGGGCAAGCCACAGTCAGAGAGAGTAAGACCAGCTAACACCAGAGATAACCAGATGGGGAAAGGCAAGTGCAAGAACATAAGGAACAGAAACCAAGGCTACTTGGCATCATCAGAACCAGCTCTCCCACCACAGCAAGCCCTGCATACCCCAACATACCAGAAAAGCATGACTCAGATTTAAAATCACACCTCATGATGATGATAGAAGATTTTAAGAAGAAAATAAACTCCCTTAAAGAAATACAAGAGAACACAGGTAAGCAACTAGAAGCCCTTAAAGAGGAAACACAAAAATCCATTAAAGAATTAAAGGAAAATACAATCAAATGGGTGGAATTATAGGAAAACACAATCAAACAGAAAAAGGAAATGAACAAAACCATCCAGGAACTAAAAATAGAAATAGAAACAATAAAGAAATCAAAAAGGGAGATAACCCTGGAGTTAGAAAACATAGGAAAGAGATCAGGAGTAATAGATGCAAGCATCACCAACAGAATACAAGAGATAGAAGAGAGAATCTCAGGTGCGGAAGATACCATATAAAACATTGACGCAACAGTCAAAGAAAACGCCAAATGCAAAAAGCTCCTAACACAAAACATCCAGGATATCTAGGATACAATGAGAAAACAGAACCTGAGGATGATAGGTATAGAAGAGAGTGAAGATTCCCAACTTCAAGGACCAGTAAATACCTTCAACAAAATTATAGAAGAAAACTTCATACTCATCAAAGGAAAAATCTACCAAGAAGAACTCTCAATTCTAAACATCTATGCCCTAAATGCAAGGATACCAACATTCATAGAAGAAACTTTACTAAAGCTCAAAGCCCACATTGCACCTCACACAATAATACTGGAAGACTTCAACACCCCACTCTCATCAATGGACAGACCATGGAAACACAAATTAAATAGAGACACAGTGAAACTAACAGAAGTTATGGACCAAATGGATTTAACAGATATCCCTAGAACATTTTATCCTAAATCAAAAGAATATACCTTCTTCTCAGCACCTCATGGTACCTTCTCCAAAACTGATCATATAATTGGTCACAAAACAAACCTCAACAGATATAAGAAAATTAAAATATTCTCAAGCCTTCTCTCAGATCACTACAGATTAAGGCTGGTCTTCAATGACATCAATAACAACAGAAAGCCCACATACACATGGAAGCCGAACAACGCTCTACTCAATGATAACTTGGTCAAGGAAGAAATAAAGAAAGAAATTAAAGACTTCCTAGAATTTAATGAAAATGAAGTACAACATAGCCAAACCTATGGGACACAATGAAAGCAGTGTTAAGAGGAAAACTCATAACTCTGAGTGCCTCTCAAAAGAAACTGGAGAGAGCATATACTAGCAGCTTAACAGCACACCTGAAAACTCTAGAATAAAAAGATGCTAATGCACCCAAGAGGAGTAGAAGGCAGGAAATAATCAAATTAAGGGCTAAAATCAACCAAGTAGAAACTAAAAGAACTATACAAATAATCAACAAAACCAGCAGCTGGTTCTTCGAGAAAATCAACAAGATAGATAAACCCTTAGCCAGAATAACAAGAGGGCACAGAGACAGTATTCAAATGTACAAAATCAGAAATGAAAAGGGAGACATAACAACAGATTCCGAGGAAATTCAAAAAATCATCAGATTCTACTACAAAAGCGTATACTCAACAAATTGGAAAATCTGGATGAAATGGACAAGTTTCTAGACAGATACCAAAGACCAAAGTTAAGTCAGGGTAAGATAAACCATCTAAACAGTTCCATAACCCCTAAAGAAATAGAAGTCATTAAAAGTCTCCCAACCAAAAAAAAAACAAAAACAAAAACCAGAACCAGATGGGTTCAGTGCAGAATTCTATCAAACCTTCAAAGATGACCTAATACCAATACTCTTCAATCTATTCCACAAAACAGAAACAGAAGGAACATTACCCAATTCATTCTATTAGGCCACAGTTACATGGATACCAAAACCTCACAAAGCCCCAACAACAAAAGAAAACTTCAGACCAATTTTCCTTAGGAATGTTGATGCAAAAATGCTCAATAAAATTCTCACAAACCAAATCCAAGAACACATCAAAATGATCATTCACCATGATCAAGTAGACTTCATCCCAGGGATGCAGGGATGCTTCAATACCCAGAAATCCATCATTGTAACCACTACATAAACAAACTCAAAGAAAAAAACCACATGGTCATTTCATTAGATGCTGAAAAATCATTAGACAAAATTCAATGTCCTTCATGATAAAAGTCTTGGAAAGATCAGGAATTCAAGGCCCATACCTAAACATAATAAAAGCAATATACAGCAAACCAGTGGCCAACATCAAACTAAATGGAGAGAAACTTGAAGCAATCACACTAAAATCAGGGACTAGACAAGGCTGCCCCCTTTCTCCCTATCTATTCAATATAGTACTTGAAGTTCTAGCTAGATCAATTAGACAATGAAAGAAGGTCAAAGGGATACAAATTGGAAAGGAAAAAAATCAAAATATCACTATTTGCAGATGATATGATGGTATACTTAAGTGACCAGAAAAACTCCACCATAGATCTGCTTCAGCTGATAAACAACTTCAGCAAAGTGGCTGGATACAAAATTAACTCAAGAAAATCAGTAGCCTTCCTATACTCAAAGGATAAACAAGCTGATAAAGAAATTAGGAAAATGACTCCCTTCACAATTGTCACAAACAGTATAAAGTATCTTGGTGTGACTCTAACCAAACAAGTGAAAGATCTGTATGACAAGAACTTCAAGTCTCTGAAGAAAGAAATCGAAGAAGACCTCAGAAGATGGAAAGATCTCCCATGCTCATGGATTGGCAGGATTAATATAGTAAAAATGGCCATCCTGCCGAAAGCAATCTACAGATTCAATTCAAACCCCATCAGAACTCCAACTCAATTCTTCATAGACTTAGAAAGAGCAATTCTCAAATTCATATGGAATTACAA
>CM052701.1:111609764-111667624 GCA_028551405.1 Uromys caudimaculatus
CTACATGTAGAAGAATGGGAATTGATCCATTCCTATCTCCCTGTACAAAGTTCAAGTCCAAGTGGATCAAGGAACTCCACATAAAACTAGATACACTGAATCTAATAGAAGAGAATGTGGGGGAAAGTCTCGAACACATGGACACAGGGGAAAAGTTCCTGTACAGAGCACCAATGGCTTATGCTCTAAGATCAAGAATCAACAAATGGGACCTCATGAAATTACAAAGCTTCTGTAAGGCAAAGGACATTGCAAATGGGACAAAATGGCAACCGACAGATTGGGAAAAGATCTTTACCAATCCTACATCAGATATAGGGCTAATATTCAATACATACAAAGAACTCAAGAAGTTAGAATCCAGAGATCCAAATAACTCTGTCAAAAAATGGGGAACAAAGCTAAACAGAGAATTCTCAACTGAGGAAACTCATAGGGCTGAGAAGCACCTAAAGAAATGTTCAACATCCTTAGTTATCAGGGAAATGCAAACCAAAACAACCCTGAGATTCCACCTCACACCAGTCAGAATGGCTAAGATCAAAAACTCAGGTGACAGCAGATGCTGGTGAGGATGTGAAGAAAGAGAAACACTCCTCCATTGCTGGTGGGATTGCAAGCTGAGACAACCTCTCTGGAAATCAGTTTGGTGGACCCACAAAAAATGAGCATAATACTACCTGAGGATCCTGCTATTCCACTCCTGGGTATATACCCAGAAGATGCTCCAACACATAATAAAGACACATGCTCTACTATGTTTATAGCAGCCATATTTATAATAGCCAGAAGCTGGAAACAACCCAGATGTCCCTTAACAGAGGAATGAATACAGAAAATGTGGTACATTTACACAATGGAATACTACTCAGCTTTTAAAAACAATGACTTCATGAAATTCGCAGACAAATGGATGGAACTTGAAAATATCATCCTAAGCGAGGTAACTCAGTCACAAAAGAATGAACAGGGTATGTACTCACTGGTAAGTGGTTATTAGCCCAAAAGTTTGGAATACCCAAGATTCACTTCACAGCAACCATTGGGCTGTATGTGAGGTCCAGATCGAGGAGTTGGAGAAGGGACTTAAAGAGCTGAGGGAGTTTGTAGCCCCATGGAGGGAGCCACAGTGTCAACTAGCCTAACCTCCTGATGTTCCTGGAGACTGGATCACCATGCAAAGATTACACTTGGAGGGACCCATGGTGCTGGGCACATATCTGGCAGAGGAGGGTCTTGTTACCTATCCGGGGGAGGAGAGGCCTTTGGGCCTGAGGGATATCCCAATATAGGCGAATGCCAAAGAGGGAAGATGATGGTGGGTGGGTGGGGTAATACCCTCATAGAGGCAGGGGGAGGTGGGAGGGGATAGGGGGTTCCAAAGGGGAGATCTTGAAAGGGGGAAACATTTGGAATGTAAATAAAGTATCAAAAAAATTAAAACAGTGAGGATTAGGAAACAGCTACTGATGTCGTGGGTATCCACATCATGACAGAATCAATGGAGAAAACTCCAATTCTCCACTTCCAGCATTCCGTTCATAGTAATATATTCAATGAATGCTTTAGGAAGCTCCCTAAGTAGTTCATAACTGAGCCAACCCTCATAAAGAGGGAGTATATACATCTTAACAACTTAGAAGCCATATGTACAGTAGCTGTGATAGCAGAAACTAATTTTCCTCTAATGAAATGTCTCAGCCATGACTGTAAAAGAATTACTGTCTTTAAATCAGAAAAAAAAAAAAAAAAAGAACTAGGGAATTGAGCCCCACTGCCACTGATATGTGACTAGTAGAGGTAATTAACAGCTCAGTGGGTACACTTTTAGTGGCAATACTCACTTCCTCATTTTCTATTGAGGCACCACACTGAGTCTTTACAGCAAAAAAACAAAAAATGTTCTACAAGTTTTTTTGTGTATACTACATATGTGCTGTGAAGCTACCTGCCTTTTAGTAGCCACAGCAGGGAGCAGATCTCCTATTAGAAAGAAGTCCTCATAAGAGGCAGATAGATTTTATTTCTAAGAAACAACCTATATGCTATTAGTGTCCATGTAGCCAAAAAGGACATCTATTCTTATAATGTAATAATGAAGGGAATATGTTTCATAATTGGTTTTCCAAAGTGTTGTGCAGAAAACATAGTGGTGAAAGAATACACTTAATTTTCCATGTTGTTTAAAAAGCTTTAATGAATTTTCTAGTGCTAAATATCATTCTTACTGAAATAAATAATATTCCTATTTTATCATGTGAAATATGGGACAACAAAATAAGGAGGATTACTGTATCACAAACACAGAGCCCTAAAACATAGAAGAGTGTTCCCAAAAGAGAAACAAGGGCTAAAAATAGAATACTTATACATTAGGCTCCACTACCTGGGATACTTGAATCAGTAACCCAGGTAGATGGAGCAGGGCAGAAAGTGATTTAGATAGAACTAGAGATATAGAAATACAAGTGATAGATATATGATTGATAGGTAGAATTAGAGAGGGGGGAGACAGAGAGACAGAGAGACAGAAAAATAGATATAGGAGAGAGAGGGAGAGGGATTGATTGAATTAATGGGATCTTAAATTTGACTTAAGTCTGTCTACCATGCAGAAAATCAAGTCATACAGTATATATTTTAGTAGAGTATGTCTTAGCTTTTGGCTTCGATGACCATATCAATATTCACCAAAGGTCTACTGTATATCGTTGGGGATGTTACTCACAAGATTACTCTGAGATAGCAAGGCATACCTTTAAAATGTTGTCAGACTTAAATAAAAGATTGTTTAAAAACTTAAAATACTACTAGCCTGTGAAAGTTAGTATTTCCTGAGGTCATTTTTTTAAAAGCTGTGTTTCACAAAACATTGATGTAGTACTTCCAAAAGACAACAATTAAATATGGTCTCACTATTAATTCCAGTTACATGAATTCAAATATTTATTTATTTGGTACTTGGTAGCAAGACTCAAGGCAAGCTCTGGAAGTGCTTCATCCTAGTCTTTTTTACAGTGTACCTCATTTTCAGTCAGGCAAGTCAAATATAGTCTCTACAGTGGCAGATTCTGTGAATTCAAAGTCTGTAGTTTTGATATCCTATATCATAAGCCACATTAAGTGACTTTGCATTCATTTTGTATGTGTGGAAGAATTTTTATTATATAAAATATTCACAAAAAAGAAATAATATATATGTGTGTGTATATACATACATTTAAAATTAAAAAGCAAAAGAGTGAGTCTGTGTTAAAATAGACCCTTTAAAAGCAAATGCCTGCCATCTGTAGCAGGAGCACTTCACAAAACCCAGGGGTGTCTTCTTACCCAACTGTCAACACCAGGAAAAGTGCCAAGGGGACAGATGCTAAAACTGGAAAGTCTCATTGAGGGCGTGACATCAGAATCTTATAATTTCCCTCTAAAGAAGCATCGGCCTCCAAAACAAAACAGAGGATTCACGAGAAAAAAAAAAAAAAAAAGTGCCCTCCTAATGAAGAAAAGCCTCCATTTCACTCTTACACTACGAAGATTCTGTTAACAAAAATGAGCATACTGCTTCGTGGGATGTGGTGCAAAATCTGTATTTGAACAAGTTTCCAAGAAACTAAGAGGCATTTTTAAAAACATCATTGGCAACAACAAGGAACATATGATCAAGCAGGAAAATAATCACCGAAGCCGCTACTAAAAATAGTGTCCAATCGCAGTGTAGAATTGAAATGAAACAATAAGGAAATATCTCTCTATTTAACAATACAAGGGCAAGCACGGGGAGATGAAAACTGGTAACTCCCATGTAGAATGAAGCATTTGAAATGAAAAACAATCTATAATAGCATATTTTTATTAAGACTATAAATAGATATTCCTTATTAAGACCTCATTATGCATATATAAAACCTGTTAGGTTTGAATTTTCACTTTCATTCGATTTTTACCTTTATCAGAAAACATTTTTTGGTTGTAAGGTTGAACATCATAAGGCACACCATGTCTTTCACAGCAAGCTTACTCAAAATAGGGACCTGCTGACATTGCCTTCAGCTCCTAAAGAAAAGACTGCATATTGAAACAGTGGGCCAAGTAAGTCATAGGAGTGAGTGGCAGGCAGTGTGAGGACTGGGAACCTGGGAAGCAAGAGCAAGATGCACGGAATGGACACTCTTTAACTTCAATCTAGAAAGCAATCCTGCTGCTACCAAATCTCATTTTCAATATAAAGACAAGAACAGTTTTTTCAGCTTGAAAGGTTCAAGTTACATAAGTATTCATAAATGTATGTATCAAGATTTGCTTAAAAGTCATGGGGAACAAATAACACTAAGCTAACAAAGAAAACCAAAAATTATGAAACTCTAACTTCTTCTATAACCGAAAAAGAAAATTCTAGACTTTAAAAGAAATGGGGAAAAAAACCCTAGCTTTATTTGCTTGATACAGAATGTGTAAACACTATGAGCTCCCATGTTTGTTTCAGACGAGAATTCCCAGTGTTATGCATTCTGGTTTGTAGTCTATGTGATGATTCACAGAAAATCATATTATCATTGCTAGGCACTGGGTATAAGCCACTACAGAACGTGCTCCTGGGGGGATGAGGAGCTTTGAATATTGCCCCTTTCTCCCTTTTTAATATAGGAGTAAAAGCAAACTGTAATTACAAAGAACCTCAACAAATAAAAAGTGATGAAAGGAATGCCACGCAAGGGCATTTTATCCATTTCGCTTTCTCCTTTGCCTGGGAGAACTTTTTCTATTCACTTGTACGTCAGCTCAGTCAAAGGCAAATTGACCAGGAGTCCTTTTTACTTCCATCACCACTGATTCGCATGCTTTCTGCAGGGAAGAGAATTCATAAATATGCCCAGTGACACATGCTATATTAAAAATAAAGAGCAAAAGAAAATATTGTCTTATTTTCCGAATAGTGAAATAAAAGGAAAAAACACCCACAACTGTTAAATAATTTTTTGGCAGATACTGTCTGAACCAATATCCCCAGAACTCGCTTATACATTTTTTAACACTTTTCCAAATCTGTAATTAGAAGAATATCATCCCATTATTGGGCTCCTTTAATTTTCTGTTCAATGAAAACTTAAAAGTCAAAGAAAGAGATATCTCCTTGATAAGTGGCAAGAACTACACTCATCTGTGCATGTGATGAAACATATTTAAAATGCATTAGGAATTATGTTGTCATAGTAAAGCAGAAGTCATGAGTTCTCCAAAATAAATGACTTCAGAGACCTGGGTATTTAGCTAAGTTTTCAGTACCAGGTACGATCATGTGTGTGTGTGTGTGTGTGTGTGTGTGTGTGTGTGTGTGTGTGTGTGTGTGTGTGTGTGTGTGTGTGTTTGTGTGTCTGTGTGTCAGTGTGTATGTGTGTGTGTCTGTGTGTCTGTGTGCCAATGTGTATGTGTGTGTGTGTGTCTGTGTGTCTGTGTGTGTGTGCGCATGCGGGTGGGGAATCCAGAGGACACCAAGGGTCACAGTCACATCAATGCTTTGATAGCAACACAGTAGCATGAAGAATGAGAATGAATCCTTTTTCCCCCAGTGATAAGGAAGACAGTGATTGGCAAGAGATGGTAGAGAGTGGATAATAATTATTCAATTATTAAATAAGGAAAATATTAACTCATCACCCTTCCAAACTCAGTTCAGTATGTATATAAAAATGGAGTCTTAACTAAGAGTCCCAGGTAGATACAGAATGTGATTTTTTGTGAGAATAGATCATTGAAATAAAAGAAAAATCATTTTATCCAGCCTTGAGTATTCTAAATATTGGTACAGTGGAAGTCATATAAAAAACTGGTACATCTGCCTCGGAAGTAGTTTAAGATCATTTATATGGGTAATATTTGAACAACATAATATTACTTCATGCTGCATGATCTAACAAGCTCAACTACATTGACAAGTCTGAAACAGTGCCTGCCTGACGTCTCTAAAGATGTCACTTTTGAAATTTGGCATACCTGAAAGGGATAGAATTTTTAGACTATTTTTCTATTTATGCTTCATGGTTTACTCAGGGTACTATATTAACAGCAGTATATGATGCAAAAAATTGACTAATCTAAGACAATATTTAAAATGTGTACTAAAATTAGCCAGGAGATGTGGCTCAATAGGTAAAGGCAGCTTTTACAAACCTGATAACCTTAATTAGTTCACAGTGAGAAAATAAAATACCTGAAATGCATCCTCGTATTCCTATCTCCCCATGGAAGCCTGGCATTTCTGCACTTACACAGAAACATGTTTAAGCATGCACGGGGGCACACATGTGCACACACACACACACACACATGCACACACACACACAATCACACCAGACAGATTTAATAAAACACTTTCAAATAACATTAAAGAGTTATTTAGATGGATATCAGAAACTATAAGCATTGTTGTGCACTAAATATTTTCATACTCCTGTAGCTGTCAATGAGCTTCACTCTCTCCATGATTGAATGACTTGGAAATAGATTCAGATTTCCAAGTACTGCTTCAAACATTACAAAGCAGATTTAAAAGAAAACAACTTTTCATCTAGAACTAGTTTTGACCTGACATTGGGCAAAGCCTTAGACTATTTTATGCAATGATTTATAAATTATGAAATTTTCTACTTTGGCTAACGTGGACAAAAATTGCCTCTCAGACTTGGATTCTTCAGCTCATCTACTATGATCTTTTACAATGATCTGCTGCAAATAGTTTCCTCCTAAACGTTAGCTGAACCATGTCCGAGCTAAGACTGAACTTTGCCAGTTTCCATGGTTTTCTCTGTTGTAGTTTTTCCCTTTCTTGCATAACTTTCTATGACTTCTAGCCTCTTCTCTGGGCTACTGGTTTTCTTCCTCAATTCAAGAAAATCTCCAGACTCAACCTAGGCTCCTCCTTTCAATACTACTGTCTTAAAATATGCAAGAAGCTGGACAAATCAAAGGTCTTATTTGCCTGTTCCTTTTTCTTTTGAAAATCTTTGTTTGTTTGTTTGTTTATTTATTTATTTATTTATTTATTTATTTATTTATTTATTTATTTAATACTCCAGATTTTGTTCCCTTCCCGGTCCACCCTCTGACTATTCTACATCTCATCACTTGACTGTTTCTTGACATTTAGGTATCATCACTTCCTTATTTGACTCCCAATATTCTGAAAGTTAGTGTATCTTTGGGATTTTGATTTTTGGGTTTTTTTGAGGGGTTGTTTTTGTTTTTGTTTGCTTTTTGATTTATGAGTTTGGGTTTGAGGAAATACTAGGACTCTGTTTCTTCATCTTCACCACCATGAAAATTGCACAAACTAGAACTTGAAATTGAACTTTCACAAAATTTACTGTATCAAATTATATAGAGTTATGTTTGAAATTCATATCATATTTTTCTATGGAACTGGACATTCTTGCCACCCAAAAACAAATTTTCATTTTGTTTTTACACAAAAGAAATTGATATGGGAAAGCCAATAATGGTTTTCTCCAGAAAGTTTGATTTTTCTGCTTTAAATAATGAATTTTAAAAGCTGTCCATGAAATTTTGTAATAAAGGAAATATTAAATTTTAGAACAATTATCAGAATAGTTTCACATCCTACTTTTACCTTCAAGGTGGGCTTCTATACTTTTGAATGTGTGAGAACATTTTGTATTCACATAAAGAATAATTTTAATTAAATATTCCGAAATCCTTGGACTGAATGTCTCCTTGAAAACTGACAATGCCCTTTGTCATTATAACAATCAAAAAGTTGGACCTTTAAGAAAGTTGTATTTTGATTAGATTTCATGTAGATATTGGGATATACAAATCTCCTTTCTTTCATACACAAGGAGTTTCCAATTTCCGGCACTGTTTCTTGGAGACTGTCTTTTACTTCTCAGAGAAGTTTGCTTTTTACATTATATAGCAGTTAATGCAGAAGCCCACAACTGACTGAAGTACTTTAAATAAATACCTATTGAGCATTCAACTGCAAATGAGACATCTATATCATCCACTCAATAAAGTTCAGGATCAAGGAACAGTTAGGATGAAAGGCTGTTCCAGAGGTTGAGGAATACCACATAGAAAAATCTAAAGGTATCAGGACTGTTACACCCACATACTCAAAACAGCTGTAAGTTGCCTCCACAAGACCATGACAGTAATGTTCTAGCATGGAGCATGGAGAGAGGAGGAGTTCATCAACCCCTACCCTTAACTGGAGAGCTATTGAATGTTGATGGCGTCTAGGTGAGGGAGGGCCAGATTTGTTTAAAGAAGTTTCTCTAGAACAACGTAGGATATGTTCCAATGGATAAACCCCACACGCTGGAATGTATGGTAGCAGAAACTGAACTCACATACATACATACATACATACATACATACATACATACATACACAAAAAATAGGATGTGGGTCTGGAGGGGTCGGGGTTGGGCTATTATCAGGTAGATGGGGTAGGATTTAGGGTTAGGTGAAAGGGATTATATGTTATCTTTTTTCATTCCAATATATGCTTTTGACAGCTTAAAAAATATTAGGTTGCTGTTTGAATGGAGAGGAAATTCAAAGTAATCAAGAGTATGTACTCATCTTTTTGAGGACCTAACTTCAATTGCCAGCACTCACATCAAGCGTCTCATAATTGCTGTAATGCCAGCTCCATAGGAGCTCCACAGCTCTCACATGGCTGTAGCTGTATTTCTTGGTGGGTTCTTCTCTTTAATAAGTCTATGGGTCCATTTTTGTATGAGCTACATGTTTCTCTTAAGATGGCTCTCTAATATTACATGTGTTTAGATATTGTTATGCCTCACATATTGAACTTTTAGCTGAGTTCTGCCTTCTGTACTTCCAAATTAATTTAGGTATGTTTTTGTAGCGCTATAAAGAATGTGAGTAGAATTTTGATTTGGAGCAAGACTTTAATGTAAGGTATAATATTTTGAAATTGCTAAAGAAAGCATTTCAAGATAGGCAAGGAAATTCCAAACAAGACTCCAGTAGTGAGGTTGGAAGGATGGCTCACCAATGGGGCTGGAGAGATGGCACACTGTTTAGGGACACTGACCTCTCTTCCAGAGAATGAGTGTTCAAATCTCAACACCCACATGGCTGTAACTCCCATGTTGACTGTTTGCTGTAACTCCAAGATCTGATACTCTCACATAAACATAAATGGAAGCAAAATACCAATGCACAATAAAAGAAAACAAATTTTATAAATAAATAAGACTCCAGTAGCATTGGAAATCATCTGTAAAACTGACAAATGGAATTCATGAAATGAAGAAGCTGTACCACAAAGCAAACACTCACCAGTGTAAAAAGACTGCTGACAGATTGCGAGAATATCTTTCCTAAATATACCTCAGGCAGAGAACTAATATTCATAATATATAAAAAACTGTAAGAACTAAACATTGAAAACCACATCATTCAATCGTATTAGCAAATGAACTGAATGAACAGCTCCCAGAAGAAGAGACACAAATGGCTATGTAGTACCTTTAAAAAGATCCAGCATCTAGCCATGATGCTAGCCATGATGAAAGTACAAATGCAAACTACTTTAGGATCTCATGTTACCTGAGTAATGGCCCTTATCACAAAATAAAATGACAAATGCTGGAGAAATGTTAAGAGCAGAACACATATTTGATGGTAGCAGGAATGTCAAGCCGGGTTGTCATTGTGGAAGTCAGAATGGAGGTTCCTCACAAACCTGAATATAGAACTACCTTATGAGTCTTATAGAAATGGCTCTGTGGGTAATAAATAGTTCTTGCCATGCAAGCCTAAGGACTAAAAGTCTAGGCTCCAGCACCCGAGTAGTAAGTTGATCCTCACATGTCTATAACCCCAACATAATAGTGGGACAGCACTTGAGACAGAAGTGTCTGACCACTGGAGAGTGAGAGACCCTGTTGCAATAAAGAGTGATAGAGAAGGACACCAAATGTCCTCTTCAGGCCTTTGCACATAGACACAAAGCATGCCTACATGTGTGTCAATCCATCAGATGCTTATATATCAAATTGATATATACCCATACCCACAAAACAAAACAAAAACAAAAAACAAACAAACAAAAAAGCCCAGCTATTCAACTTTTGGTTATATTTCTATCTAAAGGATTCTAAGTTAAAAGACTTATATATCCATTTTCATGTATGTGTGAGTCAGAATAGGCAGAGAATGGAATCAACTCTAGTTGTCCACCAACAGATAAATGCATAAGGAAAATGTGTACACACTAGACATTCAGTTCTTTGCAGCTGTAAATAAGAAGGAGAACATATTTACAGGAAGATAAATCGTACTAGAAATCAAAAATTTAAACAAATTAAGCAAGTTGATCTCAACACAAGTCCTACATATTTTCTTTCGTAGATAGAGCATATTTTGTGGTTATATATTCATATATTATTTGCATATATTTGTCAGTCATGAAACTATAAGCAGGATAATGTAAGTGGAAGAAGAGGGATTGTGTGAGGTTGAAAGTAGAGAAGGTGATGCATTACATGTAATAAGAAAACCAAAATGGGAGCTAACAGGGAGCCAAAGGGGATAATCAGCTGAAGGGAGAAAGATGGGCGTGAGCATGGGGGGGCGATTAAGAACAAATGACTATGACAACTCTGAGTGAAAAATGCCCCTCTGAAACCCAATAATAAGGTAAGTAAAAAAAAAGAATAAGTATTGGCCAGGCAGTGGTGGCGCACGCCTTTAATCCCAGCACTTGGGAGGCAGAGGCAGACGGATTTCTGAGTTCGAGGCCAGCCTAGTCTACAGAGTGAGTTCCAGGACAGCCAGGACTACACAGAGAAACCATGTTTCGAAAAACCGAAAAAAAAAAAAAGGATTAAAACTAAACTTTTGAAAATAATAGTGTGAGTCTGAAGGCTCTGGTCCTGTGAATTGGCCATTGCCCATATCACAAATGTGAGTTTGTTAGAACCACAGCCTCCATTCTGTGTCTCACTCATGTTTACCTAATCTTCCATATAGGGTCATTCTTTTTGACCTCCCAGACTTCAAATCTATGAGCCAAATACAATTCTATTACTTACAAATTACATAATCTGGTGATTGTGTTATAGCAACAGAAACAGACTAAGACATCAGATAAAATTAAAATAATAAAATGTTTTACTAATGTTCATGTTTGCCTTAAAGTCTAGTAAAGAGGCTCTACATAATGAAACCTATTATCACCCTATGAGCCTGATAGTCCGATCGCATGAGATTTATGTGAACAATATGAACTAAGATATCCCTATCAGTGACCAGGCAACATGAGTTTAAAGCCCAACTAGCTAAAGCCACCATTGTTCCTTGACTGATCATAAATGGGATTTCTAAGTGGAGATCCTGAACATTATATGGTAAGAAGACCAAGTGGCTTTCTTGTCTCTCTTTGCTCTATTCACTCTCTCATATCTTTACTCCTCAACTTTCGGACATATCAACATTTCTGGTGGACTCAGAGTGTATAACAGCTGTTTACTGATCACCACGGCTAATTTTTGTTAATAAAAATGATAGTGATGTTTAGAAGACAAACTTGACTTTCTTTTTTAATTTTGTGTTTTTTTTATTGGTTATTTTATTTATTTACATTTCAAATGTTATCTTCTTTTCCAGTTTCCCTTCTACAAGCTCCCTCTTCCCTACCTCTGCCTCTTTTAGGGTGTTCCTCCAACCTACCATCCACTCCTGCCACAGCTGCCTAGTGTTCCCCTATCATGACCTCAACAGGACCAATGGGCTCCAGTCCCAGTGATGCCTGATAAGGCAATCCTCTGCTACATATTCAGCTGGAGCCATAGATACCCCGCCCCCCCTAATCTTTGGTTGCTTGATATTGTTGTTCTTCCTATGAGTTTGCAAACCCCTCCAGCTCCTATAGTCCTTGACCTAATCTCCCCATTGAATTCCCAGCACTCATTCCAATTTTTGCCTATGCACATCCACATTTATACTGGTCCAGATCTGGCAGAACCTCTCAGAGGACAGCTATACCAGGCTGCTGTCAGCACTTCTTGGCATCAGCAATAGTGTCTGGGCTTGGTGTCTGCAGATAGGATGGATCCCTAGGTGGTGCAGTTTCTGGATGGCCTTTCCTTCAGTCTCTGCTGCATTCTTTGTCCCTGCATTTCCTTTGGATAGGAGGAATTCTGGATTAATATTTTTGAGGTGGGTGAATGGTCCCATCCCTCAAATGGGGGCCATATCTATCCACTGGATATGGTCTGTACAGGTTCTATCTCCCCTTTGTTGGGTATTTCGCCTAAAGTCCTCCCTGTTGGGTCCTGGGAACTTCTTGGGTCCTTGGTATCTGGGACTTTCCAGTGTCTACCGCATTCCACCTTCCCAACTACTATCCACCTACTTTCAAATTCCTTACTCTCTGTACTTCTCCCCATTTCCTCCTGTATCTGAACTGGCCCCATTTTCCCTGCCTGTCCTCTCTCCCTCCCAGATACCTATCTTCCTCTACTTCCCAGAGATTATTGTCTTCCCCCTACTGTAGCATCCACACTTTGATGTGATCTTTCTTCTTGGGTTTCATATGGTCTCTGAGTTATATCCTGAGTATTCAGAGCTTGTTTTTGGCTAATATCCACTTATCAGTGAGTACATACAATGTGTGTCCTTATGGACTGGGTTAACTCATTCAGGAGGATATTTTCAAGTTCCATCCATTTGCCTGTGAATTTCATTAAGTCATTGTTTTTTATAGCTGAGTAGTACTCCATTGTGTAAATGTACCACATTTTCTGTATCCATTCCTCTGATGAGGGACATCTGGGTTGTTTCCAGCTTCTGGCTATTATAAATATGGCTACTATGAACATAGTGGAGCATGTGTCCTTATTACATGTTGGAACATCTTCTGGGTATATGCCCAGGAGTGGTATAGCTGGGTCCTCAGGTAGTACTATGTCCAATTTTCTGAGGAACCGCCCAACTAATTTCAAAAGTGGTTGTACCAGCTTTTAATCCCACCAGCAATGGAGGAGTGTTCCCCTTTCTCCACATCCTCACCAGCAGCTGCTATCACCTGAGTTTTGATTTTTGTCATTTTAATTAGTGTGAGGTAGAATCTCAGGGTTGCTTTGATTTGCATTTCCCTGACAACTAAGTATGTTGAACAGTTCTTTAAGTGCTTCTCAACCACGTGATATACCTCAGTTGAGAATTCTCTGTTTAACTCTGTACCCCATTTTTAATAGGGTTATTTTGTTCTCTGGAGTCTAACTTCTTGAGTTCATTTTGGATATGAGCCCTCTATTAGATGTAAAAAACTTTTCTCAATCTGTGCATTGCCATTTTGTTCTATTGACAATGTCCTTTGCCTTACAGAAGCTTTGTAATTTTATGAGGTCCCATTTGTCAATTCTTGATCTTAGAGTGTAAGCCATTGGTGTTTTGTTTAGGAAATTTTCCCCTGTGACAATGTATTCGAGATTCTTTCTGACTTTCTCTTCTATTAGATTCATCATATCTTGTTTTATGTGGAGGTCCTTGATCTACTTAGACTTGAGCTTTGTACAAGGAGATAAGAATGGATCAATTTGCATTCTTCTACATGTTGACCGCCAGTTGAGCCAGCACTATTTGTTGAAAATCCTGTCTTTTTTCCACTGGATGGTTTTAGCTCCTTTGTCAAAGATCAAGTGACCATAGATGTGTGGATTCATTTCTGGGTCTTCAATTCTATTCCATTGATCTACCTGTCAGTCTCTGTACCAATACCATGCAGCCTTTATCACTATTGCTTTGTAGTACAGCTTGAGGTCAGGAATGATAATTCCCCCAGAAGTTTTTTTATGGTTGTGAATGGTTTTTGATATCCTGGGTTTTTTGTTATGCCAGATAAATTTGAGAATTGCTCTTTCTATCTCTGTGAAGAATTGAGTGGGAAATTTGATAGGGATTGCATTGACTCTGTAGATTACCTTAGGTAAATGGCCAAGATCCTCCCGTCATCTGAGGTCTTCTTCAATTTCTTTCTTCAGGGACTTGAATTTCTTGTCATATAGACCTCTCACTTGCTTGGTTAGTGTCACACGAAGATATTTAATATTATTTGTGACTATTGTAAAGGGTGTCATTTCCCTAACTTCTTTCTCAGTCCATTTATCCTTTTTGTAGAGGAAATCTCCTGATTTGAGTTAACTTTGTATCCAGATGCTTTGCTGAAGTTGTTTATAAGCTGTATGAGTTCTCTCGTGGATTTTTTTTTTTTTTTGAGTCACTCATGTATACTATCATATCATCTGCAAACAGTGATATCTTAACTTCTTCCTTTCCAATTTATATCCCTTTGATCTCCTTTTGTTGTCTAATTGCTTTGGCTAGAACTTCAGGTACTATATTGAATAGCTAGGGGCTAGTGGGCAGCCCTGTCTTGCCCCTGATTATAGTGAGATTGATTCAAGTTTCTCTCCATTTGGTTTGATATTGGCTATTGGTTTGGTGTATATTGATTGTTTTTAGTATATTTAGGTATGGACCTTGAATTCCTATTCTTTCAAATCCATTTCAACTTTATTTTTTTTTATTAGTAGTGCCCTGTTAAGTTTGCATCTCAAACCTCAATTTCTTACAGTTCCCTAGACTGTGTAAGCCTTGGAAAGGGCGGCAAGAATATCGATGATGATGGACTTAAACATTGGCACATCTCTAGTTTTATTTGATTGGATATGGACTAGTTCTCTTGTTCTCCATTGAGTAATCACCAGGTATGGTTCTGTCATATGACAATTACATGGTGCTCAAAGGCTTATGGTTTTTCCTGGCAGTCTTGAACTCTTAATATTCATGCCTCAGACACCCAGTGCTGGGATGAGAAGCAGGTATACCACCTTTTGTTGTTTGATTTTTTGGTGTGTATTGATTTGTTTAATTTAGATAACTCATGACTTCTTTGCTTTCTTTGAGGATGGTAGAGTTATAATTGTAGTGTCTTATACAGACCATGATCCTCGAGGATGACCTCAGCTTTTCTTTATGTTACACTGTCTCTGCTTCAGAAAATAAAATGCCCTATTATGCAACATCCCCAGAGCATCTAAAAGTCCTGTCACTTTCTCTCTCAAGCAGTTAGTTTAAGGGAAATTAAGGTATCACCTCCCCATTAAGTTGTCACTAGCTTTTCTGTTGCTATAATACTATGAGATGCTACTCATACATTTTCAATTTATCATGCTGCTGAATCAGCTAAATTACTTAATTACTAATTGTTGTATGCAGCAAATTCTAGCAAATCTTTGGAAATTAGACATGAATTTAAAAGGATCAAACTCCAAGATCAGTTACATAGAACCTTTCCAAGATGCAGACAAGGGTATAGAAATATGCTTTCATGGTGAACATTTGATAAAATTGCTAATGTGACATAGAAGGTATCTTTATATAAACTTTTCAGTATATCTACAAATTATCTGATATGTCTATATTTATCTACACATACCAAAACTCAAGGTACTCCAAGGAATTCTAACAGGATTTCTCCTGCTTACGTTTTTATGGGATGGGATAGAGGTAGACAAATCTCCAATTCCAGTAAGTTGAAATAACATTTGAATAATCAATAACTCATTAATCAGCTTCAGAACCTACTCCATGAGATAGAACCCATACCTAGCACCTCTAATATGGTCTAGAGCCTGAGACTAGAAATAAAGTGACTCCTGATGGCATATTGCTATCCCCATAGATCACTGCATCCCCCAAATCTCATCAAAGTATTCTTTCAGTAGGTGATAATTAACACAGGGACCAACAACTAGATAATATCCAGAAAGAGAGAAACTTTTGCACACTCAGTTCTGACTGGCATTGGGATGTCTCCATCAAATCCTCCCTCAAAGCTCAGGAATCTATGCAGAAGAAGAGGGAGACACGAGTGTAAGAGTCAGAGATAGTGGGTAACTGAAGGAAGCAGTATGTTCAATATACAACAGTCTTCATACTATATATGATCTCACAGAAATTTGTCAGCATGTAGAACCTGTTCAGGTTCAAGACAGCTGGGGTTCTAGCGCTAACAAGAGCAATTGGACATGGGTTCTCACCATTAACAAGGAAGCTATTTGCAACTGATACCTACTAGCAACAAAGGGAAAATCAGTTTTCCCCAATGGAATGTCATTGGGTGTATCAACCACACTCCAGGGCAAGCCCCATGCCCAGTGGTAACTGGCCAACCAATGTAAACTGAAGTACATTTTTTGTGGCCTTATTTTGCATTCTATTTTATTTGGGCTATTTTTATCTAACTGGCTTTCAGTTTGTTGACCCTTTTGTTATTGATGTGTGTATGTGTGTGTGTGTGTGTGTGTGTGTGTGTGTGTGTGTGTGTGTGTGTTCAGAGAGAAAGAGCAAGCGAGCATGAAGTTGAATAGTTAGGCAGGTGGCAAAGTTCTAGGATTACTTTAATTAGGGAAGGGTAAAAACACGATCCAAATGTGAAAAGTGAATTAAAAAGAGAAACTAAAAGAACTTTGCATTCCGACATGTCCCACATTAATAATTATAATTTATTGCCTTTCAAATGGAGAATAAGGTGTTAATTTTCATTGAACTTTTTTTTTTTCTTTTTCTAAAGAATCCCACAGGCAAGTATCTAGCATCTTCAGATATGCTTGTTATATGAAGCAGGGTCACTGACTCATTTCAACTACAGGTTTAGCATTAATAGGAAGGACAGTAAAATTTCATAGAGTTCCAAGAAATGTGAATATCATTCACTTAAGATGACACGGGTAAACATTACTGACTCTAGTTTCTCCATAAATCCAAAAAGGAGCCCAATTCAAAGTTTATAAGTGATATATAAGGTAACAAATTTATTTCGTATTTTATTTAATACTTCTGGGAAAATATAATTTTGTCTTTCACAGCAAAATAGGAGTAGCTGACCATTTGCAATTTATACCAAAAGCTCAGCATTTCTCCTTGAAAATTAAATATTCAGGATTACTTTTTCAGAGGCTTGATCTAATTTTTTTGAAAAGATATAATTTATATAGAATGGGGAAGGAAGCGCCAATTGATAATTACATACACATAAATTTTTTTACATATAAGAACAAATCTTCTAGAGATTAAATCTACTTAAGAACTCAAAATAAATTCCTACATAGATGGCATAGGTTTGTTTAATCTCTAAGTTTATATAAAAACTATATTTTGAAAATAAATGTATGTGTACTAATACATTAAGTGAAAATTAGAACCAAGGTTGTTAGTTTTATCTGACTTTCTCAATATTCTACCAGGAAAAACTGTCCTTTGTCTCATAGAATACAAAAAAAAAAAAAAATGTGATTTACTTTCTAATTTTAAAATAAATTACTGATAGGGTCTAAATGCATTTTTCTGTCCTTCCTTAATCCTTCCTATTTTTAAGTGATCTGTAAACAATGCATGCTTGTGAGTGATCGCTTTGCAGATTGCTTGCAGCAGGCCTGCAGCGACACACTGAATTGTGATGGGCAGTTAGCCAAACAATGCAAGTAAAGCAGAAACGAACGGCTAATGAGCTACTCAGATATCAGCTTGATATTTTCCCTTTGCAAAACTTCAAGTCCAGTGGTGACACAGAAGGAAATGGATTGAAGCCACTCAGGTTTTGGATCCTATTCCAAAACATGACCATGGAGATTTTCTTTCATCTATTTCTGAAGAGTTTACTAAAGTCCACAATTGTCTTTTATCTTTTCAAACAGTGGTGAGTAAGAAGTTATTCTATGTTGTCAAGAAAAGGGAGGACTAGAAATACAAATGTACACATGGGTTATTCTTGATAGGAAAAGTGGAATTATATTGCAACACTTTTTCTTTTGTGTAAACAGGACACTAAAACAACTTTAAGGACTGAGAAATTCAGAACCAAAAAGAAAAAAAAAAGGGGGGGGTGTTAGTGGTCCTTAGCTCTGTAAAGAATGTTTCATTCGAAGAAAAGATATCCATAATAAAGGTTAAACTGTATTCTTGACCTTTTTAACTCAATAGGCAAGCAGATTTGTTTTAATTTATGTCACACAGGCTTTAATAGTTTGAGCGAGAGTGGCACTGATATGCTACTGTGTTTAAATGCTTGGATTCCAGTTAGTGGATCTGTTTGGGATAAATTATGAAGAATGGTCTTCTTGGAGGAAGTGTGTCATTGGGGATGAGCTTTAAAGTTTCAAAAGCCCATTCTCCTCTCTCTCTCTCTCTCTCTCTCTCTCTCTCTCTCTCTCTCTCTCTCTCTCTCTCTCTACCTCTCTCTTGCTCTCTACCTATAGATCAGCATGTAAAGCTCTCTGCTGCTTCTTCTCCAGCACCATGCCCGTCTGTATTCTGCCATGCTCCCAGCCATGATAAAAATGGACTATCCCTCTGAAACTATAAACAAGTCCTAAATTAAATATTTTCTTTTTTAAGAGTTTCCTTGTTCATGGTGTCTCTCTACAGCAATAGTATAGTGACTAAGACACAAATCAAAGTTGAATTTGACTTTTATATTAAAAGGCAAGTTAATCTGAAATATTTTTCTTCTGAACACATATGGGAATTTAAAAAAAATTCACATACGTGTGTCTGTATTTTACAAATTTGTATATTTTTCTAAATACATTAATTTAATAATCTCAGTGTTCTACATATTCTATATACTCTTAAATATAAAAATATAATATGCCCATTCTGTATCTAGTTATTGTACATTTGTTTTCAAAGCTGACCATTTGGTACTAGGCAGCCATTTGGTATTGTCTTCCCAGGAGAAGACTATTTTTCTCACTCTGTGTTCCTTATAAAACAGCAATTAATGGAAAAGAGACCATGATGAGAGCAAAGGTTGTGTTAGAAGGGGAGGGAAGGAAAAAATGGTGCTAAAAATATCATAACCTCTTTGGTTATGCATAAACCACAAACCATGAACCATGAACCACTAACCACAGAGAATACAAGGGCTGTACATAGGCTCCCACACTCACACATATGTAGCAAATGTGCAGCTTGGTCTTTATGATGGTCCCCAAACAATGGGAGCAGGGTTGCCCCTGACTCTGTTGCCTGCCTGTGGATCCTGGTCCTCTAAATGTGTTGCCCTGTGTGGCCTCAATAGGGAGAAGATGTCCAGGATCCAGCAGTGATCTGATGTACCAGGGTCAGTTGATACCCAAGGGAGTCCCCTCCTTCTCAGAAGTGAAAGGGAAGGAGATAGGAGGAGGAGCTGTGAGGAGAGGAGGGACTGTGATTGTGTTGTAAAGGGAATAAATAAATAATTTAGTGGAGAAATATAGCATAACCTCAAAAATAAGATCATTTTAAAAGTTAGGTAAATAATTTAAATATCTCCATGTTTACAAGTTTCACCTTTCCTCACTGTACTAATACATTGCTGCTGGTCCTGCTTTCCACGCACTAGAACAACGGGGAATTACTTTCAAACGACACCAGAATGTGCCTGAACACAGGCATTAGTAGACACTGTTACTATCCAAATAATGGAAAATCTAGGTGAGCCAGAACACCTTCCCATAGAAAAACAATAGTAAGGAAAATACTTCCTTGGAAAATATTAACAGAGAAAATCTTGGTTTTGATTTTTTTCCCAGATTACAATTCATTTTCTTGTCCCCTATTTTAAATAGTAACACACTAGCAACAAGCATATCAGACATGCAAATATCATCATTTAGTTAAACAGACAGTGCTAGTGACATATATTTAAAATATAACCAGTTAGATTATTTTATTTATTTCTTCTACATTTTAGGAATAAGACTATACTTGAATTAACTGAATTTTCTAATGCAAAATAGACATATTGTCAAAAAGTAAAATGAAGAGGGCAACTGAAGCCTATTACTGTGATATTAAAATTGTGCTACACATGCTTTACTTCTTACAACTGTCCAGGATTCTCCTAATCCCAAAGAAGCTATCTGAGCACCCATAAGATCCGACCACTCATATCTTATCATACTTTCATGTAAGATATAAATGCAATAAACTGCTTCAGTTAATACTTACCATCACATCAAGCCTTTGCTCTTGGTAATGGCGAATATTCTATTTACAACTGAAAAGTCTCCTAAAGAGACACTTCATGTGAATAAGCTACCTTGGCCTCACATTCTCGAGATTATTTCAGGATATATCCTCTTCTCTTTAAGCGACATTTTTTTTTTGCATATACTTTGTTATTACATGAATTATACCACCATACTTTAATAAATTATATTCTTCTTTTTAGGAAAAAGAATTCTCCTAATTTACTTATTTTTAAGATCTGTTCATTTTTTATATCTATAAGTGTGTGTGTGTGTGTGTGTGGGAGGGGTGGTCATGGGTCCCCAAGGAAGCCAGAAAATGCTTTCAAATCACCTGGAGCGGGAGTTATGGGTAGTGTTGTACTGCCCAACATGGATGATATGAATTAACTAGCGTCTTCTCCAAGAGCATCAAAAGCTCATAACCAGTAGGCCATCTTTGCAGCCCATGAAAAATTATTTCTGTATGTGATGTAACCTTTTGGCAGACTTACTGAATAATATATATCAGATAAAGAATAATTTTAATTTACTGTTGATTATGCGAAAATAATATAGGTAAGAATCACATACTGAAAGTACATTTTTAAATTTCTAATGAAATTCAGACTGTTTGTGTCAGGGATAAAAGCATATTTAATCATACAGTAAAATTTGATATTTTTAAAATATTGTACATGCCATTTGGTATGTAATAATCATGGGTTAATCAAAAACTGTTAATGTTGGCTTTTTGTTTTATTTTACTTTAGTTTAAGGTATTCCTTAGTGTTCTTACTTCATTTTAACAAGCAATGAGGCTAACAACCTCACAGTTTAATAATGCAAGATTTTGTAATCTCTACTAACTATTCTCCCATTCAAATTATGTACTACTAGAAAAAGGCAAAGTTCTTTTATTTCATTACTTGGCTTTTAAAATTAATAAGCTAGAAAATTTAATGTAAAATAACACTTTTCATCTTATTTCTTTTAACATAACTTTAAAAACTTGGCTGAGGAAAGAGTTCATTTTCATATGTGAGATTATTCATTCCCACCTCTCATTATTCCTCACTAAAAAAAGAGAATCTTTATTTAGTCCAAGAATGTATGTACAGCTAAAAATACTGAATTACTAAAATGCATCCAGTAGGGACCAAGGGATGGAAGGAGTTAGTTGTGACCAAGGCAGTGGAGACAGATTTTCCTATGAAATATCTTTTTCTGAATAAAATGACAAAACTGTCTCCAGGAGTAAACTATTGTTCTTTCCTGTTCCTTAATTTTTCAGCTTAGAAGTGAGATGATGTCTGAGTGAGTGACATATGCTAAATACAAAGGAAAAACCAGGCAGCAGTTTGGCTCTTTAGCAGCTGGGCCAGGTATTCTGCCTATTTCTGAATATCTCATTACAAATAAAAGTAAAGTAGTTAAGTGGGGTTTTCTACTGTTTGAAATAAAATGCACTCCTAATTTACAGAAAAAACACAGCAAGGATAAATCAAGATTACTGTGTAGGGTCATCTGACTTAAATGGTCTCATTATAGGTTGGGTTATAACAAACATAATATTCCTTTTTGTCTAATTTTTTAAAAGGGTTATAGAGTCTGTAAGGCTTTTTATGTGATCCCTCAGTCCACAGTCTCTGTTTCCCCTTAGTAATGAGAAGTCATGACACTTAAAGTCCATAGGAATTATAAGTCCATATATTGTTTCACTATGATGGTTTATATAACAATGAAGTTAGGAAAAATACATGTATTCTCTGAGAAAAATGTGGAAAAAACTAAAGAAGTGAGTAAATTAAACCAAATAGTGAGATATTAATAAAAATCATGTGTACTAGCAATATTGTAAATAGTGACATTATATTCAAGGTGTTCTTCAAGTTCAAAATAAGCTAAATGATCATGACTTATCAAGTGGACAGAACTCTCTCATTCCTCTTAGTACTGTGTTTTATGTTACAGCCGTAAGATCGTAGATGGGATTGATGAAGGTCTATGAGGGTGTGGCTGGCAAACCAACTGTGAATGTGCAGACATACAATTCTCCCAACCAGAAATGAATCAATCAATCTAACTTTCTTATTTTTTCTAGTTATACCAGACCTATGAATGTAAGCAAAAACATACTGAAATAAAGAAAATCTTCATCTTTGGTATTCATTTCCAAAATGTTCTAAATTTAAATTTCACAGAAATTGATATAGATTACAGATTAAAAATGTACAGATACATTCCTAATCTTTAAAAATGAGATAAACTGAGAAAATTATTTCATTAAATATTTTTAAGATTTATTTGACTGTGTATTTGTGTGTGAGTGTGTGTGTGTGTGTGTGTGTGTGTGTGTGTGTGTGTGTGTGTGTGTGTACATGTATGTAGGAACCTACAGAGACCAGAGGGGAGCATTGGCTCCCATAAATCTAGAAATATAAGAGGTTGGAATCTGACAGCTGTGGGTGCTGAGAAGCAAACTCAGTCCTCTGAAAGAGTAGCAGGTATTCGTAACTACTCCATCAAATATATTAAACATTTTTAATGATAAAAGAAACCATCAGTATTACTCAAAGGTATTGTTACATAGCAATGAGTTAATTATACCCACTGGGTAGTCATTTTAATGTGGTTAATCTTGCCCTAGATACCACGGGGAAATTGCAATGATATAATTTCACCATGAACGCATCATCTATAGGTACCAAGCAAAGAGGAAGTGAATCAACCTGTCTGGAATCACACAAATAGCACAAGGCACCAAGACACTAAAGCAGGCAATTTCATTGCAAATACTTGTAATCACTAAATGTGAAAATTCTCTCAAAGACAGCAATCGAACTCCCTTCTAGCTTCTGAAATATTTTAAACATCAGTCAATAGAAACATCATTTACTACATTCTACGAAAGAAAATCCGAACAACTTTGCAAGTACCAAATTTTACTACTGGGGATGTATTTTTCCCAGTGTTTTCAGGAACAAAATATATAAATAAAAAATAATAAAACTGACTAACACCAAACCCGTTAATAGTATCAAGCAAGTTAACAAAGAAAACATATTTTAAAATAATGAAGCTTAGAGAATATATGAACTACAGTGCAGATATTTGGGTATATAGCAGTTCAACACAAACCTGTCATGCAGAGTAGGAAACTGAGAGCACACATCTTAAACACAACTATGAAACAGAGTGAGCAAGTTGGAAATAGGGATTTCAACCTGAAAAACTAACTAACATTGTCATTTTTTCTTCAGCAATGTGGCACCTTAAATCTCTCCCAAATGGCACCAACAACAGGGCATCATTTATTTCAGTATGTAAACCTGTTGGGGTAGGGGTGTTTCTCCCTCAAGCTGTTACAGAGTTTAAGCTCTGGATTCTAGAAATCTGAATTCTAAGCAGGTGTTTAATGTAAGTTTTCTGCTATATTTATTGAACACTTAATGTACAGCTTTCAGTACATTTAATTCATGTTCTTTTCATTCATTATATGGTTCATTTTACACACACACACACACACACACACACACACACACACACACCACACACACACACACACACACACACACTCTTGCTTGTGCACGCACACAAAAATGATTTTAAAATTATTTGAAAAATACCAGATAGGATTGTTTAAAAGTGTTAAATGATGATAGAGTTAGAAATTCTGAATTGATGATATGAAGTTTGATATATGAACACTTATCCAATACCTCTAATAATCATAATGCCAATCGACCTATGAGAGGTTATGTTTGTAAGTTGGCAGCAAGGGAAAGAGAAGGAAAAGTGGAAGATATCCAGACTCACTGAGCATGAACATATTTTACTATAGAGGACCTCACCTTTGCATTCTCGAGAGAAGTCTGAATTGTACATATCTTATTCTAGGTTCTACTTCTCAGTGTTTACACGTTAGTGTATAACCACCATTGACCAGAGAAAACAGAAAACTAAAAAACGTATCCGTGTGAGTTAGAGAAGAGGGTGGATAAAGAACTTTAGAGAGAGCATAGTAAGACAAAGTTGTTTTGAGGGAGGAATTGGGAAAAGGGGGTGGTGGCCTTAACTGGAAAGAGGAGATGGAGAATAATACAAAGGAAGAGATCACAAGGGAATGTTTGAAAATCCATAGGATTTATTATTTATGATAATGTTTTTATAGAAATGTATACATGCATTTACTTATATACACACAGAGAGAGAATGTTTGAGTGTGTGTATGTGTGTGTGTGTGTGTGTGTGTGTGTGTGTGTGTGTGTGTATATATGTGTGTGTGTGTGTGTGTCTGTGTGTGTGTGTGTGTGTGTGTATATGTGTGTGTGTGTGTGTGTATATGTGTGTGTGTGTGTGTGTGTGTGTCTGTGTGTGTCTGTGGGGGGGAGAGAGAGAGCAGTGAATACAAATAAAAATATGCCAGTTGGCATACTATTGCTTATCCCAAGAGCCACATGCTATCTTAAAATGTCCCAGGGATGGAAAACTTTCCATCTTGGTCAGAGCACTGAAGAGATCCCAATGTAATTTAGCTGTTATGGCCATCTGTAGTTTCCTCCCAGAATCTCTAAGTATAATTCTATTGCTAAAATCATCATATACTTTATGGGGGAATTCATCAGTAAGCCTCCCCCCTGAGAACTAGCTCCCATAGTATGAACAGGAAACACATCACAACTTACACAGTCCTTGGTAATACATGAAAAGGATAATCCTTGAGCTGTAATAAAAAGTGAAATAATTATATATATTCTCAATACAGCAACTGAAAATGTATTTTGTTCAAAATAGGGCAGAATTTATCTGTAGTCAGAACTTACTAAATTAAATTTTTTCTATAACAACAAAGGAGAAAGATAACAATAATGCTAACAATAATAATAAGGATCTTAAGAAAAACCCCTTATTAATATTGATATATATTGATATTAAGCTGTCTATATCAGAGATAAAGAATATGCATTAGCATCTATACAAACATGGACATGCTAATAATCCAGATGTCTTATCAACAAATCTTGAGACTAATCTACATATCTATAAAAGTTGATTTTTATATTCCATATTTCTACAATTTTCAAATTAAAAAATATCTAAATGAAAGAATAAAATCTGTAGATTTTATATATTTATTTGGTTCAAAGACTTAACAGAAGATCTTAATGCCAATGGTGGTTTCCCATGTTACAGTTCACATTCTCCTGTGTGTATATGAGACATCTTGGCTATATGACAAGCTATAAAGTTTGTTGGCTTTACACATGCCTGTTGAGGATAAGCAAAAATATCATGTCTTCCTCAATCATCATCTACCTTACTTTCTTGAAGACACTGTTTCTCATAGAATGTGCTAGCTCAACAAATAGAGTCTGGCTGTCCAATGTCATTATTAGCTTAGAGCCGGGATTAGAGTCCATGACAGTTCATTTGGCTTTTTAGGCAGGGAATGGCAATTAAAATCAAGTACTTGTTCTTATGTGACAAGCACTTTACTGACTAAGCTATGTCATCAGTGGGTCCCAAATTATTCCCTTGTTTTCCAATCTTTTTGGTGAAATGACTACCTTATCTAATCAAAGGTTGGAATCTTGAAACACCAAATTTAAAGCTCATTGGCATGCCTTAATGAAATAAGCTTGCTATATCATCTTCAACTAAAGAAAGAAGTACAAGATATATTTAAATAAAATATATGAAATATGATAGAATAAGATGGAAACATCACACATATTCCACATTAGTCGAACAAAGGACTTTGAGATCAGTGACTCATTCATGTCATTAAATCATGGTTTCCATTTCTGACAAATAGAAAGTTTTAACAAGATTATCATTGAGCCACATTTCATTTCATAATTCTATTTCTACTATCCAATTAGGCAACAGTTGAGGTCCAAAACATTATAAATGTATTTTTAGTGCATTTCTTCTGTATTTATTGTAGTAAGATAGATTGCCAATGAGTTATATTTACTCTCACAGCAACATCAGATACATTTAAAAGAAAAACTAAAATCAGCTTATTAGACTGAATATTTTAAAAATTCATCAAGTGACTAAAAATAATGTTGCAGCATGGAGCTGTAATGTACTCCCGATGCCCTAGTGCTAGTTGCTTGGTTCCTGGATGATGGAGTTATTGTGAAGGAGAAGGGCCTGTGTGGAGGTGGGTGGGTGAATGGAGGATTACCCCCGTGGATATTGATACTACTTCTTTGTCTCTCTGTTTTTTGGGTCCCAAGAGAGGATGGAACATGAAATTATAGGCCAAAACTATTACTATAAATTTCTTGGTGTTTCGTCACAAGCAGAGAAAGCCATCACACTACATATGATCTGTTACGTATTGCACTGAAAAGACATCAAAAGTTCAAGGTCAAATTTAATCCTCAGCTTCATCAAATTTTCCCAAACCTCATGATACCTGAAATTTTTCCTCACTATGTCATATGATTCTACAATCACAGGTTATTAAACATTAACACTTAAGTGAGTAGACTGTGTTCTATACGGTTGGAACAATTAGGAAGGGATGTGTAGAAAAGGTAAGTGGAGGAAAACAAAGTTGGTGGATTTTGATGTTGTTGGTTTTGGGTTTCGGGTTTTGGTGGGGTTTTGTTTGTTGTTGTTATTTTGGATGCTTTTTAAAAGGAGGCCTGCAAATACACAAGAAATCAAAACCAGGGGACAGGTAAGAAATGTTAAAATATTTGGGGAACTGATAAAGCTATACATATGCAAAAAGACTACATCAGTTTTCTTATCTATTCTCAAAGTAGTGTTTCCAAATTCAGAAAGATTGAAGCCATTTCTAGGGAACTGCTGAATCAGGAGCATGAGTCAGAGAGTAAACTCCTAATGCAGAAAACGTATAAAAATAAACTCTGTGAGAACATCCACTAACAGACAGGTATTTTGAGCCTGTAAGGTCCACACGCCTTTCATTCTCAAAGCATCATGTATTTGCCACCCCCATACTCACTCTCTTATATGTATGGAGAAGACAGCTTACTTTCCAAAGAGTTAATATTGTTCGAATTCAATGGTAATACGTAACCAAAGATTACCTGCTACTACATGATTACTGATGGCACTGAAAGCAAAACAGTTTCAAACTTAGATTTAAAGAGAAGAAGAATTAAATTAGATATAGTAAAATGAGGAGATTAAATTATATTAAAATTAGTTTAGAGATATATGGAAAATTGATTGACAGTACTGTGAGAGAGACTAAGAACTTCTTTCTTTAAAATGCTGTAAGAGCTAATCATCCCTCGGTAATGGTAAGGGTCTAGACATAGTTCTGCTTTCAGGTTGACAGCAGCGATGGATCAACCTTCTTATAGGTTCATGAGGAAATTATTGGTACAAGACACAAAACAAATACAGCCTATGAATAACAAAAAAAAAAAAAAAAAAAAATGGAGTCACGGGTAAACCTTCCATTGAACAACAAAGAATCAATATCCACTCTCCGTTTTTCCATAGCTTATCCATAACAGTATCATTTACATGGTTTGGTGCCACTTTGCTACTGACATAAATAAATATCAAGATATCACAGGTTTTAAAATAACTCCATGTTAGTTTGCTTTGTGTTTGTTTGGGGTACTAGCAATGATACAGAAGAACTGGAATCCACTTGAATTTGCATGCTAATGTCCCCACAATGAGCTGAGTAGGCCCCGGATCTTAGCTTTCTCAGACACAGCCTAAGGCATGAAAATAACAAAGTAAAAACTAATCAGAGTGAGACAATGTCAAATTTTGCTAGAATCCTAATTTGTCAAACTACACTCACTCAATCTAAATCTAAAATCTAATCCGTTTGCTATCAATGACTATTAAAAGTCTCTTCATCTTGAATCTATGTTATCTCTCCAAATTTGTCCCCAGAAAAGAAAGGTGTAAAACAGTTTGGCATTGACTAATTGCCAATGTTTGTCATCTTATGAAATGAAAGCCATCTTTCTGAACTTTGTCTTAAGCATAATGCTATTCCCTCATGTGCATCTGTAAATAATTGCACATGGTGTTCTGCATCTAATGAGCGTTCAGCAAGCTTCCATCCCTGAGTGGCATCAGCACCCTTGCTTGGCATTTATGTCACATCTTTACACAATGTTCCACAATAGATGTCACATCTTGTTCATAGTTAGGATGATGAGCAGCAACACATTTTAATTCATACCCCTGATTTTCACTCTTTTCTTCCCACATTAATTTGCATTTGGCTACATTGATCAGCACAGTCTGAATCAACACAATCTCTGAAGATGGCACAAGTTTAAAGAGCTGTGTTCTCCTTTGCTTTTAACAGGGGCCATTGTGGAAAGTTTACTCAGAATATATTGCAATTGAAGGACAGTGAGATGGCTCAGTGGGTAACGCAATTACCAGGCAAGCCTGAAGATCTGAGATCAAACACCAGAACCTAAATAAAGGTGAAAAGAGTCTACTGGACAGCAGTCTCCTCTAAGCTTCATGTACCTGCCACAAAATCTTCCTTCCTCCAACCTACGCATGTCCTAAGGGTATATACAAATGTTAATAATTTTTAAATATAAATAATAGTACATTTGTTTTATTTTTATTTTAAAAGATTTATTGCAGTTGGTGGAGCAGCAAGCTGCCACAGTGGTCAACAGCGTTTCTTGTCAAATCTGACCTGAGTTCAGTCTTTGGGATTCACATGGGAAAAGAAGAGAACAGACTCCTGAAAGTTGTGTTCTGACCAACACATGTGCACAGTGGCACACAATCACACACACACACACACACACACGCACACACATGCATGCACACAGACACACACAAATACAAAATATATGATGGATGTTTCAAAATGTAAAGACATATAGTAGTTGGGTATTTAGTTCAATAAATATTCTAATAAAAAGTACCTTTAGTTAAGTTGGGACATAAATAGAATGTTTGCTTCCATGTTCTAGTGTCTTTGACATGTAAAGGTACTCCAAAAGAAAAATGAAAACACCAAACTAATCAGAGAACCATTGATTTGCCTGCAAAATATGAATATGCTAGGGCAAAGGTGGCGCAACCCTTGTGGGAGTAACTAACCAATGTCTGATTTGACTTAAAGCCTAATCCAAGAGATGAAACCCATACCTGACACTGCTTGGGTGGCCAAAAACCAGAGATCCGATTGCCCAGAGATATAGATCAAACCAAATACTACTGGTTAATAAATACAAGTAGCAGTAAAATAACTTTCAGCTATTCAGCTATATGTCTTGCTCATCTATCATCAGAAAAGCTTCCTCATGCAGTAGATGAGAACAGGTATAGAGATCCAAAGTCAGACATTATGCAGAGAGAGAGAGACCTTGGGATACACAGCTCTAAATAAGATGGCTCCATCAAATCATTCCTCTCAGAGCTCATGGAACCTCATCAAAGAGAGGAGAGAAGTACCAAGGGAGACAGAGAGAGGATGGAGGACAACCAAGAGAACAAAACCCAGCCAGGCAGTGGTGGCGCACGCCTTTAATCCCAGCACTTAGAAGGCAGAGGCAGGTGGATTTCTGAGTTCAAGGCCAGCCTGGTCTACAGAGTGAATTCCAGAACAGCCAGGGCTACACAGAGAAACCCTGTTTCGAAGAAAAAAGAGAGAGAGAGAGAGAGAGAGAGAGAGAGAGAGAGAGAGAGAGAGAGCAAGACCCTCTAAAACAGCTGAGCAAAGCTCATATAAACTCACAGAGACTGAAGCAGCAATCACAAGGCCTACATGAGTCTGCACCAGGTCCTGTTTACATACTCTAGCTTCAATTTAGTGCTTTTATGGGACTCCTTATTGTATAAACAAACAGGTCTCTGATTCTTGTGTCTTCTCTTGGGGTTCTTTTATTTTTTGTTGGCTTCTCTTGTCGAGCTCTAACATGATGGCTTTTGTTGTATCTTATTTTATTTTCTTATGTTTTGTTGTTATCTCTTCAAAGCCTGTTCGTTTCTAATGAGAGACAGAAAGGGAACAGATCCAGATGGAAAATTAGATGAGGAGGAACTGGCAGGTGTAGAGGGAGGAAAAACTGTAATCAGATTATATTGTATGAAACAGAATCTTTGTTTAATAGAAAAGAAAAAATTACCTTTCTCAATACAATTTCTTGATAACTGTATTTAACAATTACCCATGTTATCCAAGAAAGTTTCTAACTCCTTTTTCTCATAGTAGCCTTAGACAAAACTGTAAGAACAGCAGAAATAACTAGACCCCCACTGCATCCCCAGAAATCTCCCCTTACCTCAATCTCTTACATGATGAAGTGGAATTTCTGATGTCTTTGGAAACTTAGTTGTATCACGTGATGTTTTTCTGAAAGCTATCTTATGAGAGGATATTTTGCTGAAGCAGAGACATGAGAGGGCATGTGATGTTTTGCTAGAGGAAATGCTTCAGGGGGCACATGATGTTTGGAAAGAATACAAATGGCATGCCACAAACAGTAAAAGGGTTCTTGCATTGCAACACCGTGCAACACTTTGCTGGTCTCTTTGCTTCCCTGGTCTTCAGTTCCTAGAAAAGAATGCACCAAAGAACCTCTCTTGGTATTCTGGCTGATTCATACTACCTCCCCTAACACAGACAGTTCAGTAGAGGCTTGCAATTTCTGTTGGATTGTGCTACTACTACTGATTTGTGTTTGGTGTTTACTGTTGGGATGTACTACTGGTATCTTGATAACAAATAGTGGAATTGACCCACAAAACTACTTCTAAACAAGTCTACAAACCGCTGTTCCTATTAACCTTCTTATCTCCCTACCTTTGGTCAGTTGGCTAGAAGGGAGATTGAAATGTTTAAAAACCTTAAATAAAATAAGTTTAGAGAAAAATCTAAACCTACTGTGTGGGAAGTGGGAAATTCCAATTTAAAGATGCTAACGATTGTATCAAACTATAAAGGTGCATTTAAAAGCTATGTAGAAACTAATTGAAAATGGCGTTGGAGATATTCTGTTGATAAATGCAGAATACATGAAATGGTGGAAAATAACAAACATAATTGCTGAAAAATCTATTCCATTCACAATGAAGCAAACTTCCTCAGAATTGAAGCTGGCATTTAGGAAGGTTGAGCAAACAATCTGGGCTGCTGTAGAGTGTGAACAGCCATCTCTGTTTGCTCAAGACTTTCCTGGTGTCATCATTGATGTTCCTATATCCCACAAAGTCTTTTAGTAGTAGGCTGTTCTAGTTAGTCATCCTCCTTCACGCTTCAATACAGAAATGTTACTTTTTCCAAGCCTGAAAATTTTCTGCTATGACCTATCAAAGAAAAACAATAAGATATAATTTTGTTCGGAAATGTCTTGTCAAAGTTGCTTTCCTTTAAACAGGGATCTGAGTCTCTGAGTTTCATGTGGAAATTAAAGGATAAAAAGAAAACTCTACATAAAATCACAAGTAAAAAACAATAAATATTTAGTGGATAAATAATCATAGAAATTACTACTTAATTGAAGATACTATTTAGGAACCTTCCATCCATAGAGATGTCACTGACATGGGATGCTCATAGCTGTGAGTTCCAGATAATATATTGACCCACTCAAAGGTCAGTATATTGGAAAGGTACAATTAGGAAAGATGAATAAAATTTCCAGTAACCATGTCAGCATAGCCTCATTTTAGGTACCGCAAGGCAGTCTGCTGGTTGCAGTTTCCCAGTAGATCAAAAAGAGCAAATAACTGATTACAGATAATGAAGCAAAATACTGTAAAATCATCAAGAGAAGAAAATGTTGGCAAACCTCAATTACTAAGAGGGTGCAATGTTACTCGTTGTATTATTTTTTTTGGAACATTTTCAGTTATTTTCCATGGGTAAGGAGAAGAGTCAGCAGCTTATTACTGCTGTTTTATGTATTACCTCCCTCCAATCCCTTCTCTAGGCTTCTTCTTAGTAACTAGTAGAAATTCACTGGGAGGGATCCTAGGGCCTTTCTCCCCCACCATCCCTGTTTAATCACAAGTAAGAGCTTTCAAACCTGAGGCCTTTTTCATTACTTCCAACAGCCAAAGAGTTGCCTCAGCACAAAATTTCAAACAGAACTCAATTACCTCTGCTTTTGCCTGGTGTAAGAGCCTAATGACTGGGCTGTAGTCAGTCTCAGATGCACTGAATCAATCTGCCACTTGCTGCCAGAGGGGTCTTTCGACCATGAAGTATGATCATGGTATACTCTTACTTAACACTTTTCACAGTTCTGTTGTCTGTACTCTATACTTGGAAAATTATCCAGGGATGAGCTGAGGCTTGTCTCCTGTCAGTCACTCTATACTTCTCTTAGCATTCCAAATTGTCTGTGATGACCTTGGCAAAATGAGCTCTCAGTGATCACACTTGCTGTCCCTCTGGCGAGAAGGTCAAGATACCAGTACTATTCTGACGACTTTCTGACTTATCTGTTATAAAGTACTTATAAAATAAATAAAATATACTTACTTGCATTTACATGAAGAAAGTGTTTATATCTACGAGTAAGATCTACCAAGGATATTACCTTACTAATTATACAAACAATTTTTTCATTAAAAATGTCATATTAACTAATAATTTTTAAAACATATATAAGATATAGCCCATAGGCAAGCAGTAGAATATGTTCTACCTCATCGTTAATCAAAAGTTTGAAAGTAATCATAAACATTTTTTAAATAATTGGTTTTGGTAAATATATGAAGATATATGCAACTAAATTTACAGTTGTTTACTAATACTGACATCACAGATAGGACTTCTGAGTTACATAATAAAAAAAGCATGCACCTGGACAGTTAGCTCAGTGGTAAAGAACACTTGTTATTCTTGCAAATGACCCAGTTTTAGTTTCCCATATGACAGCTCACAACTATCACTATCTCCAGTCCCTCAGGACCTGACACCTTTTTCTGTCTCTGCAGCCACCAGACATGCACATTTGCTGACAAAACACTTATACACATAAAATATTTTTTTTAAATCTAAAAAGAAAAAATTAAGAGCAGACTGGATAAGGATGTGCTAACATGATACAATGCTTGTCTAACCCCAGGAAGAATTTGAATTCAATCCCAAGACTATGGGACAAATACAAACTGGGTTAAAATAAACTAAAGGCTAGCAGTATTATATACTTGCTACCCAGTGTCTGAGATTGCTTTTCTTTACTGAGATAAAACACTGACCAAAACCAACTTGAGGAGGAAAGCATTTTTTTTTTTTGGTTGCCAGTTATTCATGGGAAATCCAAGGAAGGAACCTGGAGTCAGGAACTCCATGGAGGAACTCGGCTCATTCTCTTTCTGTACAGGATTTACTCAGCCTGCTTTCTTACATAACCCAAGACCACCTGCTCAGGAAAAGTACTACGCACAATGGATTGAGTCCTCTTATATCAGTGCTTAATCAAGAAAATCGATCATAAACATGTCCACCAGCCAATCCGAGGGGGGTGGTTCTTCAGTTGTGTTTCCCTCATCCAAGATGACCCTAGCTTGTATCAAGTAAACAAAAGCTGAATAGTTTACTCAACGATTCCATCTCTAGTGGTTTATCTAAAATAGCTAGTTGGAGGTGAGAAAAGTTAAGCTATCAACAGTGTTTTCTTTGTTAACAAGAAAATATTTAAAGATTCTAGATTAAAGGCTAAATTGTAAAAGATCAAGATAAACATGTTAATATATAATAATGCCATTCAAATTAATGATGCAATATTATGACGTGACATGAAGGCATCAACAACAGATAATATAATAAAATAAGTTATGACATGGCACACAGCGCAGTACTATATCTGAATACAGATATTTGAACAGTTAATCTCCATGCTAATAGCACAAGAAATGAAATTAAGAGAGAGTTTCGACTCTTGCATATATTTTAGGTTTTACATCTCCTAAAATGAGCATTTAAGTCATAACCCTTGCATGATCAAGAGGTTTAATGACCTCCTAAAGGAAAATATGGGCTACACTGCTCAGAAGTGATTCAGTGCCTATGGCTACTCTTGCAGCATAGGGAAAGACAAAAATATCATCCTAGGCAATTCAAAGTAGAATGATCATAGATCTGAGTAGCAAAAGTGAGTGTGAGTGCATGGGCTTTATAGGAAGAAGTCTAGTATTCTCCAAATAATAATAATGATGATGATGGCAATAATTAATAATGAAAAGTGCATTTTGGTAGAGTTGTTTCTAGGATTTCTGAGCACAGGCCTATGGTGAAAGTGGTGTCTTAAGCGAATGTGCTGGGCTGTCATAGGCAATCTGTTAGTGAGTAGGGAGCTCCTACATGAGCTAAATCCCCATCTGAGCAAATGTGGTTTAGAGGAACTACGTGATGCATATAAAACAGGATGGTAGAGCGGAATGACACAGATGTTACTAAAAATAGAAGCATTTGCCTGGGAACATGTGCACCTGCTGGCACTGTTACCTGGAGTCACCTATCTGGGTTTCTTCTTTTGCTTCAAGTCCAGCTGTCCACTTGTCACTGTGACCTTCGGCCTCTCTGCATCCCTAGGTCCCCTGCCCTTCATTGCTGGTTTCTAAGCAGCACTTCCACTTGCTCACAAGGCACATTTTCTTCTGTATATTATGTCCCTCTCATAAGAATATCAGTGGCCAGAAGAGCAGGAATTTTGGTTTTTATAATTTATATGTTTTCTAGATTCTGGAATAATATGTTCTCAAAATGTATTTTTGCAAAGAATAAATTAGCTGGATATGAAAAGAAAACGGGTGGCCTGTGGTAAAATATGTTAGTAAAACAGATAAATGTTCCAAAAATAAAATATATTATAATTTGAAAACAGGACGATGACATTGTACTTGGAAAGGGAGCTCTTAATTAAAATGGCAGCACCTAGGTAGAACAATATGTGGAATTAATAGGACTTGAACAGAAGAGTTTTCTAGCTGGAGACAGAAAGTAGAATGGTGGAGGAGTGAGAAATTTGCTGACTGTTAAAAAAAAAAACAAAAAAAAAACAAAAAAACCATACATGTATCTAAACCAGACAGGAAAATAAGCAAGGCCAGAAAGCTTGGGAGAATCAGGACAGCATATGATGCAGAGCAAGGATGAGGCAGAGATGAAGGACTTAAGGAATGACTAGAAAATACCAAAAAAAAAAAAAAAAAAAAAGATAAGCAGTAAAGAGAGACATGAAGCTATGCTACTGAATTCCAGGAAAAACCTTCAAAGTATATGAAAAAATACAAGCACTGTAAGGAAAGAATTAAAAACAACATTTAGAGCACAGAAGAGGAACTGATGGGAAGGGAATGTGATAGGTTGGTGCTGACTATGATATATTGGTGGTAGGCAAAAACAAACGCTTAAGAAACACAACGAATCCAGATGTGCTATCTCACACAGGTTAGAGTGGTACTCAGGAGGCTGAGCCAAGACTGTCATGTGTTCAGAGCTAGCCTGGTTAGAGAATATTAAGCTGTCCCAAAAGAGAATTTAAAAGAAGACAGCCTTCAAGAATGGGGATTCAGGAAAGTAAACGGATATAACTATGGGAAGAGGGTGAGAGTAAAGAAATGTACAAAAGCTGAAGTCTCAGATAGTTTTAAATAGAATAGGTGGAGAGATGACATGCCAGGAAAGGGATAGGACAGCTGGGACTGGGGGCATGGAGAGAGAAAAGGTCTAAAATAGATCCCATGGGGACTGAGCCTGAGAGTACAGAAAAGACAATTAAAAAGACTGCCAAATAGCAGCAGAAACCAGATTGAAGCCTGAAAGCATCTAGTTCTAATGAGCCAAATCTGCAGCGCTTTGTTTGCGGCCAGCAGTGCTCACTCTCCTGGGAGGAGCAGTGAGGAGAACAAGAGTTAGAGGTGTATTCTACCTCAGGGACTTGCTGTGTGAGCAAGGACACAAAGGACCCTTGCTGAATACCAGGAAGATCGCAGCATGCATGGAAGCTTGACTGTTCTTAAGGAGGGCAACACTCTGAGTCTGATCACTGGGTTTTTCCAAGGAAAGGAGAGTGTTCATTTAGAAGTTCTAGGCTGATCCCTAACTCTTGGTGGAAATTAGGAAGCATCTGGTTTCTTACATGCTTGTTTTGTCCTTTCCTACTGACACCACAGCAGCAGGAAGAAGCAAATTCAGCATAAAATTTAAACATTCTTAGTAAAGGACTTTCTTATAGTGGCCAGTTGTGGAGTGCAGGACCACAGAGGCCGTAAGACAGCAATGGTTAACAGGAAAGAGGTAACTGTCTAGAACTGTATACATTTCCAAGACATTTAGTTATTAACTTCTAGATAAATTTCATGTCAGAGCAGAGAAATGGGTTTTTGTTGAGTTTTCTAAATGATTATGCCTCTTTCTAAAGAACCCCTAATGCTTGCATTCAGAGAAGCGATAACTCTGTCATGAAAGCAGGCCCTTCTTTTTAACTTCTCCCTTTCCACTCCACACGGTTAGCTCTGCGCCAAACACACAGGCTTTTTCTTATTTACTAAGACAAATCAAGTGTATTATACATTCCGGCATTTCTACCAGCTGTTTCAGATCAACCCGCCCTTAGATCAACCAGCTGAGATTTGGTTTAAGTGTTACCTTTAGAATATGTTCTTAGCATCAACCCAAAGTAGTCTTCAGTCATTGATATCCGCTACTACTAGCTGATTGGGGGGGAGAGGTGCGCTGGTTTTGGTTTGCTTTTACTTAATTCTTAAGAAATTAAACAATTGCTTATTTACATTGTAAATCCTAAGGGAAAGAAAGGTCCTGACTAAGTCACCATTATACCTCTAGTCGAAGGACACAACATATATTCAATAAATGCTTACCTCATAAGTAAATGAGTGACACAAATATTGTTGAAAAGTTACATCAAAACAACTTCATGCCCAAGGCTATGTATATGAAAACCGGAGGAGAAAATCATGCTTTGCCTCTTAAAATCACATAAACCCTCTCTAATTTATTCCCAAGAGTAAATACTTTGAGAAAGAAACATTTTATGGTGGATGAAAGCATAAGGATAAAAAGAAAATAATCAAGATGAATCTAAGTATATTTCAATAAAATTTTAAATGATCAAGTAAAGTAAAAGTGTGCTATTTTGATCAAGCTGGGACATGGGGGCTAGAAATAGGATTTACAAAGTTTGAACTGTCTCACATTCTGTTAGCTGTGGAAGGTATATAAACAAAATATCAGATGCATTTTCCATAAAGTATGTACTATAAAGCAGTAGTTTGGCATCATATCTTGCTTAATTAAGAGATTTGTTTTAAAAAAGAAGAATCTATGGTCTTCCCCACAAAAATCAATCTCTAAGTAAATAATTCCATCTCCATCCAAGTTTCAAATTACCTGTGGAAAATGTTGCTTGCCAGTTGGCTTTCAACAAAACAGACAGAATAAAAATGCAAGACTGAGGAGCGTCATCAAAATAAAATCAATAATATGAATGAATAATTGATTGTAGAGAATACCATTTGACCTTATAACAGTACCATTTACTAATCATGATTCTCTGAAATACAGGAAAATTACAAAGCAAATTTGTTTCATCATTTCCCTTAATATATTGATGTAGAAATAATAATGAAAGACATCATTTTAAACATGCATACATATACTCACACACACACTTCAAAAAGAATTAATGAATAAGTAAACATCAGGAACAAATAGCACTTATCTATAGACTACCTTTCTAGATTATTCAACTATATCAAGTTCAACAAACAAAACAATAAATAAATGAAAAGGACAAAGAGATGTCTCAACAAAGAGATGTCTTTACTGATCTTGCAAGGATTCTAACTCCATTCAACGTAACAAATTAAGTGGCTCTCAACTGCCTGTAACCACAGCTCCAGAAGATCTGATAGCATCTTCTGGCCTCTGTAAGCACACAAATGCACACATACATACACATACACACACCTATACATAATTAAAGTAAATCTCAAACACACACACACACACACACACACACACACACACATACACATACCTATACATAATTAAAGCAAATCTCAAACACACACACACACACACACACACACACATACCTATACATAATTAAAGTAAATCTCAAGCACACATACACACACACACACACACACACACACACACACACACACACACAAACTAAAACTAAGGAACTTTTTCATGTTTAAATTGATTTTATGGGGAAATGTTTTCGTGCTTAAAAATTACAGTGGTTGAGGAGGCAAATCAGATAAATGAATGAGTACACAGTTACATAGATAATGGACCTAATGAATTTTTAAGATTGCCAAAAGAAGGAGGAGGAGGAGAAAGAAAAGGAGGAGGAAGAGGAGAAAGACAAGAAGAAGAGAAAGATAAAAAAATTTTTATCTATCTCAGTGACTATGATAATCAATTAACAAATTATAAGCAGGTATGTTGAAGAAGTACATAACATAAGTAAATAAGTAAAAATGGAAATAACTGTCTTGAAGCCCTAACTATAAAAGATATAAAAATTGACATCTAAAGTAAATTTAAATTGGTTATTTAGTAACGTACTTCATAAAATTGTTGAGACTATTTGATTCTAATGCAAAAATTAAGTTTGGAGTGTAAACCATAAAACAATGCCAGTCAACTTTCAGAACTTTTTGATTTAATAAATCTTTTATCACTTCTTTTCAAAAATCTTAATTTTTAAAGGTAACGTTAGACATGAATTGGTCATTACATTTTTTTGACTTTAAAGAAAAAAAAAAGCAGCTTAGAGACAATAGGTCCCTTGCCTAATTACAGTCACTATATCACAGGTATCAATGATAGCAACCAAGTGGTATTATGAAATCAAAGACCTTATACCCTAATACAAAACTTGAATTTATACTTTTGCCATTTAATTCCAGTATTGTCATACTTCAACAGTTAGCATTTCAAGATTAAGATGATATTGGCCACAGAAATAAAAAGGAAAAAAGAGCTAAAATATTTCGTGTTTCTTTATTTCCTGAAGAAAATGCAAAAAATAAGATTCATGCATATGTATTTGCTTATGTAAATAATTATGTATATAGTCATGTATCATTAGTCTCCAGCACTCATCAGGATCCAAACTTAACTGTCAGTGTTTATGGCTCAAATTATATAGTTACAATTATAGGTTCTTTTCTTTGCCTTCCTAACTTTCCTTAGTGTGTAGCAAATTATTTTTGAGACAGGGTCTTTTTTTTAATCTTTTTTTTTCCTGTTTTTTTTTGTTGTTGTTGTTGTTGTTGTTGTTGCTTTTTTTGGTTTGGTTTGGTTTGGTTTGGTTTTGGTTTTTGGTTTTTGGTTTTTGGAGACAGACAGGGTTTCTCTGTATAGCCCTGACTGTCCTGGAACTCACTCTGTAGACCAGGCTGGCCTCGAACTCAGAAATCCGCCTGCCTCTGCCTCCCAAGTGCTGGAATTAAAGAGGTGCACCACCACTGCCCAGCAAATTATTTTTGAATATTTCAATGGCACGGGATACTTAAGGACTAATTAAATTGAAGCAGGAAAACCAAAAAGGAAAACCATCCTGTTTTTTAAAAGAAAGCCATAGTCATTATTTAGCTAGGGAAACAGCTGTTCTTCTCTGAAACAATAACACTGCTTCTGTGTGCACACACAAGCACACAGGACACCCCCCCTGAGGCTCCACAGGGTAGATGCCAGACCTTGTCAATAACTTCTCTCATTTTACCACCACAAGTCAGGATCAGGCATATTGAATTCAGGCTGATCACAAATGGCCCTAATGATTTCATAACCTTAAATTTTGAAAGACAAATAATTATAGGAAACCCTAGTGTATTGTTAAAACAGAACAGTATACTCATTTGAAGACATTATCTAAGTCTCATTTTAAGACATTATCTCTGTTTAGTTTAATCATTATTTCTGTGTTAGTATCAGGTATATGATCACCAAAACAGCAATTTTCATTTGCAAAGTACTATCTTATCTATTTTGAGCTATAACGATGTGAAGTGACATGTCTTTACTTTCAGGCTTCTAAACTGAGACATGAGGCCAGTTAATGCAGGTACCAGAACACTGTACAGAATTCTAAATGAAAACCTTGATGGCACATCTATATTCTTACTCACCTGTGGTTTCCACGATGCCTTCCAGGATGACGACAACCTCGAACTGTTCAGTTTGCATGCTTCGCTGGGATAGGTCATAAAAGGGGCTTTTGGCATCGATCACGTGGCAAATTGTGAGAGGGGACACAAGAAAAAGTTGATCTGCCCCTGTACTAAAACCTACATCCAGTTCAAGTTGGTCAAGGGGAAGGAACTCACCCTCAGGTGTCTGCCGAGACTAGACAAGCACACAGAAAAAAAGAAGAAATCACCACTTGTACTGAAAATTTCAAGGCAGCTCAACAGTCATATACATCATTGCCAACAATCTGCACTATCAATCATCAGCAATGCAATCCAAACAAATCATTATGCAGCTATATTCTACCCAATGGGCTGAAATCCCACGTAGCTCATGCAGAAGATACATGCATTATTTATAATAAACAATTTGCTATAATTACCAGTCCCTAACTCCTGAGCTTTGGAGACATGCCTGTTCTAACAATGGCTGTGGGTACAGCTATGGAACTTATTGTGTATCTTCCCACTGCTTGAAAGAAATCTCTGCATAATAACCAGTTGAATGCCAGAGTTGTCTTTCCTCAGAAAGCAAATAAACTTTGCAGTTCGACTGGAGGTTGGTAAGCTGAACAGTGCTGACCACGATGTAAGAAGTGATTTCTTGATTTCTTGAAAAATAAACTGAGTAACTGTTTCTTCAGGGATTTTGTAAAGTCACAACTGGTTATAAAACAGAAAAAATACATTGATACTGAATTGTGATTTGAGTATATGCCAATAAATGTGAGAAAGTTATATGCTAATAGATTGTGGTTTTCATGCCCCTAATAATAATAAACTGCATATAATTCTCACTCCTCTACTTAGGAATTTTTAAGTATAGCCAAAAATGTGCTCTATTAAACAAAATAGAAGTATAAGAAAGCTAGCTGTCTTAGACAAAGAGTTCATTAAAACTCTCATATGATAATGGCATTTAGTTTCAATATAATCACTCAAAAGCTTTAACAAGCCAGTTACAGTATAGGACTGTGGATAAAAAGCAAATATGAGCAAACCATAAAAGTAGACTTACTCATTTTTTGTTCTATGTTTTTGGTTTGCTTAGCATATCTATGATATACAACAGTTATACAACCAAATATTTAGATTGAGCATTCACAAAAGAAGCAAAGAGAACCTGGATATTTAGATTCATACGGAAAACAATTAGTGGGAAGGGTTTGATCCCTATGGTCTAGTTGAACTTAGAAATATCTGATATATTTAAGACCCATCATGAGCAAATTTAATAACTGAAAAAAATATGGAGCATGAGTCTGTCCCCTAAAATATATTCATTTCAAGACAAAAATCTTTTCATTTGCAGCAGATATATTGGATTTCGTAAGTAAGGTAAGTCATGGTTGGTAAATAAGGCTGAAAATTCTGAATACTTGTTAAATAATCTGTTTTTCCTAGAAAAAGATTAGTAGTTTCCATTCAGTGGTAGTTTTTATATCATGGTTGACATCACCACACATGTCTTTAAAAGCTGTACTGATTCATTTGAGAGGCTCCATTACAATTGGTAACACTGGAAAGTTTACTTCTGTAGGACAATAGCCACAGAGAACACTGAGACAACTTTTGTTCTCTAAGAAGAATGTAAAAGTAGAAGAAAGGAAGAACTGGGGTGGGAGCTTCTGGAAAGAAATGAATTCTGATCACAATTTTTTTCTTTAATCTGTGGGGAAATTGATTATTCAACCTGTAAAACCTCAACTTCAGTAACAACACTGGAAAATATTTGCTATTTCCAAAGCAGCAAGAAAAATGCCTGCTTGGAGCTTTTTCCAGACACCTATGTTCTCAGATTACTAAACTAAAAATGAGACTAGCTGTCTCATAGTACTGCCAGCTATATATTGCTAATCAATTCATGTATGGAAAATGATAACTGAGATACAAAAAACAGGGACAAAGACAAGGCTCACTTTATTATTCTCTTAATTAAGAAGCAACAGGTGCTACACAAGCACAAGGTGATATTCTGAAATTTATAATGAATGACTATAATTTGTGTACATGAATTAGCTATTCTAAGTTCTGCTTTTCTCTACTACAGCATGAACAAAGTTTTTAAACTCTCATTTTTTGATAATATTTCTACAAAGAAGATAATTTGGGGATATCATATGTGTATACCAAAACAGAAATTCACTTTATTTTTGATGTATTTGCTATTCATACCTGTGGTTTTAGAGTTATTATGCTTAATATTTCCTAAGATTAACCTTCTAAACACTGCTGGCCTACCAGGATATTGTCACACTTGAGTTGGCAATACTTCATTGTCTAGTAAAGAGATTTATTAAGATATAGGTGATTTTGCTTTAAATATGCATAGACCCATTCCATTCAGATTCAACATGTCTTTGTTTTTTTAAAATGTTTGTTCATTCTATTTAAATTAATGCTGTCTAATCCACCTTTCACCAATTAATGCCTTTCAACCCTGTCTACCCATATCTAGATCTCCCTACTGTGTGACACTATGGAGAAAGTTCTAATAACTTCATTTTACTTGAAAGGTGCTCCTCATATTTCTTGTAAGATCGGTGATATCACACACATATGTATTAAAAATTGCTTTGCAGCAGTCACTATATAATTCATTGTTTAATTTCCTGAGGTACTGCACACACACAAATTTATCATTCACACCTTCATCATTTATGTCAGGATGTCAGATATTTCAACCATAAATTCATTCACTTTCAGATTTTGTTTGTCTCTTGGATGTGGTCATAGACTAAGATGTCTATAAATAACTAGAACTAGATAGAAGGCTTTGGTGGAGGTCAAAAGTGAAAGACGTGGTGTCAGAGGAGAGGGTGTTGGAAGACTAAAACCCTCTGAAGTCTGAATTGCTGACTGGAGTTAAGTTCTACTATCACTGCTAAGCCAAACACTTTTGAGCCAGCAGTTTCATTCTCAAAACAGACCCTTTCTGGACTGGGCTTCTAAAAATTATAATCTAGAAGCTCCTGATTCTGATACAAGTCCCAAGATCTGCCAAAGCAAAATTAACAAACTAATAATAAAAATGTTACTTAAGTGTGGTAAGAGAAGTTAGGGCTTTTTTTTTTAAAACTGTGACATACACATGTGACATGCATATGAAAACTGAAGATAAAGAGGAAAAGGTAATCAAGTAACCAGCTTTTTAAAGGCTTGCTGTACTCAGCATTGTGACCACGTGATAATGCAGTACTCTTTATATTCCATCAACGTTCTGTCTTATGTGGCTAATAACTACTATGTTGAATGTTGATACTAGGCAGAATCTTTTTCAATAAAATGAATCTTATCTTTCTTAATTATGTCATGATAAGTGTTTTGAATCAATGAGCAGGTTGTCTTTATTAGAGTGCTTGTGGCTAGTGGACACAGGTCCTGTAAATCTACAATTTTCCTATTCCAACAGGAGCTTAGAGTACAACTATCACCCTAATTAAAATGTGAAGTAGTGGTCTGATTAGACAATGATTAGATAATTGCCTTCAAAGACAAAACTGTAGAATTAGTGAGAAAATAAATAAATGTAGGAGGAAAGAAAATAAAGGAAAATTAGTAATTCTTAATTTAAAAGATAAGTTGATAAAACTCTGATCTGAAAATGGCTTAGAAATTACTGTAAAATTTGATTTTATGGAATTATAGAAAGATACTAAAAAGAGCTCTATCATTCCAAAGCCAAGCTATTTGTTTCATGTACTAAAGAAAAAGTTTTGAGTTGTAGGAAAGATTGAGAATTACTAAGGGTCAGCAATTGTTTATATTTTCTGTCTCAATTACAATTTGAACATGTATATTTGAGACAATTTGTATAATTTCAATTGTAGTAATAACTTCTAAGTTATTGTTCACATTAAAACATCTATATGAAAATATTCACATTTAATGAAAATAAATCTCTCAATGTATTGTAATGTTTTGTTCCTAAATGTCAAGTGTTTACTGTCCAATGACTTTGGTTCCTCTCAGATTCCAAAAAAAAAAGTGAACAAGGTAAGCAGGTACATTTTTTTACTACTGATAGAAAAAGAAGAGAATCAAATGCTCAGTCAGGGGCATCTCATTCAGGAACTTTAGACAATGAGTTTGCTTTCAGTGTAAGAAGCGAAGATAATTGAAGGTTTATACACATACACATTTATCACTGTCCTAGCATACAGAAGCAGACCTGCATTCATCCATCGCCCTCCTGGGCGAAGTGTTCCTATTCATCCTCCAAGCATCCACTTTACGACTGCTTCCTAGTCACTGGCTAACTGTCCATCTCTGGCCTGTAACTGAGTTTTGTTCCACTTTGAAACTGGCAGAGGATTCTGAATAAAATGCCTACTCATCACTGCCATAGTCTGTAACCTCTTCATACCTTCCATTTCCCACAATTCTCAGCTGACAAAGTCCTGTACAGTCAGTGAAAAGGAGAGAAGGATCAGGTCGAGGGCATAATAGTTTTTCATGCCACCTTCTATCATTACATCTGGAATTTCACGTATCTTAAAATTGCCCTATCATATCTATAAGTTTTATATGCCAGTATGTGGTCAAGTCACACACACACACAAAAAAATACATTGAGTTTACTCAGAGTAAGATCTTAGAGTTAAGAGTAGGAACTCTCTCTAAGACATGTGCTAAGACCAGGCATTAAACTGCCTCTGTGACTCAAAGCAATTATGACAAAACCTATGACATGCGGGTCAGAATTTAAGAGAGTTACAGAAGCATGTAGACCTAAATTTTCATTCTGTCTGTGATGGACCTTTGTACATTCATTTGGATGGTTAAAGCTTGAAATTTTAGCTCATGTAGAATTAAAGTCAATGTCAAGTCTAAAAATCATTTTTTTCATGGTAAGCTAATTAATCCCATAAGATCTCCATTGTTAGGAAAGGAGTGTACCTTATTTAGATGCAATGTAATTTATCTTGTAATAGATTATGTGAGCCTTTTGTCTTGTTCAAAGGAAAGCTCTGCTTTGTGTCCCCATGGGGCCTTTTGTTGGCTTTATAATTGTGGGCAGGATCTGAATCCCTGTTTGTACATTATTCCTTTCCTACTCAACAATACCCTTCAATCCATGAAATACCTTTTCCTGCCTCCTTTTAGCTTCTGTTCCTACCTACTGCTGGTTACTCCTGTGCTTTCACATCCCTTACTTTTGTTCATACTTTATTTATGAGCACAAGGTACCCTGTACACTTTAAGACCCACATTAAAACAAATGAAAACAAAAAACAGCCAAAAATATTACTAGTAGTGTAAAAGGGATTTTAGAAAGAGCCCAACTGTCATGCTTGGATCAAAGAAAGTTAAACTGAATAGCTACTGTACATTGTTGTTGTTGTTGTTTTGGTTTGGTTTGGTTTGTTTGAGTTTATAATGAACTCATCTAAAAAAAATCAATATCAGGCCTAGTTCCTAGCAGTTCTGACGGATTCTATCTTAGAATTCTATGACACTTTGGCAGAAAATGTTGATCATATTCAGATATACCCATTTTTTTGTTGACTGATGTTTTAAAAAAGTTAGGATCTAAAGGAAAGTTTCACCAAGATCTGTTTTGGAGGGGTAAGTCAGGCAAGATAAGGTTATAGACAGTGAAAAGCAAAATCTCATTTGAGTTCAAGATATGAAATAAAGACTTGTGACATCTAATTCTTCAATTTAGAAGCATTAGTGCCTCATGTTTAGAATAGTAATGAGTTGACAACAAACCAAGAGTGCTCTGGGGACAAAACAGTCTTAAGAAATTTCAGTGTTTTCAGTTGGAACCTGGAGAGTAGAGTTTAAACACAAATTGCCTTCATGTAAGTGATATGGAAAACTGAAATTAGACTGGAAAGTTAAAATCATTTCCACCAGATTATTGGGAATTCCATAGACGGATGAGTGGAAAGCCTCATAATATCCAATATCTGAAAGACATATCCCTGTTCTCCATGTCTTCCCAAGAATTGAAAGTAGTTTATAATGATTCAATAAATCTATACTTGTGGATTTTGTTTTTCAGCAAATAAAATGTGAGTAGAAAAATGTTAAATTATAAGAAAATATATGTGTGTGCTGTAATTATTATGATTTAATAATATACTGGTGTTTGTTAGCATGAAACTTCTTTATATTGTGTATTGAAGACACACAAATATAGCATTTAAAGTGTTAAAATAGTTTACAATAGAAAACTGAATATCCGAACTGATAATTAGTAAGCATATATACAATTCATAACAAGTTTTCAGACTTTTAGCTTTTTATATAGTTTCTTTCCTATATGATAGTTGACTGTTTTAGGTCACTTCAAGTGTCTCTTACAGAAAATAGTGGTCACTCATTAAAGCAAACAACTTCTCTAATTTTACTTAATGTTACTAATTTCTCAGTAGAACATGAGTTCTTTTCAATGTCATATAAGAAAATGATAAAAAAAAACTATAAGAATTCATTTTAGTTACCCTGTCTACCAGAAAACAAATTTAAAACAAGCTGCATTAACTTGACTATAATTTTCTGTGAATGCACAATTAATGCCGCATGCTAATGCTTTCGCCTCCCAATAAATCATAAGACAAGTACATCAATACTACTCATTTGATATGTTGATTTTTATCACCTTGTGTTAATATAGCACCTTGCTGCAACATTATAATATTTTATTTTTTAATTTAAGATATTGTTCTGTTAAGGTGGTACATGGCAGTAAATAGTAATTCTTTATGGGTATATGCACCACTGCAGAGACCAAGAACTTCTATTCATTGTACATATCTAAATCACTGATCTGTAGATTAAATTTAATTATATCTTGAATTTGTTAAAAATAAAAATTGACAATGTTTACAACAACTAAAATAAGGTATATGTGGAAACATACCAGTTTCATTACATAATCTTATTTGTTTGAAAACTTAGAGAATGACAAAAACTTGAATTCTTGAGAATATGATAAACTACTCTTAATGACAGTTTCCAAGTGATCTCCACACACAGGTTTTTTGACAGTGTTCAAACATTCAGAGTGCTCCTATCTGCCCACAGGGCCTCCCTAATGAAGAACATGAAGAGTTCACTCTACCCATAGAAGTACCACTGGATAAGCATGTCTATAACTCATCCACTTAGCTGGATCTACCAGTCCACTTAATTTAAACAGTTGTGAATAAAACCAAACTATATCTTAAAATATAAAAACTGTATGCAGCTAAATTGTATAAAAGAACAAAGTCAATTAAAATTATATAACCATAGCTATCCATGCTGGGAATTTTACACTCTGATATCAAAAATGCCGTTTGTTGACTAATGCAGCATAGGAAATACTCATGTGATTAGAAGTGACAGGGCAAGTGAACTGCTTTAATTCAAGCACTGAACTGGCCAACTTGGTCAAGAATAATTAGGGTGAGGTCTTATAAGTGGTAATGAAAGTGACAGAAGAGCAAAACATTCTTTTAATCCACAGAGAATACTTTTAATTGCATAACAAGTTGGGGCTGGATAAAATAATATAGTCGAATGGTGCAAATTGAAATTTCAATGGCAAAATTTGACCTCAATCCAAATATCAGTCATTTTATTACCTCAAAGTTCTGAAACTGGCTAAACTTCTTTATATAATCTCAGATTAATCTTTTCAATAATGAACTATTAATTTGTGGTTATCGTTTTCAGTGTGTGAGCATTTAAAAACCACTCTGGAAAATCCCTGGAAGAGGAGGAGGAGGAGAAGGAAGAAAAGAAGAAGAAGAAGAAGAAGAAGAAGAAGAAGAAGAAGAAGAAGAAGAAGAAGAAGAAGAAGAAGAAGAAGAAGAAGAAGAAGAAGAAGAAGAAAAGAGGAAGAGGAAGAGGAAGAGGAAGGAGCAGAAGAAGGAGGAGAAGAAGGAGGAGAAGAAGAAGGAGAGGAAGAAGTAGAAACACCTGTAGACTGGCAGACAGAACTAGACTTTAATCCCCAGACTCTACTTGGTAAATAACTAGGGGACTCTTGTTTGTGGTACTGCCTTCTAAGGACTACAGGGACCTTACCTTAATAACTACCCTATGAGCAATTTGTTTTAACGTTTACAGCACTGATGTTAGGAAGCAATCTTCTTTAATGGATGCTGAAAAGCTTCAAGTGAAATCTATAATTGACAAGTCTTCATAGAAACAGAAAATTAAGAATAAAATTAACAAGAGACTCTACAGGAAAAGCACTCAAGCTTTCACAGAATACATCTCTAGGAAAATATTTAGCAATATATGTATAATTTTTAAAGAAACAGATAAGGCGCCTTCTACTTTACTAAGAGCTGCCTGGATCTGTTATGTTTGTTTAAAAGATGACCACAGTTAAACTTACTGTATCCTGAAGAGTAATCCACCTAGTAGTATTATTGTGAGGGGGTACACTAAAGACTAAGCCCAAACTAAAGTTGAGGCGACTTCCAACAGCGAATTCTTCAAATAGAAGCCTTAGTGCCTCCTGTTTTGAAGAGTATTGAGTTGGCAACAAACCAAAAGCACTCTGGGGACAAAACAGTAGTGGGAGAACAGGAGCCCCCAGCACTCCCATCATGGTGTGCTACAGCACATCTGAGGTGAGGAATATAAACAAGAACAGGAGCAAAAACAGAACTGACAACTATGCTCTCTGCCCAATTCCCAGCTCTTTTTACCCCTCCCAGCACCCGCACCTCCCTCCTCCGAAGAAGTTTACCTGTGGTGGAAGGAAAACCCTGGAGGGAAAAACCCCCGGGAGGGAGCAGAGTGGTTGGGGGGGAGGGGGTTGAATCTTTGGGTTTCTGGGTGGCATCTGCTTGGTGAGGAAGGGAAGGACTGCACTTACTTTGAGCAGCTTGCAGCGGATCTGCGCCGAGACCATGTGGCTGTTGCGCAGGTTGCCCACCCGGAACATGAGAGTGAGTTTTCCGTCCCTCATGGAGATAACCGCATGCTCGCTAAACATGAGGGTCTCGGCGCGCTTTTTGGGCTGGGACATCTTGATGAACATGCAGCCGATGAGGAAAGCGTCCACGATGGAGCCAAGAATGGACTGGAAGAGGAAGAGGATGATGCCCTCGGGGCACTTGTCGGTGATGTAGCGGTAGCCATAGCCGATGGTGGCCTCGGTCTCGATGAAGAAGAGGAAGGCAGAGGGGAAGTTATAGACATTGGCCACACAGGGAGTGTAGTTGCCGACATGGGCTTTGTTCAGGTCGCCCCGGGTATAAGCGATCACCCACCACATGGACGCCATGAAGAGCCAGGCCACGGTGTAGGTGAGGATGAAGATAAAGAGGTTCCAACGCCACTTGAGATCCACCAGGGTAGTGAAGAGGTCCGAGAGGTAGCGACTGGTCTCGCTGCCCAGGTTGCCGTGCTGCACATTGCACCGGCCGTTCTTGTCCACGAACCGCTGCCGTTTCTTCTTGGGTACAAGCTGCTGCTGCGGGCCCTGTCCTGGCCCCTGGGGCTGCAAGCCCGAACCGCTCGACGAAGTGGTCACTACCTGGTAATCGTCCCCAAATTTCCTTCGGAGTGCAGACATAATACGGAGGGGCGAGCCAGATTCAAACACGAAGCGGAGGCGCAGGAGCCAAGCGCTGCAAACCAGCACCAATAAGGAGGTGGGGGCAAGGGACGAAAGCAGGAGGGGAGGGGACGAAAGCAGGCGCCTGGGTTGGGGGTGGGGAGCACCCTGCAGGTAGCAGCAATCTCTGCCCCGTCCGATGCCTCTCCTCCCCTGGGACAGAGGCTTTATTTCTAGGAGCAGTGTTAAAACAGAAGTGTTCTCCCACACTCAAGGCAAGAGGGATGCAAGGGGCAAGAACACAAGTGCAATTTTGCCTCTGAGCTCTTTGAGGCTTCTCTTTCCCCCACCTCCACCGGCATCCCGGGCCACCTCTTACCTTTCTACAACACCCCACCCTCGACTGTCTTGCAGCACCCCTGAACTGGTTGCTGAAAATTAATGAGTTTGACAAGCAAGTCCCACCCCACCTGCTAACTCCCCAAGCTTCTAAACTGCTCTACCTGCCTAGTCCAGACCCTCCCCGCCTCCCAGCTGCACCCTGATCACCCGCCCTCCCCCCCCGGAGGGCTCCTAGGTCCCTTGTCACTCCCGCCTCCTATCTTTTAGCCAAAATCCCTCCCAGAGGCATGTCTGCTGGGCAGTGGTGCAACGCCCCCTACCCACGCTCTACTGGCTCAGAATCCCCCTTCGGGGACTCTAGAGACCTGTACTCCTGCGGTGCGCGGGCGGCCGAGTTTTCACGCGCGCCACCTGGGCCTTCGGGTGGACTCTCGGGAGGGGGGGGCGTCAAGCCACCCCTGCGCTCCAGGGAGCGCTGGAAGCCCGGGCACTCACCCAGTGGCAGAGGACAGGAGGAGGATCTGCAAGCAGCACAGGCAGCCTGGCCAAGCACCCTGCGCTTAGGGTTGCCTGACCCCTTTCTACTTTTCTTGGTGTTCCAAGATGAGAACCAGTGCAGGTGTGTCGAGCTCCGTGCCTCCCTGGGGACACTACACGGCCTCGGCCAGAAACCCCTGATGCTCCAAGAAGAGACTGACTTGGACTCCTGACTCCGGGGTTCCTTAGCGCGCGATGCCCTCTTTCCAGGCGACAGTGCGACCGCTGAACCGAGGTCAGACTTTCAGGTTAAACATCGGCTTTGCTCCAGCTTTTCCAGTGCCTCTCAATGGAAACAACAGAGTCTTCCTTCCTTCGATTTCCTATTCCATGTCCGCCCTTTGCTTGCCCCGGTGGATGGAGGATGCAAGGCTCAAGCGGAGGCAACCAGAATGAGGTGTGTGTGCCGGTGCGTGTGATCAGCTGCAGAGCCACACTAGCCCCGCCTGTCCTTGCCTTCCCCCGCTGCTCTACCAGCCTGAATTGCACCTCCGCGCCTGGGTTGAGCCTGCAGTGTCTGGCAGCTTAGAGAATGCGAGCCCCTCCAATGAGAAACAGCTTTAAATCTGCTCCCAAAAGGCAGCCAACTCTTTCCCCCAAACCCAGCATCAATCAGAAAGCCCCCAGAAAGCAACAAATGCTGCTTTCTGCTAGGAGTACAATATGTCTCTATTTCTAGGGCTTTCTTTTAAGCGAATAGGATTGGGGATGCATCATCAACAGAGATTTGGCTTTCAGATAGGCATATTCAAAACCCAAAATTCCAAAACCAGAGAGACCTGAAAATGGGAACACCAAGAAGGGCCTCGCTAAAAGGAAACTCCAAGTCCTTTCTGAAAATGATTCTAAGAGAAAGGCTTAGAATATCTACAGTTAGTGGGTGGATATAATTGAGGAAAAAGTGTCATATTTTAATGGCCCGAGCCTGGCAGTTAACTTAATGGAGGGGGCAAAGTGCAGAAACAGCTGATATAGAGCCCTTGAGTAAATGCCAGCTTCTTTACCACATTTCATGCTTGTTTTAAAAATGTCATGGAGTCTTATGCCATATTCCATTCAGTTCAGATACACAAGGTTGGTAGAAAGTCATCAACTCTTGCTGTAAAAGCAAAGGTTGGCTGTAAGAACAGGAAACAAAAGAAACACACAGTCACTCGACCATTTCTTCCTGGGTGGACACTGCTCCTGCCCTAAAACAAACCTCCAATGCCCTCAAAAGTGGGGGACTTGTAAAACATTTAGCTGCTTGAGCTTTGTACAGGGAGATAGGATTGGAGACTGCCAGTTGAACCAGCCGAATCTAATAGAAGAGAAAGTGTGGAAAAGTCTGGAACACATGGGCACAGGGGGAAAGTTCCTGTACAGAACACCAATGGCTTTTGCTCTAAGCTCAAGAATCGACAAATGGGACCTCATAAAATTGCAAAGCTTCTGTAAGGCAAAAGACACTGTCAATGGGACAAAACGGCAACCAACAGATTGGGAAAAGATCTTTACCAATCCAATGGCGGATAGAGGGCTAATATCCAATACAAAGAACTCAAGAAGTTAGATTCCAGAGATCCAAATAACCCTATCAAAAAATGGGAAACAGAGCTAAACAGAGAATTCTCAACCGAGGAAACTCAAATGGTCAAATGGCCTAGAAGCACCTAAAGAAATGTTCAACATCCTTAGTAATCAGAGAAATACAAAACAAAATAACCCTGAGATTCTACCTCACACCAGTCAGAATGGCAAAGTTCAAAAAGTCAGGTGACAGCAGATGCTGGTGAGGATGTGGAGAAAGAGGAATACTCCTCCACTGCTTGTGGGATTGCAAGCTGGTACAACCAGTCTGGAAATCAGTTTGGCGGACCCTCAAAAAAATGGACATACTACTACCTGAGGATCCAGCTATACCACTCCTGGGCATATGCCCAGAAGATGTTCCAACATGTAATAAAGACACATGCTCCACTATGTTCATAGCAGCCATATTTATAATAGCCAGAAGCTGGAAACAACCCAGATGTCCCTCAACAGAGGAATGGATACAGAAATGTGGTACATTTACACAATGGAATACTACTCAGTTATTAAAAACAATGACTTCATGAAATTTGCAGGTAAATGGATGGAACTTGAAAATATCATCCTGAGTGAGGTAACTCAGTCACAAAAGAATGAACATGGTATGTACTCACTGATAAGTGGTTATTAGCCCAAAAGTTCGGATTACCCAAGATTCACTTCACAGAAACCATTGGGCTGTGTGTGAGATCCCAGATGGAGGAGTTAGAGAAGGGACTGAAGTAGCGGAGGGAGTTGGCAGCCCCATGGAGGGAGCAACAGCGTCAACTGGCCTGACATCCCGATGCTCTGGGAGACTGGATCACCAACTAAAGAATACACATGGAAGGACCCATGGTTCGGACCACATATGTGGCAGAGGAGGGCCTTGTTGGCCATCAGGGAGAGAGGAGAGGCCCTTGGGACTGAGGGTGTTAGAGGCCCCAGTATAGGGTAATGCCAAGGAGGGAAGACAAGAGTGGGTGTGTGGGTGGGTGGGGGAATACTCTCATAGAGGCAGGGTGAGGGGAGAGGGGATAGAGGGTTCAAAAGGGGAGATCTGGAAAGGGGGAAATATTTGAAATGTAAATAGAGTATCAAAAAACAAAAAACAAAACAAAACAAAAACAAAAACAAAACCATTTAGCTGCAATTACAGCTTCTCCTATGGGGTCTCTGCTAAGAGGACAGCAATGTATTCTCTGGAGATTAAATAGGACATTGACAGTGAGGCTCTGGTCCTGGAATCCTAAGTCTTTATTTGAATATAGCTCTTTCATTTACAAACTGTGTGACCTTGAAGAAGAGTTAAATAGTGGAGCCTGAATTTTCTCCTTCAAAAAAAAAAAAATGATAGTTTCATTTTTCCCAATAAGGATATAAAAACTAAAGAAAAAAGAGAAAAGTAATGTTATTTTTATTATTTATTTTATTATCTAATTATTTCTCCTTTGAAGGATATACTGGGCTGCAAAGTTTTAGCAGAGCCAAGAGGAGACGATGAATGAGTTCCTTAAATTGCTGCTGTGCTGTAAACTCACACATCTTCTTATCTCACTTCTGTTTCTCCTCCAGAGCCCACTCTGCCCTTGGCAGGCTGCTGTTTTTGATTACTAAAACACATGCAGACATAAACTATTCCAGGGTCTTCTTTCTCTCTCTGTGGTATTCTTGTCCTCCCCCTGGGTGTTATTGGGTTCCTGTTTAAGTGTGTTCTCTATAGGGAAGCTTTCCTTAGTATCTCAGGCCTTCCTTGTCTCATCAGCCAGGTTCCTTCTCATGAGAAAGTTTTCTTGCTATTGTTTCCTCTAAGTCAATATTCTTCTCCCTCTGTTAGCAATCAGATAAAGCAGGCTCTACAAGGGTGAAAATCCTGTCCACATTGTTTCCTGTTCTTTTGCCTTGTTTTGTTTCTCATTCCTAGAATAGTACTTGCCTCTTACTTGGCAAACATTTCTTGGATTATTACATATGCCAGTCTAAATCATTAGCAACTCCCCACAAATTCACTAAAACTAGGTAACTCAGAATGTAACTATCATTAAATGGCATCCCTTACTTTAAATGATATGAAAGAACATTGAGGCTTGAAAGAGAATATTTCTTGTTACATTAAGAATTTATATTCTTTCAGTCTTTGGGGCCTTTTACTCAATATGTTTGAAATGACAGCTACACTTTAGTTAAAAAGACATCACTAACCTTATTTTAGGACCCCAATGAGCCCAGCATGGTGAGTATGACTTTAATTCCATCACCTAGTAGACAAAGGCAATCAGATCTCTGTGAGTTTGAGGCTCCAGGCCATCCATTCCTACATAATGAGGCTCTTAGAGAATCATGATCGTTTAATTACAAAAAAAAACAAAGTATGTTAAAAAGTCAAATTGATTTAATTGTATTGTTTTTAGAATGATTGACTTTAATTTTTTGAGTTACTGTTTTGAATTTTTATTTTGACAATCATTATATGAATTTTTGCCTGGGAATAGAGCAGAGTCTCCAACCATTTCTGAAATAGCACAAAGCATTTTTACTTCTGCCATTTGTACTGCATGTACAGGCAAAGTGTCACTCTAGCACTAACAATTATCAAGTCAAAATATCAATCAACTGAAAAATCTCCAATTTGCTTCACATGCTGTGATGTCAAATATTCATCCATGATATATTTCTTTTCATAAAAACAAACTCAAAAAGTTGCACTGGCTGATTTATAAATTTGTTTTTGTCCTTAATAAGTAGTAAACATTTATGTAAACAAGAGAGTTATTTTAAAATAAAGTCATCTTTTATTATTAATAATGTTTGATTTGTTTATATATTTTACATGCTGAGTGTCCAAATTGAAAGTTTAAGAAGACTTGGTCAAGTCTAATTCTCTTTTTACAATTGAGCACACTGTGAGTAGAAAGAATAAATGATTCATTTAATGGCACACACAGAAAAGTAGACACTGAAATTTAAATTCAAGTAGTGTATCCTCAGGACTTTTGAGGTCCATCCATCTCCTGGCAGCAGTGTTAGAAGAGTAGATTACTACTCCTAACCCAGACCTTCGGACCCCCTTCTCCACAGGCCATGTTTCTCGAACATTGATAGGCATCCAACATAGTCTAGCATAGCCTATTGACTTCTTTTCTACATCTGCTTCAGAATGAGCGCTTCTCTGACTTTTAGCAACGGTGCTCCATATTATTACGTCTTCAAATAACTCACCTTATTTTTCATTACATTTTCTTTTTCCTAGGAAGTGTACATCACAGACATTAGCATACAAGGGGGTAAAAAAATTTTTCCACATTTCAGGTCAACGGTCAATTCTTTCACAACACTGAATCCTCCCACTTACAATAATCCATCCATTCCTTGTGTGCCCGTTTCTTCGAACTTCATTATGACATGTTTAAAATTCCAGTCAAGACTAGAACTCACCAAAATTATCTAAGTAGAAGGCAAACTCTCTGAGCATGTATCTGCTAATATTTTGACACTCTCTTTACTTCAGGCCTACATTGTAACATTGTGTATGTGAAATACTTAAGAGAGGTCTAAAGAACCAAGCATTACAAGGAGCTCATTGAAATGCTCCAGGCAACATTACGAGTATCTTAAAGTTGAATTTGTAGTGTCTAGCTAGAAAGACAATAGGGCAGGGCTTCTAATATACTCTGTCTCACTTTAGGTCTCTGTCACTTTAGAGACACAGTACTGCCTGCTAAGTTAAATCGTTTTGCATATGCCATCATGTCACACTTCCCACATGACTGAAACCTTGACCTCTTTGTGACATTGAGTCCTGCTCCTTGAAAATATTTACAGATGAACCAAGCTCCTCTCTCCTTGTGAGGACAGCTGCTTCCAGGATGAGGTTCTGGAGGGCAGCCAGCCCCACAGTGCTGAGACCAGGCGAATGTGTGGAGAACAGATGACAGAAGGTCACTGAATCCGATGGTATTGGATGAAGTGAGGGCAAACCCTGTGAACAGACTGGGTCAAAATGTGTGAAAGGCACAGAATTTCAGACAAGCCACAATGGTCATAAAAGTCTGGGGAAAAATTTGCAGAATGCATAAACATTTGGAGTCTAGTGTTTCAAGATAAGGTGGTAAATCATAAGTGAACTAACCTGGAGTTCAGAGGGAAAGAGAACAAAGCTATATTTAACAACAGACTCAGATAAGGCCAGGCTACATATTTATTCTGCCTAGGGAGTACTTTTGGCAATGTCTTATTTGCTGTGTCCAAAATAAGTAATATCGTGAATAACTGGTACTTCAAAAATGAAGGATGTTATTTTGTATTTTATACTTAAAAAAGCATGACTTTGAACATGCAGTTATCCTATTATGTAACTGAACAGTGTGAGGAAAAGAACATACCTAATATAAAAGATAAAACCTCTGCCCCTGAGAAGACCAAATTCTAAAAATGACTTAATCGGCCAACTGTGACAAAAGCGAGCCTTTGAGCATCCCAGTGTAGCTGGAGTGGGCCTCCTCATTCATGGACTGTGACTGTAATGCACCATGTGACTGCAGGCAGACTTGGTGTCTTGCTAGGATTATTAATTTCCCGAATAGAAAAATTGCTTGATATTATTTGTAGGTGATTTTCTTCTCACTTTTCCAAAGGGACAATGAAGGAAGGGCAAGGCTGGAGTCCTAAAGCTTTCATCTTTTAAAAGGCTACAGGCTCCCATTGCCAACAGAGGTTTGGCTACATCTGGGAAGAGGTCACTCTTTGAAATTCTATATGCAATTTTGAGAAATAGAATGATATTCCTTTTCTCACTCTCCTAAAAAAGAATACAGAAGTTATTTTCTCCCTTGCCAAAAAAAGAAGAAGAAGAAAACCAAAATGAGAAATCAGTTTGAGATTTGATTGTACAGACGAGAACAGAGGCCTTGCCAGACCATGGCAGATGACTCAGGAAGCCTTTAATCTTGGCTCCAACCTGGTCTCTGCCTAAGGGTTCAGAAAAAGGTAATAACCCATTGTTACTAGGAGGCCATTTATTAGCAAGGCTTTCCTCACTAAACCTTCTCTTTACCACAGAGCTGTGCCACTGAGTACTCTGGTCTATAAAAGAATAAAGACTTTTTAATAGTCTTCTGGCAGTCAGTCTGTCTAATAAGGTAAATATTTGTTCTATAAGGTATAAATGTATTGAGATGGTATCTAGAAAACAAACTTATCCCTACCAATGTCAGTATTTCTAAGTTGCCCCCAAGAGTACCAGTGGAGCTACAGATACCAAAATATGTAAAAGGATTATGCTTACTTTGATATGCCAGACAAGGAAAGTGTGTTTACTATGTATCTATCATTAGGCCAAAATTGTACAGGTGGGGAATGATGAAGTCATCATACCAATAGGATATATTATCAATAATAGTATCTCTAACAATAACAATGCTCTATGTATGTGGCTACTATTAAATAAAGAGAATTACTTTATTAGCAATTAGAGCAAGTCCCTTGGGGAGCTTTTCCAGCTAATGAAACTCTTCCACCTTCCATCTTACTGGAATCTCATTTCATTCATTAGGTAATCACATTTCAAACCATTTTAGAACTCCAAAACTAAAAACAAAATTCATAACAAAATAGGGACAAGATGGACATCTAGGCATGCCAGTGAGGGATTAATAAGTTAGGCTCTGATCATCTCTGTGAAGGATTATCTAAATTAGGGTAACTGA
>CM052701.1:111668124-111694427 GCA_028551405.1 Uromys caudimaculatus
TACATGAAAGAGCAAAGCAAAATAATGATTTCCCCTAAAGACTTTCTTGTATTGAAATAGTGAGAGAGTTACCCACCAAAATCTGTCCCAGGAATTCAATCTGCCGGATACCAGAACACATGAAGTCAGGTAGTGGACTCTCAGAGGGAGACCTGAAAATTGCTTGTTATTTCTCCCAGGGAAGAAGAAGGCTGCAGACTGGGCCTTCAAAACCTGAAGATGAACAGCCTTTCACTGGAAGATGGTTCCTCACAGAACAGTCTTCACACAAGGTTCCTCAGTCTCAAGATGACTTTTGAGGTCAGTGAAATGCCTGGGCTGCACACTCACTTTGACAGAAGGCTGCACACAGCAGGAGGATCAGGATATCAAGGCTATGAGGCACTAGAGGAAATATCTCCTAAGGCTTCTAACCTCTTAGAATTTTGGGATGATGTGACCATAAAGTTCAAATCTGTTGGGATAGCTCTATGAGAAAAAGCAAAGTTCCCACCTGACTTTTTCCTTATAATTCTGATTTAAGATATTTTATGTCATTAAAAGCTATATTCCTCACTAAGCCAAAGTTATTTTCAGTATCCCAAGTCAGTGTTTACCACCAACCTTTCGCTGGGCTTCTGTGGATTACATAGTGACAGGACAGGCAAAGACTATTTAGAGATTCAGAGATGAGGATGGGCACAGATGTTTTAAGAGCTGTGGAAGGAACAATCTTTTTTGTTTGTTTGTTTGTTTGTTTGTTTGTTTTTTGTTTTGTTTTCTTTTTTATTTTTATTTATTTATTTTATTTTTTATTTTTTAATACTTTATTTACATTTCCAATGTTTCCCCTTTTCTGGGTCTCCTCTTTGGAAACCCCCTATCCCCTCCCTATCCCCGCCTCTATGAGGGAATTCCACCTCCCACCCACCCGCCCCCCCATCCCCATATTCCCACCTTGACATTCCCCTTTACTGGGGCCTCTAACACCCTCAGGCCCAAGGGCCTCTCCTCTCTCCCTGATGGCCAATGAGGCCATCCTCTGCCACATATGTGGTCCGAATCATGGGTCCATAGATGTGTATTCCTTGGTTGGTGGTCCAAACTCCAGGACGACCCGTGGGGGGGTGGGGGTTCAGGCCTATTGACGCTCTTGCTCCCTCCATGGGACTGCAAATTCCCTCAGCTCCTTCAGACCTTTCTCCAACTCCTCCATCTGGGACCTCACTCTCAGTCCAGCGGTTACTGTTAAGTGAAACTTGGGCATTTTGAACTTTTGGGCTAATATCCGCTTATCAGTGAGTATATACCCTGTTCGGAAGGAACAATCTTAACAGCTATCAGAGAGATTTTCAAATAATGACATCAGAATCTAAACTTACCTAACAGAATAATGCAAATTTAAACAGATGGTTTTTAAAAACCAAATAGCTGTATTATTAAGAAATATCACTATTACTGATACTTCAATCCTGTATGACTTTCAACTCCTATGAAAAACTGTAACTTTGTGTTATTTGTCTTATGTCCTAAATAAAAGCAAAGTCATAGCAAATGCACATGTGGACACACACAGGGGCACACACATGTACACAAGCACACACTCGAGCACTCATGCATGTGCATGCACGTACACATTCAGATCTGTGAGAAATATGCCATACACAAACTCTAGAGAAGAGAATTTCTTTTTTTTTTTTCCAAAAGAAAGACACTTAAAAATAATAAATTGGTTTTTGCAACTATTATAATGAGAATAGAGTTGTTTACTAGAAAGTATGTTCTTTAACTTTGTCTGTTACTCCTGATCAATTTGCAGGAAGATTGACAGTGCTAATTTTAAAGTTGCTGCTAGCAGTGATCAGTGCCAAATAGCTCTGAACTTTATGCTCCATCTAGAAGAGGGTTAGGAAAAAATTAAATTACTGAAATTCTTCAATGAAAGAAAACTTCTGAGGAAAGAAAAAACAAGAGATGCAGGGCTACTACTTTTGAAGCAAGGATGAGGAACAAAGTCCCATCAAGCAAGACTCACCAAGGTGTAATAAGGGCCTTTCTAGACCAAAGAGATGGCAATGTCGCTTAATATCAGTATACACACACACACACACACACACACACACACACACACAGTCTTACCACACTCCTGCATCTTAGTGCCATAGATCGATAACCATAAGTATACTGAGAAAGTGATGGACCGAAGGAGTAAATGTATATAAGGTAAAGCCCTGTTCTGCTCAGAATATACATTTGAATATACATTTACTGAGCCAGTACAGACAGGAACAAAAACTGGTTCCTGGTAGAAATCTTCAGTGTGCAGTTCTCTGTCCCAGAATACCATAACAAAAGAAAGCTGAAGACATACCAAAGTCTGAGGTACAAACTCCATCTGCCTTAGTTTCTAGAATTTAATAGATGAGACAGAAAATGTAGCATTGTGTTGAAAAGCAATTTTCTCAGAGATAAAGCATTCCATCATGGTGGGAAGCTACTTAATCTCAAGATGCTCTACAGACAGGTGAAACATCCTGTTCTGCAGGAAAGATTTTTAAGACTTGGGAAGTAAGGAATTCTAAATCTTCAGGAAATCACTGAAATTGACAAGACTCACTTGCTAAATTTCTTCCCAAGGATAGATAAGCAGTAAGGATTGCTGATATACATGCAGACCATTTGGCCCACCTAAAAGCAGAGAAAAGCTAGAATGAACTCAGACAAACTGACCTGCCAGGAAGATACCAAAACCAGTTGAGCTGCCTGCCAATTGTGTATTACAATCAGATTTCCAGCTTTCATGAGCCATCATCTATACTAGGGTGTATTTCAGTGACAGAGACATCTTTGAATCACTTCTGCTCCAACAAGCAGCACATACCCATACTTCTATAAGTAGACCCAGTAAAATCCAAAATGAATGGTCAGCTCTGAAATCACATATACACAGACAATAAAAATGGACTCAGTTTGTTGTATTTATATATCTGTCATATATGTACATAGATTATGTGCAATAATAATTTAAATGTAATTTAGAGAAAGAGAGAGAGAGAGAGAGAGAGAAAGAGAGAGAGCAAGAAGTTCATATGTGTGTGTCCAAAAATAATAATCAAAGAAAAAGAAGATATCAGTTTTAGAATGGAGGGTACATGGGAGGGGTTGAGGAGGGAACATGGGTAGGGATGGAGGGGACAAAAGTAGGAAATGATATAATTAGATTTTTAATTTAGAATATACACAAAGTATTTTAGTGGAAAAACATACTAAAAAACTTAATTCACTAAGCTCGACTTTGGTTGTCTTCTTAAAACAATCTGTTTCTTGCTTATATTGGGTGATTAGACCGTTTATGTAATGAGACATTTGTTTATGTCTCCTCAATAATGTCTTACAACACATAGTGAGGGACAATGCTCGCATTGTCTTAAGGTATTTCCATTTGTATTTTGATGAAGCATGGCACAGACTTAACAGAACTGAATTGCTTGAGGGCTAAGGGAACATGAAATACTTAAGTCACTTCTTCAAAGAGAAGACAGAATACATCAGAACAGTTAGCAGCAAAGCTTAGTCACCAAGGGATGAGCAATTCTGCCATATGCTGCTCTTCACACAAAATGTCTCTTATCCAGGCACTAATGGTCTAATATAATACACAAAATGTATGATTGTTTAGGTATGGAAAAGGGCCATTTTTGTGAAAGTGACTATAGATGATGTGCCTTAGTCCCAATCTAAAAGAGCAGGAAGTTTCAGAGAAATTGTTTTGAATAAGTTTGATTTCAAAATCATAGAATGCTCAAAGGATAATTGATTTCTGTTTCAGTACGGGTAGGGGGCATCATGTGTAGAACACACAGTGCCATCTTGGTGCAGTTCCAAATTTAGCTGCTCAGAAATGGTCCAGGGAAACTGGTAAGTTGGCAGCAGATATAGACTCTTGCTCTGTGGGACATCGCCTTCCCTAAGGAGGATGAAAAAGAAAAAGGAAAGAAAAAAGGAAAGAAAAATCAAGTCTGCGTTATGTGACCAGATCTCAAATTACCCAAAAAAAAAAAAAAAAAACCACCAGAAGATTCCTAAAGAACATGTGATGGGTGGTAGAATTTGCATATTGAAGCCCTAAATAAATGTTGGGATGGTGTACCAAGAAAAAGGAAGTTAGCTGTATAGGGTAGGTTGTATCATTACTCCTTCCTGTTCCAAGATTGGCTGCATTTCTCCTCTGCTTATTCCACGCTCTATCTTTCCCCTTCTGTAATATTTCAGACATTTGCATTCGGGGCTCGCATTCAGTAGCGCTTGCTCCAGCCTGGATTCCTTGCAAACATATGAATGACCGGGCAATTGGTATGTTGTTATAGAATAAATAAAGCAGAGAAGTCACTATCTGAGGTTATCACTGATCAGAAAGTTAATCTATGCTAGAGTCACCGAGAGCTGATTTCTTCCAGCACAGCAAAAGCTCAGTTTGAAAAAGAAGGTAGATTTACATGGCTGATAGATGGACAAGGAGATCCAGGGGATCTGGCTTCCTGAGATGACAGAGAGCTGCCCTCTGTCTTGACCTATGTTTGAGGTAGTTAGATTCCATCTCTGGGAGAAGTATTCATTTTTATTAAGATAATCTTAGTCACAAGAAATGTAATGTCAGACAGACTCCCAGGTGCCCTTCAGAATTGACCTTCAGATCTCAGTCAGGGCCTCTCTCTGAGCAACCTTGATCTCCCTCAGCAGCTTTAAGTGCCCTGGATCTTGGCATCCTCCAGAGTCCATGTCTCGCTGTCTTATATTCATGAACTAAGAGGATTAAAAGGATTTGAACCCCATTGGAATTAACCTCTTTGATAGATTTCCCATTCTGAAGACGTTTTGAGTGTTCTTTTGAGTACTCTTAAAATTTCCCTGCCTGAGTCTTGCAATCACAGTTGGATTCTGATATCAGCCTGGAGTTGTCCTTCTGTTAACTGGACTTAGTGTTATCAGCCTGTGTCCAAACAAGCCAGGTTTGGCTACACACCCTCAATAAGGCAATTAAAGGAGGGGAGGCAAAATAATGGTACAAAGCAGAAAAGAATTATTTATTTGATTGGAAAGACAGACAAAGAGATGCATCCCCCGACTCCAACCCCCATTGGGTCTCTAGAAAATGTTTAGAAGAGGGTAGGGATTAAATAGATAATCATAACAAGAGGTAAGCATAACTAAGCAGTCTGGCAAGCTGGGGTCTCCTGCCTACCTCTGTCTTGGCTGCATGTCTGTCCCCCAAAGGTAGTTTCTTCTACAAGGTTGTTTAAACATTATAAATCATTTTCCAGGGGACAAAGTTTGTCCTCCAGATGCTCCATAGATTCAGCTATTTAGTCTCTTGCGAGGAGATTTTTGGGGAAATTCTTATTTCTTAGGATCCATACTAATAGTCAAAAGAGGAATCCAAGTGTCTCTTTAGAATAAATTCATTCCTGTGCAACCAGGGGTTTGCCTTTCAGCTTTCTGCTTTTGAGAGCTCATCTCTTCTCCTGACTTCCTGGCTTTGCTACCAGAATCATAATAGAGTCCCTTATGAAATGTTTTAGCAACCTCCACTCCTTATAAGTACATTGCCCCACGAGTACAGCATGTTTCCTATGACAGCCCTTATCTTTGATTTTCATGGTCATTCACTCAGGAATGGTCCCCTTTCTTCACACTTCTCCATTGTGATTCTGGCACTTGTTTCATGATTCCAAAAGCTGCAGTGAACACAGATCAAGAATGCATTCTTCTCTCCTCTCTAAAGCAGTTGTAAGGAAAATATATATAGTAATTTGTCAATTTACTACAAAGTCACACTCAATATAGGATTTTAATATTAAAGAAATTTTTTTTTTATGTTCAGGCATCAATGTCTAATAATCAAGCCATGCTATAAGAAACATCAAATATTTGCCTTTTCTATTAGACTGTAATACTTTTGTTTAGTACAAGGAAATTATCTGTTTAAATTTTAATATTTTTTATTTATTTGCTATTTTTTATTTTCCAATTTTGTAAGGCTTGGATGCAATATTTTGTTCACTCTCCCCTATCTTGTAAAACCTTTATGAAAATGTTAAAGTTGTATTTATAAAAGCCCTGATGCTTTATTAGAAATTGATTCACTGACAAACCCATTCTAGCTGTTTTTCATTTTCATTGTGCTGATAATGGATCACATACACACACACCCACACATACACTCACACACACACAGACACACACAAACACAGATACACACACATATACCTACCTGTAATATTAGGTCACATTGTAATTGGTCACTGTTTTAGTCATAGTTTTATTGCTGTGAAGAGACACCATGATATGGTAACTCTTATAAAGGAAAATATTTAACTAGGGCTCGCTTACAGTTCCCGAGGATTAGTCCACTATCATCATCATGGTGGGTATCACAGCAACACAGAGGTAGATACTATGCTGAAGAGTTAGCTGAGAGCTCTCCATGCAGAACATCAGACAGCAGGAAGAAAGTAAGACACTGTGCTTGACCTGAGTATTTGAAAGCTCAAAGTTCCCCCGCCCCCAGTGAAGCATTTCCTCTAACAAGGCCACACCTCCTAATCCCTGTCAAGTAGTCCTACTTCCTAATGACCAAGCTTTTAAATATATGAGGCTATGAAGCTATCCTATTCAAACAACCACAATGACATTATGTATGCAACGTCAGATATGACAGTAGGTATCAATGTCATATGCTGATCATCATTACAATCAATTCATGTTGACACCAGTATTAAAAATGGAGAAACTCAAATATCATAACACAAATAAGTGCAATTTAGCATCTGATTATTTTTTCAGTTTTTACATTTATTTTCATTTTGTTTTCTTAGAAGGTAGGGTTCACAATCTTCAGCCGAAACTGCCTGCAAATTCAGAGCAATCCTTCTCCCTCAGCTTGCAGAGTAATGAGATTATAGCCCAGAGCTACCAGGGCCATCATTCTGAGCATTTGATGGTGAAGGAAATTCAGAAAAACATAGAAGCAGGTTTTACTAACATGCTTACAAACCCATTATCTTTTCTGGCTCCCAAGACTGAACACTTAGAATTTCTGTGGTCTGAAACAGATCATAGAATATCCCTCTGTCCAGAAGAAAATCATGTAGGAAAGACCTATCACGAGGAAAGGCCTGTAACTCCTCCCTTCCCTGCTGCACAATGGTATTCATGTGGCAAGAGTTCTGCTCCAGAGTGCGAGGAAAATGGCTGAGAAGTGTAAAGAAATCTAAATGAAGAGGTCTCACTGTGTTCTCACAGTTTATCGTTCTCTCATACCACCACCCTCTCATCGCTTTTCATCAGAGTGGCATGCAAGTCTGTTTTCCTCAGCTTCAGGGCTTCCTTTCTGAAGATTCCTATGTAGTGAAAAATAGTTGTTAAATACATTTCTATGCTTGATTTCTGATAAAATTTTCAGACTTACTTTATTTTCATTTCCAGCCAGAGACTCTAAAGAACCTAGGAAATGTTTCTCCCCGACAAAATGAAGGACAATATGTAGAGAATTGGGCTGTAGGATATATTGATTGGGATCTACCCCCCTGGTTACTTTATTACTTATTATAACATCAATAAATTACAAACCAGTGAGAAAGAAATGAGTTATTAATAAAATTTATTTCATTATTATTAGTGTTGAGTAATGACCCAACCTTAGGTGGGTTTTATCATGGTAAATCCAAGCAACAATAGTGAGGAAAAGAAAAAGGGAAAGTCCAGGGAGAGGGAAAGTGCGCATTTTAGGTTTCCCTTCATATAAGGAGAAGTTCTGTGGAGCTGCCTTTGCTACTTTGTGGGTTCTTGTTTGTTTGTTTGTTTGTTTGTTTGTTTGTTTGTTTGTTTGTTTTTCAAGACAGGGTTTCTCTGTGTAGCCCTGGCTGTCCTGGAACTCACTCTGTAGACCAGGCTGACCTCGAATTCAGAAATCCACCTGCCTCTGCCTCCCAAGTGCTGGGATTAAAGGTGTGCGCCACCACTGCCTGGCTGTGGGTTCTTTTTTTATCCACCCTTCTCCACCCTCTTTCTTCCACTCTTTAAACCCCCCAACACTCGATAAGAGAGAAAAATGCATAGTGAAGAGAAGAAAGAGATCCATGAATAAAGCCAGGGGTCAGCAAGGGGGCAATATTATTAATAGACTACTTCCTGCTGAGGGGTGTTGAGTTCCTTGAGGCAAATTTGATCTTCCCTGTCAGCATATCTAATTTCTACTTGCTGTTGTTTATTCATTGTGCGTGTCCACTTAGCAAACCATAGCCAACAATTGTTGAGGTGTGGTCTGCTGTTATGTATTGCAATGTTAAGCACTGGCCCTGATTGCTTCACAGATGAGAGAATACTCATGTACATCAAGTAATGCTAAGTGTCTTGCTCCTTAATTTAAAAGTATTGGTTGAATAAAGATGCTGACAGCCTATAGCTGGGCAGAAGAGACGTTGGCGGGGTTTCGGGTCCTGGGCTTGGGGTCTGAAAAGAAAACCATGAGGGAGGAGAAAGAGAAGGTGGAGAGAGAAGATGCAATCAAGTAGGTGAATAATAAAAATGTGGCTATGAGCACTGGCCAATTGGAGTAAGAGCAGCCCAGGCAGACATGTCTAATCATATCTCAGGATTATGGGCAGGGAAGTAGGCATAATGACATAGAGCATAGACATCTGCCCAGATTTTGTGTTGTCTAAGGCTTATTATGAATATAAAAGTTTTGTGTTTTTTATCTTGGAACTGAATGATCAAGACAGAGTAGAACCTCCAACTGAGATTAAATGTTTACTACTGCAAACAACAACTAACAACTAACAACTAACAACAAGCAACAATCCAACCTGCCTCTCTGGGCCCTAGTATTTACATACACTCTTTAAAAAACCAGAATTTCAAACATCACTCAAATGCAGAAATTATCTGCAGCTGGCAGAATCACTCTACACCTGAACGTGAGGCAAATCATAGTCAGCTGTTGTGGACAATCTGAAGCAGCCTCATATTCCATACCTGAGATTGAAATGAAAATATATTTTATAATATTTCTATGTGTTTTTAAAGAAACCAGAACTCCAAAACTGTCACTACAGTTATGCCCAGGCAATATAATACAAGTTGAAAATGGCATTTGTTGAAAATACATTAGATTCAGCTCTCTTAGCAAGAAATAGCTCAGCAATGTTTTACAGTAGCAGATCAGCTATTTAACCTCGTGGTGGCATGACTTCAGCTCACTGCCATTACTCAAAATCACATGTTAGCTAACCAGGGGAGCATCAACAATTGAAATACAAAGTATAATTTCTACGCACATTGCTTTCTACACCATTGTAAAGTAAAAAGTTTCAGTAGACTACTAGAAGTTGAACTCTTTCTGGGTTGTGTTTACAACAGGCCCATCTCAGAAGACTTTTTTTCAAGGAGGATGTAAAGGGGAGTTTCACTTTCTACTCTTCCAAAAAGCCCATGCACACTCTTTTTCCAGCACACAAATCAGACAGCTCTCAACCTTCATTAATTCTAGCTCGAGATGATCCAAAACCCCATTCTGGTTGGCCTCTATATGTCATCAGAGTATAAATGTGCACACACACACACAATTAAGTAATTAATCAATTAATAATTTAATGCTAAAATTTTTCTAAGAGTCAGCAAACAGAACCACTGCTCACAGCATTTTATTTTCAACAACACTTCATCTTGGATCAGAAGTTACAAGACCTGTTGTTTGGGCCTACCCCAGTTGTCATTGGCTATCAGCATGCTTTGGGAAGATTGATCATGGAAGATTCCTAAACACATACTGTTAAGCAAACAGAAATAGTAACCTCTCCTTCCTTTTTATCAAGCTTTAGGCAGGAGTCAGAAGGTCCTTCTTGGTCTTAATGATAGATTCTGAAGGTAGCACAAGTAAGCACATGAGAAAGAAAGGTGGTAGCAGAACTTCTGTCAAGTGCAGCATATTTGAGACTGAAAAATTCACTGTAGATTCATAACAGGAATTATTGCTTTAAGCCAGTATGCAGCATTTCCCACCCCCCAAATGTGAATGAATTAAAGATTAAATAAAGAAAACAAGAGTATTAAATAGGTAGTCCATTGGCAAGTTGTCCATTTGCAACTAGTAATTAGTTGCAATTTAACTGATAATAATTAACATCTTTAAAGATGCTTTAAATCACCCCAGCACTGGAACAGACTGTAATGCCAAAAGTAAATGGTAGTCTATGCAGTAATAAAAATCATACTCCCTTCTCCCTTCTCTCTGTTGCCCAGACCTTCCTTATTTCCTGATAGACATTTTTGTTTTAAACCACTATCTCCTGGTTTTTACTGTAATGTGTACAGTACTCCCGAGCTAGGCTCCTGTCTTGTTTCTGCTTCTTCTTCAATCAGTGTGATCTCTCAGTGTTCTTGCTCTCACTCCTGAATCCAATTATCTCCAGGTTGATGTCCTCTAAATCTGTCTTGTCAGCTCTTATCTCTTTTGACTTCATATCAAGATTCCTAATTCTAGTTTGAAGTCTGACTCTTGTCCTACAAGCTTATCAAGGTTAGTTCATTCAAATCTGAAATCAATACTGCCTTCCCCAAGACACGTTGCTCCTCCTTCTATCTCAGAGCTGGTATCACAATTACTATCCATTGTGTGTTCAAGGTCTCAACCTGAGTTGACACATCTGCTATCCCTGTCTTCTCCATATTCAGCTACTTGACTCCTTTGTTAGTTATTTCTGCAAAAGTCTTTCATCTTGTGTTCTCCCATTGTCCAGCAATTGCCTGAGCTCAGAAACTCAAGATCAATTTTCTGAAATCATACCATATGTTTTTGATCCAACCAGGCTCTCCCCTCTCCTACCTCCTCCATATATCTAGCAATAGATCCTACTCATTATTAATTAACCATATCTGAGTACTGCCTTAGACAGAAGTATACTATTTGAAAGCAATGCTTATGTTTTTAGTGCCTCAAGTCTGCTTGAAAAGCAAATATAATACTTCTCAATTTCTTATGCCATATTGATCTTTCATTAAACATGCAGGTGCAATTTTTCAGTGTTCTGTCTGGAAATTCCAATTTGTGGATTCCTTCACAATACAAGAAATCTTAATTCATATCTCTATTTCACAGTATACATGTGCTAAATCATTTATAACAGTAGAAGTCCACATAGGCTGTCATTGAATGAGTTAATAATGGCAGTAGGATCTTCAGTATTAACATCTTATAAATGTGCTTAAGAAATATGCTAAGCAATGTAAAATAAGAATATGGATCATGAACAGAAAAGTTTGGAAGATTTTAGAAAAAGGACTGCGCCATCTTTTCCTGGAGTATCAGAATCATTAATTATCTCCTGCATGCCATGACTCAGTAGAGCTACACAACATAAAGTATTAATTGAACACGTCTTGATGACTGAACTAGTATTTCAAATGAGTAAGGTCTAAAGGAAATAGTTTTAGAAATACTTCCATAAATGAACTCTATAATTTACTGTACAAAGCTATAAAGCAGACTTCCTCTCATTTGTAGCTTAATTATACAGGAGAATGTGCAGACATCCCAAAAGATACAGTCTTCTTTTAATTAAATTTTGAGAATTATGTAAAGTGAGAGTAACTTAGAGAAGATGACCTCTGCTGCCATTTTAAATCGATATAGAGGCTGCCCTATTATATAATATTGATACATAAATAACAGATTATATACATTCTTTTATTTGGGATTGTATCCACACTATTAATGATTATTTTAGTTCAAGACTGAGAATCCAATGAAAAGCTGGCAGCAGAAAGCAAGCATATTCATATCCTGTATGGATGCTATAAGCAAACAATTCACGAAAATAATGAGAACATCTCTACGATTATGTTGTTCAAAAGATAGACATAAAACTACAGATAAAAGTGAGACTATTTGTGAGTATTAGAAGTTTGTGACTATTAAAAGAGCCTATATATGTGACTATTAAAAGAGATAACCAAATCTATTTATTTTTATTTTTATTATGTTTAGATTTTCAATTAAGATGCAAAGTACATTATGGCATTTTCAGACTTTGTTGAGATTTTACATTTTTAATGCAATAATTTTTGATCATACTATTTTTGCTCTCTCAACTCCTTACACCCAACGTCATGGGTTTTTTTCTCTCCTATCTTTCTGAAAAGATAAAAATGAACAAAACAAAGTAAACAAAAACAAAATAAAATTTAAAAACAAACATAGAAATTGACAAAAATTAAAGCAAACAAACTAAAAACAGCCCCAGCAAAGTAGACAAAACAAAAAAAGAAAATGAAATAAAAAGTACAAAAGTATATGGAGTCTGTTATGCTTGCAAAGTACTCATGGATATGGGGCCAGCCCTGGACTCTGGCTAATATACCCAGTGATACTCTATGGACAAAACTTATTTTTGCTTTCCCATTAGTTGTCAATTGCAAATAGTTTCGTGGTTAGTGGTAAGCCAATTAGACATCTTATCCCATCAAGTAAATTTTTAGGGAAAGGTATGGATATAGCCTGTTAAATTATTAGCTTACTGGGGTCCTATAAATTCCTACAGCATAGTCTATTTCCATTGGTTATTCTCCACAACCTGATGGTAAGGCTTTATTGCCGAAGACACCACGTATATAATCAAACTTATACTTATAAATTTCATGGAGAAATTATACTGGTTGCAAAGTAGAAGCTTTTCTTTTACTTATTAGTATTCATAGTGCAGCAACCTTGAGAAGTATAATAGCAATCTGCCTGCATAATATACTTGGGTAATAATGACATAAAATAAGGAAGTAATCAACCAATTTTTAAAATTTGGAGTTAAGGCCCATTCCATGAGATACAACCTATATCTGATTCAGCTCTGATACGCAAAAACCTGAGGAAAAAATTAGGTCATGTCCTTAGTGGAAAACCAACTACTATTATTCTCCTAAAAATGGCAATATAATGACTTCTAATGATATATTGTTATTTGTATATATCTGCTTATCACTAAACCCTCATTAAACAATCTTCACAGTGCAGTGTATTACAATTAATGCAGATACTCACAATTTGACAATGGACAGAAAGACAGACAGACAGACAAAGAGGGGGGAGGGTAGTAAAGGAGGGAGAGGGAGAGAGATAGAGATAAATAGAGATAGATAGAGTGAGAAAGATAGAGACAGAGACAGAGTCAGAGAGAGAGGATTTTGGAGTAGTCTTAAGAAGAATGTACATCAAACCTCTTACCTCAAGACTCAAGGATCTATATGGAAGAAGATGCATAAAGATAATAAGAGCCAGATGATGACCACAATAAATCAGTGTCTTCTACACATAATAGCACTGATACATATATGAACTCATAGAGGTTCCAATAGTGTGCAAAAGACATGACCAAGTTCAAGGCATACAAAATCACAGCATTAATAATTACCATTTATAGAAATTCAATGTCACAAAGTCACAGGATATTTTTTGCATATTAGTCTTCAAATGTAATGGTCTAATAAAGAACTATATAAAGGAAAAGAACAAATTTTATGTCTCAATTTAGATGGCACAGAAGTCCTAGGTATTTAGTCAGATATTTAGGGGAAAAGCAAGGTTACATTCGTGTGACAGATCTTGAAAGTCTACATAGAAGGAAATATTGGCCTGCCCTGGACAAGGCAATGCTTCAGGACATGGGTTTAAATTTTATTGCAGTTCTGACTCCTCCTGGTATACCAAAATGCTGAGTTAAAACTATAAATGCAATTTGATGGTCATTTATTTTAGATTTGAGGTTATCATGTCTCCAAACTAATATGACCCAATTTTCAAAAGTAAATATCTCTCTTTTTCCCTCCCCATCTCATGTAATTGAAGACATGAAGAACAGTAATATTTGTTTCCCTTTGATCCATGTTGCTGTGATAAATCACCCTGACCAAAAGCAAATTTTGGAGCAAACAGTTTATTTTAGCTTACACTTCTAGATCACAATCAATCATTGAGCAAAATCAGGGCAGGAATTCAAGGTAAAAACTGTTGGCAGAAACCACAGTGGAAAGCGGCTTACTCACCTGGTCTCTAGCTCATGCATAACAATTTTCTTATACAGCTCATATTCATATGTTTAGAAATGGCATGACACATAGTAGGCTGATTCTTCCCACATTGATCAATACAATCTATCACAGATTTTGCCATATGCCAATCTGATCAAGATAATTCTTCAGTTGAAGTCCCCTTATCAAGGTGATTATATGTGTATCTAGTTAACAATAAAAAAATCTTATAAGTACAGTATTATACATAATTTATTTAAATGTAGACATAGACCTATTTATATGTTCTAGAGACCTTGTTATCTGGGATTACTGAAAAATAAGATATATTCATATTCAGTACAGATGACATTTTCCCAATTATTTTTTAACTCATGACTGGCTGAATTTAGAAGTTCAAAATACATGGATATGAACCATGAGTATAATGTGGATATCTTCATACCTTTAAGTATTAATAGTATTTTTAACATAACACCCTCTTAGTTCTATTTCTCCAAGTAATCCTAAGTAATACACAGCAAAGTTATGGCCCAAGTATACTGTTGAATATGTAGTTATTGTAACATGTTCCAAGCATGACTGTAAAGTATCTATTGATTGTTGGCTAGCCATCACTAATTGGTGTTATCTCTAATCCATTTATTACTCTGTCCACTCACATCTGCACAGCATGTTAGGCTGAATAGACTGTTTCCTTAAAGAATCAAAAATAAAATCATTGAGGGAAATCAATCTCTCTTGACACATCTGGAATGTGCTCAAAAAGCAGAGTCTAAGACATGTGGTGCATGGTTTTATGTGCTGTGCCAGGATCAGTAGACTTTGTATCTTTTTTTACTTTTTTCCAAACTTCTTACATTAAAGTATCCTGATAAGGGGTTATGTTTTATAATATGCTTCTTCTGGCAGCTGGGAAAAAATAAAGCAGTGAAGAGGATGAATACAGTTGTAAGATTAGGTGACTTTGAAAAGTAAAGCAGAGTGAAAACAGGTTGATGGCTTGAAGATACATTAACAGTGTGTGCTTTGAATTTCTTTTATGAATGTGGGTGCCCTTGCATTTGGAGCATAGATGTTCAGAATTGAGAGTTCATCTTGCTAGATTTTTCCTTTGACGAGAATGAAGTGTCCTTCCTTATCTTTTTTGATAACTTTTGGTTAAAAGGTGAATTTATTCGGTACTAGAATGGCTACTACAGCTTGTTTCTTGGGACCATTTGTTTGGAAAATTATTTTCCTGCCTTTTACTCTGATGTAGTGTCTGTCTTTGTCACTGAGGTGCATATCCTGTATGCAGCAAAATGCTGGGTCCTGTTTATATATCCAGTCTCTTAGTCTATGTCTTTTTATTTGGGAATTGGGTCCATTGATGTTAAGAGATATTAAGGAATAGTGATTGTTGCTTCCTGTTATTTTTGTTGTTAGAGGTGGAATTATGTTTGTGTGGCTATCTTCTTTTAAGTTTGTTGATAGAAGATTACATTTTTGCTTTTTCTAGGGTTTAGTTTCCCTCCTTGTGTTGGCATTTTCCATCTATTATCCTTTGTAGGGCTGGATTTCTGGAAAGATATTGTGTAAATTTGGTTTTGTCATGGAATACCTTGTTTTCTCCATCTTTGGTAATTGAGAGTTTTGCTTGGTATAGTAGCCTGGACTGACATTTGTGTTCTCTTAGTGTCTATATGACATCTACCCAAGATCTTCTAGCTTTCATAGTCTCTGGTAAGAAGTCTGGTATAATTCTTTCTAGTATCTATTTGGACTTCTGTAGGCTTCTTGTATGTCCATGGGTATCTCTTTATTTAGGTTAGGGAAGATTTCTTCTATAATTTTATTGAAAATATTTACTGTCCCTTTAAGTTGGGAATCTTCACTCTCTTCTATACCTACTATCCTTAGGTTTGGTCTTCTCATTGTGTCCTGGATTTCCTGGATGTTTTGGGTTAGGAGCTTCTTGCATTTTGCATTTTCTTTCACTGTTATATCAATGTTTTCTATGGTTTCTTCTGCACTTGAGATTCTCTCTTCTATCTCTTGTATTCTGCTGGTGATGCTTGTGTCTCAAAGCACACATTGTACCTCACACAATAATAGTAGGAGACTTCAACACCCCACTCTCATCAATAGACAGTTCAGGGGAAAAGAAACTAAACAGAGACACAGTGAAACTAACAAAAGTTATGAACCAAATGAACTGCTACATTCATAACATCTATACTTATAATAGGCAGAAGCTGGAAATAACCCAGATGTCATCAACAGAGGAATGGATACAGAAAATGTGGTACATTTACAGAATGGAATACCAATCAGCTATTAAAAACAAAGACTTCATGAAATTTGCAGGCAAATGGATGGATCTAGAAAATATCATCCTGAGTGAGGTAACTCAGTCACAAAAGAACACACATGGTATGTACTCACTGATAAGTGGATATTAATCAAAGAGAGTAGAATACCCACGATACAACTCACAGACCACATGAAGCTCAAGAGGAAAGAAGACCAAAGAATGGATGCTTCAGTCCTACTTAAAAGGGGGAACAAATTAATCAAGGGAAGTAGAGGGTCGGGGGGACTTAGGAGGAAAAGATGAAAGGGAGGGGAAAAGGGGGGAGAGAATTAGGTGTGGGAGGAGATGGAGGAGATGTACAGAGGATCAAGAAATCGAACAGAGGTGTGTAGCATTGGGGAATGGGAAACTAGGGGTAGCAACCAAAAGTCCCAGATGCCAGGAAATCAAGAGCCTCCAGGACACCTCGGGGATGACATTAGCTGAAATACCTCACAAAGGGGAGGGAGATCCCCCCAAGACCATATCCACAGGTTAGGCATGGCCCCCTGATTGAGGGATGGGGCCACCCGCTCAACTCCAAAATTTTAACCAGACAGAATTGCCACTGTCTAAAGGAAATACAGGGATAAAGAGTGGAGCAGATACTGAAGAAAAGACCATCCAGAGAATGCCTCCACCTGAGCATCCATCCCACATACAGACACCAAAACCAGACACTATTGCAGATGCCAAGAAGTGCTTACTGACAGGAGCCTGACACAGCTGTCTCCTGAGAGGTTCTGCCAGATCCCTGACCAATACAGATATGGATGCTCGCAGCCAACCATCAGACTGAGCACTGGGACCCTAATGGAGGAGTTAGGGGAAGGACCTGAAGCAGCTGAAGGGGCCTTATCTGGCATCAATGGGAAGGGAGGCCCTTGGTCCTGTGAAGGGTTCATGCTCCAGTGTGGAGGAATGCTAGGGCAGTGAGGCAGGAGTGGGTGGGTGAGTGGGGAAGCACCCTCACAGAAGCAGAATAATGGCATAGGGGGTGTGCAGAGGGAAAACCGGAAAAGGAGATAACACTTGAATTATACATAAATAAATTATCCAATAAAAAAAGAAAATACATTAACAGATGGAACTCACGGGGAAATGACAATTGATTGCCTAGTTACAGCTACTAGAGTGGGAGTTAGATTTGACTCTCAGCTTTCTACGAGCATGTAATGATGGTAAAAAGATGTTGCTCCTGACTAAACACGATAAAGTTTTCATTTTGACTCTGATCATTTGAGTTTGAAATGCAAGTGGACTACAGAATCTATAATGGAAAACAGATTTGTTAACAATCACAAAACTGATATACTCCATGCTTCTTCATCTCTGACAATACTTTTAAAACTGTTCAGAGACCATAGCTAATAAATGATACAGAACTAGAAAGAAAATGAAAGGTTGGGGTGGGTAGAGAATTCTATTTCATTATAATGTTCATTATATCCAAGACATGTACCTCTGAATAATTCTTAATACAACACAATGTCTCTCATAGGAAAAATGAAGTTAATAATCATTGTTCAAGACAGTATTTTCTCTAATTGATTTAAACAGCTTCTATATACCAAGTCAATTATAACTTTGATAAAACTTTTAGAAAATAAATAGATCTTAATATATAACTACAGGGCAGTGGACCATTACAAGAAACTGGAAAAGTCAAGCTAAAGGCTAGATGCCCCGGAGACACTGAAAGGATGGTAGGAGCTTTGCCTGTTTCCGGTACCAGGCCCCTGTCCTGTAGCTGCAACCCCCATAGATTTGTGGCTATCAGTCAAATGTGGAAGAGCAATGCCCAAGCCCTTCCATGTGCAGATGAGGCAACCCTAGCATCTCAGACCAAGACAATAGGAAAAGACATGTGACCACAGTCAAGTAGCCTCAAAACAGAGTTCTCCTTGCTAATGAGGTACCTAGAGGTCTGGAGGGCATTGTCAAAAGGCTTTGCTTCTCAGAATTTCCTCCCTGTAAAAGGTATTTAATCTCAGACACACCTTGAGAAGTGGGGTATGGTCTTATGCATCCATTTTCCACCATGACAATAAATTGTTTAGAACCATGATCTGCCTCTTTTCACCAAGATCTGTTGTGGAGAGCCATGAAAAAAGCCTTTGCTTATAGAGCCGCAACCTAATCTCCCATAGAAGGCCACTTTGGAATCTCAGCAACAACTGCCACCAAGCCTGCATCTGACAAGCCAACATCATTACTGCTAGGACAAGCCAGAGTTCCCCTTCCTTGTACCCCAGACGCATCCCCCAAGTCCATTTTCTGCTCTTCTATGACCTCCAGCAGCACCTAGATGTCCAAGAGTCTGAGAATCCCATGGCCCTGCCTCAGGGACTCCTAAACCAGCTCTGGCTTTCCCATGACTCAGATTGCGACTCCCCAGATTTGCCCTCCCCAAGCGGCCGTGCCCAGTGGCAGAGTGGACACGGGCCAAAACACTACATACAACATAATTTACTTTAATATAACAGAGTGTATAATGTATCAAAGAACCTAGTTTTTATTTTGTTGTTGTTGCTGGTGGTGGTGGTGGTGGTGGTGGTGGTGGTGGTGGTGGTGGTGGTGGTGGTGATGGGGTGTGTGTGTGTGTGTGTGTGTGTGTGTGTGTGTGTGTGTGTGTGTGTGTATGTGTGTGTGTGATTTACCTCAGTCTAAATCTGAAAGCGGTGACTAACAAGGAACGCTATAGATAACCGGAGAACAATCACCACCAAAAGTTTTCCAGAAGTTAGCAGCAATAGCTCTCTGAATAAATCCGGATTTCTCAGCACAATTAATAGTGTATTTGTGGAAACTTTTCAGCATGGATCCTCGATTTTAGTACAAAGATGGACAAGTTGTGAACACACTCAAGCAACTGTATTGGTTAACTTTAACTACTAGGATTTTCATGTTTATTTCTCTCAAAATCAGGGAGAAATTTAATTTTCATTGTGCCAGTATTAAGAGATAAGGATTTTTTTAAAGGAATAATCAAGATAGAAAATTGTGTCTTCAAGAATGGATTTGTATAATTACTTCTACAGTGAGCTTATCATTCTGGTCATAGTTCCCAATTAAAAGGCAATTTTGATCTGCTTTTGTTTCTCCTTCCAGCTTCTTTAGTTTTTCCATGGGATGATAAGGCTCTCACAGCTTGATGGCCTTCCAACATTAAACTTTATAGCCTCCAGAGCCATAAACCAAGTTATATAAGTTATTATAAATGACCCAGATTGTGCTATTGTGTTATAGCGGAGAAAAGAAACAAAGAAGAAAGGAAGGGAGAGAGAAATAAAAAAGGAAGGAAGGACGAATGGGAGGAAGGAAAGAGGAAGGAAGAAAAGGGAGAGGGAAGAAGGAAGGGAGAGAAAAAAGGCCAGGAAACCACCTAAAGGTATGTTTTTTTTTCAATAAATGTATATTTCACAAAGAAGTCATAGAAAATATTGGCAGAATATAAACAAAAACAACAGAGGAAGAAATAAAGTAAGTCAAGAAATTAGTTATGAATACAAGAAATAGTTTATCTTTTCTAGTAGGTCAAAAAGGTATTATGGTTGATAATGATTTATTTTAAAAAAAACCTTCAGTGTATGATTATTCTATAATTGCAGACACAACAAAACAAAAGAATAATGAAGACCAAAAATGAAAGAAAATGGCCCATCAGTAATTAGAAAAGGCTGAAGGCATAAATTTTTACTCACAGAGAACAGGTTACTTAATAGCTATTTGCAACTATAATCTCAAAATAAGTACTTTTATAGCTTAAGACCTCATATTATCACTCAAATGTTTCCTGTGGAAGGACATTTCTAGGACTATCCCTCATTCAGGGCATACAGAGTAGTGATGTCAATTTGAAGCCTGCCTTCTTTTCTTTGAGTATATTATCACAAGAAGATGTTCACGTTGTGACAATTATTAAGTATTTACATACCTCTTCTGGATTTGTCTAATGATACAATTGGATAAATAATGGAGAAATGGGTAAATTCTACTGAAGAGACATACTTAATACAAACATGCATAGCATGAAGAGTATTTGTATTTGGCTTTGAAATCTACTTTTTTTTTTTTTTTTGTGCTAATATTTGAATGTGTGTCCAACCTTCTGAGAAATTACTTCAAAGAGATTAATGAAGCCATGCTGTGAAGGCCTGACTCAGGGAAGCTGGGAAATTGTCCAACCTTTTCTTCATTCTGCCTCCCTGCTGAACTCCTCTTTGACACCCACTCTCTAACAATGCACAGAACAGCTAAAATATCTTCACAATAATGTCAGGCTTTGCTTACAGAATAGGGCACAGAAGTCTAAAGACCACAGCTAGTTTTATTGCTACTTTGCAGCACACTGTATGTAGCTGCAGTCTCTCTGAACACCACCTTCCTTATCTGTTTTCCTTTTGTTTCAATAGTCTCTGTAATACTTTTGAAACCCCAATGATTCCAATCTTATAACCTCAATGGTATTCAAGTATTAGGTGTGGGGAATAAGATACCACCTTAACACACACTGTCCCTTTACTCTGTCAATAGATTCAGGGACAAAAACATTTTAAAGTGGACCAATAATATTAAATCTCAGACTTACTAAGGTATTGGTAAGTTACTATTAAGTGGATAATATCATACACAGATATGAAGCCCAGAACTGCAGCAGTTATGTTAATGCAATCATCATTAGGATAAGCCAATATCTGAAGACACACAGAATGAAATGTTTATAATTGAGTTTCTTAGGAAGGAATAAACCTCCAGCTGAAATGATATTTGAACCAGACTTTCCCTTTCCACAGCTACATACACTCAGTAAAACCAAATACCTCTTTGCTATTTACAGCCTAAAACGTACTAATTAGAATAGTCAACAAACAGATAATTAAGTTGATTAGGCATTGACAATTATATTAAAATATAAATGCTGCCAATTAACATGAAAGAAAATTTTATGATGTGAGGGAGGGTTTGGGGAAGGAGTGTAATCTCACTGACAAACACATTTGCACTAATATCAGTGAATACACTAATACATACATACATATGCCCAGACACCACCAATGGGATTTATCCATTGCATAGTAATTCAGTAGTTGCCCTGTTGGTTTTCAAAGAACACATGTCATGAAGTTGTACAAAGGATCTCTGCTATCAGCTTGGTCCTGAGAAACTGGCTTGCAAAAATGACACCATACAACTCATATCAAGAGGCGGCACTTCAAAGACTCTAGTAGATTAGGCTTCTCTGCTTTAATTATAGTCATAGTTTTATTTTTTTTAAAAAAAGTGAACTTTGATCAGAAAAATAACTAGACTAGAAATGTCAATAGCAATTAATGGTGATAGAAATCACCTTTTGTGAAGTAGACTTATTGTTACGCAGTCATACCTTATCTTGACATGCCATCATTATCATTATTTTGAAAATCATTTTGAAACTTATACTTTTCCCAATAATTTTTGGTATATTATACAAAAAATATTCTTCCATATTAAATCCAAAGTAAAAATAAAAATGAGCAATAGAATGGAAAATGATGAAATGCAAAAATAATGATTTCTTATTTTTCAAATATTATGAGTATAAATACATAATAAAATGTTTTTGTTTTCACTAAAGCTGATTATTTCTTTAGCCTATGATATAGAGACTGCATGAAAACAAATCTCACTAGATCAAATCTTGTCTATTTTGGGGATCATTATTATAGAAGTAATTGAAAAATTAATAAGGACACTGTTTTTCAGGGCCTATAGCTACTAATTGCTTTCTCTAAGAAGGATTCTTGGAGATACATCATTAGCCTTGCCCTGTAGTCAGAACTAGGCTGTTCCTGAAAGCATTCACTGACACAAGCAGCAGGGTGATGTCTTGTGTCTGTATTCTTCCTTCCAGAGGAGTGGGAGACAGCTCAGAAAGCTCATCAACACCAACAACTGGGAAACAGAAATTATGACACAGGTAAATCCTGCACAGCCAGAGTCAGTGTGAAAGACAAAAATGCTTAGTGATGAAAAAGACATTTATGTGGTTGCTGCTACAGGTATCTAAGATGGAGTGAGTCATGAAACCTGACTCCAACAGCAAGGACACATTTGTTTTGGACTCCCCCCCAAAAAAAATTGAAAAGAGAAGTTGCATATACTTATCAGTAGGAGAAAATACAAGTGTCTGACTAATAGAGTTTTGATTTTCTGTTTCTTAGAAGGATATATTCTGATAACATATTTCAACATAACATAAATTTTATATTGAGAAAGAAATATTTAGTATTTATAAACTTTTTTCCTTAAGAACTTAAGTGACATATGAGGCACCTACCAATTAATTCTATCCATCACTTATAGAAAACAAGATTTTCAGAGGTCCAGAGATGGCTCAGTGGCTACGAACACTGGCTGTCCTTCCAGAGTCCCTGGATTTGATGCCCAGAACCTACATGGAAGCTCATAACTGTCTCTTAACTCTATTTCCAGGAATTTCAATGCCCTCATCTGGCCTCTGCAGACACCAGGCATACATGTGATATATATGTACACATGGAGGCAAAATATCTATACACATAGAAAACGAAATAACAAAAGCCAAAAAGTCAATAAGATTTAGAATTGAATTAACCTATATTATACATTTTTGAATAGCAAAGCAGGACAATTCAAAGCACCCTCCCCTATTTCTCATTTTGGGCTCCTATATTATCATCATCATCATTATGTTTGTTATTAGACACAAGTATTGTCAGACAGATTAACTGTGTAACTTTGTAAATTTCAGCAAGGCTAAAATGAGGATGCATTTTTTGAGGTGTGAACTTTTCTCCAGGCAACTGGAATGCAGAACAATCCACGAAAAAAATCATAGATTGGACACTACTGCATGCCTGAGGAGTAAATTCTGGATGGCTCTATGATGTAAGTCACAAATAGATAGCATTTAATTTTTATCTTCTAAATCCACTGCCACAAAGAAAGGTTCTAAAATAATGTGAATCATTTTGTAAAATATCCTATACAGTAAATATATTTACTATCATTGATCATAAGTCATGTAATATTCAGACTTTATGTATCACCTGTTTGTGAATGCACTTGATGGGGGTTAGTCTCCAACTGTTTTAATATTTTTCAATTCAATTTAATTTTTCATTTGGAGTAATAAGGAAAATGCCTTATAATGAAGAGATTTGTTGGGGTCAGACATCCTTCCTAGAGAGCAACTATTCTTATCTTCATGCCTTTCATTTTTTGACTTCGTTTGCATTCTTCTCCAAATTTATCAAAGGAAATTTTATACAGTTATGGTATTAGTTGAAACTTTTACAAACCTATAACATATAACTTAAAAAGTTATATCATTTAATTTTAAATATTCTTAATTATTGATGCTTTTCTTCTTTATTACATTTAAATATCTAAATATGTATGCTATCTGGTATTTTTATAGTTCTAGTCAATGTTATTTTATGGCATATGAATATGAATATGTCCTTGTGTAATAATGTCCTCACTCTTAGAGATGGAGACTCAGTTATTCTGTTAGCATATTCTGAGAGGTACTTGTCTAGTTAAAAACAAGATTCATATAAAAATATTTACATTGAGGTAGTGTTTATAATCTAACAAAATTGGTCTATCTAAATAGTCTAAAGTTAAGACACTTTTAAGAAAACAATTATTACTTTATCATATGGTCAATAAAATAATGTTTTTCAAGATGTTTTAATAATTTAGAAGATTGACATTAGCAAATAATTTATAACACGTACATTTACATTTAAAGATCTATTATATCCATAATAGTTATTGTTGATTGATATAATAATAGTGTTTGTTCTTTTAGAATTTTCAGAACCTTAGGAATATTGATTTCTTTCATATAATGATTTCCTAACAGAAAATTATTCTCTACATATTCACTATTTTTAATCACTGGTTAATGACAGATTTATAAAATTATTTTAGGTATACAAACAATTTCTCTCTTACATGTTTTAAAGAAATTTTCCATTTTTGAACCAAACACTGTTCTGTTTGGCCTACATTCACCTGCTACAATTGTCACACATTTGAAATATTTCCTAAACATCATATTCAGTGATAATCTGGAAGTAACACTAAAAGTTAAAACCTTCCTATCCTCTGTATAGCTTTTGTTATGGAATCTATTGAAGTATTTTATTAAATTTAGTTCTGGGCATAAATAGTTAATGTGTATCCCAGAAGCCTTGGATTATTAATATAAATGCCAATGCCAGGCATGGGATGCCTTCCTGGGAGTTATTGACCAGAAGCTCCCAAAACATAATACTTATAGTTATTGAAATTGGTTGTCCACCAGAGTTGGGTGGCAAGCCCCGATTCTTTAAAGACACTGAACACATTGGTTATAAAATTATTCTGGAACAGATATGAAGTTTCTTTACTGCCTAAAAGCCTTCACGGTGTTGGAAATTGCTAAGAAAATAGTTGGCCAGGAAAATTCAACAATGGTCCTTCCCAGCACTAAACATTGTATTCTCTAATACCACTTTCCAGGCAATAGGTATTTACTGATGAAATAGTGACACAATTGTTATGGTGATAACCAATTAATTTATGATTAAATCTGATTTCTGGTGTTTAATAGGAAGTGTATGACCAGTACTATGGACCTGATCAAAGGTCAAAGGTCCATGGCAGCAGGAGGTCATAGATACTAGAAGTGAGTCTAATTCGTGTGTGTGTGTGTGTGTGTTACAACATTGCTATATAAATTGCTAGATGAGCAGTCTCTTCACTATTTATGTTTATCTTGGTAGACTAGTGCTGTCATTATCCTTGTTCAAAGAAGCTTCTCTTCTCAGTAGGTGGAGGTTAATGCAGATTTCTGCCTGTTGAGATATTGAGAACAAGTAACTGTTGAGTGGTCAGCTTTAAACAGCATATCCCCATAGCACCTCTTCTGAGAAATAAAGAACATTGCAGAAGAGGAAGAAGAAGAATGTGAGATCTGAACAACGTGGCAGGGCACATGAAATGACATGGATATGATATGGCTATGGTACTTGCAAACTCACAGCTTTACGGCCAGAATAAGGCCTACACAAGGCTGAGTCAGTTAACTCGCAGCCATAGATATGGGAGGGCCATACAGGAATCCTGCTTCTCTTAAGAATATTACTACAGTTGAGATCTGCAGAAGGGAAATAAGTAATTATATTCAGGCTTATAACCATTGGTGAGTTAGTCATGATCCATTGGCTAGATTTACAACAATGGCCCTCTGGAGGGCCTTTGTTAAAACCAGTGGCTCACAAACATGAAACAAAAACAAAACAAAAGTATATGATACTAGGATAGGTACTCTCAATAGAATGAAGGGAGGATCTGCAAGGAAGATGAGGAGGAGGAGGAGGAGGAGGAGGAAGAGGAAGAGGAAGAGGAGGAAGAGAAGGAGGAGGAGGAGGAGGAGGAGGAGGAGGAGGAGGAGGAGGAGGAAGATGATAAGAGTGTAGAAGAATGAATATGACCAGAATGTATTGTGTACAGACAGATTTGACATTGTCAAGAATAAATTAATAAAAATATTAAAATTGCTTAAAAGATTATAAGAATATATAACTCTATTTATCCAATCCACTTTAGAATAATTTGACATGACTATGGTGTTGTGAGGTAAGTCCACCAGAGAACACACACATGGACATTTTTGAAGCCAAAAAGAAAATCTTTATTGATGCTTAATGGCTGTAAAGAGAACTAGCTCAAATCATGCAACCCAAATCCTCATAGTAATTTTTCTTTTATTGACACAAACCATGTCCTAGTTGACATGCTTTGGTTAGCAAGAAGCAGAACTACAGAAGCCAAAAACCAAGATTAGTACATTTTTAACTTTCCTGGAGCCTGGAACTATTGTCCAGGTCTTTAATGT
>CM052701.1:111694927-111812096 GCA_028551405.1 Uromys caudimaculatus
GACTTTGGGCCTGAGGGTGCTAGAGGCCCCAGTAAAGGGGAATGTCAAGGTGGGAATATGGGAATGGGTGGGCGGGTAGGTGGGAGGAGGAATTCCCTCACAGAGGCGGGGAGGGGGAGGGGATACGGGGTTTCCAAAGAGGAGACCCAGAAAAGGGGAAACATCGGAAATGTAAATAAAGTATCAAAAATAAAAAAAATAAAAAAATAAAAGTAACTGAAGAACTCTGTACTCAACGAACACTGGGAGGAAAAAAAAAGAAATTGACAACTTTCCAGAATTCAATGAAAATGAATGCACAACATACCCAAACCTATGGGACACAATGAAAGCAATGCTAAGACTAACATGCAAAGCAATTAAGAAATTATAGAGATCTCATTAACAGTGATTTAACAACATATCTGAAGGCTCTATAAAATAAAGAAGGAAATGCACTCAAGAAGAGTAGATAGAAAGTGATCAAGTTCATGGCTGAAATCAATAAAACAGAAACAGAACAATACAAAGAATCAACAAAATAAGGAGTTGATTCTTCGAAAAAATCAACAAGATAGATAAACCTAAGAAACATAGTAAGAGACAGAGAGACTATCCAACTTAACATTAGAAATAAAAGGGGAAACATAACAGACACTAAGGTATTTCAAAGACCTATATTTGACAAAATTAGAAAATCTAAAATAAATAATTTTCTCTATAGATTCTAATTACCAAAGTCAAGGCAAGTTTTAATAAATTTTAAATAGACCTATCACCTGAAAGGAAATAGCAGCAGCCATTTAAAAGTCCCCCAGTCAAGCTGGGCAGTGGTTGTGCATGCCTTTAATTCCAGCACTTGGGAGGCAGAGGCAGGTGGATTTCTGAGTTTGAGGGAGGCCTGGTCTACAAGAGTGAGTTCCAGGACAGCCAGGGCTATGCAGAGAAACCCTGTCTTGAAAAACCAAAAAAAAAAAAAAAGTCCCCCAATCAATAATAGACTAGTACCAGATGGTTCTAATGCAGAAAATGCAGAATTCTACCAGATTTTTAAAAAAGAGTTAATATCAAGACTTCTAAAATTATTTCATAGAATAGGAACAGAAAGAATATTTAAAAAATTATTCTATGAGGTCACAGTCACCCTTATACCCAAACCCCACGAAGACTCAACAAAGAAAGAGAATTATAGATTGATTTCTCTCATGACCTTTGATGTAAAGATGGTCAATAAAATACTTGCAAACTGAATCCAAGAACACATCAAAAACATTAGCCATCATAATAAAGAAGGCTTCATCCCAGAGTACATTGATGGTTCAACACATGAAAACTGGTCAGCATAAATCTACCATCTAAAGATATTAAATGAAAAACAAACCACATGGTAATTTCCTTAGATGCTGAAAAAGCCTTTGACAAAATCCAGCACCCATTTATGATACAAGTCTGTTAGAGATCAAGTGTACAGTGGATATACCTAAAGATAATAAATGCAGCACACAGCAAGGTGATCCGCAACATCAAATTAAAGAGAAACTTAAAGCAGCTTCACTAAAATCAGGGACAAGACCAAGTGGTCCAGTCTTCCCATCTCTATTCAATTTAGTTGTTGAAGTTTTAGCTAGAGCAATAAGACAACAACAAAAAAAATCAAGTGATACAAATAAGAAAGGAAAAAGACAAAGTATTTCTGTTTTCAAATGATATAATAGTATGCAAAAGCAACCCCAAAATTTCTACTAGGGGCACTAGGGAATTCCTACAGAGGATAATTTCCTCTAGCAAAGTTTCTGGATACTAAATAAACTTTAAAAAGAAAAAGAAAAGGAAAAGAAAGAAAAGAAAAGAAAAACAAAAGAAAAGAAAAAGCAGTAGCCCTCCTATACACAGAAGCCCTCTTATATGCAATAAATGGGCTAAGAAAGAAATCATGCAAACAACACCCTTCACAATAGCCACAAATAATATAAAATATCTTGGTGTAACTCTAATGAAGCAAGTGAGCGACCTGTATGAAAAGAACTTCAAGTCTTTGAAGAAAAAAATTTGAAAAGATATCAGATGGAAAGATCTCCTGTGATAATGGATCAGTAAGATTAACATAGTGAAAATGTCCATCTTACCAAAAGTAATCTATATATTTAAGACAAGGCCCATCAAAATTCAAACACAATTCTTTACAGACCTTGAATGAACACTATCAACTTTATATGAAAAAAAAAACCTCATGATACCTAAAATAATTTTATGCAATAAGAGAACTTCTGGAAGTATCACTATCACTGATTTTATGCTGTATTACAGAGTAATAGTAATAAAAACATATAGGGCCATCAAATCAAATCAAAGACCCAGAAGTTCATCCACACACTTATGCACTTGATTATTGCCAAAGAAGCCAAAATTATACAATAAGAAAAAAAAGCATCTCAGCACTCGGGAGGCAGTGGCAGGTGGATTTCTGAGTTCGAGGCCAGCCTGGTCTACAGAGTGAGTTCCAGGACAGCCAGGGCTACACAGAGAAACCCTGTCTCGAAAACCCAAAAAAAAAAAAAAAAAACCAAATGATGCTGGTCAAACTGGGTGTCTGCAATGTAGAAGAATGCAAATAGTTCTACATCTTGTACTCTGCACCAAACTGAAGTCTACGTGGATCCAAGATATAAACATAAAACCAGATATACTAAACTTTATTAAAGAGATTGTAGGAAACAGCCTTTTTTTTTTTTTGATACTTTATTTACATTTCCAATGTTTCCCCCTTTCTAGGTCTCCTCTTTGGAGACCACTTATCCCCTCCCTTTCCCCCATCCCTATGAGGGAATTCCACCTCCCAACCACTCCCATATTCCCACCTTGACATTCCTCTTTACTGGGGCCTCTCCTCCCCCTGATGGCCAACAAGGCCCTCCTCTGCCACATATGTGGTCCAAACCATGGGTCCCTCCATGTGTATTCTTTGGTTGGTGGTCCAGCCTCCAGGAGGACCTGGGGGGAGGGTGGTCAGGCCAGTTGACACTGTTGCTCCCTCCAGGGGGCTGTAGACTCCCTCAGCTCCTTCAGTCCCTTCTCCAGCTCCTCCATCTGGGACCTCACTCTCAGTCCAGCAGTTACTGTAAAGCGAAACTTGGGTATTCCGAACGTTTCGACTAATATCCACTTATCAGTGAGTACATACCATGTTCCTTCTTTTGTGACTGAGTTACCTTGCTCAGGATGATATTTTCAAGTTCCATCCATTTGCCTGCAAATTTCATTAAATCATTGTTTTTAATTGCTGAGTAGTACTCCATTGTGTAATACCACATTTTCTGTATCCATTTCTCTGATGAGGGACATCTGGGTTGTTTCCAGCTTCTGGCTATTATAAATATGGCTGCTATGAACATAGTGTAGCATGTGTCTTTATTACATGTTGGAGCATCTTCTGGGTATATGCCCAGGAGTGGTATAGCTGGGTCCTCAGGTAGTATTATGTCCATATTTTGAGGGTCCGTCAGACTGATTTCCAGAGTGATTGTACCAGCTTGCAATCCCACCAACAATGGAGAAGTGTTCCTCTTTCTCCACATCCTCGCCAGCATCTGCTGTCACCTGAGTTTTTGATTTTGGCCATTCTGACTGGTGTGAGGTGGAATCTCAGACTTGTTTTGTTTTACAAGAAAACAGCCTTGATCACATTGGCGGCACAGCAGACAACTTCCTGACCAGAACACCAACCTAAAAGTGGAAAATTAATAAATGGGACCTCCTCAAACTTAAAAATTTCTGTAAGGCAAAGGACACCATGAATAGGACAAAACAGCAGCCTATACCATGGGAAAATATTTTTGCCAACCCTGTATTTTACAGAGGACAAATATCCAAAATATATAAAGAACTGAAGAAACTAACTAGAAATGAACAAACCAAAATAAACCAGTTAAAAATGGGGGACAGATCTAAACAGAGAATTCTTGACACAGGAATCTCAAATGACTGAGAAATTTTTAAAGAAATGTTTAACATCCCTAGTCATCAGGTAAATGCTTGTCAGAATGCCTAACATCAAAAACACATGTGACAGCTGACCATGGCAAAGATATGGAGCCAGAACACTGCTCCATTGCTTGTGGGCGTGCAAAGTTTGTATAGCCACTTTTGAAATCAATATGACAATTTCTCAGAAAATTGGGAGTTGATTTACCTCAAAGCCCTAAGGGCTTTTCCAGTCCCACACCTTTTTTACAGCTTACCCCTTCCACTTGGGGTTAAGGCTAGGCCATGTTCCACTCTCCATCCATAGGAACATTCTTGAGTAAAAATTTCTCAGAATGTATGGACTGGTACTCACCTGACCCTCTGGAAAGTCCCAGGTAGAGTTCAAACATGAACCATGCGAGCTGGCCAATAGATTTAAAGGTCAATATGCTTAGCCAATAAGTTTAAACTGTAACCTTGTTGATGTAGCATGTGCCCCTAAAAAGTACAAAAACTGCTTGTAATAGCCATTCAGGATCACCTTCTAGTCACTTGCCTTGAGGGACTAATTGAAGGTCGACCAGGTGCCAGAAAATAAACCTCTTGCTTTTGCATCTATCTGCACCTTGGTGTCTCACTCAGGGGCATCTTGAAGTAAGTACCACTGACCAAGGGTTGGGGGTCCTACAGATATACCACTTCTAGACATATACCCAAAGGAGACTCCATCATACCACAATGCCACTTCTTCAACTATGCTCATAGCAGCTTTATTTATAATATTATTCATGATATTATCCATCGTAACCAGAACCTGGAAACAACCTAGATGTCCCTTAATGGAAGAATGAATAAAGAATAAAGAAAATGGTACTTTTACACAATGGACTATTATTCAGCTGTTAAAAACAATAACATCATTAAATTTGCAGAAAAATGGATGGAATTAGGAAAGATTGTCCTGAGTGAGGTACCCAAGACCCAGAAAGAAAAATGTGGTATGAACTCATAAAAGGATATTAACCTCAAAGTAAAGGAAAATCATGCTACATCTAGGGAGCCAGGTAGGCTAAGGGCCAAGAGCCAGCCTTGGTATGGAGAGGGGTTCTGAGAGAAGGGGTGTCTGGGAGTGGGTAAAAAAATGACTTGAAGTCAAATTATGGAGCCAAGATGGTGACCTCTGTTCTGCTTGCTATTCTAAGAGATCTATCTGTCCATGTCCTGCTTACTTGTCTGTGTGTGTGTGTGTGTGTGTGTGTGTGTGTGTGTGTGTGTGTGTGTGTGTGTGTGTATGTGTGTGTGTGTCTGTGTATGTGTGTATCTGTGTGTGTGTGTTTGTGTGTGTGTGTGTGTATGTCTGTTCTCCAATCAGTTCTCTCTTTTTATTCTAAAATATTCTCTAGATAGTACATCTCCTGCAGAACACAAGTGCAACCTTTTATTTTACATATCAATCCCGTCATTTACTCCAGGTTTTCTTTTGATTATCTTATGGATTAGCATCCCTGTGACCCCAGCCTTTTGATTCTTAGGAAAGAGCAAACATACATTTTCTTTTAACATTACCTGCCTCTGTTACACACAGTTGCTAAACTTGCAGGGTGGAACCTAATCCAGAAATTACCATTTCTATTACTTCTGAGTCTAACCTTGCTATGTCCTAGACTGACTTTGAACTCAGTAATCTGCCTGCCTTTGTATCTTTCTGACAAGCTGCCTTTGTTCCTTTAGATTTATGAACATATTTCATATTGAATCCTTATATTTTTGCAATATATATGTATATATATATATATATACATCTCTTTTTCATATCCTTAAGGGCTGTCCTGAAAGTTCTATCATTTACCATTTTGCTGAGACATTAGCCAAACCTTTGCCACCTGGTCTTGTACTGTTTCTAATTTTCATGGAGTCATTTATGTTAACAGGGAGGACATTCCTCGAAGGAATGTGAAATATGTACATTATTATACAAACAAGCATTATGACCACAGCAGCAAAAGACACTCATGGAGGCTCACAACAGGGCCTTGTCCCAGAACTAGGACCCATGTCATTCTGCCTCCACCAGGGCAACACCAACTCAGCAGCTAAGTAACAAGTAGGGCTCAAGAAGGGGACACACGAATATCATTGGAAGGGGGAAATAGAAAAGATATGGTAGATGGATGACCTAGAGATAGAACCAGATACAACTGTCAAAAAGAAAAAAAAGTTGATAAAATGATTTCTAATGATGTTCTGCAATGCTCATAGAGTTGTGCCTTGCTCAATTGTCATCAGAGAGGCTTCACCAAGCAACTGATGGAAATAGATGCAGAGACCCACAGCCAAATATGAGGATGAGCTTGGGAAATCCTGTAGAAGATAGGGAGGAAGCAGTGAGAAGCCAGAGGGTTCTTGGATACCACAAAAATAAAAACAAAACAAAACAAAAAAACCCCACAACACTGCAGAATCAACTAATCTGGGATCACACGGGCTCAAGGAGACTGAACTACCATCTGTAAAAATCTGTGTGGGTCTGACCTAGGCTCTTTGCACATATGTTGCAGTTGTGACACTTAATCTTCTTATGGGACTCCTAAGAGTGAGAACAGGGGCTATCTCTGACTCTGGTCCTTGCTTTTGGAACCCTTTCCTCCTACTGGGTTGCTTCATCCAGAGGAGGTACCAAATCTTACTGCAACTTGGTATGCCATGTCTGGTTGATATCCATCGGAGGCCTGATCTTCTCTCAAGAGAAATGAAAAGGTAGTGCATGGAGAAAAGACTAGGAGGAGAAGTAGGAAGAGCTAGTAAAATGTTTATATTTGAGAGAAAACACTCGTCCAAGGAAACAAAATATTTGCATCTGGAAAACCAGAAATGGTTTTCCATTTGGTAAATTGTAAATTTATGAAATAAAATGTGTTGATCCGGTTAAATCTCTGAATTAATTTCTATAGAATCACATACCTAGGATCTCATAGGATTACTGACAAATTAGACTGCCATTTTGATGATCCATTCTTAGATTTCCATTATTCTAAAAACTAGAGCAAAATAGGTAATTAGAGTGTAAAGAAGACAAAACACTAATATCCAGCGTTATATTTTAATTAGACTTACAGGTTTCAAAGACAAGAGCAACTTAGTACTCTGAATCTACTTCCTGGCATATAAACTCTAAGTTTTCTTTAATCTTCTCTGAATACAAGAACCATGCTTGTACTTATGACATGAAAATTACAGATTCAATGTGTAGTTTAACTTATACACAGTAGTGCTGTGGTTTTTGTGTCCTAAGTTACTCAGGAGTTTGAATCAGGAAGATTACTTGAGCCAGGGAGTTCAAAACTGACCTGAATAACCAAGGATGAATTAATCTCAAAATGTATACAATGATTTAAATAAGCAACATTATTTGCTTATGTTTACTTAAATAGATAAGAATGTCCATATGTCAATAAAATTTAATGAATATGCCTGTTATTTACTATGTTTTATTAAAAACAGTTTACATACAATATATTTTAATTACAGTTGCTCTTCCCTCAACTCCTCTCAGTTCCTCCCCACCTCCTCTAATATCTGGAATCCACACCTTTTCTGTCTGTCTTTAGACATCGAAAACCTAATAATAAAATAAAATAAGATACAATAAGAGAAAATAAAACATACAAACATAGAAAACCGAGAACAACAGCAACAACTACAAACTAGAAAGAAATAAAACAGACAAACAAAATAAAAACACAAACAACACATACAGGCACAAAGACACAAATGTTTACACACACAGGAATCCCATAAAAAGCACTAAACTAGAAGCCATAGCCTTAATACAAAGAATAAGGTAAATACTACTACTACTACTACTACTACTACTACTACTACTACTACTACTACTACTACTATAGTAATTTTAATAAAAATAAACAAAAATCCCTGACAGCCTTGATGCAACATTGTGAGACAAAGAATTTCCAAAGATAGCACTGAGTTTGTTTTATGTCAGCCATCAATTGCTGAGCACCGAGCCTACTCTTAAGTGAGGCTTGGTTGCCCAAAGTGTCTGTCTCCCTTGCAGAAAAATTATCTTTTCATTGCTAAGTGGCTATCAATTGAAGATATATTCTGAGGTGTGTGTATGTGTGTATATGTACTTCTCCTTTTCAGCTCTAGGATTCCATCTGTCACAAATCTGCACAAGCCCTCTGCTGATACCATCTCTTTGAGTTCATATGTGTCCCAACCCTTTTGTGTCTAGAAGGCCTTGACTTCTAGGTTTCTTGTTTCTCCTCTGGCTTTTACATTCTTTTTGCCTCCTCTTCTGCAGATTTCTCTGAGCCCTAAAGGGAGGGATATAAAAGAGACAACCCTTCTGAGGCTATGAGTTCCAAGCTCTCTCACACTATGTGTATTTTCTGGCTGTGGATTTCTGTATTTGTTTTCATCTACTGAAGGAAGATATTTCTCTGATGATGGCTGAGAAAGATATGGATCTCTGAGTATAGCAGAGGGCCAGTGGGAGTCACTTTGGTTTTCATTCCTTTAGCAGAACCATAGTATTTATATTTTGTCCACCCCCCACCCCCCAATAAGTCCCTGGTCGGTCGAGTCTCAGGTATGTGGCAACCCAAGCAACAAAAGATAGGGATTCCGTATCATTGAGTGGGCCTTAACTCAAACCAGATTTTGGTTGGTTACTCCCAAAAGGTTCGTGTCACTATTACAGTATATTATCTTGCAGCCAGGTCACTCTTGTAGATCACAGGGTTTGTATCTGGGTTGGGCCTAACCTTTCTTCTTCAGTAGGATGAAGGGTACCTTCGAATACCATGAATACTAACCAGTCTAGTCTATAGGGGTGAAGGTTCTAGGTAGGCACCATCTTTACTTCTCTGTGTTCAGTGAGTTGTGTAGACATTTTCTTTATCATTAGCATATTACCATCAATTTGTGGAGTTAATAGCCTTGAGATAGCCTTAATTGTTTGGGGGTTACCATACAATCTATGTGGCCAAAAACTTGATTATATGTAACCTATTCACAGTACTAGAAGCTTCATTTGGTAATGAAAAATGTCTAGTTGAGGCACCGAGTTTGAAGTTATTTGACAATTTTATTCGTATACCCTTCATATATGTATATATTAAAAATCACTTCTACAGTGTTAGGTTTCTATGTGGCCCCTCACTATAGCTATCCTTCCCCTTATTCTGTCCCTCATTCCCTATTACTTGCTCTTCTTCGTTTGGTAGTCCCATTCCAATCTGTCTCTTCCTCCCTAACTCTCTATTCTATTTCCCCTTGCTAGGGAGACCTAACGCTCTACCATAGTCCCTAATTTTCTAGTGCCTATGAAAATAGTACTCTGCCTAGAAAGTCTTCCTGTGCCAGTGACTTCCAGACGATTCCCACTTTTATCAGATTCAGTATATCTAGCATTATCTTGATCTTTGGTACAATTGAAATAGAGTTCTGTGTAGGGTGATAAGTATGGACTTGTTTGTGTTTTTTTATAAGTAGTTATTCAGTTTGGCCCAACAATCATTGAAATACTGTCCTGTTATTTGGACTATGTTTCTGACACTTTCATAAAAAAATTAGAGTTTTCAATTCTATTCCACTGATCAATTTTCTGCTTTTGTGCCAGTACCATGGTATTTGTATAACTATAGCTCTGTAGTCCAATTTGAGATCTGGGATAGTTGAGATACTTTGTTGTTGTTGTTGTTATTGTTGTTGTTGATGGTGGTGGTAGTAGTGGTGAAGGTGGTGGTGGTGGTGGTGGTGGTATGTGTATTTCCACATAAAGCTAAGAACTGTCCTTTGAAGATCTGTAAATAATTGCTTTGGACATTTGATGGGGATTCCATTGAGTCTAGAGATTACCTTTTGGAGAATGGCCTACTATTTACTATATTAATCTCACTTATTCATGGGCATAAGAGATATTTCCAATTTATGATATGTTCTTCAATTTCTTTCTTCAATATCTTTTGTTTTTTAATCACATAAGTCTTTCACTTGCATTATTACTTTAATGGAATTTACTTGGGTTTATCCCAAGATATTGTATATTTTTGAAGCTGTTGTGAAATGTGTTTCCCTTGATTTCTTTAGCAGTCCCTTTGTCTTTTGTGTATAGAAACTCTACTGATAATTTGAGTTAATATTATATCCTCCTACTTTGCTTAAAGTGTTTGTCAGCTGTAAGAGTTTCCTTGTGAAAATGTTAGGCTCATTTATTTACACTCTCATATCATCTACACATAAAGATACATTGATTTCTTCCCTTCCAATTTGTATCAACTTGATCTACTTCAGTTGTCTTATTGCTGTGACTAAGTACTATATTGGAAAACATTTGTTTGTCCGTGATTTTAGTGGAAGTACTTTGGCTTCTCTCCATTTAAGTGGATATTGACTATGGTCTTGCTCTAAATTATCATGTAGAAGTATATCCCTTATATGTCTAATCTCTCCAGGACTTTTATCATGAGGCGATGTTATTTTGTGAAGGACTTTTCTTCATACAAAGAGTTTTTATCATGTATTTTTTATCTGTCTGATTGTTTATATGGCAAATTACATTTATTAATTTATGTATAGTAAACCATATGTAAATCTAGGATGAAGCCTATTTAGTCATGGTAGATAATCTTTTTGATGTGTTCATGGATTCAATTTATAGGTACTTTACTGGGAATTTTTGTATTTACGTACATAAGGAAAATTTTTTCTGTAATTCTTTTTCTCTATTGCATCTTTGTGTGGTTTAGGTATCAGAGTACTGTGGCCTCATTACAAAAACTAAGCAATATTCCTCCTGTTTCTATTTTGTGAAATTATTTAAAGAATATCGGCATTAACTCTTCTTTGAACGTCTGATAGAATTCTGCGCTAAAACAATCTGACCCTTGGGCTTTTATTTATTTTTTGGTTGTTTAGTATATAATTACTTTTATATACCAGAAGCTGTTTAAATGGTTTATCTGCTCTTAATTTAACTTTGGTAAGTGGAATATAGTGAGAAAAATATTCATTTATTTAAGATGTTTCTAATTAAAATGCCACCAATATTTGAGCATTTTCTTTGTTCCTATAGTTTTGATGTTTCTTGCCATTTAATGAAAAAGCTCTCAATACTCATCTGAAGGGAATGTTCTATTGCCAGGATATTAAATGAGGAAACAATATCAAATGACTAATGATTGAGTACAACCTTAAAGAACAATACAGCCTTCTTTATGTATGCTCTAATCCTGATATTGTGGTATATGTAAGATCCTGTGATTCAGTAGCTTGAGATAAGCCACATCGACACTCATGTTTGTAATCCGGAAGTGTTTTAGGTATTTATTTAACCAAGGAAAAAACTGAATTGTTCAATCCATTAAACAAAGCAAGATATTGTTCATTATGATGTTATATATATATTATATATAATATATATATACTATACTATATATATTATACTAGTATAATATATATAATATATATAGTATATGTGTATGATGTAATATATATTGTAATATATGATGTAATATATAGTGAAACAATTACATTAAAATTGCTCTTAAAGAGAGATAATTTTTAAAAATTTATTTTAAATGTACATCATACAGATTATTTATAAAGGTGAAAGAACTCATTTCACGTTTTGTATATCTTTGTTTCAAGAATCTTAAGTCAATGACCCTGGCCATGAACACTCCACCAGTGGTCCATTTTATAGAATGTTTCAAACTTAGACTAACACTGGAAAAGAGAACATTTGAGCTATTTTCTAATTACTCATGCCACAATATCCTGACCACTTTACTTAATTATCTCTAATTATTAAAGGTGAGTTACTGCAGGTTTGTATAGTGTTATGGAAATCATGAGAGATTTTTAAAGTACACATGACCAGACACATTGAACATCAAATTTACTAGTAATTTTTATGTAAATACTTTGAATTATTTATTCAAGAAGAAACTAAAATATGTTTCAAGAAGAAACTAAAATATGCCTCCAGAAAGCCTTACCTTAGAGCTTATATAGAACCTGGTTCTGTGTGATAATAATCTAAGTTAAGGGCCAAACAAAAATATGGTGTGAGTGAGTGTGAGTGTATGTGTGTGTGTGTGTGTGTGTGTGTGTGTGTGTGTGTGTATGTATGTACAAGAAAGGGAAAGGGAGGAGAGAGACCACATTTCACCAAATGGTACAAAGGGATTGAGGTACTTCAAAATCTCTTAAGTTCTTTACAGTTTATACACATAAAATGAATGTTTTTTGCAACTACTTTTTCATCTGTTAACTATGCAGTCAACACAAAAATCCATGCAATTTACGGAATTATTGTACTTAGTAATTTTACGTTAATCATTCAGAATTTGATGTCAATTAACATCCTGAGCCTTATATAATTCTATATTTGTTTAGAAGAATGCCCCAAAACATATTCAGGTTCCCATTTCTTTCCATTAATGATTTCTCATCTGATCTCTGGTTTTGTATATTACTAATTTAACTATCTAGTATCTTCTTGTAGCAAGAACAGGATAAAGCAGATAATGACACAATTAGAGAGTTAAGTTTAGCTTGTACTGAAACTGTGACACCAACTCATTATAAAATTTTAGCTTGATAAAGTGTAATACCTTAGCTTTAATTTTTCATCTTATAATATATTAGTTTTCATCAATAGAATCATGAATGTACTTAGGAAAAGAACTAGTTTGCTACAATATGCTCAATAAATATTTGCTGCATTAATTTGCCTGTAAAGTAGTAGCTGGTTTGTAAAGGCACAAAAAAACTCTCTTCTTAGTTAATTTGTTCATTTTTCTTCCAATTTGTGAATAGGTGACTAATTGGATCTTTTCTAGAGGCTACAGAAACTGATACATACCACCTAATGATTCCAGTGTAAGACTGACAGTAGTGGTCTTTCATTCTGTCATCTCTGGTCTGAAACCTCTTTGTCCTTAAAATATTAACTGATATGGGATATATACTGGCTGGTTTTGTGTCAACTTGACACAAGCTAGAGTTATCACGGAGAAAGGAGTTTCAGTTGAGAAAATGCCTCCATGAGATCCAGCTGTAAGGCATCTTTTCAATTAGTGATCAAGGGGGAGGGCCCCTTGTGGGTGGTACCATCTGTGGGCTGGTAGTCTTGGGCTCTATAAGAAAGCAGGCTGAGCAAGCCAGTAAGAAACATCCCTCCATGGCCTCTACATCAGCTCCTGCTTCCTGACCTGCTTGAGTTCCAGTCCTGACTTTCTTTCGTGATGAACAGCAGTATGGAAGTGTAAGCTGAATAAACCCATTCCTTCCCTCCATGCTTCTTGGTCATATTTGTGCAGGAATAGAAACCCTGACTAAGACAGGATATAATTTTAGTAATGTTTTTTTCTCCTCTTTTGTTTTATATATATGTAGTGTGTGTGTGTGTGTGTGTGTGTGTGTGTGTGTGTGTGTGTGTGTGTGCGCTGAAGGCTACTTACAGACTAACCAGGTATGTAAATTTAAGTACTATAACAGTGACTTGCTAAGCAAAATATACACATCCTAAAATAATAAATACAAATATTGCCAAACATGGTATTTATAGAATAGATATTTTAAGCCTGTGTTTTCTGATACATTTAGTAAAACACAAAATAAAAATCAATTGAAGAATAACCTTCTAAAATAAGGGAAAATACTTCACAGGTAATTTATGAGATTTTGTTTACTTTTTTACAATTTAGTAATTTTGGAGCAACATCTAATAGCATTTGCAAAAGAAATCATAGCCCTGAGAAAACCATGATTATTAAGGTCTGCTTCCATTATTTTGTGCTCTCTAAAGATTTCCCTGCTGGGCTGATATTTGGAAGATTAGTGTGCCAAAAAGCATAACTGCTTTCAAGAACTCAAAGTATAAATAATAATAATTTAAACTTTCTTTTACAGGTCTAAACATTTAGATAATCAAAGATTTCATTTTCTATAAATTATAATATGATATGCAGAACTGATAACAGGAATACTTTGAAAAATTTTCTGATATATTCCTGTTTCATTTTTAATTTAAATGAGAAATTAGAAATGTTATTTATGAATATAATTCACAAAATTAATATTTTAATTAATAATATGAATTAGAATAAAGACATATTTTCCCAGAACATTAAAATTACTAGAATCTGAGAAGCTCCAGGAGACAGACATAGAACCAATTGATGCACATAGCAGGAAGACAGAGTTAAGCTCAATTTAGGGATATTAAAAAGAAAAAAAAAACTATTGCTCTCTGCCCTAGATCATAGGAAGTAGGAAGCATTCAAAGCATTGACTAACAGGTTTCGAGGATGGTCAATAGAAAATTAGCACAGGAGTAGAATCCAGAAGTCTTCAGAGGAAATGTTCATAGAACATTTTCACTGACCAATTGAAAACAAAGGTGAACAAAACCAAGTGCCAGATGAGAATGACCAGTTTTAAGAAAAGGAGAAACACTAAGAGATTTTTACGTTTAGATGAAAATAACATAGCTTGGTTCTAGCTCAATTGGCAATACCTGCCCAGCACACAGGGAGCCCTGGACTCCATCCTGAGCAATGTACAAACTCAGTATACACACTTGTAATAGGCTGTGGGAGGTAGAGGCAGGAGAATCACAGGTTGAGGGTTATCCTTCAGAACACAGCAAATTTTACAGTACCCAGAATTATATGAGACACTATCTCAACAGTCTACTCCTCCCCCAAAAGGAAAATGTATAAAATAGTAACTGAAAAAATCCTTAAAATATTTTAAAGTACCACAACAAAATTCCTATTTTAATTATTGCAAAACTCTAGAAAGAGTGTTCTTCCACATACTCACACATTATGTGTAGCATACCATTCATGTGTATAAAGAATACAATATTTATTTTCTGAGTAAAGTATTAATTTTATAAGTTTATCTACTGTATAGTTAACTTCACAACAATGCACTGAATACAAATTTTATAATCAAACACTTATTTTATAATCAAATATTATTATTATTAATCACATAAATGGAATGCTTGAACACAAGGTCTTGTTGAAAATGTTTTGTAGTACTAATTTCTAATTTAGTTTTCTTATCCACCTTCAGGTAGACTTAGTTAGGTGGAGTTTAAACATTACTGAAGGTTGAGGCTAGTATGTGCTTTATCACAATGAGATAGGCTCTCTGTTGCTATATCATATTTTCCTAAATTATGAAAACTTGCTGTTGGTAATGTACAGAGAGCCTAACATCTACATATATAAAAATAAGAAAAAGCCTTATTTTGTGAAGCATGATTTAGTATTTATCAATCTTCTTGGAAAGTAGAACACATATATTTCTGTATAATACTGCCATCCAATAAACTGGATTATACACACATTAACCTGCACTGAACTTTAAGAATTTTTAACTTGCTATGTAGGAGTTAAGTATTTTAATATTCTTATAGCCAAGTGTTGGGGTAGCCAGATGGAAGGAATAACACTGCATATCATAAAATTTCAAAATTCCACAAGGAGAATTCTAGAATTCCCACAGAGATCTTTTAGGAAGCATAGCCACAAAGAAACAAAATGGGTGATATAAGGCCTTATTTCTTATCTGCTTCCAGATGGCAAGTTATAGGTTGGCTTTGTTCTATTATCAGTATACTGGAAAAAAATTACTAAGTTAAGAAAAAGATCTAAATGCTACAGAGCTGTTAGAATACTCAGCACCAGCACCATTGTAGCTAACTTGTTTCATGGGATACATTTTTCTTAATGTTTATGTTTGAAGTGTGATATGTTGAAAATTTCAGGGTCAAAATTTCCTAAGACTCCTGATCATTAGCTGGCTTGTTAAGGACAAGCAGCAGGGAAAGCAAAGGATTTTATAAACATATAGAAATGCTTTTGTTGTATTTGTCTATTGACTCTCTAACTAATGTGCTCAAACTGTTTATACCCAGTTAAACATAAGGAATTTATTCTCAGAGAAACATAAATATCTAGAAAGCTGTCTTTCTGATATTTGGATTTATCTAGTTTAAAGACTTCTCTTTTCTTTACCATCTCTTGAAAACTGGCCTGGAATAAAGCTCCACATCAATTATTAATTCCTGACCTCTGGGTTTTCCACAATTCAATTGGCTTGTACCCACCCACCTCCTCTAGACTGAGAGAACTGTGAGATGAATTGATCGCAAAAGGAATAAGTGTAGATAGAAAGAAAGACAGTGAACTTAGAAATTACAGTACTTGAGGTCCTGGAAATATGAACAAAATAGCAAGTCAGATATTAAAGGTTAAGAAGGAGCTACACAGGCAATAAACTCAAAAGAGAGGAGATACTGGCTTGAGATTGAAACACAGATATTAAAAAGACAAGATATAGCTAAGACATAAGAATGGGAGTCAGAGTGGAGGGCACAGTCACCAGCAGAAGTAAAGTCAGGTATCTGAGCAACTGGCATACTGCAGGAATCATATACATGGATTTTAAAGAACAAGAACTAATGGTAATAAGCTATATAGTTATAGGGAATGGGTAGTCCCTATAGACTACTACAATAAATACAAATATATTACAGTTTCAGTAGTTGCACATAAAAATCAACACTACCCTACATGAATGAATAAGAAAGTTATCTACAACATCAAACCAAAATCAATGTAAAAATCAAAGCTCAAACAAGGAATCCTTTATAACAAAATTATTCCTAAGGATGACCATGTACTTATGGAAACATGTACAAAGTGGTAGCTGGATTTCAGGGAGTCATACAAAAGCTAGGGAATGTGGGTTTCCCTCCAAGCATTGAAGGAAACTTAGAATTGAATGTTCTGAAATTTTATATTCAGTTATGAGGATAAGTAAAAAGCAATATGATGGGAAAGTCTGAATTTACAATCAGTGGACTCAACAACAAATTGAAAATGAGAGGGAGAGAGAGGGAGGGAGAGAGAGAGAGAGGACTATAGGATCACGTTTTCTCATTGGAAGCAATTTTTGGTATTCAGGGTAGTTAAGGGGACTCAAAATAAACAAAGATGGGTAATCTTGATCTTTTTCAAGAGCATAAATTAGATGTTAGGGTACCTGAGCCAACTAGAATTTCCATGATAATGTACCTGAAAGAAAGTAACTAGGCAGGCAACGAATTTCAAATCTATACTTAAGGTCAGTACTTGGTTTCCAGCTTCATAGTAAGTGACCTCAACCCCACTGACTTAAAACTGCATACATTTGTTATCTCACAGCTCTTTTATGTTGGGTATGTAGCTCTAAGTTGACAAAATTTCTTTCTTGGTGTCAGTGAGCTGCAATTCAATATTTACTGGGTGTTTTAATCTCATCAAAGGTCGAATGGGGATATTTCTGCTTCAAAATATCCTTGGCTTGTAGACAGACTTCATTTTCTTGTGGTGTTACAAAACTGGGGGTCCTGGATTTATGTGAATATAGGCCAAAGTTTGCCTCAGGCCTCAGATGCTACACACAAGTCTCATGGGTTGCTTCCTTCCTTAGCACTGGTAGGAGTGTGAGTATTTTCTTTAATTTTCTAACAAGGAGTTTTATTTTATGCAAGCAATTATTGAATTGACAACTCATCACCTTTATCATATTTTCTTTGGAATAGAATAATCTATAAGCAAGTCACAAGGCCTGTTCAGAAATGAGGAATGGCTATGCAGAGCTCATCTCTAATGGCCAGCAATCATCGGGGCCAAAGAGTGTTCAATAGCTCTTGGATAGAAAGAGAATCCACAAGCCTGAATAGACTACAATTTTGAGAGGGAGTATAACATGATCTGGTTATTTATAACACTTCCAGCATCATATTAGAATGCAGAGTGGTGAATTTTCAAGCTTTCTCTCAAATCTTAAACAAGAAAAAATGACCATTTTCACTCCCTTTATTCAATATAGTATAAGAATTACTTGTCAGAGCCCTTAGAGTAACTAAAAATGAGGAATTTAAAGCAAACAGTGCCTGGAGATAATTGGGAGAGATGTCATTATAGAATGAATTGGGAGACCAAATAACATTTAGATTATTTGATAAATTCTTAAGGAATCATATTATTATATATTTACCTAAGTTATATATATATATATTATATACAAGTGTTTATAGTATCTTGATAATATAAATTATATGTATGGAAATAGATACAATTACCCAAGTATCTGTACCTGTATAATTTTCCTGTAATTATATTTGAAGTTATATATAAATATCTGTCCTATAGCTACATATGTAGATCTGTATTTGAATCTATCTGTATCTGTATCTATTTCTATCATCTGGACGTTAAATCTCTTGAGCTGACAATGATCTCCATAAGTGCAATAGACTACCAAAAACCCAGTACCAAAACCCAAGAAACATTCTTGCAAAGGCTTGGTCAGAGCAGTTCAAATAACTACAACACCAATATCAATTATCGATGGAGCACTTGGTTGCTATTCAGGGCTCAAGAGAATGCCTCTATTGCTGAAGACACCATAGACTTAAACTACATTACTCAGATGACTAGAGGTATATCTGACCTAAAAGTGTCTCCTGCAGTCTGTATTTCATAATATTAGAAAAATACTATTCAAATTCTCAAGGAAGGAAAACAATCCACCCAGCTGTAACAACTATGGACTCATAATTACCAACATTGCAAGATACTCCTAAATGTGTAACAAGTGGCAGTCACATGTTCACAGCAACCAACAGTTGTATGATTAGACTTAAGGTCTACTCACAAGGGAAATCTTACATGGTACTACACATATTCCCAGTTTCCTAGGGCTTGTGTCATCAAAGAATTTAGAAAAGAATCTACTGTTGCCACATTGATAGACCAGCATAGTTTCTTTCTTCTTACTATATCTTATCTTTATGCCCACAAATAAGTGTAGCTACCAACTCTTTTCAAAGAAGCCTCTCCTTATAGTTAATCTATTACTATATACCATCACATAAACTCATTACATTACATAACACAGAGATCAACTATTATGGAAATCCTAACCACAACAGATACATCTACATTACAGTTCCTGCATTTGTGTCTCAGAGCGAATCAAGGAAGAGAGGACAGAGACATTGTGAGAGGTTGAATATCAAGATGTCTATGTGAAATTGTCTCACAGATATTGATGCACAGACAAGGTCAGAAGACCTGCAATATCAATGAGGATGTAAACACAGAAATGGGAAATGTTTATGAGGTCCCAACCCAAAAGAAAGGACTATAGATGACACTTGACTGCTGGAAGTAAACTTTAATTGTAAGAGTAAGGTAATTAGCCTCTCCCAGGGATGTTCTCCCCCTTACGGGTTGTTCAATGCAGAGCAGTCAGGCTGGAAAACACATGCACAAACAACAAACATAGACTCAGCAGATTTAATTTATTTATATTTGTACACACACATATAAATATACCTGCATCATATACAAATAGGAATGCAACAAATATAAAAATAGAAACAAAAGTCTGCCATCTTGAGAGGAGAAAGGTTCAAGGGAGAGTATTTGGAAGATGCTAGAGGGAGAAAAGGAGGGAGGAATGAGCTGTAATTCTATTCCAATTAAAAACAATAAAGAATTCTATAATTATTTTTTAAATAAATGAATTCAGCAAAGTTACAGGGTATAAAACTAGGGAACAAAGTGAATTGTTTGATATAAAAGTCAAGAAAATAAGCCTATTTAATATGGTCACAGAAGAAATAATATATTTAATTAAAAGATGAATGTCCTCTAAATAGGAAAATAAATTTATGATGAAGGAAACCAGAGTCTGTCTATATTCATGAGTTGGAAAAATCCATATTGCTAAAATAAATGTTCACATACGCAAGCAATATAGAGATCCAATGTTTTCTTTGTCTAAATAGTAATGATATGATTTAAAATGCTGAAAAACACATATATCATTCATAGAAAACCACACTCACACACGTGCATGTGCGCGCGCGCGCACACACACACACACACACACACACACACACACACACACACACACACACCAGCCAAAGTCCAAAGCAATTGATCAAAGAGAATAAAGTGTGAACAGAGGCATTTTCTCAATAGAGGTCCCCTCTTCCCAGATATGTAAGGTTGTAGTAAGTTAACAAAACCTAAGAAGTACAAGAATTAAATCAGCCTCATGGTGAATGCTGCTCTGACTCCACTAAGAAGCTGAAGAAAACATTGAAATCATATCAAGTATGCAACTGGACTAAGTGCCTTCCAGGTACTTCCTTGGCCAGCACTTCACAGCTCTATGTTGACATTGATAAAAAGGTACATATATTTTAATGATTTATTTTTATTATATGGTGTGTGTGTGTGTGTGTGTGTGTGTGTGAAAACAAGTATTGACAATGAGGTCCAGAAGAGAGCATCAGATCCCCTGGAGCGGTTGTGACAGGCAGATGCAAGCAGTCCATTGTATCTACCAGAACTGAACCCCGGCTCTCTGCAAGAACGTTATGACCTCTTAACAGATGCATGATCTCTCCAGTCTTTAATTTACATATCTACAGAATTTCCCCAAAAATATTTAATTCATTTTAGCTAACAATCAACAAACACTATGTATGCTGACAATTGGTAATTGATATGAGAATTTTTTAAATTGAAAGATTATCTGAGGAGTGACATAAAAGGCTCAAGGACCTGTTAAGTGAATGCAAATGGTTCTGGAAAGCATGAAGAAAATGATTTGTGCCTGGGATCCATCTCAAAATGTGAATTTAAAAATGCACTTTCTAGTATAATTAAATATACTTCTCTCGACTACAACCAATTTGTCATGTTCTGTGTAACCTTTCCCTTCTATTTCTTTTCCCCATGTAAAACTCAAAATTCTTTCAAATACTTGTCTAAAATGAAAGGTTAAAAGGAAAGTTTAATAAGTGAAAAACATCCAGAGAACATAGCAATGGGACATCATCCACTAGGAATATTAAAGACGTTGAGAAAAATCTCTTTATGTGAGAAATCATTATAACAGCAAACTTTTAGAACTGTATGTAGATGGCAGGATTCTTTGAATAAATTCCTTGTGACAGAATTTAATGCATATTCTCATACATTCTAAAATAATGAACATGTTTTTGAGAACTTAAAAACATTTAATGCACAAGCTCTTTAATCCAGCAATACCTTAAGTAGGAATATATATTCATATATATTTATATATTGATTTATATAAATATTTGTATATATATATACATATTCACATACATTAAATGACCTAATTGCATGGCAATGGTACGCTGTTTATGATAGTAAAACATGAGAAATTATGTAAATAGGTTGTTAAATAAATTATTAGTATATATTAATTAAATATTATACAGAAACAAATCAAAATACCATCAGAAGTCATTTGGGAAGAATTGTATACAAGCACCCTAGGTATTCTCACTTTTCTTGTATCTGCAAAAGGAAACTGTGGCATACAGGGCAAAAGTCCTATGTCTTGGGACTCTGACTACTGGTAGGAATTGAAATGGAGTTTGGCCCTAATCAGATTCTCCAATAATATTTGTTACCAGGTAGTACAAAGTGCCTGTGTGTTTACAATAATTATCATTAATATTTCTACTAATATTCTAATGTTTTCTTGTTTATATAATACTTATAGGCACAACATATACTTGCTTTCTCTCCTTAGGAGAGGACAAATAAGAGGAAATATATAGTATGTGAGAATGTAGTAGTGTTTTTATTGCCAGTAACCAATACCTCAGTGCTCCCTTTTTCCTATTTTCATTTTCTGCCTTCATAATTCAAGGACTACCTTATAATCAAATCACCTATAGAATGTTAAATGTCAAAGTTTTTGAGCCTAGTACCTTAATAACTTTAAAAACCTGTTTCTAAATACATATGTTTTGTTTTATAAGCCACACTGAATCATATATCTTAAGAAAAAAACTTTAACAATGTAACAATTGCATATGACAGGACAAAAGGTTCATATAGCACTTACTCACCTCTATGACATTTATAAATGGAATCTTTTAAAGTATTACATATAACTTTTTATAATTATTTTTATAATTATTTTATTAATAAGATATAATTATAATTATTATTTAATTATATATTATTTTATAATTATTTTATAATTATTTTATTAAATATTCCTTATTATCATATGGAGAACCAACCACTTTTTATTATTATATGAAAGTTATTATAAGAATGCAAAAATTAAAATAGTTATAAAACTTAGGATGGGATATAGGGTCACTCAAAATGGATTCACAAGACAGGCATGATGACACATATCTTTAATTCCAGCACTCCGAAGGCAAGGCTGATGAATTTCTGAGTTTGTAACCAGCAAGGTCTAAAGAATGAGTTCCAGGACAGTCAATTCAACACAGAGAAACCATTTCTTAAAAAATTCAAAATAGAATAAAATAAAGTGAAACAACATAGTAGGTTGTTTTAAGGAAATAATCAAATAAATAATATAATATACATAAGCATTATACATTTTACTGTGAAAACACAGTTAATTCAAAGAAAACTTCACAAGATTGGAGCAATAACTTATAAAGCACATCCAGAAGCACTGGTTTCCAATAAAACATATGATTTGGTTTTATGAAATTATCAATTTGGATGAGTCAACATTAACTAAGACTTCCTTGACAATTATTGTGTCTTGTATGTGCCCTGATTTGCATTTTAATATAAAAATTTTTACCCTAGTACTCTTTGTACTGGTAAAATCTCACAATATTTTTACATTATGCATGTGGGTAATAAACAAATGATCTATGTGATCAGTATTTTCCTTTTTATGTGAGTAATTTATTTTTAAAATTTACATTTTTGGATCTCTGCTACTTACTGAGTAGAGTCATGTTCAAGACTGTGTAGATCTATAATCCAATAATGCAAAAAGTCTTTATTTCTCATTGCATTTAAACAAGTGCTACTTGTTGTAACTTCCCCACTTTACTTAGTCTTATAATAGATACATAACAATTTTAAAATGAGATAAAATTATTTTTTATCTCTTGTGAATATGCAAAGCACTATCTTGCCACAACATAAACAGAAGCAGAAAGACATATTTGCCCTTCATATGATTTTCAGGAGACAGTATATATTTGATTTCAATATTATATATGTCCTCTCATTATAATATATTTGAAAAGTATATATGAACATTTATAATATACATATAATAAATACTTAAAAGTAACCACCCCAATCTAAGATATTCTAATGTGCATAAGTTATGAGCCTTTGTTTTTGAAAGCACATCTTTCTTAAGGCTTTAAAGAAAGGTGGGAACAACTATTGAATCTGCTTCAGTCGTGGAATAATCATAAAAATGTTTTGTTTTGTTTTGCTTTAATTTTCTTCTTTTTTCTTTTTTTTATTGGATATTTTCTTTATTTACATTTCAAATGTTATTCCCTTTCCCTGATCCACTCTGAAATCCCCTATCCCATCCCTCTTTCCCATGCTTCTATGAGGGTGTCCCCCCACCCAGCCCTCCACTGCCACGTCCTTGCCCACACAATCCCCTACACTGGGGCACCCAGTTTTTCCAGGACCAAAGGCCTCTCCTCCCATTGATGCCTGACAAGGGTATCCTCTGCTACATATGCTGCTTGGGCCATGGTTCCCTCCATGTGCACTCCTTGGTTGGTGGTTTAATCCCTGGGAACTCTGGGGGGATCTAGATGGTTGATATTATTGTTCTTTCTGTGGGGTTGCAAACCCCTTCAGCTCCTTCAGTCCTTTATCTAACTGCTCCTTTAGGGAGCCAGTGCTCAGTCCAATGATTGGCTGCAAGCATCTGCCTCTGTATTTGTCGGGCTCTGGCAAAGCCTCTAAGGAGACAGCTATATCAGGCTCCTGTCAACAAGCTCTTCTTGGCATCCACAATAGTGTCTGGGTTTGGTGACTGTATATGGATGGATCCCCAGGTGGGGCAGTCTCTGGACGGCCTTTCCTTCAGTCTCTGCTCCACACTTTGTATTTTCTCCCATGAGTATTTTGTTCCCCATTCTAAGAAGGACCGAAGCACCCACATTTTGGCCTTCCTTCTTCTAGAACTTCATGTGGTTTGTGAATTGTATTTTGGGTATTCAGAGCTTTTGGGCTAATATCCACTTATCAGTGAGCGCATACCATGTGTGTTCTTTTGTGACTGGGTTACCTCATTCAGGATAATATTTTCTAGATTCATCCAGTTGCCCAAGAATTTCATGAAATCATTGTTTTTAACAGATGAGTAGTACTCCATTGTGTAAATGTACTATATTTTCTGTATCCATTTCTCTGTTGAAGGACATCTGAGTTCTTTCCAGCTTCTGGCTATTATAAATAAGGCAGCTACGAATATAGTGGAGCATGTGTCCATGTGATATGTTAGAGAATCTTTTGGGTACATGCCCAAGAGTGGTATAGCTGGGTCCTAGGGCATTACTTTGTTCAATTTTCTGAGGAACCACCAGACTGATTTTCAGAGTGGTTGTAACAGCTTTCAATCCCACCAACAATGGAGGAGTGTTCCTCTTTCTCCACATCCTCACCAGCATCTGCTGTCACCTGAATTTTTGATCTTAGCCTTTCTGACAGGTGTGAGGTGGAGTCTCAGGGTTGTTTTGATTTGCATTTTCTTGATGACTAATGATGTTGCACATTTCTTTAGGTGCTTCTTGGCCATTTGTTATTCCTCAGTTGAGAATTCTTTGTTTAGCTTTGTACCCCATTTAATAGGGTTATTTGATTCCCTGGAGACTAACTTCTTGAGTTCTTTGTATGTATTGGATATTAGCCCTCTATTGGATGTAAGATTGGTAAACATCTTTTCCCAATCTGTTGGTTGCCCTTTTGTCCAATTGACTGTGCCCTTTGCTTTTGCAATTTTCATTTTGTGAATTCTTGATCTCAGAGCATAAGAACTTTCCTCTGTGCCCATGAGACTCTTCTCCACTTTCTCCTCTATTGGTTTCAGTGTATCTGGTTTTATGTAGAGGTCCTTGATCTACTTGAACTTGAGCTTTCTACGAGGAAATAAGAATGGGTCGATTTGCATTCTTCTACATGCTGACCTCCAGTTGAACCCTGCAAAACTCTCAATTACCATAGATGGAGAAACCAAGATATTCCATGACAAAACCAAATTTACACCATATCGTTCCACAAATCCAGTCCTCCAAAGGATAATAGATAGAAAACTCCTACACAAAGAGGGAAATTATACCCTAGAAAAAACAAATCTTTCAACATACCCAAAAGAAGATAGCCACATAAACATAATTCCACCTCTAACAACAAAAATATCAGGAAGCAACAATCACTTTTCCTTAATATCTCTTAACATCAATGGACTCAATTCCCAAATAAAACGACATAGACTAACAAGACTGGTTAAGTAAACAGGACCCAGCATTTTGCTGCATACAGGAAACCCACCTCAGTGACAAAGGCCAACACTACCTCAGAGTAAAAGCTGGGAAAAAAATTTTCCAAGCAAATGGTCCCAAGAAACAAACTGGAGTAGCCATCCTAATATCAAATAAAATCAACTTTCAACCAAATGTTATAAAAAAAGATAAGACAGGACACTTCATTCTTGTCAAAGGAAAAATCTACCAAGATGAACTCTCAATTCTGAATGTCTATGCTCCAAATGCAAGGGCCCCTGCATTTATAAAAGAAACTTTATTAAAGCTCAAAGAACACATTGCACCTCACACAATAATAGTAGGAGACTTCAACTCCCCACTCTCAGCAATGGACAGATTGTGGATACAGAAACTAAACAGAGACACATTGAAACTAACCGAAGTTATGAATCAAATGGATTTAACAGATATTTATAGAACATTTCATCCTAAAACAAAAGAATATACCTTCTTCTTAGCACCTCATTGTACCTTCTCCATATAATCAGTCACAAAACAGGCCTCAACAGATACAAGAAGATTGAACTAAACCCATGCATCCTATCAGATCACCACAAACTAAGACTGGTCTTCAATAACAACAAAAACACCAGAAATCCCACATACACATGGAAGCTGAACAACACTCTACTCAATTATAACTTGGTCAAGGAAGACATAAAAAAAAGAAAATGTTTTATTGAAAGAACTGGATCACAGATATTTTGTGACTTGTGCAAACAAGACACCAGTTAAACATGCACAACCATATCCATATTAGTTATTTTCAAGTTGGCTTTGACTACATATACCACTGGTTTTCAACATTTCTAATACTGTGACCCTTTAATACAGTTCCTCATGTTGTTGTGATCTCAACCAAAAATTATTACCATTGCTACTTCATGACCTTAATTTTGCTAATGTTATGAATTATAATGTATATTTCTGTGGCTTCTGATGTTCAAACCCCAAAACATATCCATGACCTACAGGTTGAGAACCACAGATATGTATTAAACTAATTTTGTAATACTGCTTTAGTCACTTTATTCATTTTACATCCTGATAGCAGACTCTCCCTCCTCTCCTACCAGTCCCATTCTCACATATTCCTCTTCCATTACCCCACCCCTATTCCTCATAGAATGGGAAGCCCCCCATGGGTACCAACCTGCCGTGGCACATTAAGTCTCAATAGAAGCACTTCCTATCCCACTGAGGCCAGACAAGTCAGCTCAAATAGTAGAAGAGGCACAAGCCTACAAAGCCAGAGACAGTTCTGCTCCAATTGTTATGATACCTACATGAAGATCTGCTGAACATGTGTAGGGAGCTTTAGTCCAACCCATGCATACTCTTTGGTTGGTGGTTTGGTCTCTGTTAGCCCCCATGGGTCCAAGTTAGGTGATTCTGTAGGTCTTCTTGCGGTGTCCTTGACTTCTCTGGCTTCCCCAACCTATTCCCTTGTTCTTCCTCAAGACTCCAGAAAACTGGCTAATGTTTGGCTATGGGTCTCTGCATCTGTTTCCAACAGTTATACTAGGCTTCTGTCTAAAGCATTGCAGAATATCATTAATAGTGTCAGGGCCTGGCTTTCTTCTATGAATGAATTGCAAGTTGGGCAAGTCATTGGTTGGACATTCCCTCAATCTCTGTTCCATCTTTATACTTGAACATCTTATAGGAAGGATATATTTTGGGTCAAAGGTTTTGTGGGTGTATTAGTGGGCTCCTCCTTCTACTAGAAGTTCTGCCTGGCTATATGAGGTGTCCACTTTAATCTTCATATCCCCAGCTTCAAGGAATCTCAGCTAGGGTACCCTCTGCCCCAGATTCCCCAGAGGATACCTAGTCCCAGGTCTCTTGCTCATCCCAGAGATCTCCCCCTACTGATTTCTGCTCCCCTGCCCTATCCTCCCTCTCCCCACACCTGATCTCCACTCAGTTCCCTCCCTTCATCCACCTCCAATGTCTATTTATTTTCACTTCTGAGTAAGATTCAAGCATACATCCTTGGGGTCTTCTTGTTATTTTGCTTCTTTGTGTCTAATAGATTGTAGCATGGTTATCCTGCATTTTATGACTAATAAAGTACATGTATACTATGCATGTCTTTCTGGGTCTGAGTTACCTCCCTTAGGATGAAAGTTTCTAGTTCCATCCATGTGCATACAAATTTCATAATATCATGGTTTTTAGTAGCTTGGTAGTATTCTATTGTGTAAATGACCACGTTTTCTATATCCATTCTTTGGTTGAAGAACATTTAGATTGTTTCCAGTTTCTGGCTATGATAAATAAAGATGCTATGAACATAGATGAGCAAGTGCCTGTGTTGTATGGTGGAGCATATGCCCAGGAATGGTATAGCTGAGTCTTAAGGTAGACATTTCCCCAATTTTCTGAAACTGCTAAATTGACTTACAAACTGATTGTATAAATGTGTATTCCTACCAGCAATGGAGTAGTGTTCTCCGTGCTCCATATCCTCACCAACTTGCGCTATTACTTGCGTTTTTAGTCTTAGCCAGTTTAAAAGGTTTAAGATAGAATCTCAGTGTCTTTTTGATTTGTATCAGCTGATTAAAGATGTTGAACATTTTCCTTAAGTGATCCTTGGCCATTAGAGACTCCTCTTGTTGGAATTCTCCATTGAGATCTCTACACCATTTTTAAAAGTCATGTTATATGGTGCGTTGGTGTTTAATTTCTTCAGTTTTTTATATATTGTAGATATTAGTCCTCTGATGAATGCAAGGTTAGTAAAAATCTTTTCCCATTCTGTGGGTTGCTGTTTTTTCTTATTGACAGTGTCCTTTGTCTTACAGAAGTTTTTCAGTTTTATGAAGTCCATTTATTAATAGTTGATCTCAGTGCCTGAGTTATCGTTGAGAAATTTGTCTCCCATGCAAATGTGTTCATGGAAGTTCTCCACTTCTATTAGATCTAGTATTTCTGGGTTTTTGATTTTATTCCATTGTTACCCCACATGTTTTTATGCCAACACTGCACAGATTTGTTACTATTGCTCTATAGTTTAGCTTGAAATCAGGGATGGTGATGCTTCTTGAAGTTCTTTTCTTGCAGAGGATTGTTTTAGCTATCCTAAGCTTTCAGCTTCTCATGTGAAGTTGAGAATTGCTCTTTCAATGTCTGTAAAAAGTGGATTTGGAATTTTGATGGGAATTTCATTTAGACATTTTTACTATGTTAATCTTACTGATCCATGAGCATGGGAGAATTTTTCATTCTTGTGATATCTTTCTCAACTTCTTTCTTCAAAGATTTGAAGTTCTTGTCATACAAGTTTTTCACTAGTTTAGTTAAGATTTACACCAGTTATTTTATATTATGTGTGGCTATTGTAAAAGTAATAGTTCCCTAATTACATTATCAGCCTGTTTGTCATTTGTATATAGGAGGGCTACAATTTTTGAGTTAATTTAGTGTCCAGCCACTTTGCTGAAAGTATCTATTAACCTTTGTAGAAGTTCTGCAGTAGAATTTTGGGGTCACGCATATATACTATCGTATCATCTGAGAATAGTGATACTTTGATTTTGTCCTTCCTAATATTTATCCCCTTGATATACTTTAGTTCTTGTATTGTTCTAGCTACAATTTCAAGTACTATATTGAATAGATATGGAGAGAGTGGGCATCCTTGTCTGAATTGCTTTAAGTTTCTCTTGATTTAATTTCATATTTGCTATTTGACTTTCTGTATATTAAATTGACTGTATTTAAGTATGTACCTTTTATTCCTGATCTCTGCAAGACTACTAAAATGAAGGGGTATAGAACTTTCTCAAAGGCTTTTTTAACATCCATTGAGATAATCATGTGTTTTTTTTTTCTTTTTCTTTTAATTTGTTTATATTTTCAACTACACTGATAGATTTTCATATATTGAACCATTCCTGTATACCTGGAATGATGCTTACTTAATAATGGTGGATGATGTTTCTTGATGTGTTCCTGGATTTGGTATGCAATATTTTATTGAGTATTTTACATCAATGTTCATAAGGGAAATTAGTCAGAAATTCTCTTTATTTGTTGAGTGTTCGTGTAGTTTAAGTATCAGGGTTACTGTGGTCTCAAGAAAGAGGAAATGTTCCTTCTACTTGTATTTTGTTAAATAGTTTGAGGAATATTTTTTGTTAGTTCTTCTTTGAAACTCTGCAATGACTGTGCACTAAGATTATTTGGCCCTGGGATCTTTTTGATTGGGAGACTTTCAGTGACTCCTGCTGATTCCTTAAAAGTTATAGGACTATTTAAATTATTTACCTGATCCTGATTTGACTTTAATATGTGACATCTATAAAGAAAACCATCCACTTCATTTAGATTTGCCAATTTGGTAGATTATAGGATTTTGAAATAATATGTTTTAGCAGTTGCCAATTATATCTACTTAATTGATCCTGGTGGCGGTGGCACTATTTGCAACCTGCCAAATCAATTTTCTAGGTTCCTGAATGAAATACACACACATATATAGCTTTTATATTTTGATATGCCTAAAGCAGTTCAATGGCTGGGCTACTTTTTAACATCCATTCAGCTAATCTAACTCCCTCTGACATTCCCAAGTTATTACTTACAAAAATCTATATTCCATCTTTGTTGTCCTAGACCCAGTTGGGGGGCCCTCTTGGTGCCAAACTTCCTGAGCTTCTACATGAAGGCTATGCTCTCTGCTCTGAACCTTCTCAAGCATGATTTCTCCTCTTCTCCACCTTCTTCCAACATGGCAGATCTTCTTCTTCCTCCTTCCTATCTGTTCCTAGCCTGGGAATCCTAAAAGTCCTACCTCGGTCTGCCCTGCTAGTCATTGACTCTTTTTTTTTTTTTTTTTTTTTTTTTTGATACTTTATTTACATTTCCAATGTTTCCCCCTTTCTAGGTCTCTTCTTTGGAGACCACCTATCCCTTCCCCCTCCCCCATCTCTATGAGGGAATTCCACCTCCCACCCACCTGCCCACCCACTCCCATATTCCCACCTTGACATTCCCCTTTACTGGGGCCTCTCCTCCCCCTGATGGCCAACAAGGCCCTCCTCTGCCACATATGTAGTCCAAACCATGAGTCCCTCCATGTGTATTCTTTGGTTGGTGGTCCAGCCTCCAGGAAGACCCGGGGGGGGGGGAGTCAGGCCAGTTGACACTGTTGCTCCTTCCATGGGGCTGCAGACTCTCTCAGCTCCTTCAGTCCCTTCTCCCACTCCTCCATCTGGGACCTCACTCTCAATCCAGCTGTTACTGTAAAGTGAAATTTAGGTATTCTGAACGTTTCGGCCAATATCCACTTATTAGTGAGTACATACCGTGTTCGTTCTTTTGTGACTGAGTTACCTCACTCAGGATATTTTCAAGTTCCATCCATTTGCCTGCAAATTTCATTAAATCATTGTTTTTAATAGCTGAGTAGTCATTGGCTCTTTACATCTTTGTTTACCAGTCAGAACCAACTTGGGGGCAGGGTCCCACAGTAGCTTAGGTAGGGGGTACTGCAAACAGGTTTTGGGGGAACATAATTAGCATGAGAATACAAGCAGCTACCATATGTCATAACACTTTGGATTTGCTCAGTGTCTATTGCTATGTCTCACTTTTCATTTCTGATTTTTGTTAATTTGGATACTGTCTCTCTGCATTTTAGTTAGTTCTTGGTTTCATTGATTCATTGTATTATTCTCTTTTTTGTAATTTATTGATTTCAGCTCTGAGTTTGATAATTTACTGTTCTCTACTCCTCTTTGGTGTATTTGCTTCTTGGTATTCCAGAGTTTTCATGTGTGCTCTTAAATTGCTGATATGAATTCTTTCTTTCTTTTTTTTATGAAGGCACTTAATGCTATGAGCTTTCCTCTTAGCACTGCTCTCATTGTGTCCCAAAAAGTTCGGGAATGTTGGACCTTCATTTTCATTGAATTCTAGAAAGTCCTTAATTTCTTTCTTTTTATCTTCCTTGACCTAGTGGTCATTCAGTGGAGTTGCTCAACATCAATGACTATGTGGAGTTTCTGTGTTTTTGAATTCTAGCTTTAATCCATGGTGCTCTGACGAGGGACTGTTTCTATTTTGTTGTATCTCTTGAGGTTTGGTTTGTAGTCAACTATATGGTCAATTTTAGAGAAAGTTTTGTGAGGTGCCGAGGAGACAGTTTATTCTTTTGTGTTTGGGTGAAATGTTCTGTAGATATCTGTTAGGGCTGTTTGAATCATAATCGCTATAAGTGTCATATTTCTTGATTTAGTTTCTGTCTCAATGACCTGGTGAGAGTCCATTGGTGAGAGCGGGGTTCAATGTGTGATTTTAGCTTTAGTTATGCTTCTTTTATGAATGTGGGTGCCTTGAATTTGAGACATACATGTTCAGAATTGAGATATCATCTCGGTGCACTTTTCAATTGATGACTATAGTATCCTTCCCTATTTCTTTTCATTACTTTTGGTTGAAAATTTATTTTCTTAGAAATTAGTATCACTATTCTATCTTGCTTCTTAGGTCTGTTTGCCTAAACAAACTTCCCCAAACTTTTACTCTGAGGTGATGTCTGTATTTGCAGCTGAGATTTGTTTCTTATAGTAGCAAAATGGCGGATCCTGTTTTCATATCCATTCTGTTAGCCTTTCTTGTATTTATTATTTCTATTTCCACTTTTAGGTACTGAACAATTTTATTCATTGCCTTCTCCTCTGCATTTCCCTGTATATCTTTAAGAGATTTATTCATTTCCTCTTTAGAGGCATCTATTATATTTATAAGATTGGATTTAAAGTCATTTTCTTGCGTTTTAGCTATTTTAGAATAGCCAAGGCTTTTTGTAGTAGAATAGTTGGCCTCCAGCGATGCCATATTGCCCAGGCTCTTGTTGATTGGTTTTGTACATTGGCCTCTAACCAAGTGTTTGTCCCTAGTATTGGTAGGATATTTCTGATCCAAGACTCCTTGAGGAGTCAGGAAGGGGCATGGGTACTGACAGTGGAGTTCAGGGAACAGCATGATGTTTACATCTGCGGGTTGTGCTCAGGTGGAGTTGAATGTGCCTGGGGCCCCCAGACCACCCCAGAAATACAGGTTGGGCCATGGGCCCAACAATGGAGGTCAGGAGACAAAGCAAAGCTCACCTCTGCTGGCTGTGTCCCAGGTGGACTCAGCATTCAGGGGATAATGTAATAATTTTAAGTTCATGTATATACATGTACAGTGTGTGTGTGTGTGTGTGTGTGTGCGCGCGCGCGTGCATTTGTATGTCTGTGATTGTGTACATATATGTGTGTATATACATATTATTTGAATACATAATTTATATACACCTATACATACAAGTGCCATAGGAAAAAAATGAATAAAATCAGTTAAAAGAACAATATCCTTGATATATGTAAACAGTGTTTTTCTAAAATGGCCTAAATATTGGCCTCATAGAAACAACAGAATCTCAGTAGGGAATTTTGGAATACCAAACTAAATACATTAACAAGTTTCGGCAACTGTTAGCTTCACAGTGAGATTTTGTTAAACCATAATCTTCTGTTAGCCTCAACAATTTTGCCTTTTTTATTCCAATGAATTTCCTGACATCATGGTAGTCTTATTTTCTGCAGGTGGAAAGCAATGAATCCAGCTGCCTCTGGACAGAAACCTCTGAAATCGTGACATAGATTTAGTCCATCCTTATTATTGTGATCGTATTATGAAGAGCTAACAACCAAGAGGCTCTCAGGTAAACACAAATGTTGACATTTTACTCTGAATTTATAAGGACTTGATCCCAGTAAATGCTAGTGATATGTGATCTTATTCAAAGCCTAATATCTACCACGTCGATGTATTGAGAGAATCAGTTGTGATCATTCACATGAAAAACATGTGAATTGGGAAATTATTCAACAAATGAGAGGTATTATCTACAAATGTTCAATGAACTGCTCTCATAAAACTATCATGGCCCCATGATGTTTTTTTCCAACATATAGACATAGTATTATTCTACAATAAGTGCATGTTTTATATCATTCCTTAAGAAAAATAGTTAACACTAGGAGCTATATACTAACATTTCTAAATGTTACTAATTGTAGGCAATAGAAATTGTCACTCTATGCACTGTGCGGTACAGATTATTGCTTGCTTACCTAGAAAATGTTCTTGTTAGCATTCATCCTAATTAGTTCATATTCTATGTTTCTAACCCATCCCTTTTGTGACTTAAAAGTTGTTGAGATCTTTTTTAGCATTAGTGTAGAACATATTTATTAAGTCCTCTTTGGTCACGACAATGATCAGAACGTCTTTGTTGAAGAGACTATTATTTGAGTAAACATGAGGAGTTTCTCTGTCTCTCTTTTCATGCATGCAACTGTAATTACTGCTAGGAAGTACTTTATGTTAATAAAGGGAGCTGTAAAAAACTTAAATTTGAGAAATTATCAAGTTATTCTGATCAGAATGAGAAAGCTAGGCTTAGATTTGTCCCATTTGAGGAAGTTCTCCATATAATTGCACTGTGTTTTCATTTTCAATTGTATCTAAGAATATCTCATTTATCAAAACCTTAGTGTGAATTTAATTTTTTCTTTTTTGTTATCTTGCCATATTAGAATATTTAAATAAGATTTTTGTTGATGTTTTTCTTGATCTACATGTCTCCTTGGTTGATTTCCTATGTTTCTATGATTCTGCTTAATCTCCATGATACTGAATTCTTGTCAGAATTTACTATTGAACATTAAATTATTTCTTTAGATGGCTTTTTATATAAATAGATAACAGGCTTCACTAAATCAGCAATCTACAATTGAAATTCTATCTTCACTTATATTCTCCTTTTACTACATTTTGCTTCATATAATTTGGAACTTGGAAGTTTCCTTTTCAACTTTTCAAAAATTATCCAATTAATGGTACATATTTTTGTTTTCATTTTTAAATTTTTAATTTTCTTTTATTAATCATTCCATTCGTTTACATCTCAAATGCTATCCCCCTTCCTAGTTACCCCTCCACAATCCCCCATCCCAGCTGCTCTCTCCTCCCTCCCCTTTGCCTCTGTGAGGGTGCTTCCCCACCCACTCACCCATTCCTGCCCCACCACATCAGCATTCCCCTGTGCTGGAGCATCAAAACTCCACAGGATCAAGGGTCTCTCCTTCCTTTAATGTCAGAGAATGCCACCCTCTGCTACATATGTATCTGGAGCCATGGGATCCCTCCATGGTGGTCTAGTTCCTGGAAGGTCTGGGTGGTTGGCTCAGCAGACATTGTTCTTCCTATGGGGTGCAATCCCCATCCAATCCTCCAGTCCTTCTCCCAGCTTCCCCACCGGTGTCCAGGTCCCTGAGTTCAGTCTGATGGTTGGCTGTGAGTACCTGCATCTGCATTAGTCAGGTACTTGCAGAACCTCCCAGGGAACAGCCACAGGAGGTTCCTGTCAGCAAGCACCTTTTGGCAACAGCAATAGTGTCAGGGTTTGGTGTCTGAAGACAGGATGGATTTCTAGGTGGGGTGGTCCCTAAATGGCCCTTCCTTTAGTCTCTGATCCATTTTTTTGTCACATTTCTAGGTTGAAAACTTTGAGATGGGTGAGTGGCCCCATTCTTCAACTGGGGAAAGTGACTATCTACTGGAGGTGGTCTCTACAGATTTTAGCTGGCCTTTCCTGCGCATTTTAACTAAAGTCAACCAGATTGGGTCCTAGGAGCCTCTCGCTTCCCTGACATCTGGGACCCTCCATTGCCTATTCCCAGTTCCTCATCCCCTACTGCTACATATTTTTATTAGATTTCCTGACCCTCTGAACCTCTCTCCCATCTCCTCTAATACCTGATCTTGTCCCTCTTTTCCTCACCCTCCCTTCTCCCTACCAGGTGCCCCCTGCCTCCATCTCCCACAACCATTCTGTTCCTCCTTAAATGCAGGACTGAGCCATCCACACACCCTGGTCTTCCTCCTAAGGTCCATATGATCTGTGGGTTGTATCGTGGCCATTCTGAGCTTTTGGGCTAATATCTACTTATCAGTGAGTATATACTATATATGTTCTTTTGTGTCTGGGTTACCTCATTCAGGATGATATTTCCTAGTTCCATCCATTTACCTAAGAATTTCATGAAGTCCTAGTTTTTAATAGCTGAGTAGTACTCCATTGTGTAATTGTACCACATTTTTTGTATTTATTCTTCTGTTGAAGGACATCTGGGTTTTTCCCTAATCTTTAAAAACCACTAGTTCATTTTATATTGCCTTGTCATATATAACTATATGCCACTAATCATGCAATGTTACAATAACTCAGCCTAGAGTTCCCCAATCAGTTTCTATCATTTTTTAAATATGCAACTCTCTAAGTCATCATTCTAAATCAAAATGTATACTATCTCTTTCCTTCTGGATAATCAAAATGTTCACCTTGACTTTGCAAGTTTCATTACTATGTCCTGTTCCATCTCTAGGGTAAGCTTGATTTTTGCTCAGTGCCATACTTGATGGTTTTAATGCCTAGCACTTTGTTTTTTCTCCAAGTACATATGTTAATATTAGCTTTAAAATTATGTGCCATTTTCTTCCTCTCAAATATCTCAACATGTATTTATTTTCCTATGTGCTGGGCAGGTAAATATCTGTTCTGAAAACCTCTGTTTAGCACAGCTTCAAGTCACAGGCAAAATTAATGTCCTCTTAAACTATGTTCAGATTGCTTGTTTCCAAAACCTCCAAGCATTCCAATTTTAGATAACCATGATTTCAGAGTCAAGAATTTTTTTTTAACCATAGATGTTCAGGAAAGGATAGAATACAAGACTCACCTATCGTCTCAGAACAATTCATATAGTTTCTGGACATGGTGTTTTAATTATGGTTGGTGAAACAAGAAAGAGCTACAGGATCTCTTGAGGTTTTCCACTATGAGAGATTTAGATTTTATTTAGTTTGTGCTAATTCTATGTATCACAGTCTACCATCTAATGATTCCTTTCACCCTCAAGGTTACCAAGGACAACTAACTTGAATCTCCTCTCCCAGCCAAGACATTTACACACTCCAAAGGTAAAGAAACAATCATAACTTCACTTCTAATAAACAGCCAATTACATTTCAAGGCTAAAAGTTCCATTTTTTATATGAAATGTAATAAGGATTGAAGTGAAACCAAAAGACACTAAAGTAATATGTATACTTTCCTCTGTTGCAGCTGCATTGGGAACATGTGTTTCTACTCAACATAAAATCCTTTTAGAATAAGAGGATAATGTTTGGGAAATGTGGAAATCCAACACAAATTTACCTTTACCCAAAGGAAGGCAGCTTGCCTGAGTCTACATAAGGTATTGTTCATCAGGAGTGTATAGCACTTTGTAAGATATCCTTGTTTGCAGCTTCCTAACAGATGATAGTTTGTAGCCAAGTATGTCTTGGTTCACTTCTATATATCTTTGGAAATGTATTAAACTCTTTTAAATGGTCTCTTCACTCTTTCTCACATGGGGGTCTTAGCACATGTCAGGAAGATTTGTACGGTTTATAAGAATATGATTTTGGAATTTTCTGTAGATCTGGCAAATGTAATAAAATTAACTATATGAAAATGAAATTTAAATTGTTCTCATGAAATATTTCACATTGAAACTCATGTTCCCATAAGGATTCTTATTAGAATCAAAATGTTAAATTCAACAGTGTATGTGGGGCATGTGTATATATTGCTGAGAAGCTCTAAACCTGGTGTAATACCCTTGTAGTTTTTGTTCCTCCTTTTTCAGTTATTGTGAGTTCATATAAGCCTTGCTCAGACTATATAGAGAGTAATCTGGATTGGCATCTGTAGTCATGTAGAGTCTGCAGCATATTTATCTATCCAGGACTTTCTGGTTTTTAATGTTTCCATTGAAACGTCAGGTGTAATTCTAATATATCTACCTTTATGTGATATTTGGTCATTTACCCTTGCAAACTTTAATACTCTTTTCTCCATTGCACCTTTATTATTCTTTGCTGTGTATATTTAATCTTTGGATTATTGTATGACAAATGGTCTTTTATCCTGCCCTAATCTATTTGGTGTTCTGTATGCTTCTCATACCTCTGTAGATGTTTCTTTCTTTAAGTAAGGAAATTTTCTTCTATAATTTTGCTGAAAAAATTTCTTGTATCTTTGAACTACTAACCCAACCCCTTATCCACCACCCCTACTCCATACCTCCCTACCTCCACCCCCACATATTAAGTTGCTACAGGACTAGGTACATCCTCTCAGAATGAGACAAAACAAGCCGGTCAATTTAGGGGCATGGGATCCACAACCAAGCAGGCAACAGGCTCGTGGACAGCCCCTGTTCCAGTTTTTGGGGGACTTCCATGAAGACCAAGCTACTTATCTGCTATTTTTGTGCAAGGGATCTAGGTCTAGCCTGTGCTTACTCTTTGGTTGGTAATTGAGTCTCTTGGAGCACCCAAGGGTACAGGTTAGGTGACTCTGTTGATCTTCCTGTAGAATCTCTGTCCTCTATGGATCCTTCAGTTCTCCCAACTCTTCCATAAGACTCCTCTAGCTCCATCTAACATTTGAGCAGGAGAGGCTATGCTGTTTCCTCTGTAACTTGCAGAAAGGCATAAGGTAAGATACTCATCTGTCAAATCCTTGGCCAGGAAGTGCAGTTTCACCGACTTAAATAAAGCACCCAATTATATCTAGAAATGCAATGCCATGTTCTTACAGAAAATTAGTCATAGTACTACCTGAGGACCCAGCTATTCCACTCCTGGGCATATACCCAGAGGAAGCTCCAACATGTAATAAGAACACATGCTCCACTATGTTCATAGCAGCCATATTTATAATAGCCAGAAGCTGGAACAACTCAGATGTCCCTCAACAGAGGAATGGATACAGAAAATGTGGTACATTTACACAATGGAATACTACTCTGCTATTAAAAACAATAAGCAGATCTTTTTTTAGGTTAAGAAAATTTCTTGAGTTCTTTATATATTTTGGATATTAGTCCTCTATCCAATATAGGGTTAGTGAAGATTGTTTTTCCCCATTCTGTAGGTTGCCAATTTGTCCTATTGTCTTACAGAAGCTTTTCAGTTTCACGAGGTCTCATTTATCAATTGCTGATCTTAAAGCCTGAGCTCTGTTTCTATTTAGAAAAATTTCCCCTGTGTCCATGTGTTCGAGGCTCTTTCCCACTTTCTCTTCTATTAGAATCAGTGTATCTGGTTTTATGTTAGGTCCTTGATCCTCTTGGACTTGATTGTTCCTGTCTAAAAGAACTGCAGAGTCAAAAAATGGAGAAGAGACTAAAGGAAAGGAGGTCCAATGACCCGCCCATCCTTAGGATCTACCTCACGGGGGTTTGGGGGGGCATCAAGGTCTGACACAACTATGCTATGATGTGCTTACAGGTGACAGCCTGGCGTGGCTGTCCTGAGAGAGTCCCTACCAGCAGCTGATTGAGACAGAAGCAAATACTTACACCCAACTATTGGACATAAGTTAGGGACCCATATGGTGGAATTAGGGAAAGAATTGAATTAGCTGAAATGAAAGTGACCCCATAGGAAGACCAGCAGTCTCACCTAACCCAGACCCCAGGGATCTCCCACGACTGAGACACCAACCAGGAGCATACACAGACTGGTCAGAGGCTCCAGGCACACACATAGCAGAGATCTACCCAGTCTGGCCACAGTGAAAGATGATGTGCTTAATCCTCAAGAGCAGTAAGAACTCAGGGAAGGGAGAGACTTGGTGGGGAGATAACACCCTCTTAGAGGCAATGGGGAGGAGGAATAGGATGAGAAATTGTGGGAGAAAGGCTTCGGGGCAAGAACTAGACTACAAATAAATGAAATAATTTAAATTTAAAAAAAAAAAAGAAAAATAACATTGTGTTCAATAAAACATAAAAATCAATTAAAAACTCAAAAAATACTTTTCATTGAGAAATGTATCCATTTCTTCTATTGTAACTTCAATGTTTGAGATTCATTCTTTGATTTTCTCTATTCTCTTCATTTTCCCTCAGTTTCTCTTTTCCTTACTGCTTCTTTTTCCATTGTCAGGCCTTAAGCTGTTTTATTCATTTCCTTACACTGACTACTTGTGTTTTTCTGGATTTCTTTAAGGGATTTATTAATTTCCTTTTTGCAGACCACTATCATCTTCACATAGGTGGTTTTAAGGTCTTCTCCTTGTTTTTCAGTTATGTTGAAATATTCAGGACTTGATATGGCACAATAGTTGTGTTTTCCTGAAGATATATTTTCTGGCTGTTATTGATTATGTTCTTATGTTGCTTCCTAGGCGTCTGAGATTAGGTTGATAATAGGACTAGGTGCTAACCCCTGGATTTGTCTTCATGGGATAACTGTTTTGTTCCTTGGCTTATGGAGAGTGTGATGCCTGTGTATTGTCTAGTAGGAAATTATCTTTTGTTCTGTTTATTGTGGCCATTTCAAGGCTTCAAAAAAATGGTTTTCTGGGTATTGGGAGCTCACACTTCAGAATGGGAATAGGCTACGTGTCTCAGGGGATCCACAGGAGGGAGAAGAAAAGAGAATTAGACAAGGATATTCTTATTCTGTCTCCATGGAATGGGGAAACACAGTGAACAGAGGTCACCACAGAGGGTTTGCTATAGCAACAGGGATGAGACAGAGATTTGGATCTACAGGAATAGAAGGAGACAAAAAATTCTACAGACAGCTTATTTGTTGTTGGCAGGAGTGATCCATAGGTTAGCGGGAAGTGCTTGTTATATTTGGAAGCTGGGACATATAATGAGTAGGAAGAAGAAGGTTAGGAGAGGCAGATCTGTGAGATCCATGGGAGATGGGAGAGATGGACAGGGAAAGCTGCCACAGGTATTCTGATGCAGAACTGGAGATGAGACTGATGTATTTGATCTGAGGGAAAAGAGGTGCTGAACTAGTCTTAATGAAATTAAATTACAGGCATAAGCACAGCTTCTCCTGCTGCACACTTAACCACTAAGTAACTGCCACTATTTTATTCCCATTCAAAGAGGACTATTGATTTCTTTGAAAAGGAGGAAACATTTGGCACACATTGCCAAGGTCAAGATTCAGTGTTCAATTATAAATTTTTATTTCATCTTTTAATCATGCAATTGCACTTGCATGTAAACATTTTTTAAACATTCAGGACCCATTTACGTGGCATTTATCTTTACCTAATTTATATGAAGTTATAAATATTTAATCATCATATTATATAGTGAAAATTAATTCAGAAAATTCATATGAGCAAAAACCCGGATGTTTCAACATATAATTTTCTTAAGAAGTCTTAAGAAAAAGAAATTAGGAAGTAATTGAAGGTTATTTTGAAACTTGAAAAATGCTCAAGTTAATCAGTAAGTTCTACAGAAGCAGCTAGCCTTACAAACTGAAAGGAACAATTCTCTGTGCTGAAGGGACTGAGCAATAGACTCAGCTAAAAAGGAATCCAGGAAACTGTTGAAATGTAATTCCATTATTTAATACAGTGAAACAGTACCCAAGTAACTCTACTCAAATCATTCTGACAGTGGTGGCGTGTTCCTCACTACCTACCCCAATGTTCTGTGTTCTTGAATGAAAGACACACACACACACATGCAGCCTTATATTTTAATATACCTTAAGCATCTCAATAGTTGGACATTTCCAAATCTTCAAGTGGACTTTCTGATAATCCCAACCCATTGCTTACTAAATGTATATCCCACCTTTTGCTGCCTTCAACCCAGACCTGCAGGCCTTCTGGGTCACAATGGCTAACTTTTTCATGGTGTTTATGTTCCCTCTTCTGCATCTCTCAGGCCTGGCCTTTACTCCTTTCCCCGGCATGGCAGCTGTTTACTTCCTCCACCCTCAGTCCCTTGGTGGGGAATCCTAAATGTCTCACCTCTGGCTCTCTATCCAGCCATTAGCCATCAGCAACTTTATTTACCAATCAAAAGTGCAGATTCTCATGCAATTCAGGGACCCAGTTAACATAATATAAGCAATAGACCAAAACACAAGAATAAAGTTTGCAGTTACAAGAAGTTAAACTCCAGAGAACCAAATAACCCTATCAAAAAATGGGGAACAGAAGCTAAACAGAGAATTCTCAACAGAGGAAATTCTCAGGGCTGAGAAACACCTAAAGAAATGCTCAACATCCTTAGTCATCAGGGAAATGCAAATCAAAACAAGTCTGAGATTCCACCTCATACCAGTCAGAATGGCTATGATCAAAAACTCAGGTGACAGCAGATGCTGGCGAGGATGTGGAGAAAGAGGAACACTCCTCCATTGCTGGTGGGATTGAAAGCTGGTACAACCACTCTGGAAATCAGTTTGGCAGACCCTCAGAAAAATGGACATAATACTATCTGAGGACCCAGCTATACCACTCCTGGGCAAATACCTAGAAGGTGCTCCAACATGTAATAAAGATACATGCACTATGTTCATAGCAGCCATATTTATAATAGCCAGAAGCTGGAAACAACTCAGATGTCCTTCAGCAGAGGAATGGATACAGAAAATGTGGTACATTTACACAGTGGAATACTATTCAGCTATTAAAAACAATGACTTCATGAAATTCGCGGGCAAATGGATGGAACTTGAAAATATCATCCTGAGCAAGGGAACTCAGTCACAAAAGAATGAACATGGTATGTACTCACTGATAAGTGGATATTATCCCAAAAGTTTGGAATACCCAAGTTTCACTTTGCAGTAACCGCTGGACTGAGAGTGAGGTCCTAGATGGAGGAGTTGGAGAAAGGACTGAAGGAGCTGAGGAAGTTTGCAGCCCCATGGAGGGAGCAACAGTGTCAACTGGCCTGACCCCTCAGTGTTCCTGGAGACTGGACCACCAACCAAAGAATACACATGGAGGGACCCATGGTTTGGACCACATATGTGGCAGAGGAGGGCCTTGTTGGCCATCAGGGGGAGGAGAGGCACTTGGGCCTGAGAGTGTTAGAGTCCCCAGTATAGAGGAATAAGAAGATGGGAAGATGGGAGTGAGTGGGTGGGTGGGTGGGGGATACCCTCATACAGGCAGTGAAGGGGGGTGGGGATTGGGTGGTTTCAAAGTGGAGATCTGGAAAGGGGAAAACATTTGAAATATAAATGAAGTATCAAAAAATTAAAATTTAAATAAAAAAAGAAAAAAGTTTACAGTTAATGGAATTTAAGGACCAACTTTCCTATATTTACATAAACAGTAAAGAAATAGCTTGAAATAATAAAAGGATTTTGTTTTCAGGATGTAGAATTACACATTTCTTTTTCAGTGCTAAAATCTTCCCATGTGAAGAAAAGGTACGCCTGCCAGCTCACCACAAGGAGGAATACTGCCCAGTTTTTAACTTCCTGCTGGACTTGAGATGTAAAACATGTTCAAACAGAAGAATTAAATTGACCTCAGAGTAACGAAATCAGTATTTTATTGGAAAATGAAAGCAATGTATTTTCCAAGGTTAAATAATAAAATTTCTGACAGCTGTAGTTACAGCACACAACATAAAACCTTGAAAATTCCGCTATTTGGTAAAAAGAAGTTCAGAATCCCAACCTCTGATGCTGTCACCTTATAATTATCAAGTCCAACTGCCACCTTTAGTTAATATATTAGGTTTAGAAAAGCTTTTTCTATACTCAAGCTAGGCAATAAAAGGATTTTTTTAATGGTTTTCTACTCACTGCAGAAGAGGAAAAAAGAGACCAGAATGTCCAATGGGAGGGGATGCTCTACCATAGAAGCTGAATTAAGTCCTCAGAAAAATTAAGAAATTAAAGTTTCACATCTGTATATGATGCTTGAATGCCTGTCATATGATTCAGATCAACCATCTGAGGGAATTTTAGAAGGAAATAAAAGGAAAAGAATCAACCCATCTTTAGATATCAATAATATGCACATATATATGTAAAGATAATATATATATATACAATGTGCATAATCTATAAGTACATCAATTTATATAGATATATTTTATATATGCAAGGTTTTAACTGTAATTATGAAGTTGTACAGAAAAAACAAAATTATTAAATTATAGTTTTCATATTTCATAGAACCCATCACCTTAAGCATAACATTTAAAGATATATTGGTCTGTACAATAAGAAATAACTGAGAAGAGTCTTGAAAGTATGACAGCTTGTGTGTGACTCGAGCCAAGTACAAAGAGGAAAACAGACCTCAGGTACTCCAAGAGTCTGCTATATCCTGTCATCTCCTATGGCTCCAGATTGTCATGTTGATTAGAAATCTTTATGCTATTGTTCAAACATAGTTTATATGTGGAATTTGTATCACAGTGCCTGCTCTGTAATTAAGAACACACCAGAGGCAGAAGGCTCTGTTTACCATTGCCATGCTATTTGTCAATATTAAGTTTTAAAACATAACTGTCTGTATCTGATAACTGACCAAGTAATAATGAAGTAATTTGAAAACACAAATTATCTTTAAATATATGCTGTAATTCTGTATAGTAATATATGAGATTCTAGTTAGTATGCCGAGAAGATTTTCTAGCTTTAATATCTTTCCTCAGAATTTTCTATAAGATAATTTTAAATATCAGAAGGGCAAAGCCAAATCATAACATTAAAACTAAAACTAAAATTAAGTTGTATATCAAGCAGAGGGAGGATCAGTAGCTTTATATTTAATGATGAAAAGCAAGGAGCTGAATTAGGAACCATTTGCTCTCTGTTTTTAGACAGTGAAATTTTGCTTTAGAGATTATCAGTGTGGACTTGAGACTCACTCTGGATCAGCACCATCATCTTCAGAGAACTTACTAAAAATATAAGTTCATCAAATTCATAGTCCTTACCATAATATGTCCAATCAGAAAATCTGCTGATGGGGTAAGGGACAGAGAGATTTGGGACAAAAACTGAAGGACTCATCAAATCTTCCAGATGATTCAGATGATAGCTGAATTCTGAGAATATGAGAGAGAGAGAGAGAGAAAGAGAGAGAGAGAGAGAGAGAGAGAGACTACCTTTGCTTATGTTATAAACAAAATTCCAGAAAATAATTTCCAGTGAATGACTACAAAGAGGTAAGCAGTTTAAATAGTATTGTTCAGTTTAAATAGTATTGTTTATTGTTTCAGTTAAGACCATTGAAACGTAAAAATTAGGTAATTGGACTCAATCCAGCATAACTATAGAGTCAGACTCAGGCTTTAATTATTTTACCTTGAGAATCATTTTTCTTTCTTAATCAGAGATTAGTACTACTTCTTGGTATTGAGGCTATTGGTTGAAAATTATTTATGTAAGAAAAGCTCAACTAAAGAAAATTTAGAAGACTTTTGCTTGATCTCCTCAAAAGTGTCTAAGTAATAAAGTCCAGAATAGACTGTAAATTTCGAAGAAAATTAATTTGAGCACAGATATAAAAATAGGTGAAAAAATGAATGTGAGGTGCTTCTACTTCTTCAAGTCATAGACTACTGGATCTTGAAAAATCCCTAGGGTTACTACAAGTAAAAACAAATGGCGTATCTATTTGTACATGTTACGTTTGACATATATTTCAGTATACAACTGAAATGGGAACAATAGCACACTAACTATACTGTTGTATTGTAGTACATTTCTTACAAGTCTTTAAATTTTATTCAATAAAATAGGTTCCAAATATAAAAGTGCCAGTAGTGGTTTTTATAGAGATATAATAAAGAGAAAATATCTTTTATTTGAGACAAAAAAATAGAGAACTTAAGTTGATGACAGATTCTGATGAAGTTATAACATTATCAAGAGAAAGAATATGTTTAATTTTATTTACTTTTATATTTATATTTATATTTTAATTAAAGTATAACAATAAAACTTTACTTTTCCTAATGTTCCCATTAGTTCCTTCCATTTTTCTTCCTTCCAAACTCTCCTATGCTCATATCTCAAGTTTATAGCTTGTTTATTAAAATTATTATTCATGCATATGTATGTACATCTATATACACAAATATATAATTATGTTCTGTTGACTCTATTATTGTTACTTGTGTGTATATGGTTTCAGATCTGATAACTTTGTATCAGGTAATCAGTTAAGGGGATAGTTGCTGAAAGAGATTAATCCTCTTTCTCAGCAGTCATTAGTTGCCTATAGTTCTGTGTCAAGGGATGGGACCTTGTAAGAGTTCTTTCTTTTGCTTTAACGTGTTTATTTATATTGCCCCTTAGTTCAGGGTTTTTTTTGTACAGCCATTTCTAGGATATACAGTCTTAAATCAGTGTCCCTGGGATTCTGGTTCTTTGTAGTTCTTCCTCATTCTATTCTACAATGATTTTTGAGCAAGAGATGAAAGAACTGTGATGGCGGTGTATCTATTGGGGTAGCCAAGATCCACTGATATCTGCATTATGGCCATTTATAATTTTCTGTGATGTAAAGTTACAGTTCTTTGATGGGGAGTGATAATTACACTTATTTGAGAATATAATGCTAAGACTTATAACGCAGTTGGGATTTATGCTGGTCTAATTAGGTGGTGGTAGTTGTTTTTTTTCTAAGATCTATATTACGCCATTAGCCCTAGAAAATTGCCTAGGTTTCTAGTATCAGTCATGCTTTCCACTCAAAATCAGATGCACACACACACACACACACATTCAGAGACACACTCACACAAGCATACATACACACACACACACACAAGCACACACAAACACACAGACATACACACGCATGAAACACTAAAACTTCAGACCTATATCTATGATGAACACAGATACAAGATTCCTAAATAAATAATTAGCAAACTGAAGAGATGTACATAATCAGAAAATAATTCATGATGATCTAGTTGACTTTGTCCCTAAAATGCAGGCTTGGTTTAACACATGGAAGTGAATTAATATTATGAATTCTAGAAGTAGATTTAATAACAAAATTACACTGATTTAATAGATGCGGAAAATCCATTGTCAAGGTTTACACGATCAATATCTAAACAGAGTAGGAGTAAAGAGAACATACCTCAGTATAGTAAATGCTAGTTCACAGCTAACATTATTCTCAATAGAGAAAACTTAAAGCAATACCACTAAAATCAAGAATAAAACAGGGCTGTCCACTATCAGAATTAATATTCAATTTAATGCCAGCAGACCAATAAGGCAATAATAGACCAATAAGTCAAGAGAATAACATTAAATGAATAGAGTTAGGATAAGAAGAAGTTAGACTATATTTGCAGATGATGTAATATTAAACATAAGAAATCTCAAAAATTCTACCAGACAATTTCTAGAAACCACAAAAATTTTCAGCAAAGTGGGAGGGTAATAAATCATCTTATACAACTCTGTAGCTTTTCTGCATACCAAGAGCAAACATTCGGGAAGAGATTATCCATTGGCATACTCTCAGTTACAATCGCTGCAAAAACAATAATATATCTTAGAATAAACCAAATTAAGGAGGTAAAAGACCTCTAAATTGAAAACTTCAAATTTTGAACGTAACAGATTGAAGAAGACACTTGAAAATAGAAAAATATCCCGTGTTCAAGAATTGTCAGAATTAATATGAAAATGACATTGTATTAAATGTAGTTTACAAATTCAATGCAATCCCAACCAAAGTACCCTCAATATATCACACAGAAGTAGAAAAAAACTATCAAAAAGTTCATATGGATCCTGAAAATAACCCTGATAAACATGCAATTCTGAACAAAAAGAATACTGGAGAGATTGTTATTCTAGGCTTCAAGATAGATTATATAAATGGCACAAACTATGATACTAGCACAAAAACAGACATGTACACCAATGGAGTAAGTAGGAGACCCAAACATGAATGCTTGTAAGTATAGCTATTTGATATTTGACAGAGATGGTTCTTTTTCCCCTCAATTAAATGTAAGTGAGAAAAAAATGTCATCATATTCTAGGCTTTAAGGGATTTCTGCGACAAAGAGGTTGGAAGAGATTAAGATGAGATTAGGGGAGACAACTTAGATATGATTATAATGTGTGAAAAATGGTCATATACCTATTAGATTAGCATATTATACATAGCCTGCTATAAAGAAATAGATGTGGTCTGTTTTCAAGCACTGAGAAAATATGCAAGGAAGAATTATGACATATTATAGATGCTGAAAGAGAAGGACCCATGAAGGAACGCTTGTCTTTGATTTGTGGACAGTCTTTGGAATAGGGAACAATAGAAGAACTTCATTCACGTGATGAAAGCTCATGAGCTATCGACATGTTTATTCTTAGAAACAAAAATCATGCAAAAACAGATGTTAGGTATCATTTAATTGAATTATCCATTTCTTTCAGGTGAGGAGATAAGGCAGTATAAATAAGTATGCGTACATATGCAAAGCCCTTGTAGTGTTGCTGAACTTGTATCCTTTGTAATGAATATGAACTATATCACTTGTCATTCTGAAATACTTGAACATTTATGACCAAAGACATTTTTAAATATAATTTCCTTGAAGAATGACTGGAATACAAAACTAAATTAACGTCCCAGGCTAAAATAACCAGCTTTTTAAATGTCTGGAAAAGAAATAAAAATTGAAACAATAAAACTTTAAAATATCTTTTCACTCTCTGTGTATTTCCAGCACATAAGACAGCATTAATAATATTTCCTGCATCTCAAAAAATTTACAGAATTTGAAAGCTACTTCTGAACAGCATGCACCAAAGCCACACTTTCCACAACTGTAATTTGTAATTTTTATTAATGAATTCCAAAAATGTATGTTCAGATCTTCATGAAAATAATTAATAAAACTTAAAACCAATGCAAAATTTTTATGTACTTTAGCATTTAGGTTGTCCTTGAAGCTATATTTTACACTTAACCCGAAGAACTTAAATGTAGAGTAGTTGAGGCTTCAGAGATGGCTCAATGGGTAAGTGTTTGTTGTATAAATATCCTCATTTCAGCACTCTACAGTAAGATGAGAGGTAGAGACAGGAGATTCCTGGATCTTATAGAGCAGACAGTCTAGGCTACTCAGCAACAAGGATTAGATGATATCTCAAACAAAATGAAGGTGAGGACCAACATGCAAAGTTGTCTTCTCGGTACACACAAACACACACACACACACACACACACACACACACACACACACACACACACACATACACAAATAGTGCAGAATCCTCTAACCACTTAGGATTCTTGAAAATCCAACACATTCAACAGTTGAAGCATTTATGCAAACTGCTAGTGGATTATATAAAGAAGAATAATTTAAGTTATCCACATAATTCATTCCAAATGTGAAACAATGTTAATATGAATTTATTTAATTTCCATGTATTTGTTACCCCAGTTGCACAGTATCTATATCCATCATTAAATCCTGTAGATAAGCATCAAAATTCTTAAGAATAATGTATTTTGAGACATAATATCTACATGATATTCATTATATTATACCACACAACTTCTATACTTTATCTAATTGGCAAGTTCTTGTGAAGGAATAAAAGAAATGTGTCTCTTTTCATTTAAAAAAATGATACTTAGGCTTCAGAGTCTTCAGTATACTGAATCTCATAATTATGGGAAAGAAAGACACAGACTCAAAAATGTGGAATATGAAAACATTAGAGAGCCTCAGAAATTAAGCCATTAGTTGTAATAACTTGCATCCTTCCCTTCCTAAATCTATGTGTAAATTCCTATTTTGTTTTGCAGTTATGAAGTGGGGGGCAATAGACATATCAGGAATTCATAAAATCCACTATTCATAAGCAGAGTTATACCAATGAGTGAAAAGAGAACATTAAGAAGGCTAGAATTGGTGCCTGGCACTCCTCTTAATACTCACCAGAAGGTACCTTAAGAAATCACATATTTCTAAATCACTGGGTTCACAATGCTCTGTGACATGATAGATGCACCTGGATGAGGGCTCCATTCATCTTTGAAGACTGGGAATATTTTTCCCACATAAAATAATTCATAAGAGGGAAAGAAAAATTATAAGCTAATATTTCTTAAAAATCAGAGAAAATGCAGAAAGAGAGAGAGGTGCTCATCTTAGCCCGTACTGAGAAATGCATTTGAGAATAATTTTACCACATGTCAATTTAAAATGTGCTCTTGAGGGGGAAACCAAGACAAAGAAATGGGAGCGGTTTTTTAAACCAAAGTAAAAATGAGCACAACGACTAATAACTGCAATAATATTTGTAAGTGATGAAGTCAGTTATACAATAGGTTTACACCAAGAGTCCTGGTGCTTTAAAATGTTTAGATATAATTTCAATTTAATTTATTTCTGTTTTAGAAATGACTCCCTCAGCAATAATCTACCTTAATATATAGAAATAGAAGAACTCAAAAGCTTCCTTAGGGAGGGTTGCCGCAGCAACAATCCTTCTATACAGATGTGTGAAATTGAGGAGGGGGTGGGATATTGAGCTGAAATGTAGTGGACTATGGATTGAAATAGAGTTGACTTTCAAGGGTGTAATAAAACTTCTAAGGGATTTGTAAAGACTGAAATGACCTCATTGCACATGATATGAATGTATTTTAGCTTTGTTATCTCTGGCCTTAAGCAGCTTTGGAGATACCTTTGGCAATCTAAAGCTGGTGGATGGTGCTACTGAAATGCTGACAAGGAGAATGCACACAGAGAAGATGCTTCAGGAAGGAGTGGAGATTCATTACCTACCAAGGTTGATGTGTAGCCAAACAGTACTGAAGAGAGACTAGAAACAGAAAAGGAAGACCAGCCAGCCTTAACCACCAGCCAGCCAGCTTGCTGCTTTTGATTGAAGGGACTTATTAAACATGTTAAAAATGATTTATATGCTCTAATAATTGACATGGAGAAAGTTGAGCAGTGACATTAGCTATTTCACCCTCTTCTTGAATGGAATTTCATGGTAAAATCAAGGCAGTAGGTCTATGTTTAACTTACTTATCAGTTCCATGATACTTTTGGTAACCACTTCCAGACTCCTACACTTAAGTGCCAAATGCTCAAGAACAAAATAAGTAGTCTTGGCCATAATTTCCCCATTATATATTCATGTTTGCAAGTATGTTTTTTCTGTATTTACATTAAATTGATACCAACATGTTGCTGTTCTTTTGATCAGTCGTTTCATAGTATTTTACTCTGAAATCAATGGCATCACCATTTTTAAAACCAGGACTCCAGTCACAGTTACTATGCACAAGGGTTATAGATGGATTTAGTGTGACCCAGAGGTTCCTTCTCTTTATCTTCACAGTCAGTGCCTGCTGCTACCTCACTTGTCAGCTGTGACACCATAGGTGGAAATAATTTTTCTAGAAATGATTTCCACTTTGCCAGAAGAATCTAGAGAACCAGCAGAAAGAACAGACAGACCATGAAAACAGATTTTAGACAGAGTTCTGATGGGAATTGAGTTAGCTTTCTCCCTTCCCTGGCATCTTGGCTTGCATTTCTACTTACTAGTTCTGTCGGGAAGAATGTTATACTGATATTCCAATCTCTTTTACTAGAGTCCATGTTCAGGTAAGAATGTAGCAACAAATAAATGTCTTCATCCTTTATCAAGGAAACTTCTCATTTCAGCAGATGGAGAATATTCTGATAAGCAACAGCAGTCAAATGCAGAGTTGGAGAGACTAGTCCTATTGGATACACATATAAACAACTCTCACATGTAAGGTTCTGGGAACATTGCAGAAAAGGAAACAGAAAGATAGTAAGAGTTAGAAGAGTGAGACGTTTGCAGTGAGACCGTCTTTTCTAATAATATTAGAAATCACAATCATAAACTCTTAACAGGACAACTGCATAAACTTAACCCAAAGAAGAACCATAGCAGTAGACAAGCAAAAGGGACTGGGAAAGAATGACAAGAACTCAACCCTACACAAAGAACTATAGGCAATTAAGGAATGTTGAAAGTAGAAGAAATAGTCTTGTCCAGGGAAGGGTACATGGATTGGTTATCCAGCACCAAATGGTTAGCTCTAAAAACATACATAGAGGTAACCTTATAAAAAGTGAGTAGATTATGTTTAGGAATATATATGTATATACATATACATGTAGCAACCATTAATGGAAAGAAGCTGTGAATTTGAAGTAAGCAATGGTATCTGGAAGGGTACCAAGGGAGCAAAGGGAAAGTAGAAATGATGCAATCATAATATCAATCATTACAAACTTTTTTATAAAAAAACAAAACAAAACAAAACAAGAACAGTAAACTAATCAACCAGAACCAAACCAAACAAAAACAATGTGGCCAGAGGGCTTTGGATGGCACACTGCTCCCTCTGCTGGACAGTGGAGGGCAGAGTAGAGTAAAAAGCATCTTCACATTTAAAGGTTTCATATGATATCTAATTTTCTTTACACTGATAGAGAAATTAATATAGACAAGGATGATCCTAAGAAATTTAAAGGCAAAGTGGCTACAAATTATTGAGGATCATTAAGAGCCTCTAGTGAGGCCTGTCTCTGAGTACTGATGTGTCTTCTGTGGCTCCTTCTGTTTTTATTTTTAAATCAATGCAGATATCAAAGATGATTTTTATCTAAGCAATGCTATTGATTTATATTGAAGACAAAACTAAGCATTTCTATCTCAAATCTATGGTATCTGAATTTGGTACATGTGTAAACACTGTGCATACTTAGAATATGTTCTGTCTACATACATGCTGTACATGCTTTAAACATGTTCTGTCTGTGAACCATCCTTATGAACACATTGTACATGTACTAAAAGTGTGCTATTTGCAGACCATTCCTATAATTTATTCTTCTGGAAATGTGTTCCATTCTAGAAAAAAATATCTAGAAGGAATGCTGACATGATAAAGCAGATTTTAACAATGACAATCTAAGTTTAAGTTTACTGCAGTGTAGACATGATTCTGAATTAAGTATAGTGACAAATATGGGAAAGAAGTGCCTGAGTCACTTGAAACCTTAAGATATAAGCTAAACTCACATATATTAAAGTAAATGGTGAAATGCATGGTCTTTTACTCATTTTCATTCATTCACTCAACAAGTGTAATGAGCTGACTATGTAATAGGCTTTGAAATGAGTATAGGAAAAGTTAATTTTTTTCAGCATTCCCAAATCAAACCCAAAATAAGGATTTGATTGCAAGTTATTTCTTTGGAAGTGATTTAAAGAAGCACCTGGTTATGAGAAGAGGGTGGTGGAACAGGGACAGAATGAAGCCAAATAGGGGACATGATTTGGAAGTATACTGTTGAAGCTACTGGAGTTCACTGATGTAGAATTTTGGAAGCCACAGTAGAACATTGCCTCAGAGCCATTCCCTATGAGGAGCACAAGATTTAGAATATTTTCTATGACATCTTTTATGAATTATCAGTTAATGGGGTCATTAAGCTTGGAAAGAACAGACCTTGCATACAGACCTGTAAGTAGGAGGTACTCTTAGAGGTAGCTAAGGCAAAGAGATGCTAGCTTCAGAGCACAAAAAGGCAAGGCCCAGAGAATAAAGGAAGAACATCTGCCAGTCTGCTAGAGAATAGCATCATGGTTAGAACAAAAAAAAGTCCAGCCTTGAATATATCACAGCTACAAAGACGAAAAATGGACACAAGGATTGCGGTGGATGGACCTGGTCATAGCAGTCTTTTAGAAGTAGAGAATATTGTAATTACTAAGATTGGTATATGATGAGTTAAAGAATAGAGACATTCACTGTTTGATGAATTTGGACCTAGATAATGACTGAGGATCATCAGAGAGTAGTTCAGTTCCAGATGGAATGGGAATTAAGGAGAAAATCAAGGGCCTTTATTTTGCTTGTACATAATACTGAAAGCAAGAAAAATGTAGACATTTAGAAAAAAAATTAAAAGCAAACATAGTTTCTGGAGAGTCTCAGTGCAGAAGTGGTGAGAAATTTAATGCGGAGAAAACTGGATATTCTTTGAGGTGTTGCTAATAAGTCGGAAAGATGTCATGGTCTTCTTGGTCATCATTCTAGGTCACTCATCATTCTGTATCAACCGTTCATGATTAAAATCTTAGCTGATGGAAATGATACCAGTGGAAAAGTATTTCCAAAAAAATGCTTCTCATATTACACACAATGTTATTTTATTATTTGTTGCCATATCTTACCTTGGCCATGAGAAAAGAATATGCATGGGTCGCATTATTTAAAGTTTGCTAGCCTGACTTTTATAGGACAGTGAATGTTTGGTGTATCATTAGACTTTGCTGTGAATTAGAAATAAGTGGCCATGTTAAATTTGTTGTGACTTTTGTCACTAATTTATCAGGGATGTTATTGCTAATTATAAGATCCAATTCTGGTTTAAATATCATGCAAATATTTCATTATTTCAATTGAAGAAATTATAAAAAAAAATGCAATAATGCACTAACTTGGTTCACTATTATTATCCTGGTTTAAAAGAAGCTAAGGACAAACAAAGCCCACTTGGTTTTTACATTTAGCTTATAAGTAGATTGACATATCTATCACTTGTGACTAAGTCCATTTTTATTATTTTCATCATGGATGCAATTGTATAAATGAGAGTTTCATTGCAATAAAATCCAGAATGCAAACACTTTCAGGACAAATATAAATTTAAAACAAATTTAATCATATGAATATGCAAATGGACTGTGGCTATACACAGAAGGACAGAGCATTTATCCTGTTACCCTAACCTATGATACCCAAATCACTGTTCTGCCTCTGCTGCTGCATGTGCTTTTCATGCTGATGCAGCTTACAGTCAGCAGGGAGTCTAGATCATAAATATGCCTGCTGCGGAGCAAAGCAGCTCATTTTCCACTTCTATAATTCTAAGAAGAGGGCTCCAATTCACAAAAGCTCAATTTATCACTTTGAACACATTTATTTTTATCATATGTAAGGAATATTTTCAGGAGGTATAGTCTATTCTATGGAACTTGAAAAATCTTGCTGGAAATAGGTTTAAAACCTGTTCCAAGTTTGAAAATTATTTATAACAAAATATTATAAATGTTTTTATTTCCTTAGATGGAGTGATGAGATGAGAGCTGTATCCAAGCTTTACAGATACATGGCTTATGCTACCCATCATGTTTCCATCTATCCCTAGGCTTAGACCTGGTAGCTTCTAGCTTCTGCAAGCCCAGACCTTGAAGGCTTCAGCTGCCAGACTATCTGCTAACCTAGGCTTAGAATGCTTCAGGCTCCAAGACTTATCGCTGAATAAACTCACTCTTTCAAGCTCTTTCTGAACTCTGGCTGGCTACTTCATCTTTGCTGTTCTGGCTCAAACTCCTGTCCAAAGCTGACTGATGCAAATTTTCTTCTCGAGGCTTTTGACTGAATTTCTCTGCTTGAAAACACTCCCTCTGAATTCCATGAACTGAACTACACTGACTGCACAAACCAAATTGCTCTGACCTGGACTAATTGCTCTGACTGGACTAATTGCTCTGAACTGGACTGCTTCTGACTGCTTCTAACTGCACTAAACTGAACTGATCTCTCTCTCTCTCTCTCTCTCTCTCTCTCTCTCTCTCTGTTCCTGAACTGCTCTTAAATAGTCTCTCTTTCCTGTCTGTTGTCCTGATAGAATATACATTGGGCATATCGAATTAGACATATCTTATCTCTGACTTATCTGTCAATCTTTCTCTGATTCACCACTTTGTCCCTCAATTAGACTTCATTGTTTGGGATTAAATGTGAGTACTAAAAACCTGTCTCTATTATAGCTGGAGAGATTAAAGGTGTGTATTCTAGCGAAAGGGGATTAATGGTGTGTGTTGAGTCTGCATTCAAGTCTGATCACATGGACCTAGAAGGTCTTTGGATATGATTCCTTGCTGCAGCAGCCATATTTTTTAATTAAAATTTCTCTACAAAATAGTGACCTTAGTCTTTAACTTATATGTTAAGAGAGCTTGGAATACCCAAGATACAATTCACAAACAACATGAAGCTCAAGAAGAAGCAACACCAAACTGTGGATGCTTTGGTCCTTCTTAGAAGAAGGAACAAAATACTCATGAAGGAAATATGGAAACAAAGTGTGAAGCAGAGAATGAAGGAAAGGCCATGAAGAGACTTCCTTACCTGGGGATCCATCCCATATACAGCTACCAAACCCAGACACTATTGTGGATGCCAAGAAGTGCTTGCTGACAGGGGCCTGATATAGCTGTCTCCTGAGATGCTTTGCCAGAGCCTGACAAATACAGAGGCAGATGCTCGCAGCCAACCATTGGACTGAGCACTGGGTCCCTAATGGAGGAATAGAGAAAGGACTGAAGGAGCTGAAGGAGTTTGCAACCCCATAGTAAGAACAACAATATCAAGCAACCAGAACCCCCAGAACTCCCAGGGACCCATGGCAGCTGCATTTGTAGCAGAGGATGACCTTGTTAGGCATCAATGGGAGGAGAGACCCTTGGTCCTGGGAAGCTTGATGCCCAAAATTCACATGCCGACAGGTGGAAGGACATAAACAAAAAGATTTAGGCATCTCTTATTTGAAAATTTATCTGATTCAAGGGTCTAGGGTAGGGAAATACCAGGGAGACAGGAGTGTGTGTGTGGGTGGGGGAACACCCGCATAGAAGCAGGGGGAAGGAGGATGGGATAGGAGGGTTAGGGAGGGAAAACCAGGAAAGGGATAACATTTGAAATGTAAATACATAAAATATCCAATAAAAAAGAAAACAAAACTATCATTTAATTTGTAGAAAATTGATGAGAAGGAGAGACAGACCAAAATATACCAGCAGAGACAGACTAACAAAGGGAATACCTGTCTTTAATGATCTCAGCAGAACTCAAAAGCCCATGGTGGGGCTGGGAGAAAGATGTATGGAGGCTTCATACCAGATGGAGTTTTCATGAGTGTGCTGGAATTCCTCCTCCCAAATGTTCTTCTCCCTCAAAATTCACGTGCCGACAGGTGGAACGACATAAGCAAAAAAATTTAGGTATTCTCTTATTTGAAAATTTTATTTGATTCAAGGGTCTAGAGAGATGACCAGAGGTAAAGAGCACTGACTGCTTTTTCAGAAGATTTGGATTTGATTCCCAGCAGCCACACAGCAACACAGAACCTAATGTAACTCCAGTTTCAGGGCATCCAATGTCTTTCTGGGGTCTGCTGGTACTAGGCACACACATGATACAAACAAGCACAACACTCGTTCACAAAAAATTATAAATAAAATTTTAATTTACCAAATTTCAGTGGAAAAGATGTATTTAAGCCGGGCAGTGGTGACGCACACCTTTAATCCCAATACTCAGGAGGCAGAGGCAGGCAGATTTCTGAGTTCAAGGCCAGCCTGGTCTACAGAGTGAGTTCCAGGACAGCCAGGGCTATACAGAGAAACCCTGTCTGGAAAATAAAAACAAACAAAACAAAACAAAAACCAAACAAACAAAAGTATTTATTGCACCCAGTTCATTATTGTAACAATTTTACATGATGCTAAAAGACAACACAATAATCTTTTCCCCATCAGATGGAAAGATCTGGATGACATCATGACTGGAGAGTCTTGTGATCAATACCAATATTAATATAATTGATCTGTTTAATAAAATGTAGAATTTTGAGTTCTGCATCATCTATGTGATTTGGTAGATTTTTAATATCATCTTATGAATTTTTTTTTCACAGAGTTTCAAAGTCTGCTATAAAAAAGAAATAATTTTTTGATGATTTTTTAAATCCACTGATAATTATTACCAACTCAGAAGCTTGTTACCTTGGATATGTATTTTGTTTCAGCCTCAGTTTTGCAGAAACCTATCTTATTAAAGAAGTTTTGTCTGTAATATTGCATAGCTCTGTCCTGTATCTTTTTCTAAGTCATGGTGGTGAATGCTTCAATTTTTATTTTGTTGTACTGCCCATGACCTATTAAATTGCTATTACTGTCAGTGAAAAGATGGAGAAAATCACGTAGATGTGTACAGGAATAGCCACTAACCTTGAATCACCAATGCCTGGCTAGGATGTGACAGTCTGTTAATGACTATACTTACTGTCGCAGTACAGATGATACATACTGATCTACTTTCTGTGGCCAATGGATAGCACCCTTTTTTATCTCAATTATTGCAGAGGGATTCATCTACTCAGTGTCTTGTATGACTATTTTGCTGACACTGGATGTTTTAAACATCATTATGCTTCTTTTCTTAGTTGTGTTAGCATGGGGTCAGATAACTGACTCTGCTGTTGGCATGTCTCTGCACTGGTTTGTAATCTTCCACCTAACTGATTGGATCTCCATTTAAAGAGAAAGTTGACTTGTTCAGTGATAATGATTCTCAATGGCATGGCAAAAGAAAAGCCTGTGCAGGCTTACGAACCGTTAATTAAGAGAATATAAGAATGAAATGTGGCATTGCATGAGAAAAAATGATGTGACACAGTTTAGGATTTCTGCCAGACGTGCAATAGTGAATGAAGCCTTTCAGACTTCTAAAGCTTTGAATACTTTGAATATCTGCTAATACACCCCATTAGCCTGAGTTTTCCAAAGAAACAGAAACAGTCGGGTAGGCAGGTAGCCGGAAAGGTAAGGATATGAGTAGACAGATACTGTTAGGACTTGGTTCACAAGCCTATAGCAACTTATAAGTGTCATGACTTGCCACCCACAAGCTGAAGTCAGCAGAACCCTGGGGTGCATTTTGAGATGGACCTGAAGAATCAGGGGATTCAGTAATATAATTTCCATTTTCTGTTAATTACTCTTCTGTTGTTGTGAAGGGACACCATAAAGAAGGCAATATAGCAACAGTGTCAACAGGCCAGACCCCCTGGTGGTCCCGGAGACTGGACCACCAACCATAGAATACACATGGAGGGACCCATTGTGCTGGCCACATATGTGGCAGAGGAGGGCCTTGTTGGCCATCAGTGGGAGGAGAGGCCCTTGGGCCTGAGGGTGTTAGATGCCCCAGTATAGGGGAATGCCAGGGAGGGAAGACAGAAGTGGGTGGGTGGGTGGAGGAATACCTTCATAGAGGCAGTGGGAGAGAGGATGGGATATGGGGTTTCCAAAGGGGAGACCTGGAAAGGGGAAAACATTTGAAATGTAAATAAAGTATCAAAAAATAAAATAAATAAATAAAATTTTAAAAAATAGAAAAAAGAAAGCATTTAATTGGGGGCTTGCTCATTCATATTTTTTAATGTAAATCTATGACCATTATAACTAGGAACCTGGCAGCAGGAAGACAAGCATGCCACTGGAGCAGTAGCTGGCAGCTTACATCTGATCCACTAGTCTCAGGGAGACAGAGCAAAGTGGAGTGGGGTGGCCTCTTGAAATCTCAAAGCTAACCTCAGTCAGGAACCATAATGAGACAAGCTAATAACTAGCAGGCAATCATCCTGAAATGACCTGCTTCAGATTTTGTATAATCTGCAACAAGTGAGCCCTTATTAAGCAAGGCTGTAAGGGATCCATTTTAGGAATGATTCCTGCTATTTATGCTTTTCCTGTTATTATTAAACATATATAACAATCACTAAGTAGTAACACACCCCTTTGGAGCAGCTCTCTGCAGATCCATGAAGATGTATTCTCTTGTAGTGAGACTATACAGACAAATAGATGACTTAAGTCTTAATGATGATCCTATAAGAATTCCTAAAATTATATCAGTGATTATTAAACTCTTTTATAGTGGGACTGCTATTAGGTCCTTTTCGGATTGTCAAAACTGCAATGAGAACTCTGCTAGTCTTCCAAGTGTCACCAGTTAATTGCTCTTAGATAGTAATCAGACATTCTCCTGTTCAGAGCAAATTCCAAGAGGTTATAAAATATTAACCAAAAGTCATAAAAAAAGAACTAAAGATTTCCTATAGGTCCTAGAACAGGAGACAGGGTTTGTCTATATAAAACTTCACTAATAACTTAGTTATGGTTTTAAACATTCTATGAACCTGTGGAGCTAAGACAGGTGATGGATGTTTAGCCAGATAATTAATCCTAATGGATATGCATGTAAACATTCTCTGTTGTAAACTTCTATTTCAATTTATGATTGATTTTTAGTATGAACTTGTGATGTACTTTGTAACATGGGATCATGTATTCTGAAAGACATATAAGTACTAAAGACAAAAGGGGTAGAGTGATAGCCTTTCTTTTTCCCCTTCTGGAAGAATTTTTCCCTTACTAGATGTTTTTGCCTTTCCCCACTTAGAAGTTTTCCCTTTCCCCACTTAGGATCTTTCTGCTTTCCTCCTTAGATAGCTTTCATTAGAAACTCCTTACAACTTTGTAATAAATGCTATGATCATTTTCTAAGTGTCCTTTTCTCTTCCTTAGACTTCTGAATAGCAGGCTGAAATTAGAGCCTCCTGAGATAGAACAAAGGCCACATTACTTAATCCCCTGCAGCCTAGGTTTAGGTGTCAATCTCCTAAGCCAGCAGCCTTTTACCCTCAGAAAGAGCAAGAACTTTTTTTTAGGATTTTTTACAAGTTATCATCAGCATTTCAGTACAGTTAGAGAGTTAGAAAGTCCTGAGACCCTCAGACTGTAAAGCCATCACCAGAGTCCTACTCTGTGCATTCCTCCACTACCCTCTCCATGTCAGGAGACTCCCAGCAGACCTCCAGTGACATACCTACTCCAACAAGGCCATACTTCCCATCCTTACCAAACAGTTCCACCTATTGGGGACCAAGTATTCAAACAGAAACTCTACTGGAGGCCATTGTCATTCAACCTATGACACATTTGAACACCAAAGGCATGAGAATGAAATGGCTTCTAGTATAAGTTTGGGACTTTTATTCCACCTGGGCCCTTCCAGACTACCCATATTGTAAAATAAAAAGAAGCAGAATAATCTTTTGTTCTTTCTTTGTTTTAATGTCTCTTCATGGTCTTAACATGAAACCAACTCTCCAACGGCAATGGAAAACACTTTTTAAAAAATGGATCATGGTATTTCACTCTGGCCTTCACATATAAAAGATGTCATTTGTGTGTAAACAATTGGAGAAGCTATACCAGGTTGTAGGACAGCCAGAACTCAATCAGGAACAATAAAGAAAAAAAGGCATAGATGGATTCTCTTTATCTTCAGAGCTACACTTTAATTATTTAAATCATTTCTGAGCCCCTGTCAAGTTAACATAAATAATTTTTGAGGATTCATACAAAAAGTGATAGAGATAATATTTTTAAAAACTGAAGATTATCAAAATGATGAAAGAAAGGCAAAAATAGTTTCTTTCTCTCCTTCCAACCTCAAAACTTTTCAAAGAATGTTTCCTTTTTTTTTAAATACTCAAGAAAGCAAAGACCTAGTTTCCACTGATTCTCAACAAATACATATTACTGCACCAACAAAAGGTAAGAGTCGCCTACTTGTAGGCTATACTCCCTAATCCTCTATCTTCCAAATTGAACTTTAAAATTTTTTATTTAAATTATTTTATTTATTTACATTCTTAATATTACCCCCACTTCCAGGTCCCCCTCCCCCAGTTCTTTACCCCATCAACTAACCTGGACCCCTCAGAGCTCCCAGAGTCTGAGCCACCAGCCAAAGAGCATACATGGGCTGGTCCATGGCCTCCAGCACAAATGTAACAGAGGGCTGCATTATCTGGCTTCAGTGGGAGAAGATGTGCTTTTTCCTGTAGAAACTTGATGCCTCAAGGAAGGAGGATGCTGGGGGGATTGATGGGGAGTTGTTTTTTGTTGTTGTTGTTGTTGTTGTTGTTGTTCAGCTATTAGATGACCATATACTTCAACATAATGATAGTCTAAGCCAATCATTTGTTCTTTTTACTCTTGACCCAATATTTGGTGCGCTTTTATACAGGATGTACTTTAATACCAGCCAATGAGATGTGAGGGAATGTTAGCTTGATACCATGCAGTAAAGTTCTCTCACTAAAACAGAGACACAATAAGTCATTAGTCTTTTAATCAGAACTAGCATCATATGGAACTGTAAAGATAGACATTATTTACTAGTTCATTAAGTAGACAGCAGATCAAAATAAGAGAATAATACAACCACACATAAAAAAAAGTATTTGAACCAGAACAAATATTCGTAATAACCAGACACAGGGCCTAGAACATGCTAGAAAGGACTCTACACTAATACACAACCCATCTGTGAAAACAGCCAGTCTAAAAGGACTACCTTGTGTGATGAATATGGCAGTGCAAAACAAAGGAAACAAAAAAGAAAAAGAAGACATTAAAAGAAACTATGCCCTTGACTTTATCCTTTCAATTAACCAGCTTGATTGTTGCCCTATTTTTTGACCAGTGAAAAGAAAATCCTTAATTTCAAAAATAGCTGCCCTAATTCCGTTTATTTCTTTTTAATACAGTTCATCTACCTGTGAATTTTTATCGCTGGTAGCACATTAGAACGCCATCTCCTCTGTATTTAGCAAGGTAATGTAGATGGAAGGAATCTGAATACATGAATAGAAGACATGCCTCAGTCATAAGTGGAAAATGTGTAGGTATAGGGTTTTGTGATCCTCTCACTTACTGTGAACAGGCTCTGAGCAGTTTGTTTCACCTGTGAAATCAGACGTTAGCTACTGACAAAACTAAGCAGCAGTACTTACTAGTACATATAACACAACATGTGTTACCAATGTCAAACACCCCGTCACACCCATTATTCAATTGAAAATAATTTTGAGGGAAAAATAAAATGGGGTGACTAATGAGAAATTTGAAGTAAATACAACCTCCCCACCTTGCTATAAACATTGGAAGGACCTAGGCAGGAAGTGTAAATATGTTGAGATGTGTTTTTCCCTTGTAACATTGATGTAATTGAATTCATAGTTTTAGGCTCATTAAAATACCTTTTGATTATGCCACAGTGTCAAGAAATCTTAGGAAATGGCCATTAAAATTCTCCAAAATTTTCCATCCATTTATTCTTAGCTATATCATTAGTTTTGTTTATTTTCTAAGATATAGGAATTTTTCATTATTTTATTCTTTCAGATGTTATAAATCCTCTGCCTCTAATGAGTTACCAGATAAACCCGTTTTCAGGAGTAACTATCTTTTCAATTACATTTTCACTGGAAGGAAAAACTTCTAACAGAAAGTTAAGTAATTGATGGGTGAATAGACTTGATTGGCAGGTTTCTCATTTCATATAGACAGTTTGTATGGCTCATTAAGACATGCTGAACTATAACCAACAACATAGACCCTAGATAATACTGACATAAGGCTGAAAGATTAAACTATAAAATAAGAAGACAGTCACAGTGCACTAATTACACACAATTAGATTCAGAACTTCTATTTTCTGCCTTTAAACATTTTTAGTCAGAAAAATAAGGAAGTTAACAAAGTTATATATTATTTATTTCCTTAAAACAATTATATAGCCTCTTTAAACGTAAGTCTGCCTACCCAAGCAAAACCCTATTATTCTGCTAAAAAAAGTGAAGGCATTTGTAACTTCAGATCATCCAGGCAACACTGCAATACACAGATATGACTTTTTTTTGTAACAATCAAGAAACAGCCTGATGCACAGTTTCAAGGCTTAGGGCTAGACTAAAACACATACTCAAAAGCAAAAAGAGACATGCAAAAAAATGAAATATTTAACAGTCTGGTCAAAGAAACCAAGTACAGGTTTGATTTATTTTTAGTGAATAATCTAGATGTGATATCTTAGCATTTCCATTGCTATAATGAAACACCATGATCAAAAAGTAAGTTAAGAAGGAAAGGGATTATTTGGCTTAGACTTCCATATTGCTGCTCATTGAATGAAGTCAGAACAGGAAATCCAACAGGGTAGGAAACTGGAGGCAGGAGCTGATTCAAAGGCAATAGGTTGGTGGGATTCTTAGTGCCTTGCTCCCCATGGCTTTGTTCAGCCTACTGTCCTATAAAACCCAGGACCATCAGCCCATGGATAGCACCACCCACAATGGGCTGGGACCTCTGCCATTAATCATTAGTAAGAAAATGCCTTATAGCTGGATCTTATGGAAGCACTTTCTCAGTTGAGGTTCCTTCCTTTCAGATAGCTCTAGTTTTTGTTAACTATAGTTGACATAAGACTAACCAGCACATATACCAAGGGATTACTTGGATATTATATTGTTTATGAATACAAGTTTGAATGTTTATGACTGTATAAGCGGTTCTGAGAACAGCAAGAATTAAGCACTCTAACAAAGATACTTGACATCACAACTTACGAAAGAAACACATGATACAACTCACTGTAAAAGACAGGGTGATACATTTCTCCTAAGCCAAAAATGAAAAGAAAATTAAGAACGATTCTAAAATTCCTGAGGGAGATAAAAGGAGGCAAGAAAAGCAGGAGAAAAAGTTGCCAAAATTTTGTTTTATTAACCCTTATAAAATAAAATAGACTTATCTGGTAACCCATTAGATGAAAGAATTTTGTAACAACTTCAAGAATCAAATAATGGGGAAAAGGAGCCTAAAGTTTAGAAAATCAACAAAACTCATGATGTCATCAAGAACAATAGAATTTTATTAATTCTTTTTCTTAAACTAAATATATTGGAAAGAGTAAAATATATTGATGAAAATAATTACTGAAGTTTTTCAGTGCAGTACAAACAAGTATCAAAATGGCAGTTTAGATAGATTGATGACTTAGGCAATAACAGGAGATCACACATAATATAGCCTCTCTCCTTCCTGAGATTCCCCTGGAGCAGTCACAGCAACCAGATCTGGGAACAGAGCTACTCTTCATTTTACTTTTTAGATTTTTAATTTGAACAAGTGACACAGCAGCGTGAATAACAACAGAATATATAATATATATGTAATATATATTACATATGCATATATAGGTATATATTATATATGCATATATTTTCATATGCATGTTTGTGTATGTGTGTGTGTGATTCTGTAGTCATATATACTCTCTTCCAGAAATACAGCTATTCCATTTTAATGAATGTTAAGATGTTTGTTATATTATTGTAAGGAAACAAATATCCCAATACATTTTACTACACACAAAATTGCAAATTTATACTTGTATCATGGACATTATTATTATCATGTGGCACTAATTTTGATTGTATAAATAGAGTTGGTGTTTTATTACTATCTCTCAATACCTAAAACACCTATTTTGTAAAGAAAAATATTTGTTTTGTTTCATAGTTTCGGATGGTCTAGTCTACACTTAGGTAGGTCATGTTACATTTGGTCTGTCAGCACAAATGACCTGTACCAGAGAACTACTCATCTCCAATTTAGGAAGCATATGAGAGGAAGTTATAGCAACAGGATGCTACAATTCCCATCAATCATGTTCTCATAAAGCTTTCCCATAAGCTTCCTTTAATGTTTTCCAAACTTTAGATAGCATCATCTTGGAAACAGCTTCAACTTGGGGCCTTTAGGGGACATTCAATATTGAAACAATCACAGTATGTTAGAGTGGTGAGTGCCTCATAAAAATGTACATTTTAATGCCTGAAAATATTTGTCTATAACTAAATATTTAAAGAAAAGCAATTCATAGAAACAGGCAATTTTGGAAATGTGTCCTCTTTGATTTGATTGGATATTATTATTACCAATTTAGACACAAGCAATTTGAAATGATTTATTGCCAGTAGTCTGTGTTTACCTTTTATGACTGATGCCATGGATTTGTGCTTAATTCACATTTACTACTGAATAAATAAAGGAATAAACAAATGAGAATATAAGAGAATAGTTATGTAAACAAGAGCTTTTACCATTCTCCAGAGAATCATCATAATAGCTTCATATATTCAGTAAGAATGTTCTAGCAAAACCTGAAAGCTTATTAACATCTAAAACACATTTTTGTAAGTTGGGGTTCTGTTTTCTAACTGTTGTTATTGCTGTTGTTATTTTCATGGCCTAAAACAAATATATCCCAAGACTATTTCATTAATTTATCCTTTATTTATTAAGTGACAGTTGCTTAAGAACTCAATAGTTTTCCAATGGCATGGTAATATCTAAAATTCTGTAGCCTACTACATGTTAAAATTATAATTGGCTTGAACTCACAATTAAAGTACATATGCAATGTATTTGAGCTCCAGTTAGCATAACTAAAAATCAGATATCAAGAGAAATATGATAGGGGATACATCTACAGACAAAGATTACTAGCTATACTTGTTACCATTCACATCTACGAACAAATGTTGTATTGATGTCTACACAGAAAATCAATTTCTGTTAGCTTTGCTATTTTCAATACCAACTTTGTTATACTATATTTCAGTGAAGCATTTGTTCTTTACTAAGTTTTTTTTATATATTCCAGTACTAAATGTCTTGCTAATAACTATATAACAGGTTTAATTTTCTAGGACATAATTTTAAATTTCTAGAAGTAGACCTCAGATTGAAGGAGACAATTAGTCTGTCAAAGAAATAGAAATGACTTTCAAACAGCTTGACATACTTTCAAACATAGTTAGACATACTGTGATTATTTATAAAAAGGCAGGAAGCAGAAATTATATTGAGTTACAATGCCAACATTTTGAGCATATACTAATAAATACAAATAAATAAATAATAAATAAATAAAATATAAGTGCATAGCCTTAAATTTCCTTAGAAAGCCTAAACCCATTCTAACAGCTGAAATAGGAATAGTCACAGAGCACAGACATTTTCAGAAGGGCACTTAGAGCCTCTTCTCTATACTAACCAATACTTTTGGTTTTACTAAAAGGAGAGTTTTCCACATTTTAGCCAATTTTGTTTTCTTTTAATTGAGAAGACTGCAAGCATACTTGTACATAATTGAAACACTTCTTTTCCCTTACCCTACTTTTTAAAATGCCTATGATAGCACATTCCACAAAAAGCCAAGTCTTGTCTTTCTGTTTATAGATTTCTTTACAATGACATAGTAGAATGTAGTAAGTACTTTACATATTGTATTTAATTTGAAAATTTTCCATCGATAATATAAAGGTATAAGTAAAACAACTAATATAATGCAAAGCTTTCTCTGTGTCTTTTACATACATAACAATACTGACTATTGCTTCTCAGTGTCATAGCTGCCTCAACGTATGCCTGTGGTGCCAGAGTCATGAAACTATTTATGAACTAGTAATAACTCTAAACAGCACAAATAGCAGTAAGATGACAGACTGATTCTCTCCATATAATAGAGCCGATAAGATGGCAGCCTTTGCTATGCCTTCACCTAACACTCCGAATGGGATGGATGAGTGGGCTAAGGCTGCATTTGAGTAATCCCAAAACTCCTGCCCCTTGCTTCATAAAGAGATAACTAGGGCAAGCAGGAGCCAACCTAGCTGGAAGACCTTGATCTTTGCCTTCAGGGTATGGGCTTTTTACACTATGACCAAGGTGCTCTCTTGAAACGTTAATCACCAGGGTAAATAGCATTCAAAGATGCCACACCTTATGTCTTGATTCAGTATAGGCAACTGCCTTTGTATCAAAACCTAAACATTAGTTTTATTTGAGATAAACAATTTTGAGCTTTTCTGTTGTCAGATATCTTCACACACAAACATAGGCCTCAATCTGTCAATGTTCCTGTAGTTTTTGACTGAAATAGTTTTTACATCTTTGATTTTATTGCCTTACACAAAGCAAACAACATTTTTTTTTTTTTGGTTTTTTGAGACAGGGTTTCTCTGTGTAGCCCTGGCCGTCCTGGAACTCACTCTGTAGACCAGGCTGGCCTCGAACTCAGAAATCCTCCTGCCTCTGCCTCCCAAGTGCTGGGATTAAAGGCATGTGCCACCACTGCCTGGCTAGCAAACAACATTTAAGAGCAAATAGTTCAAGAGTGACCAAGGCAGGAGAGATTTTCCTGGAGAAGATACAGATTTAGAGTTAGTTCTTTGTTGTTTTAGTAGAGTGTCTCACTCAGACTGGCTTCCTTGATCTTCATGTGTCAATTTCTCAAATAGTAGCATTACAAGTGCGTACCATCACGTGAAGCTGAACTAAACTTAGGAACCACAAAGTAAAGAGGCAGGCAGGTTAGAAACAAAACAACCAAATAGAATTAAGCTTTGTCTCTGCATTTCTTAATAACAACTAGTGAAGACAGTATCTCCTACTAAAGGAGAACTAATTTTTAATTCATAGGGTTATCATGAATATTCAATAAAATGCGTGACAAACTGTCTTATGTTTTAAGTTATAATTACTGGGCTTAAGAGATCTATTAAACAAAACTGCTTCTAAACTAATATCCCAATTTGCCCAAGGAAAGATAAACATGTAAGCCCACTTGACCAAGGACAGACAACTTCCTGGAATGCTGGGAGCTGTTGTTCATCTAAGATAGCAAAGCACATGCTTTCACTTTTGTAAACAAGGCTGGCTCTCTTACCTGCACAGGATGCTTGATTACATAAAGGCCGAAAGGGTGCTAGGATGTAAGCTTCTACCTGATGAAACAAAGACAAGAAGTATGTAATATAGTGGGTTTGCCTTTATAAGCAACCAACTAACGTAATTCCCAGCCTGCTGGGAATTACTAACGTAAATCCCAAGTTTATATCTAACCAGTATCTATCATCTTGGGCAGTATTTAATAAAACCTGCTTCAAATTGGTCTCAAAAACTGAAGTAGTGTTCTTCTTCATACCTGGTTGGGATAGCAAGCCACTCCAAAGTTCAGCAAGTAGCGTAAGTTACAAGTAAGTTTGTCCTTCTTTTCTTGATGTCTAAGTATCCTATACATTTGCCAAATATGATCTTTGCCTAAGTAATTTTACAGTTAAAGGAGAGCAAATGAGTCTTCAAGAATCTCCCTCAAATGATGGAAAGACTATATTATTTTCCTATAGTATCTAAAATATGCCACATATCATAGCTGCTTGAAATCTGTCAACTTATTGAAGAGAAAAATCGGAGCTTGAATTTGAACAATGAAAAGTTTTCATTCTCAATTTAATAATTTCTAATGTTGATGATCTTGAAAATTTCTAAGCATAAATTAACAAAAGTACACTCTGACTTATATCACCAATGAAATAAGAATAATTATAGGTAGGGCTTTTATTTATTTTACATATCTTAAATAATTTTGCCTACAGGGAACATTCAAATTAGTGTATAGTTACAGCCAGGTCTCTAGAAAACATTCAGAATATTCTCACACAGTTCCTGGCAAAGAAATACAGCCAGTCATTACTTTAAAAATTAAAAAAATTCTCAATAATGTAAAATTTTAGAATTGTGCCACTGAGGGAAGAATTATAATAATGGCCTTTGAAAAAATAATTCAAATCACCTCATTCATATTTAAATATCAGAAATGAAGTCAGACATATTTAAAATGTAAATGTTCTCCTACAATGTCTTAAATTAAATAGATGCTTATTAAATCTTCAGAGCTAGGTGAAGCTCAGTGGTAGACTATTTGTATAACATATTTGAGAATATGATTTCATTGTGCCATATCAGAGAAAAATAAAATTAATGTTGAGTACAAATGCTTTGACCTTTCAAAATAAAACATGCATTTGCTTTCCAAAATACCATACACAATATCTAAGAAGCAATAATTATGGACATAATTATGTTACTGCAGAGACAATAGCATGGGAAGGAAGGAAGGGATTATTGCGTTATTTACTCCCCAAATAACTTTCATTTTCAAGAAACAGTGACTCATGTAACATTTTGGCACTTTTCACATTGAATTCATGTTTTTACTAAAAAAACAACACAAAACCAAACACCAGCACTCCTAAGCATGGATGTCCACACGGTAGAAAATGTCTCAGAAATAAAATTATCATGGACAAGTTCAAACTATCTTCAGTATTTTTGTTGAGAATAGCTGATGCTGCCTAAAATTCTACATTAGAAAGAATTCTTAATACTTTTAATAATACATTAAAAACATAAAACATTCATATTAATTGTATTACACATTTCAAACATGTAGATCATCACGTGGCATGTTGAAACACGTATGATCTTTTTTCTGGTAAATGCTCCCAAATTGCTTTTCTTTTCTAAAATATTTTGAAATTTACAGTCCATCATTGTCAATACTTACTCTCTGTACAATAGCACCAGCATATCGCCTCTGTCTGGCTGTACTGTATGCAGTACCCACAAAGACCAATTCCATGCCCCACCCCCCATATCCTCCTTGGGAAACCTCTCCTAGATGCTTTATTTCTGTGAGATTAGCTTGTTTCCAGGTACTCTATGTGGATAAGATACTGGTATACTTGCCCCTCATGACAGCTAGATTTCCAGAAATATTTCTATGGTTACAAATGGCAGAATTTTATAGTTTCATTAAGGTTGATCAAGAACTTTTACTACTGTCCTATTCTTAGTGGAACTGGGGCTCAACTATTTCCACCTTCGGGGACAAGCAAACATTTTTTTCCTATGATTGCAAGAAAAGAAAACTGAACCCAGGTGTTCCTTTTGAATCTTCTCTTTCTCAAAACTGACCTGAATTACATCCCGTGCCCTGGTTTAGAATGAATATTTCTGTGGAAAATTCAGATACTGCAGTAATGAATATTATTGAATTATCTGTGAACTTTCCTTGTTTGAAATTACATTTCTGGGCATTCTACCTTCTAGGGAATAATTTCAGTTGGAAGAATACTAAGCATGTAAAATATTACATCCAAGCTGACTTTATTTGCCTTTTATCATACAAGTAAAAGGTTACCTAAAGTGCCTGGAGAGTTCACTAAAATGAAATTTGTAACTGACCAAGTGGGTATTTTTTCTGATTTCCCCCAAGGAGCTAGTTTGTAGCTTCAATATGGAAGCTGAGAGCAGAGAAATGAATGATCAGGGACTTTCTGAGGCTCAGAATCATCTGCTTTTGTAACAGGCAAGGAAATCAAACATAGATTGCTTTATAAAACACAGCAATTACTCCTGAGAATGTCAGTCAGCATTAGGATGTCTCTGTTCAGTATCTTCTAAAATTACTTCATGTTTTCTGGATTGTCAGTAATTACTTTAAGCATTGGGCAGAAGATGCAAAGCTAAGGAAATTTTTAATTCATGATTTAGTATAGCTGAAAATCTAAGCTAGAGAAAGAATTCGGTAGGGAGCATGCTTACTGCAGAAGCATGAGGACTTATAACCTTACACCACAGAAAAGCCAGACAATGTGTGGGATGTCTGTAAACCTTGCCATAACACAGCAAAGGGAGGGATTATTAAGAAAGAAAGAAAGAAAGAAAGAAAGAAAGAAAGAAAGAAAGAAAGAAAGAAAGAAAGAAAGAAAGAAAGAAAGAAAGAAAAGACTCTCTGTAGCTCACTAAAGAGCTAGAGTACTCAGTAAGTGAAATTTGGGTTCACTGAGATACTGTCTTAAAAAGCAAGGTCAGGAACCATCAAGTCAGATTACTAACATCAACCTTTGACCTCCACTCACAGGTATACATGTTTACACATGTACATGCATGACACATGCATAAATACAAACACTAAACACACACACACACACACACACACACACATACACACATGCACATACACACAACATTAAGAGTTTGATAGAAAAAGTATTTTAATCTTAGCTTCTAAGCTATATACTTTACCTGCTACTTAAATACAGATATTTCAGAATGTTTTAATGAATTTTAGTACTACTGAAGGTATGTGTGTGTGTGTGTGTGTGTGTATGTATATATATGTGTGTGTGTATATATATATATATATATATATATATACACACACACATATATATATATGGTATGTTTAAAAAATAAACCAATACTATTATAGCTACTGTAGTCATCAAACACCAAAATCTTCATTGATTCTTATTATGAATGCTGATTTAGTGTGCATTTAAGATCTACTTTAAGGCAAGGTAAGGGACACAACCACGTAAGTGATTCAGGAGCTCATAGTGTTGTTGGAGGTTTAATTTGAATACATATCATTGAAGGTCATCATGTACTTTGGCATCCTATCTGTCCCTACAGAAATATCCTGTAAATCAAATGGGTCTAGTTATCACATACTTCAACTAGATGGACAATCTAGTGAATACAACCCATATAACACATAACTCTTCCAGCAGAGGTCATCTGGAAAGAGGTGAGTCTCAGAAAGAAATGAGAGGAAAATAGCTAGTGGTTGTTGTTGCTGATGTTGGTGTTGATGATGGTGGTGGTGGTGGTGGTGGTGGTGGTGGTGGTGGTGGTGGTGGTGGTCATGGTGAAGATGATGGTTGTGAAATGGGGTATCACTATGAAATCCTGGCTGTCCTGAAATTCACTGTGCAGACCAGGGTTGCTTTAAACTCATAGAAATCTACCTGCCTCTGTTTTCTAAGTGCAAGGATTAAATTTATGCATCACCATTCCCGGCAGGAGAACAGTTTTTCTATAAAAGCTTGCCATTTATCAATTGCTGGCCTTGTGGTAGGTGCAGAGGAAGGACTAGAAGGAGAGGAGGGATGTGAAGCTGAGGGGAGGAAAAGCTTGCCAGTCTACATGCTAATCTAATTTAATCAATATGTTATCAGGGCATTTCACTTTAGCATAAGATTTTTTTAATTGTAATACTTCTATATAATGTTGGGTCCATTTATGGAGTCAAGATAATCCTTCCAAAATTATGGATGCCATCAGATTTGTAGATTTCTCGTAATTTTAATATAATGAAGGAATAAGTACTATAAATATTAATGACTAACATTTAAATTGGTGTTTGATACAGATATTGATTCCTGGAAAAGACAGCGTTCACAGGTGCAAAACTATGAGATGATCTTGATGGGTATGGCTGCGGTCTTTGCCCTTGTTCAGTGTATCTTCCCTCTCCATTCTTGTCGTTATTTAGTAAGCCATCCCTCATCTAATTTGTCCTTGTTCATTGTGCTATCACAAAGAACATTTATTTTTGATCACTGGGCCATCCCTTAGCAGCACAAGTGTTGCTCAAGGTTTACTTGTAGATTTTCTAGTGATATCTCAGAAGATCACCTGTGAACATACAGGGACACTTTCCAGGAGAAGCACTAACTTTACACCACCAAGAAAATATTCAATTATAACATGGGAAAGGGTACAAAAATTCTACCATGCTGTCTACAATTTGATAAGGATATTTATCGAAACATATAGACCAAAATTTCTTGATGTTCCACTAAAACTAGACTCACTGGACACATATATTTTGATCGCTATTTTTTATCCTCCAACTCCTAAGAGGCTCTGCCTGAGATCATACCTAATAAATCCCTTTCATACACTGGAAATTCAACTTTAATATCTGTATCTAAGGATGAAGAATCTATATATAAAATAAATTGTTTAAAATATTTTAAGTTCTTGGTATTCCTGGACAAGCTTATCACAGGTAGTGAAGCTGCCAAGGCTGCATTTATGGTCGAGACAACATGTCTGCATCACCTATTTAGAAAACATGCTTTTCTTCAGTTTCACCTATGGTGAGAGCCCATGAATACCTTTAGACTCACCAGGACCATGTAGAAAAAAAATAGGACTGACTATAAATAAAAAGAATAAAGCAAGAGAATCAAAATCCCAGGAAGAAAGTCAAGCCTTGAAAGTGAAAGAAAAGAAAAGATTATGATAATGTAAATTCAACAACAGGGGCAACTGCACATTAACCTGTATCAGTGTCTGCAGAGGTGTCTGCAGTGAGATGTGGGTAATGTTTCTGAAGCACATTTATGCTTATCAAGAGTAACGTACTGAAAATGGAAAATATTTTAAAGGCAGATGAAATTATTTAGAATTTTAAATATAACACCTTAGTGCCTAATATAAACTATAAGTATATTAAACTTTGCAAAATTTACTTATAACTATTTTATCATTAAGGTCAGTTGATGTGATGTGGAACTAGAAGACTAATACTAATAATCATATCTAAATGAATGGGCAAAAAGGAACACACTCTTAAAAGAATGATTCTTACCTTTCATCATTAGGACATTGATATCTATGATCTATTTATGGTAAATAAGAAAATATGATAGAGGAGCAATTGAGGAAAATTCAATGTATAGCCACACCTTAATCCTTGTAAATATTAACATATGTATCAAAGGAAAGTGCACCAATGAGGTATGTATATACCTACATATATACACACACATATTTTATCAGGAAGTAACAACTTTTTTTCAAACAAGAGATATTAATAGTCAAGAGAAATACTAGATATTAGAAACATATTACTTAAATATAATATGTTTCTCTGTAAATTAGTAAAATAAATATTTATAAGTGCTCTAAATAATATGTAAGATCTTACTAAAGAATTAGGTCAGATATCAATTAAACAAAACCTTGATTGTCCCAAATTGAAAAGAAATGAAAAAAATTTTAAAGGCAAAAGATCAATATGTTTAAAATCTTTATAATAAAGTCTAAATTAAAATTAAAATAGTATAGCCCAGAGAGAACATGTGAATATGTACTGACTGATAATTTTATAAGAAAGAGAATGGATTTAAATCATGAACAAGAGATACATACAAGTCCGTATTTATGTAATCATAGAAACAAAAACAATAAAATTAAAGAATAAATAAAACATAAAATACATTAAAAAGATTACTTTTCCTCAACATGGTGAATCACATCAGGAGGTAGTACATGCAGGACAATCACGGTCAATTAAAAACCAGACTCATTTGTAGCAACCCAGGCCTGAAGAATGAGACTCTGTTTCAGAAACGAACAGAAGGATTTCTTTAAAGACAAAGCCTTTAATTAATAACTTAAATCTCAGAAAAGATCAAATGCTGAGGAAAGAGGAATTCTGAAATAAAATTCTATGTCAAACAAAAGGACATTTATTGAACAAGGAAAAAAAGGAAGAGAAACAGTTCATTGGATAAGGGCTTGATATCCTGAGCTTAATCCCTGAAAGCTATGTAAATGTGAAAAGAGAGACACAACTCCCAAGATGCCTTCTGACCTCTATAAGCAAGCTGTGCCATGTGCATCCCTATCCACACACATAATGTAATCAAACAGAAACATAAAGGAACAACAATAAACAACAATATTTTTAAAGGATAATACAAAAATGGGTCAAAAATATTTCTCATTTGGTACAATGTTTGTCTCAAATGGAGAAAGCCCTGGTTTTAGTCACCAACATCAGGGAAAACCATGTAGGTAGTACACACTGGTAACCCAGCACTCAGGAAGTGAAGTCTAATGGATCAAGAGTTCCAAGTCATCCTGAGTTACATAAAACCTTGTGTTAAGGAAGGGAGGGAAGAGGGAGCTTTTTTCCTAATATCCACTCCTCAGTGAGTGCATACCATCTGTGTTCTTTTGTGACTGTGTTACCTCACTCAGGGTGATATTTCTAGTTCCATTCATTTGCCTGCGAATTTCATGAAGTCTTTTTTTTTTTTTTTTTTTTTTTTTACTGGCTGAGTAATATTCCATTGTGTAAATGTACCACATTTTCTGTTTCCATTCCTCTGTTGAGGGACATCTGGGTTCTTTCAGCTTCTGTATGTTATAAATAGGGTTGCTATAAACCCTTCCTTCCTTCCTTCCTTCCTTCCTTCCTTCCTTCCTTCCTTCCTTCCTTCCTTCCTTCCTTTCTTCCTTCCTTCCTTCCTTCCTCCTTTCCTTTCTTCTTTCATTCCTTCCTTCTTCTTTTCTCCCTCCCTGCCTCCCTCCCTAACACTCATTTACCCCTAATAAGAAGAGAGGGGCCTAGTCCTGCTGCATTTTGATTTGCCATGTCTGGTTGGTATCCACAGGATGCCTGCTCTTTTCTGAAGAGATAAAGAGGAGGAGTGGATGGAAGGGGGAGAACAGGGGAGGTGGGAGAAGCACTAGGGGGAGAGAAGGGAGGGGACACTGAGATGGGGATGAAAAATTTTAATGAAAAAAGGGAATCAAAGCAAACTTTAGGAATCCTATATTTGGAATTTAATCTTTTATTAAAATAATTTTAAAACAGTAAAAAATAAAAATTTAATTTAATGAAGCATTAAAACAAAAAGCAGTGGCTAAACTCAAAGAAAGTAGAATACAATTATAATAAACTTCAATGAAGAAAATAATGAAATAAAAGCAAACATAAGATGAATAACAAATCTAAAACTTGTCTATTTTATGACATAAGTAAAATTTATACACACAATAAAATTATAAAAGAAGACATGAACCAATTCCAGAAATAAATATTACTCAATATTTCTCACTGTTTACAATGTATTACAACATTGTTTTGAATAAACATTATATCAAGCTTCATCTGTCCTTAAAGACACTGCATTTTAACAGAAAGAACGCTTGCATATTGAAAGTTTTTTCTCTCTTCTCTCATTTAAGAATTTACCAGGTCCTGGTGAGCTACCTGATCTCCAACCATTCCTTCGCAAATACTGTAGATTCATCTCACTGTGTTCTTTAAAACACTGCTATTCATACCTGTTGTTGCTTCATCATAGGCTGGGCACCGTCACAACCTTGCCATGTTCTTCTGGAGTTGAGCACTGCCAGCCCTAATGGTTGAAGACAACTGAGCAGTTGAGATGATGTCTACAAGTGAATGTGATTTGTCCATACAATATAGATTATGTGCCCACTTTATATTATCTGAATGTAAAACTATATTGATGGCCAGGTAAAGCACACCTTTAATTTCAGCACTCAGGAGGCTGGAAGATCACTATCATTACAGTTGTTACTCTTGAGCTAGTTGTGACTTAAAAGAAATGTGTTACCTAGAATGACATTTAAACTTAAGAAGAAGAAAAACCAAAGTGTGGATGCTTCAATCGTACATATAAGAGGGAACAAAATAATCACAGGAGATAGAGAGGGACGAGAGAGAGAGAGAGAGAGAAAGGGGGCAGGATTAGGTATGGGAAGGGACAGAAGTCCAGAGGGTCAGAAAATTGTCTAGAAATGTGTAGCCATGGGGGATGGGGAACTGGGGGTAGCCACTAGAAAGTCCCAGACTCCAGGGAAGCGGGAGGCTCCCAGGACCCAACAGGGATGACTTTAGCCAAAATATACAACAAAGAGGAGATAGAACCTATGGAGACCACCTGTAGTAGATAGGCACCGCCTTCGGTTGAGGGATGGGGCCATCCACCCATCTCAGAATTGTTAACCCAGAAATATTCTTGTCCAAAGGAAAGACAGAAACAAAAAATGGAATAGAGACTGAAGGAAAGGCCATCTAGAGACCACTCCACCTAGGGATTCATCCATTCTCCAGATACCAAACCCTGATACAATTGCTGATGCCAAGAAGAACTTGCTGACAGGCGTCTAGTATGGCTGAGAGGTTCTACCAGCACCTGACCAATACAGATAGAGATATTCACAGCTAATCTTGTAAATGAGCCCAGGGACCCCAATGGAAGAGCTAAGGGAAGGACTAAAGGAGCTGAAGGTGATTGCAACTCTATAGGAAGAACAATATCAACTAACCAGATCACTCAGAGCTCCCAAAGACTAAACCACCAACCAAAGAGTATTCATAGAGGGATACAGGGCTCCAGATACATATGTAGAAGAGGATGGCCGTATCTGACATCAATCGGAGGGGAGGCACTTGCTCCTGTGGAGGCCTGACTCAGGCATAGGGGGATGCTAGAGCAGTTAGGTGGGAGTGGGTGAGTGGGTAGAGGAGCACCCTCATAGAGGGGTCGGGGGAAAGGGCGGATAGGATGGGGGTGTTGTGGAGGGTGAACCAGGAAGCAGGATAACATTTGAAATGTAAATGAATAAAAGATTAATAAAAAAAATAAATTTCACTTACTTGAGGTTGAGTGGGATTGGGGTGGCAAGCTCAAGGGTCTCTCTCTCTCTCTCTCTCTCTCTCTCTCTCTCTCACTCTCCCCTCTGTGTGTGTGTATGTGTGTATGTGTAGCTTTATATATACATGTGTGTGTACATATATGTACTTGAATATATATGCATGTGTGTAAGTGTATGCACATGTATATTGCATTGGCATGGATATATGTGTGTGTGTGCATTCCGGTACGGGATTTTTCTACATTTTAAGTATCAGCAATCCACTTCTAATCTCTCCTCACCACAGGTGTACCATTTGACAATCTTCAATTCTCATTAATTCAAACATTTTATAATGTACAATTTTAAAAGTATTCTATAATCAAGAGTAGAATGCAAGGCTGATAACCTCTTGAATATCTTGGATATAACATACAAAAAAGCAAATAGTAAGCTATCAGAGTATGATTTGTTCAAACCCTATTGTACCCATACCATAGTGTACACACATGACTATAAATGCTCTCTCTACATATAGATATAGTCATTTCTTTTCCTGAAAGCAAGCCATAGAAACCAGACTCTATCCTACCTAACAAACAATAAAGCCTCAGTATAGTATTATAAACTTCCCCTAATTTTGTTTCTTGGAGTTAATAATGTGGACTTAATTTTTACCTATGATACAAAAATTTCTTAAATATAGATGCTTACCATTTAAGCATTTATTTATGATGGAAGCCTTTTAAGTACTTTGTATTCTATATGACATTTAATCCTCATAATCTTTGCTAAAGGGTATTAAATTGTCTCCATATTAAAGATATGAAAACTACATTTCAAATAGAAAAGAGATTACTTAAGCTGATATACATATATTATGATATATATTTACTATGATTTATATGGTATTTACATATTGAAATTTAATATAGTTTTAAATGTTATATAAGAGTAATTAATATATAGATAGAAATGATTAAAATAAAAATTCACATCCAGTGATTTTATCTTTCTTTAAGTACTTAAATAATGAAATAAGTAACACATAATCAAGTAAAAAGACCCAAACCAGTGACTGGCCTATAGTTAAAAACAATTACATAGAAGAGAAGGAAAATATATTGAAAGAGGTTGTAAAACTACTTTTCAGTCAAAACACAGATGAAATTGAAAGTTTAGAAAAGAAGTGAAACAGTGGCTGGGGAGGTAGCTTACATAGTAAGGTGTTTTCCACACAGGCAGGGGACTGAATTCAGTCTCCAACAGTCACATACTAAACTAGAAATGGTGGAACCTGTGATTCTTGTTTTTCCAGAAGTGGACAGGTGATTTAAGTAAGATGGCTGTGGCTTGCAGAGTAGCCAGTCTAGTCTATTTGCTCTTTTACATGCTAACGAGAGACCTTGTAACAAGCTAAGTCACTTGAAGAAAGATGACCGGCATTTATATCTGCCCTAATGGACACTTGCACGTACACTATAGTATATACACTGACTGACTATACGTGTTCCCTCTACACACAGAAACAGTAATTTCTCTTCACCAAAGTAAGCCACAGAAAGGAGATTTAACCCTCTCTAAAAAGTCACAAAGCCTCAATATAGTATTATAAAATTGTCATGATTTTTCTGTCTTGGACTCAATAATAAAGGATCAACCTCACCTGTTAGCAAAACTGAAGATACTCATTTCACAGTCCTTCCTGCCTTGTGCTTAGGTTGAGGAAATTGCTGTGTAGAGAGGCTGTGAGGAATATCCATGACAGATCTGGCTTTGTTTTCTCACTGACTCTGTTACTATGTTGTCACCCATTCTTTTCCAATCAGAGTTTTATACCACTGTCTACAGGTCTTCAAGTGGATAGAAAAGGCTGGGTCTTTTAGTCTTCAATCTGAAAGCCTTTGTGTTTTGTGAAACTGGTTGCACTAGTTACTTTTAATTGATATAACAAAGTGCCAAGACTCAGAACAACTTTGGGGAGGAAACGGTTTATTTGTGTGTTATAGTCCATCATCAAGAAAAGTAAGTCAGTAACCTGGAAAAATAGGAAGTAAAATAGTATGGAGGAATGCTGCTTATTTTCTTGTCCTACATGACTTACTCATCTGGCATTTCTATGCAACTCAGGACCACCTTCTCAAGACTGGCACCATCCACGGTAGGCTGTGCCCATTCACATCAATCATTAATAAGAATGCTTTCACAGGTCTGCCCAACCTGATGAAGTGGAATTCCTCAAATGTGGATCCATCTTTCCTAGTGATTCTGATTTGTGTTATGCTAACAAAAACAAACAACACACTAGATAACCAAATTACTTTCGTTTATCTCTTTCTGACCTGTCTTTTGTTAGGAGAAGAAAGTGAGAACTGCTCTATCTCCCCATACATGCTCATACTCACAAGTTGTTACATGCATGTTTGACTGTTGCCTGAAAGGTGGACAATAGAAACTGTACATGGTAGGTGGATACAGGAATACAATTTCTTGAAATACTTAACATTCAAAGAGGCTGAAATTTTTGCTGGATTTCACAACTGAGTTGATAATACATCTTGAGGTCACTTGAGATAGCCTGGTCTCCTGCTGTGTTCTCTGCTTGTATGTTTAACCTGCCTTTAAGAAAACAATATAACAACCATCATTTCATGTCTTGGATTTTCAAAGTAATCGCTTTCTATAGCGTAAAGGAATGCATAGTTTTAAATTTAAATTATGTATTCTTACATGTCCCTGACTGAGCATAATACATGCGTGCATGAGCAGCTAACAAGTTTGAAAAACAAACATATACAGCAAATGTTGAAACAAATAATGGATATGGACTAATAGTTTATGCTTGAAGTATTATTTATTATTCTTAGTCAGAGTTAGTAAAGTAACTGAACCCCTTGTAATACTCTGTTAAAGATTTCTTTTAAGAATTCTTTCTCGTGTGATATTTTTCTTTCATATTCAATAAACATAGAGTGAATTCCTCTGTTAGGGACATTCAGATTCAGGGTTAAACATAAGGCAGGCAGAGATATGCAGACAGCTATAAGGACACAGTCAGATTCATAGATATATCAACCTGGTAACCACAAACTCCAGACAAACAGAAGATACAGGAGAGGAGTAGAGAATCTACACTTGAGCTTGCTCTTGGTCAAATTAATTCAAAAGAAAATGCTGAGTTTTCTTTCCTTAATATGACACATGACAGCAACAACTGTTGGTACTTCTGCAGTTATCTTTAGCATTTAACCAACACAGGGTAGGCTATGAAAGCTTTAGAGAGTACCATGATGATATTCCATAACACTGAAAACTCCTGTAATTTCTAATTGGCTCAGGTATTCTGATCTGTGTAATTATTCTCAGACTCTCCTGAGGAAACCCTTGTTCTTGCTAAATGATACAAACTTCCATTTACAGTTTAATAGATATTCATTTTCTTAGTTTTTGAAGGCTGTAATAAAGTCCAATGACCTAAGCTACTTATAGAATAGTATAATGGGGTTTACAGTCCATGACCATAATGACTGGGAGCAGAACATCAGGCAGACAGGCTGTTGGTACAGTACCTGAGACTTTATATCTGATCCACAGCCATGAGCTAGAGAGAGGGGGGTGGGGAAAGGGAGAGGGAGTGGAGAGGAAACAGAGAGGGAGAAGGAAATGGAGAGAACTAACAGCTCACTTGGAATGATGTGGGCTTTAGAAACTTCAATGCCCACCCCCACAGTGATACACCTCTTCCATCAAAGCCACACTGTTCTATCCACTAAGGACTGTGCATTCAAATATTTGATTTCATTATCATATAAATAACCACATTAGTTACCTCTTATTGTCTGCCATCCAGACTCAGCTTTCTAAATATGGGGGGGTTCTAGTAGATAGCTAGCAAGGATTTTGCTCTATTTACATATTAACTTGCTTCATATCTTTCCTGTGGAACTGAGTTTGTGTTATCTAACACTCCTGTAGAATGTTGTTGCTGTTGAAGTTTTTAAACCATGATTTCAATGAATGGGCAAGAGTTGCTCTATGTATGTAATTTCTTATTTTCTTCTTTACTCTTTTCACTTTGGGGAGGATTATTATAAGAGTAGAGAGCAACCATTCATTTAACCTGAAGCTAAACTAGCACAAAAAGAAGGCAGCAAAAGCCACAAATAATTTGAATTCCAAACACACATATGAACTTTCTCTTACACAAGTGTCATGTCTTCAAATGCTCATGAAACATCTGAACACTATAAGGTTTAATGACTTCCTGAACTGGCAACTACAATGAATTTTTAAAGCCAGAGGGTTTTGTGCTCATTTTGTAAATTTGCTGGATGTGTTCAATAGTATGTTCAAGGCCATCAGTGCAGTGTGGACCTTTGCCTTATAAGACAGGAAAGGCTTCTGAGAGAAATTGCATAAGGGTTTTTTAATTGAACATGCAAATCTGCTGATGTAGTCAAAAGAACTTGCTAATTTTATTGTTCTCATTGTCTTTGTAGCAGTGTCTCATTCTGTACCCCAAATGCAGTCAATACTACCTTCAGCTTCATAGAAATCCTCTTGTTTTACCCTCCCGCAGGCAAAATCACTTGCTTTAGATTTACTTTGTAGACAATGTTTGGACATGGCTGATGAGGAATTTCCATCTGGTCTCCCCTTCTCTTTGAGCTTCCTCTTTTAAGGAATGCCTCCATAGCTGCAAGCTGATCAATTACCCATTTCTGCCTCGGCTTCAATCTTTTTTTCTTATTAAGCTAGGAAAATGTTAAGCCCCTCTAGGCACCTGCATCTATTAACAGGAAGAGGAGATTAGCTGTCAGTGTTGCACAGATTCATGATTAGTGGACTGCTGGCAGAGTTCTCTTTTATTTCCTCTGTTTTAGTAACAAGAAAGCCATAGGAACACATCATGGGAACGAGACAGAGTCACTGAAGCAGGGCTCTGATCTGGTGCAGATGGGTCATTAGTACTGAGTCTTGAACTGTCATTCAAAGAATTCCAGAGAAAATATTTAGATCAATCTAAGACACATTGTAAAGGAGAACATGGGGTTGTGAGGTCTTTGAAAGGAACCCATGTAATTAATAAGAAACAAGGGCATGTGGGGGTATGTCAGGCATCCCCTACTTCTAACCTAAGTTGTTATGCGCCCTAAATTTCAGAGTCAAAAATGAGTATTTGTATTAAATCAAATACTGAAAAAGGTATGATATTTTTCCTGAATAATAGAGAAATGGTGAGCAGATAGCCTGGATAGAATTACCAGAAAAAAATATTCATGAAATATTTAATATGTATATGTCCGAAAGCTATCCAAAATAGTTTGATTTTTATTATTTTTAATTATAGGGAACAAAATGAAAATTCATTAAATTATTTTAATCACCAAAGTTATTTTAAAACACTTAGTTTTCTCCCAAATAAATAGACAATTGAAAATGATTTCTATGTATTTTGAAAACACAAAACACAGCGAGGTAGTATGTAGCAACATAGAGAGATAGTATGTAGCTTACTACAGTGATCTCAGAGAGCATTGATTGGATTGATATCTTGAAGTTTGCCTGAAGAATTGTCAGAAATTCATTGCAGACCATACTATAGCTGTAATTAATCAGAAACCTTGGAAAAGAAATCAAATCTATGCTTTAGTATGCCTTCCAGTGATCTTGATGCACAGTAAAATTTAGCAGTCATGTGCTCTGCCACTAAGAATATTATGTCTGAAGAAAGTCACTCATTGTTTGTGTCTGAACCCGCTTCTCAGGTGTTTAACCTGAGTTTCCTGATCTTCAGAGAATATTGCAAATGAGGAGGCAGAAATATTGTAAGGGCCAGGGAATCAGGGAGTTTGTTGTGAGATTGCATATCCTAGTAATGTCAGAAACTACACCCATACAATCTACCAGTGTGACTGTATAAACTTAAACTAAGCAAAGACAACAATAGACATGTCAGAATGGATGGGGGAAAAGGTCTCAACCCTACACAAAGAAGTATAGGCAACTAAGGAATGATGAGACAGAGAGAAACTGTATTTTTTTTAGGACATATATATCAACTACTTATCCAATACCGAGTGGTCAGCCCTGAAAATATGCATATAAGTAACATTATATAGTTGGAGCAGGTTATATTTAATTGTACATATATGTATATATATATGTGTGTGTGTATATACACACATACACATATACATATATGCACATATATTATTATATATGTATTATATATGTATTGTATGTGTGCTATATGTTTATACTTACATAATATATATGTGTGTGTATATTTACATATTTATTTATATACATATATATGTGTATATGTGTGCATACATATATATTCTGATTAAATCTGCTACTAAGGCTCTACTCTCACATGTAACTATATATGCATAGCATATATACACATATATTACTTGATTATATATATGCATAAAATATCAATGAAAAAAGAGAACATGAATTTGAAAGAGAGCAAGAATTATATTAGGGGAGTTGGAGGGGAAAACGGAAAAAAAGAAATTATGTGAGTATATAATAATCTCAAAAACTATGAAAAAATTAAAGATTTGTCAACCAGTTAATGTTAAGTGTCCCCTCTCCTTCTTGGCATTTCAATTCTTCATTTGTATATGCTTTGTGTTATCAGTTCTCTCCATTAGATCTCTTCACTTAAAAGAGTTTTACAACTCTATCCTACTTGATTACAGCTATGAAACTTGTTTTTCTTTTCAGCTTTTAAAATGGCTCAATTATTTTTGATAGAAAATTGGATACTATGTAGAATAATTGGAACTGAAGTTGATAAGTACCTGGGTGAGGTTTTGCATTAATCCTTATTGAATGTGAGTTATTTCTAATGCTTATGAGAAGCTTTAAATTTCAACCTAACATTGTCTTTGTTCTTACGTCTCCTCTAGTCTTGGGCTTCTTGAAAACTCCTATCTAGATAAAGTATGGATCCACACCTGTTGCTGAAATGGTCATATACTATCACTGCAGTGCATTTCAGTGCACTGGTAAAGCATGGGAGAGAAGAAATCATCTTTTTTTTTTTTTTTAATTAAATCTGCTTTACTGAGCTGTGTCCTAGCATGCGAGCTTCTTTTTAGCTTTCTCTTTGTCCTTTCACTCACTGCTTTGAAGAGGCATGTAAGCTAAAGCATATTTAAAGAAATGGTATTCCCAAAATGAGGCTTTTATTATAGAGAATGTCTTGCTCCATTCCAAAATAGCCTTCTCTCTGACAACGCTGCTAGAGGATCCAAATTGGCTCTTCATTCTGAGCATCTAATGTGATCCTTACAGGTAAAACCCTCACACATGCGGTTATCCCACCAAGATCTGGTTTCCAGGAAAGTCTCACTTTACTATTACTGCTACTACTGCTGCTGCTGCTGCTGCTGCTGCTGCTGCTGCTGCTACTACTACTGCTACTACTGCTACTACGACTACTACTAGTAGTAGCAGTAGTGCTGCTACTGTTAACAATATATCAATATTATTATTTAAAGGTTTCTACCAACTAGTGGCTTAAAAAAATAGTTTAGAGGTTGGAGTGGTGGCTCAGTGGTTAAGTAAATTTGCAACCCTTCCAGAGTATTCAAGTTTAGTTACAAGTACCCATGCTTGGTAGCTCAAAACCACCTGTAACTCTCAGTCTGGGGATCCTTATGCCTCTGCCCTCCTTGAACACTTGTGCTCATGCACACACATACCTACATGCATAAGTTAAAACAGACACATACACTTAATTAAAAATAAAATACATATATATTATATTTATTTTAATATATTTATATTATAATATATTTAGTATAGTAATACTTTATTTGAGAAATGGAAGGACCAACAGATCTGGAGAAAGTCTTCACTGAGACAATAGTTACAGCTCCTGAAGAGATGATTATACAAAGCCATCAAACAGGGATGAGGGTTATAATACAAGTGTTGAGATAAGATCTGTCCTATTCTGTTGTGGTTAATATTAACTTCAGGTTTCTACCCTGCCTTTGATTATTCATTTCCCATGTAAAAGACACAAAATTTTACATATATAAAAAGCCTTAACAGTGTTAGATCTGGGCAGATATCAACCCTTTATGGCTATTTTGTCTACTTCCCTGTCAATAACCTTGAATTATAATTTGCTATGTTCTGCCAAAACTGCTCTTCCTCTAATAGGCCAGCCCTACTGGCCATGTTCTCATGATTCACTACCCTAATGACATCTTCTTCCCCTCTCTTCCTCTCTCATGATTCTGCCTTGGACACAAAGCTTCAGATTCAAAACTGCCTAACCTCTCTTCTACCCAGCTATAGGCTGCAGTTATCTTTTTTCAACCAATGGTTTTAAATTAAGGAGTAAAGTTACATAGCATCACTTGACATATGTGAGGACTCCCTTGTTCCTAGGGGCAACCAGACCTTGGGAGCCAGTATATAGCATTGCAATACATAACAACAGACCAAGTTCAACGTTATTCTAAGTTACATCATATTATATAAGATAGCATGTTTTAGAATGTGCATTGTACTAGAAGACTCCATTTTATAAACAGGTTTTTTTACTTCATTTTGAGGGAGAAATATAATTCTAGCCTATGGTAGGCCCAAAACGGCATTGTCTGGCACCGCACATTCAGCATGGGCTGATAAATGCTTGAAAATGCAAGAGAAAACACTTTTTCATTAATTTGAAATAATTAGAACTGAAGAGCAGTGGTTCTCAACGTTACTAATGCTATGACACTTTAATACTGGTCCTCATGTTTTGGTGACCACCAACCTTAAAATTATTTTTGTTGCTACTTCATAACTGTAATTTTGCTACCACTGTGGAATTTAATGAAAATATCGGATATGCAGTATATCCCAAAGGGGTCTTTACCCACAGGATGAGAATCCCTGCAGTAGGAACATATGAGTGTATTAAAATCATATCAAGAACTAACAGGTTCAACAATTTATCAGACACACTTAAGAGAGGAAAGAATGTAAAAAAAATTTAATCCAGTAAGGAATCATGTCCAAAGGCCTAGGTCTGTGCAATCTGGCTAAAATGAAGACACATCACACACCTTTATTCCATCTCACTGGCATAGAGCATACCCTTAGCACACTCGTATAAGGTAAAATTAGTTTTTAGAAGAAACCAGCCATGTTTAAAAGTGACATATAATTGAGGGGCAGAGAAAGTGACTAATCAGAGAATGATTTGATAGAATAAGTCAGAGATAGGATGCCCAGCTCTCACAAGAATAATACAGGAAGGAGAGACTGTTTAAGAGCAACACAGGAAGAGAAAGTCAGTCAGTTGAGAGTCAGTGCAGATAGTATAGGGCAATGGAGTTGAGTTCATTTCTGAGTCCATGAAGTTCACTACAGGTCATCAGATACAATAGAAGCCAGAGAATAAGGAGCCAGAAGATTAGAACAACCTCTCAGAGTTAGTTTGAGGGTAAGCAGAGCAATTCAGTGAGAAGCCAAGGAAGCCAGATTGAATTAGTCAGCTTAATGAAGAGTTTGAGCCAGAACAGCTGAATGGAACCAGCCAGCCCATGTCCAGAGCACTAAGCTTCCAAGATGACAATTAAATCAGGCAAATAACAGTTACTTTTATGAAAAGCTAGTAATCCCTCATTTGGACACCATGAAGTGATGAGCATGTAATATTGAAATGATATGGCTCCAAAGATCAGTCCTCTGTGACTCAGCTTGACTCACTGATTTTGGCACAGCCTACTCAACTGTCTCAGCATCCTCCTGCTCATTCCTAAAGACCTGACCTGCCATTTCCTGCTCCTGACATGCTTAAGTATATTACTTACCTGGTAAGTTCTACATCTTTCCTCTCAAATCTGACCAGCAGCTAGGTTCATATTCAGTTCCAACATACCTCTCTCCCAGCAATGGTGTGGCTAGTTACCTTTCCTGTGCAGACTTTTTCAGCAAACCTCTAAAACCTTTTGAATTCTTCTACAATCTCTTAAAATTGTATTCATTCTATAACTCATATATATATATACTCTAACTCTGAGAGGTTATTCTAATCTTCTGGCTCCTTCTTATTCTCTAGCTTATATTGCCTCTGATGACCTGCACTGAACTTCATGTACTCAAAAATGAACTCATCTCCATATATGGGATATGTATATATGGGTGATATGATAGTTAATTCATAATTTAGCATGGAATAAATAACTTGCATTAACCTCAGTCAAGCAACTAAAGTGAGTGGTTTGCTATTATTGTAACTGCTAACTCTTGTGAATTGTTTTTGAGTACATTCTGAGATTGTGGAAAGGCACAAACATGTTTGGTGATGTTTATGATATAATGCACTTAAATTAGCAAGGAAGCATCCTTGGTTATTTAATGGAATATGGATAGAAAATTTGAGAACAAGCTTTAAATTTTGTTTCTTTGGGAAACAAAGGAGTGGGAGAATGAAAGAACAAGCAATTTCCTGGTCAACTAGTGTGACTCATCTCTGTAGGCCTGATGCCGAGATGATGCGCTATCTCTCAGAGTGTGGGTGTGGGGTATTATGGGAGGTGGATAGTGGCCAAGAATATGAGCTCAGCAGAGAAGGTGTTTCTGCTACAGGCTCTAGATCAATAAGTTTGCAATGAAAACAGTGCTGGGGTGAGGTATTGACTATAGTGAGGACCTGACTAACCATGAGAGAAAGAAGAAATATATCTAGGGTCAACCAAGCCCCAGCTCTCAAAGTCTCTCAAAACAGATAATAAAGAGTTTAATACATGATCTAGAGCATTCAGGCAGGCAAATCTCAGCTTTTACTGTCTTTAAATGCCACTCTGGGTAGCATGGTGATGGTTTTATCTGTGGATACAGGTTTGGCAAGTTCAATAAATGTCTAATATTCATATTATTCAATACTTTTCTAATGCAAAGATATAATAGTTTCTAAGCTATTACACCCCCTATCTAAAACTAGATATCTCTGATTCATTTCTTTTTATTGTTCTGCTGATCTAAGATCTATGGCAAGTTTAAAATATTCATAAAAACTTCCAAAGTTTATGGAATTATGCTGGGAAAGTTTCTTTTTATGGAAAATTTTACCCCCTAAGTGTAATAGAAGGCAATTTAATCATATAACCCCAAGTGCTTTGTTATTATTACAGATTTAAGATGACATAATGATAAAACTTTATGATGGTTATTTATGCTTATATTAGAAATTAACAGGTGATTTTCCTTAGTAAAGTAGTAATTTAAATATTATTTAAGGTAATAAGAAATATAATCAGCATTATTTTTATGTTGTGTGTTATCAGCCAGATTGAGCTAGGAATTTGAGGTGTGGAATGAGATTATTAATTACCAAGTAGATATATTAACAAACAGCTAAACCAAATTTCCTTGTAGTAAACTTAGAAAATAATATTCATATAATTTACAGTGTATTAGAAATATGTTATTTTAAATTCATGTCTCAAAATATTCAAGAGATGTTGAAAGGTATGTAATATGCCTTTGTTCATCCCTTTGCACTGGAGATGTTTAAAAGATCAAGATTCTAACTTCAGCTGAAAGAAGCTACAACCCCAAACCACATACATATTATATACATACATACACACATTATGTATACATACATATACATATATGCATATATGTACAATACAATATAAAATATATTATATACATATTACATACATACATATAATGTGTGTGTATCATATGTACATGTATGTGTGTGATATGTGCATGTATATGTATATAAAGAAAGAACAACATTAAATGCAGTTACCAAATATAACAGGGGAATGATCCCTGTAGGAGCTATTAACAAATCTTTCAGAGAAAAGCAAAAGATTCCTTTCTTCAAATTGTTGCTCAGATTGGTAAAAGAGGCCTCCCAAAAAAGAATATAGACTATTGCCACTGCTCTTGACTACCCATTAGAATGCAAAGTTAATATCCTATTGCAGAAGACATCACATATTTCTGTCAAATATTTAGGGAACTGAAACTTCTTTTCACCTGGAAGACACCTTCCTGGGGCTTGCTCTGATAGTATTCAAAATATGCTGTGTGAGCATCCAAGAAAGGAAAGTTATCAACAGCTTTACTTAGTTATATAGCCAGCGAATTACAAGAATGACTGAATATCAAGATACCTCCAACAATTGCAATAGTGGCACTTGTGTCTTGGGAGTAACCAATGGTTATTTAATTGGACATAAATACAGCTAAATTAGATAGATACATACTTAGAACTATAAACCTAAAACCATGGTAAGAGTGGTCGTAGGCCTTAAAAAGTAATCTGCTACTAGCATGTTGTTAAAGCAAAATCGTTTCCAGATGCCATCTAGATACTTACAGCATAGCCATAAATAAATGGGGCTCTCACCATTATCTTTTTGTAAAAGTAAATTTTATTCACCAGATTTAATTGTGATATAGAAGGCTTACTGCTGAATAAGCTCACCTTTTCTAGTTCCTTCTGAACTTGGGCTGGCTGATTCAACTCAGCTTTTCCAACTCAAACTCCTTCAAGCTGACTGATTCAATCTTGCTTTTCTTAGCTTCTCAATGGCCTCAAACTAACTTTGGAAATTTGTTCTAATTCTCTGGTGTCAACTGCTTCTGCTGACCTGCACTAAACTGCATGAACTAACAACAACAACCCCCCCCAAAAAACCAAACAAACAAACAAACAAAACCCCTCAACTCCACTTGGACTCACTGCACTGACTCTGTGTTACTCTTAAATAGATTTTTTTCCTGAGAGTTGGACATATCCTATCTTAGACTCACTCTTTCAAATCTCTCTCTCTTGTTCATCACGTTTTCTGCCCATCAGTTAGATGTCATTGTTTGGGATTAAAGGTGTGCACTAAATGATTCCAACTAGAGAGATTAAAGGTATGAAATAAGAGTGTGTCTTTATTCCAGTCAGATCATACAGACCTAGAAAGTCTTTAAATGAGATCAGAGAAACCATGTTGCCAGAGTAAAATTGATATACATCTTTTACTTTCCCATCAGACAGAGCCCAAAGAGAAATTCACAAGCATCCAAGCTGCTTAGTGTAAGTGACTATTGGATGCTTAGTGTCAAGTGTAAAGTTTCCAATACAACCTCTGTACATAAGTGTCATGGACTTCCATAGAAGAGAGTATGAGAAAACTGTAAGAGCCTGAGAATGGAAGTTGCTTATGCAGCAGAGTGGCTTTTGGTTAAAGAAGGGTGTAGTAACCTTGAATTTGCAACAATATGGTTGCCTGCAGAAGTCTTGGAAAAACCATACCAGCTGACATGCCAGTATCAATGAAGGAAAATATCTCAAAGCCCTACCCATAGATCTATAGATAAAAAGCTATAATCTCTTAATGACTTTTAAGGGGTTGATTTTTTTCCTTCAAAGAAGAGATATCAACAAATTATATATATATATATATGCATATATATACATATACATATATATGTTCATAAATATTAGAATATATATTAGAACAAGAAGTCAAGAATTAGAAAAAGGATGGGCAAACACAGAAGGAATTTGCGGGGCAAAGTAAGGGTGGAAATAATGAAAGGAATGTGTATTCATGTGTGAAATTCTCAACAACAACAGCAACAAAAAAGCAGCAGAATGCAAACTAATCAAAGAGGGACATTGTCTTTTTGTCCTTCTTACCTTACTTTCAGCTTAGCAACACAGGATAAAAAGAATAATTACTGTGTATCAATTAAAAATATTAAAGCATTTTCAATTCAGAAACAAGGTGCATAGATTACAATACCCCCATGTGTTAAAATTATAGAATATAATTTAGTTTGATGAAATAGCACAAACTTAGTTGCTATAAAGTCAAGTGGGAGTCTGTACATAATTTTATATCTGCAGTTAAAAAAACCAGAGGACTTCTCTTGTACTATAAGCACATGAGACCTTATAGCTCACTCTGACAGTGATTCACTTCCTCCAGAAAGTCCACACACACTTCCTCATAACCACACCTCCCTGTGGGCCAAACATTCAAACACATGGGTCGATGAGGGTCACTCCTAGTCAACCACCACATTTAACTATTCAAAGACAATGTCATTATGGTATGGAAAAAAATGAGAGCCAGTGTAATGGAACATAATGTTGTGACTTGTTCACATTGTACAGATTTAGGACAGAGAGTACGTTCTTCAGAGACAATTTTTAGTTACTAGTTCAAATATCCAGCCCATACCACCTAAGGAATCCACAGCTTTCAGAATAAGATAGCAGCTGGGAATTATCTATTGATGACATGAACCTATAGATGATGTTTCTAAATGAAACAATAGTTGTCATTACTTCTTGAGTACCTACTATGCACCGAACTCTATGGAAAATACAGATCTTAAACCTACTTTGTTGTAGCAAAGATGGGGTGGATTTGGATGCCTATTTGCAGAAGTTTGACAGCTGGCCATGAGTTTTGTCTGTAGGATCTCACAATCTTTTCTCATTGTAAACTCAGGACCATAGTACCATCTACTTTAAAGTACTTAGGGAATTTATATGATAAGATTCATAACTATATTGGAACAAAAATGGCAGCTAATTCTTATATTTTTTAATAATTTTTCATTTATAATGACTCAAATTGTATTGTAAATTAGTTATGCTTCTTCCTAATTTTATGTTAAATAAACTTAAAATTGAAAAATGTAAAAAAAATTATTCTCAATTAAGTTAAATGATTGTATTTAAATTAAAGATTTCTTAGTTTTCATATCTCGGTTCTGAACATTGAGGTACAGATTATAGAATAACTTTTCATCAATATGCAATTGTAACAGATAATTGAGGCATGCCATCTATAAACGATATTACCCCAAAAGAAATGTTTCATTTGTTCTAGCCCTCCCATCTATTTTAAAGTAACTTTAGTTTTATCTTCTTGGAGACATGGTCTTGACCTTCCAGACAAGTTGTAATTTATCAGTCAATTAAGTACAGCAGCCATATCCTTGGATTATTCATTTATTCATGTTTTAGATGATACATTAAATTGTTTGGTATAAAAGGTTAATTCTTGCAACAAACTGCAAAGAGATATAAGATTAACTATTTTATTCATATGTTATAATTATCAATGTGTTTATTTATTGTGATTTATTAAATTTAAATAAAATTTAATTAATCATAGAGAATTTACATTAGTGTTTTGTATTTACAGCTTGGCTAAATTGTGACAAGCTCGGAATAGCAATTAATTTTCAAATGCAGGTTAAAAGTGAATAAGATAAGTTAAATTAATTTACTAAAGAAAGAACTTACACATTATAGTTGATAAAAGTGAGAAAACAAAGTACTTAAAAGTACACTATTAAAATTGGGCTTACATACTTAACCGATTTGAAACAAGAGTTGTATCTTCAAATATTTAATTTATATATTAAAAATTCTCTTTCATTATTGAAACTTGACTGCATATTAAATTGAGTATAATCATTGATTTTATTTAATTCCCATAATGAGAGAGGAAAATGTAAATGAATAGCACATGGAATGCTGCCATAGTTTGATTATGTAAATTAAAATTTTGATGTAGAGTTATTAAGTAATTTTCTCAGATGTTAATGTTTAACAGAGTAAGACTAATTTTCTTTTCCTTGTTTTGACTAATCAATCCCACTTTTATAGAGATTTTTGAAACTCTTATTTAAGCCTTAATGAGACCAGTTAGTCTCTTGAAGAGAGTAATAAGATATCAGTTGTTGAATGGTAAATAGAATACGTACTTGGATAAGGCAAGCAATTTCTTTGCACGTGCTCTTTCTCATTCCAATGAAGCAAGTAGAAACGCACCTTTAAGGCTGGGAGAATAAACAGTGAAATATGAAAAAGATTTTTATAACAGTGAATGATGTAAAAATTGCAGAATCATATGTATTATAAGTTTATCCATTTTTCATAGTGATAAAAAACAAAAAGTGAATAATTTTGTTTACATTTACTTACATTTAATGAGTGATAATTGTAGACATATATTTTTCACACCCTACTTTAATAAGAGTTCAACCTCCCCTCTAGCCCTGCACCTACCAAAGGTAATGGAAACGAATTAGGATACAGGGAATGTGGACCTGTTTAGAAATAGTTCTTTGGAGCAATTTCAATCTTTGTTGTTCTCAGCCCAACCCACTAGCAGACACCACACATGAATTAGCAAGGATAGTTCAATCCAGAAAAAACCCGAGGCTCACCAATCAGAGCAAATCCATGGAAGTGGCAAGAAGCCATAGGAATCTCACAAGAAGATTTTGATGAGTTTCTCTCTATGAAGTTGCCACAAACAAAGCTTTGCAATGTAATACATGCCTGTCATCAGTGAAGTCCAGTGAGGCAGAGCAATGTGAACCAATGCTTGAGCCCCCACCATCTGTGGAGTCACATTTATATTCCTTCCAAACATCATGCATCCTTCCATGTGTTTGATATAATAAAACATCCTTTCACCTATGTCTGCTTCAGCAAAAAATTTGTTCGCCTATGTGCCCAAGCAAAACATCATTATAACCTAACTGAGGCTCCAATGAACCTAGAATTTTACACTTTAGATAATAGCAAATAACAAATTTGTCTGAAGCTGAAACAAATTCTTTTCTCCAAGATATTCACTGATGAAATGTTACTAAATGATGTCACATGTCTATAGCTCTAGCATTCAAAAGACTGATGCAGGTGCATAAAGCGTGTAAGATCAATCTGTGGTACATAGTGAGTTTAATTTAACAATAAAAATGCAAGAAAATTCATTTCACATAGTATTTACATGTTCTATTAGAAAAATATTTGAACTGAGCATAGGAAATATAGACACACTTGGTCTACTTTTCAAAAAGAGAAATAGTGGAGCTACATATAGAAGATAAGACTAATGTGCAAAGAAGAAAGAGTATAGTATGGTAGGGAACACATTTTCAGTGTGATAGAAAACAAATATAGGTAGAGAAGATGATTAGAACTCCAAATCATCATAATTTTTTATAAAACCTATCCATTTCGATATTATGAAAATGTCAGCAGTAAAAAACCAGAAATGTTGAAAGTCAGAGGAGAAAATCATCAGTTCACTTATAAAACCAACATTATAAAAATAGTAATGGATTTATCACTGGAGCTCTGAAAGCTGGAAGATCACGAAATGCTATATTTCAAATACCATGTGAAAATAACTGCAAAGATAGATTAAATCCTGCAGCTAGTTTTCTGAATTGAAGGATAAAATGGCTTTCCATGGTAAGCATAAATAAATGAATTCACAACCCTGATTCACACTGGTACATATTACACAGAAAAGTTAGAAAAACACACCACAAAGGCACATGGAAGAAGAAATCACACTGGAACAGTAGATAAGCAAATCTGATGTATTGAGATAATATTGTGTAGTGTGTAAATATTGAATTATTCAAATTTTGTGCTAGCAGAGAGTTGAGTACATACCAGATTTTGGTATTCCTATTATTATTGGATGATATCCTGCCTAAATATTTTGTAAACATCTCTCTTGCATCTTCTGAATAGTTTATTAAAAACCTGATGGCCTATAGCAAAGGAGAAGAGAATAGGCAGAATTTCTGGCAGAGATAAATTCTGGGAGAGTCAGGCATTGGAGAATTCACCTGCCTGACACAGTGGAAGAAGCCGATGCCAGGATGAAAGACTGAAAGGTGAGGAGCCATGTGGCAGAACATCCACTAGAGTAACGGGTTAAGTTATAAGAGCTAGTTGGGAACTAGTAAGCTAAGGTCTGAGGCTATTGTAAATAAATACAAATCTCTATATCATTATTCAGAGCTAGGGTGGGCATAGAAAGTCCCTTTTAAAATGATGCAGCAATATAAGGGCAGGTATAACAAAATGTAGAGCCTGAGGAAAGTTCCCAAAAGAAGGGACTAGAAATTCAAAAGGATTCAGACATTAGACTACGTCAAGCACAAAAGCCTTGGAAGTGGTTTGGAAGGTGAGGAAGAGACACAAAAATACTGCTTCCTAGAGACAACACAGACTCTGAGGCAGGCACACATAGGGGTGGAAAACTTGTGGTCAAGTGTGTTTGTGGGGGAGTTGGGAGGGAGGGGAGAATGTGTTCCGGATGACTCCTTTAAAAGACCCTGCAGAGCAGTAAATCCAGTTGTGGCAAACCAGAGCCCTAGACACTTCTCACATATGCAGAGACTTGTGAGCTGAGGGGCTTGGAATGTATGCTAACAAACAAATGTCTCCAGCTCAGAACCAGCAAAATCCACCTGCTAAACTGAGCCAGAAGGGCGGAGCAAGCTGCCAGCACCACATACTAAACTAGCAGCTCAAAAGAAGCATTAGAGACAATATGCATAAGAAATCAAGCCCAGACATGAACCTCAATGAGATAAATATGTTTGGATTGTGCTTAAGTGCCAACGAAAGAAAACAAACAGCAAAAAAAAAAAAATTATAGAAAGAAAGAAATAGTTTGAAAATAAAGTGAAATTTTTAACAAAAGACTTAAATAAAAGGAATAAGACAAGTACAGATGAAAAACACAATAACAGAGTGTTTGGATCCCATATAATGCTATCGTAGATGGTTTGAAAATAGAAACAGAAAATGAAAAGATAAATGATTTAACTGGGATTGACTCAATACCGATTATGATTATTATTACCATTCTGCTATTTCATATCTTATTCTTAATAACCACAGTGGCTTCCTATGCCCTCTTAAAGAAAAACTCTTTAGAGACACAGGAAAAAGAAAAATATGAAAAGAGATAACCCTTAGAACAAAAGACTTACAAAGAAAATGTAGAAGATACTCAGAGACAGATGAATTAAGAACAGAGCCACCATGTAATGAAATTAAAGAAAGTCAACCAACAGTTGTTAGAAACCAAACTTAACTTATCCAGTTACTATACAACAAATACCAGCAGATGACAGGTACTTCTAAAGTTATGAAAAAAATTGGATGACAACCTATAGAAATGCTAGATTTAAAAACACTTAAAGAAGATGTTATTTTATATGGTATGCATTCACCATTCAGAAAACAAATATTAAATTCCTGGGTGATTCAAAATAAAGTAATCCCCAAAGACTGGAATGACATAACAAAAGCAATATTAGAAGGTGGTCTTTAGTTATAATGGCAATCATAGTGGAAGGAAGAAGCTAAGGAGATAGAACAGAGAAATAAGGCTAGAGGTATTGATATTTTCTAAAATTAGCTGCTTAGTGAAGGTCAATATGCTAAGCTACAAATGGAGGCTGAATATGACAATGCCCTCATGCCTCTATGTTATACAGCAACTTTACGTGCTTGGGACAAGTTTGAAGAAACAGAAAAAACGATAGGAACTGTTACTAAACTTATACAAGTTCCAAAAGAAACATTCAATTTTCTTTTTCTTTTTTTTTACAAAGATTGACTTCAGCTGTAAATAGAAGGGAAGGATATCTCATCCAGAAGTTAGGCAAGTACTGTTCAAATCTTTGGCTTTTAAAATGCTAATCATGAATGCAAAAATGTGATTAGATCTCCAAGGGCAACATCAGCATCAATAGATGAATAGATTGGAAATAAGGCTGATATTGGATCTCATATATATTATGGAACTTTAATAGGAGACATAATCTCTAAATGTCTTGGCTGGGGTAAGCAAGGTCATTTTAAAAGGAATTGTAGTAAGAGCCAAGCTAATTCTAAAAGAAGGTCAGAGCCATTTGCAATATTCAGAAGGTATGATAAAAGCTGGCTTTGGACTAATGAATGCTGAACAACAAAGGATGAACATGATAATCCTTCGTTGGTAAACACCTATGGGGTCTCCCACAGGCCCCAATATCAAACTCATATCTTCCATTTCAGGTCAACAGAGAAAAAACTCATCATAAAAGAAATCAAACAGCAATGCTCAGGATATAGCAATTGTTAACCCAGATATCAAAGTCAGAGCAGCTTTAGTAGATAAAACAGAAAATTCAGGAGAGAACCGAAAACAAGTATTTTGGCAAACTGCTATAAATGATCAGAGGCCAAAACTAAAAGTATTTGTAAATAATATTGAAATTGAAGGTATGAAAAACACAGAAGCAGATGTAACAATTTCACCAAAGTCTTGGTCCTCAGATTATTCTCTTCAGGAGGTTGATATTTAATTTCTAAAGGAGAGAACTTCATCCCAGATAAAACGAAGTGTGAGATGGCTTAAGTGTATAGGGCCAGAAGGCCAAACAGAAAAATTAAATCTATATGTGGTTAATATAGCCATTAATTTATGGGGGTGTGATTTGCTGCAGCAATGGAGGTCACAAATTAATATTCCTTCAATATCAGAAATAAGACATAAAATAAAAATACTTCTGAGGAAGATATTGAAATGTGTTACCAAGAATTCTGACAGACTGGGCAGGTTGTCCATATGCAGAGTACATAAGAGGTTGGCTCTTCAACTGTTTGTGGGGAAGCCACTACTGATAAAACACCAACTGCCTTACTACTAAGGTAGTTGACTGATGGTCCTGTTTGTATAGAACGATGACTCTTAAATAAAGAAAAGTTACAGACACTAAAACAAGTCAAAGAACAGCTGTAGGCTCATCATATAGAAAGGCCTTTCAGCCTTTGGAATTCTCTTATATTAGTCATTTAAAAAAATCTCAAAAATTAAAGATGTTGACAGATCTGAGAGCAGTCATTAAAACTTAATCATTCAACCAATTGGCTCTTTACAGTCAGGAATCCCATTGCCTCCTTTGTTACCTAAGGCATCTTCTGTTGATTGATTTAAAAGACTGCTTTTGGGTATTCTGAATTTTTGGGCTAATATCCACTTATCAGTGAGTACATACCATGTTTGTTCTTTTGTGACAGAGTTACCTCACTCAGGATGATATTTTCAAGTTTCATCCATTAGCCTATAAATTTCATGAAGCCATTGTTTTTAATAGCTGAGTAGTATTCCATTGTGTAAATGTACTACATTTTCTGCATCCATTCTTCAGTAGAGGGACATCTGGGTTGTTTCCAGCTTCGGGCTATTATAAATATGGCTGCTAAGAACATAGCAGAGCATGTGTCCTTATTACATGTTAGAGCATGTTCTCGGTATAAGCCCAGGAGTGGTATAGCTGGGTCTTCAGGTAGTACAATGTACAATTTTCTACAGAGCCACCAAATTGATTTCCAGAATGGTTGTATCAGCTTGCAATCCCGCCAGCAATGGAGAAGTGTTCCTTTTTCTCCACATCCTTGCCAACATCTGTTGTCACTTGAGTTTTTTATCTTAGCCATTCTGCCTGGTGTGAGGTGGAATCTCAGGGTTGTTTTGATCTGCATTTCCATGATGACTAAGGATGTTGAACATTTCTTTAGGTCCTTATCAGCCCTTCAAGTTTCCTCTGTTGAGAATTCTCTGTTTAGCTCTGTTCTCCTTTGTTTTATATAGGCTTATTTGGTTCTCTGGAGTCTAACTTCTTGGGTTCTTTGTATATATTGGATATTAGCCCTCTATCAGGTATAGGATTGGTAAGGATCTTTTCCCAATCTGTTGGTTGCCATTTTGTCCTATTGAGAGTGTCCTTTGCATTACAGAAGCTTTGCAATTTTATGAGGTCCCATTTGTTGATTCTTGATCTTAGAGCATAAGCCGTTGGTATTCTGTTCAGGAGCTTTTCCCCTGTGCCCATGTGTTCGAGATTTTTCCCCACTTTTCCTTCTATTAGATTCAGTGAATCTGATTTTATGTGGAAGGTCCTTGATCCACTTGGACTTGAGCTTTGTACAGGGAGATAGGAATAGAGCAATTTGCATTCTTCTAAATGTTAACCGCCAGTTGAACCAGCACCATTTGTTGAAAATGTTGTCTTCTTTCCACTGGATAGTTTTAGCTCCTTTGTCAAAGATCAAGTGACTGTAGGTGTGTGGGCTCATTTCTGAGCTTTCGACTCATATATTCTATTGATCTACCTGCCTGTCACTGTACCAATATGAAGCCTAAGAAGAAGGAAGACCAAAATGTGGATGCTTCAGTGTTTCTTAGAAGGATGAACAAAATACTCACAGGAGGAAATAGTGAGACAAAGTGTGGAGCAGAGACTCAAGAAAAGGCCATTCAGAGACTGCCCCACCTGGGGATACACCCCATATACAGACACCAAACCCGGACGTTATTGTGGATGCTGGGAAGTGTTTGCTGATGAAAGCTTGATAAGCTGTCTCCTGATAGGCTCTGCCAGAGCCTGACAAATACAGAGGTGGATGCTAGTAGCCAACCATTGGACTGAGTGTTGGGTCCCAGTTGGAGGAGTTGGAGAAGGGACTGAAGGAGCTGAGGGGGTTTGCAGCCCCATAGAGGGAGCAACTGTGTCAACTATCCAGATCTTCGGACCTCCTGGAGACTTGATCACCATCCAAAGAATACACATGGAGGTACCCATGGTGCTGGCTGCATATATGGCAGAGGAGGGCCTTGTTGGACATCAGTGGGAGGAGAGGCCCTTAGACCTGAGGGTGTTTGATGCCCCAGTATAGAGGAATGCTTGAGAGGGAAGACAGGAGTGGGGGAACACTTTCATGGAGGCAGGGAAGGGGTGGGATAGGGATTTCCAAAGGGAAAAACATTTGAAATGTAAATAAAGTAATAAAAAAAATTTAAAATATAAAAATAAAAGACTGCTTTTTTACTATTCCTTTAGAAAAGAAAGATAGAGAAAAATATACTTTCACAGTGCCTACTTATAATAAAGTTCAACCTCTTAAAAGTTTTCAGTGGAGGGTCTTGACACAATGAATGCTAAATAGTCCTACCTTGTGAATGTTTTATAAAACAGCCATTAGAAATAATTGTAAACAGTTTCATCAGTCTACAGTTTATCATTATATGGATGATATCCTACAGGCTGATACAAATGGAGATACCTTAGAAGAAATGTTTGATGAAGTGAAAAGAATTTTGCCTTGTTGTGGATTATTAATTGCTCCTGAAAATATATAAAGAGGAGATTCTGCCAATTATATAGGGTGTAAAGTAAATCTACAGATAATTCAAACACAGAAAATACAAATAAAGAAAGATCAATTATGAACTCTTAATGATTTTCAAAAATTGATGGGAGATGTTAATTGGCTAAGGACCACAGTTTGAGTAAATACTCAAGAGCTAAGTATCAGAAAAAGAACTGCTGGGTCTGGGTTCAGTCAGAGAAGATGCACCTAATCCTCAAGAGACTGGAGGCCCCAGGAATTGGAAAGGTTTGGTGGGTGGCAAGTAGAGGTTCGGGGGGGTGGGGACATCCTAGTGGAGATGAGGGGATGGAGGAGGTGTGGGAGCTGGAACAGTTAGAGGGAAGACTGGGAGGGGGATAAATTCTGGAGGATAGAAAAAAAAGATTAAATAAAAATTTAAAAAAAGAGCTAAGTAATTTATTTCAAATCCTACAAGATGACCATGTCTTAAATAGTTAAAAAAAAAAGAAAAAATTATCAGCTGAAGCTGTAAAGAAATTAGATCTGGTAGAAAAGAAATTATAGGAGACATGTGTGGATCCAAAGCTGGATTGAATATCAGCTATACTGTCTTCTATTTATTCTCCCATGAGAATTCATATACAAAGAGAATATAACCTTTTATAATGGATATTTTAGTACACAAACAGTAAAAAATTAATGCAAAATCTATGCAAAAATTTTGTGAAGAAATTCTGAAAGGAAAAGTGAGCCTTTGTCAATTAGCAGGAATAGACCTGGCAAAAATTGTGGTTACTTTTACTAGTGCTGAAATTGCCTCATGTGGGCAGAAAATGTACATCGGCAAAGAGCTTGCAGTAATGTTTTGGGAGAGGTAAACAATATCCTAAATGTTAAAAATAAATATCCCAAAAGTAAGAGACTTCAGATTATAAAAAGAACTATTGGATTTTCTTTCATATAAGTAAAAAGGACACCAATTTCTGGAGCCCCTCCATTCTATAATGACACAGATAAAACAGGAAAAGCAGGTTGTAAGTCAGAAAAAAAATGAGTAAAGTGGCTCAGAGCTCTTATGATTCAATTAAAAACTCCCTTGTATATCATTCTTATGGTTTTGTTATATTTTCTTGAATCTCTTAATATAGTTATTGACTCTCAGTTATGCAGAATAAGTTATTTTACATGTTGAAACTGCTGAACTTAATTCATATGATTCAATTACAATAAGTACTCAGAAATAGAAGTCATCCATTGTGCATAACACATACCAGATCATATACAGGCCTACCAGGCCCTCTAGCACAAGGTAATGATGAAATTGATCAGCTATTAAGAGGAAATGTGCTAGAAGCCTCAGAATTTCATAATAAATACCATCTTAACAGCAACAGTTTGAAAACAGAATTTTCCATCACTTAGCAACAGCACAAGGAAATTATAAGGATATGTCTTATTTGTTCATTGTATAACCAAACTCTATTACTTGCAGGTATTAACCCAAAAGATACCTAAAGAAATGAAATTTTAAGTATTTGCACCACGCCATAAATACATACTCAGGATTTCAATGAAAATGTGATTTAAGTTCTTAAAAGACATATTCTGTAATTACACATTTATTAATTAATTAATTTATTTATTTATGAAATGAATTTATTTATTAAATGAAACAGTTTTGGCATATTATATCATAAAATATATTACAGGCATACCACACAGCCTTATATGACAAGCAGCTAGAGAAAGACCTTACTGTACTTTAACAGAGATGCGTAATAAATAGAAAGGGGTAACAAAGACATCAGAGATAGATTACATAGTACATAATTAACTTTAATTTTTAAAAATGCTAATGAGCAAATCCAATGGCTGTTGAGAGGCATTGGATTGTGGAAAAAAACCTCCTGAATTAAACCAGCCTATATATCATAAGCATGTCTTCATTTCAGAATGGAAGGCAAGAAATGTGCTGCACTGGAAGATAGGTTTAAACTTTGTTTCAACAGGAAATAAAAAATTATGGATTCATTCAAAATTTAATAAAGATCAGTTTTGACCAGGGGAGACTTCCTGAAAATCTTGGCTGCAAACATGAAGAAAGAAACCAAGAACAACAAAACAGGTAACATGAATGCTGATCCCATGTCATGGAAACAGCTCTAAGACTGGGTGAGTCATGGCTCTGCATAGCCAGTAAATCTCATTTCCTATGGAGTCCTCAGGACTTATGAGTACATGTCATCCTTTCATATGTATGGATAGAGATTTATATCACAGTTTGTCTATACAGTCAAAATGGACTTGTAAAAATGTAATGTCTTTGACCTGCTCAAACATTGATCAGAGAATCATCTTTAGCTGATTTGTGCACATTGCTCATTCAATATGTGTATTACTGAAGAAATGTATATTACTTTTAAAAGTGTGTATATTTTTAGGACAAAAGGAGCAGACTCAATTAAAGACAAGACAAGATAAGAAAAGACATGTAGCCAAGGTGATCTAGACTCACAGATTGCCTCAATAGCTGTTTGCTCAAAAATATGCATTCAGAACAACTTAAAAAACAGCAGCTAAAATACTCTAGCTTCGCAGGCTGTTTCAGTTAAGACTTCAGTTAAGCCCTGTACGTACGCCTTGCACAAAAACTGGACAACAAAGGATACAACCAGTTCTACTAGGACTTGGCCAATATCTCAGTTTTCTTAGGGCCCACAAAAGATGTTATCATCTTCAGATAGCAAAAGTCAATTCTAAGAGAATGACACCCTTACTCCAGAGAAGTGGGATGGGGGAGTTTTGGTGGTTTGATGATTTTGTCATCATTTAAGGGGAGTTGGTTACAAGTTGTTAAAAGTCTTAGTCAGGGAGATAACGAAGTAAATGAAGTTAAATTCAAGGATCTCTTTCTCTCCTTTATTTTCTCTATCCTTCCTTTTCTATTATCTAGTGTTAGGAGAATGAAAAAAAGGAGGAATATAAAAATGACAGGAAAAAAGGGTAGATTGGTGAGTCTACTTTTAAATTAAAAAGCAACTCCAAATCTCAAAAATTTCTACATTGGTATAGATTTTTGTATACTGATACAAATTTAGATTATATTTCTGTTATAACCTACTTTATATATGTTTCAACTCTTGTCTAATTTGATATTGGTTGTTGCTTTTCTGTATATTGCTTTTACTATGTTTAGATATGGGCCTTGGATTCCTGATTTCTACAATACTTTTAACATGAAGGATTGTTGTATTTTGTCAAATACTTTTTCAGCATCTAATGAGATTGTCAAGTGTTTTTTCCTTTTGAGCTTGTTTATATAGCAGATCATGTTGATAAATTTCCATATATTGAAACATCCCTGCATCCCTGGGATGAGGGATCATCCTACTTGATCATGGTTAATGATCATTTTGATGTGTTCTTTGATTTGGTTTGCAAGTATTTTCTTGAGTATTTTTGCATCAACAACCATAAGGGAATTTGATCTGAAGTTCTCTTTCTTTGTTGGGTCTTTGTGTAGCTTAGTTAGGTCAGAGAAATTGTATCTTCATAGAATGAATTAGATAGAGTTCCTTCTGTTTCTATTTTGTGGAATAGTTTGAAAAGTATTGGTAGTAGGTATCCTTTGAAAGTCTGATAGAATTCTGCACTAAAATCATTGGGCCTTGGACTTTTCTTGATTGGGAAACTTGTAACACCTGCTTCTATTTCCTTAGGGGTTATGGGAGTGTTTAGATGGTTTATCTAATCCTGATTTAACTTGGTACATGGTATCTGAACCATTTCATCTAGATTTTCCAGTTTTGTTGAGTATAGACATCAGAAGATGGAAAGATCTCCCATGCTCATGGATTGTAGGATTAACATAGTAAAAATGGACATCATATCAAAAGCAATCTACAGATTCAATGTAATTCCCATGAAACTTCCAACTAAATTCATAGAGATAGAAAGAACAATTCTCACATTCATCTGAATTACAAAAAACTCAGGATATCGAAAACAATTCACAACAATAAAAGAACTTCTGGGAAAATCACTGTCACTGACAACAAGTTATACAACAGAGCAATAATGACAAAACATCAATCTACAAATTTGGAAAAGATCTTTACCAACCCTACATCTGATAGAGGGTCAATATCCAAAATATATGAAGAATTCAAGAAGTTAGACTCCAGAGAACCAAATAACCCTATTAAAGACAGGGTACAGAGCAAAACAAAGAATTCTCAACTGAAAAATCTCAAATGGCTGAGAAGAACCTAAAGAAATGTTCAACATTCTTAGTCATCAGGGAACTGCAAATCAAAATGACCCTGAGATTCTACCTCAAACCCTTCAGAATGGCTAAGATCAAAAACTCAGGTGACAACAGATGCTGGTAAGAATGTGAAGAAAGAGAATCATTCCTCTATTGCTGGTTGGATTGCAAGCTGGTAAAAACTACTTTGAAAATCAATCTGGCAGTTCCTCAGAAAATTGGAAATACTTCTACCTGAGGACCTAGCTATACCACTCCTGGGCATATACTCAAACTATGCTCCAATATATTACAAGAGCACATGCCCCCCCATGTTTATAGGAGCCTTATTTATAATAGCCAGAAGCTGGAAACAATTTGGATATCTCTCAACAAAAGAATGGATACAGAATATGTGGTACATTTACACAATAGAGTACTACTCATCTATTAAAAACAATGACTTCAAGAAATTCACAGGCAAATTGATGGAACTAGAAAATATCATCCTGAGTGAGGTAACCCAGACATTAAAGAACACACATGGTAAGTGACACTAAAGTACTCACTGATAAGTGGATATTAGCCCAAAATCTTAGAATACCCATGATACAACCTACAGACCATATGAAGCTTAAGAAGAAGGAAGACCAAAGTGTGGATGCTTCAGTCCTACATAGTAGGGGGAACAAAATAATCACAGGAGGTAGAGGGAGTGAGGGCCTGAGAGAAAGAGAGAAGGGGGAGGGAGGAGGAGGGTGGAGGAAAAAGGGGAGGGAAGATCATGTATGGTAACGGACAGGAGAGAAGTGTAGAGGTTCATGAAATTGAATAGAAATATGGAACAGTGGGAAACAATGGGGAACTGCGGTAACCACTAGCAAGTTCCAGAAGGCAGGAAAAGAAGAGGCTCTCAGGACCCAATGGGATGACATTAGCCTAAATACACAACAAAGGGGAGATAGAATCTGTAGATACTACCTCCAGTAGATAGCCATGGCCCCCAGTTGAGGTGGCCACCCATCTCAAATTTTTTAAGCCCGAATTCTTATCTACAGGAAATGGGATGCATCACATCTGCAGATACTAAAGCCAGACATTATTGCTGATGCAAAGAAGCATTTGCTGACAGGAGCATGATGTGGCTGCTCCTTTAGAGGTTCTACTAGCATGTGACCAATACTGTACTGGCTGGTTTTGTGGGCCAACTTGACACAAGCTGGAGTTATCATAGAGAAAGGAGCTTCAGGAGAGGAAGTGCCTCCATGAGATCCAGCTGTAAGGCATTTTCTCAATTAGTGATCAAGGAGGGAGGGTCCATTGTGGGTGGTGCCACTGCTGGACTGGTAGTCTTGGGTTCCATTAGAGAGCAAGCTGATCATGTCAGGGGCAACAAGCCAGTACACAGCATCCCTCCATGGCCTCTGTATCAGCTCCTGCTTCCTTATCTGCTTGAGTCCCAGTCCTGACTTCCTTTGGTGATCAACAGCAACATGGAAGTGTAAGCTGAATAAACTCTTTCCTCCCCAACTTGTGTCTTGGTCATGATGTTTGTTCAGGAATAGAAACCTTGACTAAGACAAATACAAATGCAGATACTCACAGTCAACCATCAGACTAAGCCCATGGACCCCAATTGAAGACCCAGGGGAAGGACTAAAGGAGCTGAAGGGGATTGCAACCCCATAGGAAGAACAATATCAACTAACTGACTCCCCTAAGGGAATAACCACCAACCAAAGAGGAGCATGTGTAAAAGAGGATAACCTCATCTGGCATCAGTGGGAGGGGAGGTCCTTGGTCATGTGGAGGTTTGTTGCCCCAGTATAGGGGGATGCTAGAGCAATGAGGAGGGAGTGGGTGGTTTCCTGGAGGAGTATCCTCTTAGAAGTGAAGGGGAAGGGACATGGGATGAGGGGTTGCTGAGGGAAAACCAGAAAGGCTGATAACATTTGAAATGTAAAAACATAAAATGATTAAAAGAAGAAGAAGAACTACATGGACAAAAAATGGAGAAGAGACTGAGGGAAAGGAGATCCATTGGCCTGTGCAACTTGGGATCCTTCTCAAGGGGAAGCTCCAAGGCCTGACACTATTACTGATGCTATGGTGTCCTTACAGACAGGAGCCTAGTATAGCTGTCCTCTGAGAGGCCCATCAAGCAGCTTACTGAGTCAGAAGCTGATACTTATACCCAACCATTGGACTGAAGTCAGAGATCCCTCTAGTTAAATTAGGGAAAGGAGGAAGAAGCTGAGGATGAGGGCAACTCCATAGGAAGACCAGCAGTAGCAACTAATCCAGACCTCTGAGATCTCTCAGACACTGAGCCACCAACTAAGCAGCATACATGAGCTGGTCCAAGGCCCCTCACACACACACACACACACACACACACACACACACACACACACACACACACATATATAGCAAAGGAATTCCTGGTCTGGCCTCAGTGGGAGAAGACTCTCCTAACCACAGAGACAGGAAGTGGGAGGCCTGGCAAGGGGTGCGGATTGGCAACACCCTCTTGGACACAGAGGCAGGGAGGAATGGGTTATGGTAATGTGGGAGGGGGGACCTAGAGGGGGACAATGGCTGGACTGTAAGAAATTAAAAGTAATAATAATAATAATAATAATAATAATAATAATAATAATAATAAAGACTACTCAGCTACAGAATGGAATCTGCTTGAGTTTCACTTTTGTTGTGCTTATTGAGATTGATAATCCTTTAGAATGATGAAATATCATTTTAATCCAAGTACTCTGTCATTTCAAAGAAAGAAAATGAGACAAAACAAAAAGTCCATGTTTGAATCAAAATCCACCTCAGTTCTCTCTCTGCAGCCATGAGAAGTTCTGGGAACTCAGAAAGTGCTATGAGAACATGTTATGAACTATTCTACAAATTTAAGGAGATAATGCACTTGACTATCATAATTGTAGGTAGCAACAAATCTGTTGACTATGTATATGAAAATTTTTCACAGTTTTGTGAAAAATAAAGAAAATAGTGATGCTTGTTGTTTGCTCATAGCATCTCTAGATAAATTGACAAAAGATATAGATGAGCTTCATAATAAAATTGATTCACTTCAGATGTGTATATAGAGTCTAAAGATTACCAAGTGTGCCCTCTAAGAGAATCTTCTTCAAGCAGTCCCAGAGCCAAAGTTCCAGAAATTTAAACTGAAGCCTTCATTATAAGATTGGTTAAATTACAGTGAAAATTCAAGTTTTGGCCTCAGAGGGTGTCAATGGCTAGAGTAAGGGCATTAATTGTTAAAAAATGTGATCTTATGTCTTGGAATAGATGTAATATGTGGGAAGACCTTACTGAAAATTGAGAACTTGTATCCTCAGTTTCTCAGGGGTTTGTCTCACCGGGGGAAGCAGTATCCTCAACCCCACCCCTTGAAATATTGCCTCTTTCATTTTTGACTGTGGAAATTAATCTTCCATTGTCTGCTACACCAGAAATTCCTTTCCATAAAGGAAATGTCTGGCAAGATAATACTGATGCCCTCAATGCCTCCCAATATTTACCTCTATATCTACAACCAACTTGAGACAAAGCAGGCTCCTAGAAGGTAAGTAGAAAGTGTATTCCAAGAGGAGGTACACTGCACAACAAAACCTTAGTAATTTTGCTAATTCATTCAAGCTAACCTCTGGAGAATTTTTGTGGAAATGGATTTCAAAAGTGTGGGATATTGAGGCCCCAGGGAGTGGAGAGGCCTGGTCGAGTGGGGTGGGGCAGATAGAGACATTCTCTTAGAGATGGGGAGGAGGAATTGGATACGGAACTGTCAGAGGGCAGACTGGGAGGGGGATAATGACTGGACTTTAAAAAAATATTAAAGATAATTTTTTTTAAAAAGAGTGTGGGGGTTGGAGAGATGGCTCAGCTGTTAAGAACACCAATTGGTCTTCCAGAAGTCCTGAGTTCAATTCCCAGCAACCATATGGTGGCTCACAACCATCTGTAATGGGATCTGATGCCTTCTTCTGGTGTGTCTAAAGAGAGCAATGGTATACTCACATACATGAAATAAATAAGTCTTTAAAAAGAAAAAAAAAAGAGTGTGGGATAATGGTGGGAAGAACATAAAATTTTATCAGACCGAGCTTATTCACACAAGCTCTCTGAGTGGGGCTTCTATGTTTAATATCTATCTTTTTACAGTTAAAAAGTTGTCAAAAGTTTGTTTGAATGAAAGAAGTGCTAATGAAAAGAATTTAGAGATGCCCAATATTCCTTGGCTTTGGCTTAATGTTGATGAATATGGATATTAAGGCTCAAGGAAATTGAAATGTCAGAGTGGATAGACTGTGCAATACACAGCCCTCAACAATGGGAAGCCAAGAAGATATGTTCTTCACTAACCTTATAAGATTCAAGATGGTAAGAGGGGCACCAGAACATATGAAAAGCTTTCTTTTCTCCATTTTTCTTGTGCCAGACTTTCAGTTAGTAGATGTTCAGTTGGATGAATTAAATGCAGTGGGATAATTGGGTCCCAAGTTGTCAAGATCCAAGTGGCGGCTGGATTGCCAAAGGCAAGATGATCATAGTTATCACAGTGTGCAACCTACACAAAGGACTGTCCATAATTTGCCTAATCTGTAGTGGTCAGCACAGGCAAAGTGAATTTTATCATGGCATGACTTATATGAACCTTTGGTACTGTCTAATTCACCGTATTTCCTGGCATGAAGCCTACTGAGTTTTTGTTTGTGATAAGTGAAAAAAATCTCAAACAGTTGAAAGAAAAGCTACATTGGATCATGGCAAAAGGGAATCTCAGCCAGTAAATCAATTTCCAGATACGATCCAGTTTTCACCCCCAGTACCCCTTGAGAGAAAAGATAATTGGGTTTCCTCTAAGGGATGACTTTAATGAAAAACCTAATAATGTTATTGTTAGCCTTTCTCCAGTCCTTCCCCCAGAAGTATATAAGGATTTTTAAAAGAGTAATGGTACACTGGGAGAAAGAAACATCAGACTTTCTGGGGTCAATTGGATACTGGTTCTAAATTAATGGTGTCTTCATGATATCCTAAGAAACATTGTGACCCTCCAGTTAATGTAGGCACTTATAGAATGGAGTTTGGGGTGAAGACCTACTCAAAGTAGGTCTAGTGTGTCCTTAAACTCATCCTGTAGTTATTTCCATAGTTCCAGAATGTGGCAGAATTCTCACATTGTTTCCATGACCTGTGAAGTGAGGGCTATTGTGTTTAGAAACATTAAGTGGAAGCCTTCAGAGTTATCCTTGCCAGAGAAAAAGTGAATAAAAAGCAGTATTGTATACACAGAGGATATGCAGAAATTAATGCAACTATCAGGGATTTGAAAGATGCTGGAATGGTGGTTCCCACCACATCTCCCTTTGACACTCCTATCTGGCCAGTGCAGAAGACAGACAGATCACACAGAATATAATTGATGTAATCTTAATCAAATTGCAGCTGCTGTATCAGGTGTGATGCCCGTGCTTGGTAAACTCACACATCTCCTAGTACATGGTATGTAGCTATTGATCTAGCAAATGCCCTTTTTCTCAGTGCCCCCAGGATTCTAAGGATCACCAGAAATGATTTACTTTCAGTTTGCAAGGCCAGCAGTATAACTTTACGGTTTTATCTCCAGGACATATTAACTCTCCAGCCTTGTGTCGTAATATAGAAGATACATTGTTTGTCTGTCTCTTTCACAAAATATCACATTAGTGCCTTATATTGACAACATTATGCTGATTAGATTGGCCAAAGTGAGCAGGAAATAGCAGCCACTTTGGTCTCATTGGTAACATATATGCACACCAGAGGAAGGGAAATAAATCCAACTAAATTTGAAGGGCTTTCTACCTCAGTGAAATTCTTAAGAGTCCAGTTATGTGGATATACAGAGATATTCTTTAGTAAGGAATAAGGATAAGTTATTTCATCTGACCCTTTCATCACCATGAAAGAATCACAATGTCTAGTGGGCCTATTTGGATTCTGAAGACAACACTTTCTTGGAGTTGGTACTCTCGCCCATTTATAGAAACCTGCTATCTGGGTTATGGCATTTGGAACAGAAGTCTCTTCAACAGGTCCATGCTGCTGTGCAGGATGTTTTACCATTTACACTATATTATCCAGCAGAATCAATGGTATTTGAGGTGTAAGTGGCAGACAGGGATGCTGTTTGGAGTCTTTGTCAGGCCCCTATAGGCGAGTCACAGAAGAGATCCTAGAGTTTTAGAGCAAGGTTGTATAGTCATCAGCAGACAACTATTCTCCTTTTGAAAGACAAGTCTTGGCCTGCTATTGGGTCTTAATGCAAACTTAGTATTTGACAATGGGCCACTCAGGTGCAATGCTCCCTAAACTGCATATCTGTATATGTACTTGATGTTATCTGACTCACCAAGCTAATAATGGGGTGTTCACAATAGTAATCTATAATAAAATTGGAGTATCATATGCACGATTGGGCCCAATCAGGCTCTGAAGGCACAAATAAGTGGCATGAAGAACCTATGGTTACTACTCCCATTACAATATTTCGTGCTACCATGGTGTTCCCTATGATTAGTTGACTAAGGGAAAGAACACTAGTGCCTGATTCACTGATGGCCCTGCATGTTATGTAGGCACCACCCAGAAGTTGATAGCTGTAGCATTACAACTCTATTCTGGGACAACCCTAAAAGACACCACAGAAGGGAATTCTTCACAACTGCCGGAACTGGACAGTATACATGGTCATACATTTTGTTTAGAAGGAGAAATGGTCAGATGTGCAATTATTCACTGATCCATGGGCTGTAGGTAATGGATTGGCTGGATGGTCAGAGATTTAAAAGGAACATGAATGAAAAATTGGTAAGAAAGACATCTGGGGAAGTATGTGGAGAGATCTCTTCAAATTGGCCATGTGAAGATACTTTTGTCCAATGAAAATACTCTTCAGATGAGGAGGAATTTAATAATCAACTAGATAAGATGATCCATTTTTTTTTTGACAGTCAGCCTCTTTGTACAGCCATTCCTGTCATTGCTCAATGTGCCCATGAGCAAAATGGGCATGATAGTAGAGGTGAGCTTATGCACAGTCTCAACAACATGGATTTGTACTCACTAAGAGAGGCATAGCTACTGTTGGTGGATGATCTCTCAACAGCAGGCACCAAAACTGAGATCCAGCCAGTGACCTGGTGGCCAGGTGACTACAGTAGACTACTTATTCTATGGGAAAAGCAATGCTATGTCCTTACTGAAATGGATACTAATTCTGGTTATGGATATGTCTCTTCTGTACAAAATACATGTATAATACCACCATCTATGGACTTACAGAATAACTTATCTATGACCATGGTATTACACATAGTATTGCTTTTGATCAATGAACTCTCTTCACAGCCAGAGAAGTGAGACAATGGGCCCCTTATCATAGAATTCACTGGTCTTACCATTTTTCCACCATCCTGAAGCAGCTGGCCTGATAGAAATATGGAATGTCTTTTGAACACACAATTACAGGGTAAATTAGGTCGGAGTTTCCTGGAGAACTAGAGCAGGGTTATTCAGAATGAAGTTTGTGCTTTGAATCAGTGTCCAATATAACTTTACAGATTTTGCCATAGCTAGGATACATGAGTCCAGGGATAAAAGGGTGAAAAAGGGAATGATTCCACTAACTATCAGCCCTAGTATTCCACTAGGAACATTTTGCTTCCTATCCCCATGACCTTAAGTGTTGCTATCCCAGAATTCTTGAATTTAGAGTGGGAAGCATTCCTGCCAGGAGCTACAACAACCCTGCATTAAAGTGGATGGTCAGACATCCCCCTGGCCACTTTGGGCTTCTAATGTCCCTAAATCAACAGTCTCAGAAGGAATAACAGTGGTAGGATAGGTGATTGATCCAGATTGCCATTAGGAATTGCTTCTCAAAAAATGGAGGCAGTAAGAAAGATTATAACTGGAGGGCAGGAGATCTTTTAGGGCATCTCTTGCTGCTACCATGCACTGTGATTAAAGTCAATGGGAAACTACATCAACTTAATCTAGGCAAGATGGTAAATGGCTCAGACTGGTTAAGAATAAAGGTATAGGTCATAGCTTCAAGATAAAAGCCAAGACCTGGTGGGATTCTTGGCAAGATGAGAGAAAACAGAATGATTAATAGAGGAAGATAGTAATAAATACCGGCTAAAGTTACATAACCAGGTACAGAAAAGAGAAATACAATTAACATTATGAGTATAGCTTTATGTTTTGTTAAGAATGTATGTCTTAGGGTTTCATTGCTGTGAAGAGACACAAAGACCAAGGCAACTCTTATAAAGGAAAACATTTAATTGGGGCTGGCTTAGAGTTTCAGAAGTTAGTCTGTTATCCTCCTGGCCAGGAAGCATGACCACATATGGGCAGACATGTTGCTGGAGAAGGAGCTGATAGCTCTTGATCCAAAGGCAGCCCGAAGGAGACTGGCTTCTGCAAGCAGCCAAGAGGAGGTTCTCTTCCAACCTGTACTGAGCTTGACCATAGGACCTCAAAGCCACAGTGATGCATTTCCCCCAACAAAGCAACACCTACTCAAGAAGGCCACACCTACTGCCACTTCCAATGAGCCAAGCATATTTAAACCACTACATTCCACCCCCTGGCTTCCATAGGCTTGGTCAAACACAAGAGTCTATGGGCATCATACGTAGATGTAACATAATGAAAAATACATTTATTCTAATTTCAAAATCCCCATAGTCTATAACAGTCTCAACAATGTTTAAAAGCCCAAGTTCAAAGTCTCTTCTGATATTCATGCAAACTGTAATTCCCTATAAAAACAAAATAAAAGGATCATAAATGAAAGAGAATTTATAACATTCTCACAGCCAACATTATGCCAAATACAAAATACTCAAAGCATTTCCACTAAGACCATGGGCACAATGCCCACTCTTCCCATTCCTGATCAACACAGTGTTTGAAGTATTATCTAAAGCAATAAGCAAATGAGATAAAATGGATATGAATAGAAAAGAAAGCATTCAAAAAAATCATTATTTGCACATTATATGAATTTATGCATAAAACACACTAAAATCTCTACCAGAACACTTTTACAGGTAATGAATACATTCTGCAAAGTAACAGGATACAATATTCCAGGTTCTCGAAGCTTTATCTCTCATAGATTTCACAGTGTTAAAAGTTGCTGATTTGAAAGCCTCCTCCCTGAGATATATTTTTCATGATGCCAGAAGTCTCCATTGAAACTCGCAATGGAGGAAGGCAGCCCAAAGTCCTAACCAGCTGTGATGCCAATGAAAGACAACAACATAAGAGGTTTTTTGTTTTGTTTTTTGCTTTGTTTTGTCTTAGTTTTTGTTTTCTCAGCTGTGCCTCAGGTAATCCAGAATATCACCAAGGACTAGATAGACCTTTTCTGATTTTGTTCTCAGGAATCAGCTGTTTGGCTCTATACACATAGTTTCTTCTAATTCACATTCCTAGTCTGGATCCTAAGAATACAAATAGTATTCTTATTAATTCACAAATTGAGAGTAAAAACATATTAATAAGAGTGTTGTTTCTTTTCATATTATATCCAGGAAACCAAGGCTAAAACTTCCTTCACCATCCCAAGAATAAGCACAGGGAAACAACTCGTTTAGTCTATGTGAATCAGTGCAAGACGTCTTTAGAATATCAGTTCCCAACCCATGTGCCAAGCTCTCTTCACCAAAGTTGGGAAAAATCTCAAGCAGACGTGTTATAAAAAAAATTTAAGAACTAAAATTAACTTGCTTCTATTTTTTGTATTACTTATTCTATATAGAGGAATAGCACAAGCACACATAGATATATTTATAGATTTATAAAAAGAGATGTAGACACACATTTAATCTTTAAGTCTTAAAAGTATTTATTTTAAACCCAGCTATTTTAAAAAAATATCTCATGTGATATTATTTTTTTCTAGAATCAGCTACTCTATAGAACTTTTTCTAACACACGGGAGAAGTGTATACAGCTCTGTAGTTAATGTGTGTAATATTATGTTTCTGAATTTATAAGCCCAGAGGCCCTGAAAGAAATCTATGGGTATGTAACATGTATTTTAGAAAATCAATACAGAATTTCACACAGAAATAATGTTTCCACCAACAAAATCTGTGAATTGCATCACCTTCATGCTATCTAATTAACACAAAATTCCATATTGCATGTTTTATATTTTGATTCGTGTATCAAAATCTTTCCCAAGAAGATTTTCTACTCTCTTCCTAAATAATCATGGGAAAAATTTTTGACATTTCATAGCTTCTACAAATGGCAAAGACAAAGCTGGTCTATAGAAATTTTGGGAAAAAAACAAGACTCCTCAGGATTAATGTGCTTCAGGGCAATGTCTGAATCTTTCTAGGGCAGGAGTTCTCAACCAGTGCATCACAGTCTTTTCACAGGGACTGTCTGAGACCATCTACATAGTAAGTATTTACATAACAATTTATAATAGTAGCAAAATTACAGTTATGAAGTAGCAACAAAAATAATTTTATGGTTTGGAGTCATTACAACATGAGGGACTTTATTTAGGGGTCACAGCATTAGGAAGAGTGAGAAACACTGTTCAAGGATGTTTTGTAGTTGTGACAAACTCCTGTTGCCATTATGAATCCTAAGATTCAGACATTCCTAGTAAGCAGATTTTCAAGACAGTTGCTCTTTTAGAGTAAATTAAAATGATTTCTTGGGACGTTGATTTTGAGAAAAAAATTATATGCCAAAGGGGAACAGATTCCGCCAAAATTATAAAGGCTGCAGACAAGAACATGGAAAGTTGCCATAACTCTGATGATTTGTATAATGAAAGAAACAGAAGAATAGACTATAGACAGAGGACTAGGAATTTGGATTATTATACCTTCTCAAATTAACACAAAGCACACTCATCATTGTTTGGCTTTAATTCTGTAATGTTGCTATTGTTCTGCAAAGAATGGGAATAAATAGCTGCTGCTAGTATTTAATTAGCACTGTCTCCTCAAGATCTTCCTTACACCATTACACTTCAAAGTTTATTCAAGCTTCACTATTATGCTTTATAATACTCCTAACTCTTCAGATTCCTTTACACCATTCGAGCCTGGGAATTAGAAACCATTCTCTTAATAGTTATTTCATACAAAGAATAGTTACTAGAAGATATGGCAATAAGCTTGCTAGACTGAGTGGAAAGGCAAAGCATTGTTAAGCACACCCTATCTTCAAAGCAGCCTCTCGCTTACTATGGAATTAATTGCCAAGAGCAAACATCAAGCTGAGGGCAGCCACACATTGACATTAAGGGAACCTCAAGTCTGTTCTCCTGCTGATTCTAGCTTTCCCTAAAATACTTGAGAGGACAGACATCTACAGTAACCTACTGTGCAGAAATAATACTGTTCTTCTATCTTAAGATTCCAGTCTAACACACACAGAACATATTTTCCTTAGGCCAACATTTTACTAAGGAAGTATTGCTGTTTTCACATCGTAGACACAATAAGTATTCAGAGTGTATTTGTAATCCTTCCAATACCTCCTACTTTCCTCCCTCAGAAATCCAAACCTATATATTTATTTATATATTCAAGCACATTAATTTTATGTATACATTCTTTAATATGTAAGTGCTACTTCATTTTACCTAGAAATCCAAGAATCTGCTGTCTCTTGTTTCAAAAGCAACTATTTATAGGACTTAAAGACTATTATTGTATAAAGGGTAGGTTGCAAAAAGCTACTTTAGCATTGAGCCTTGTATATGAAGCATTACATTTCAAGGAGAAATGTTAGGAGTATTTTCTCAAGAGCAAATTACTGGTTTTGAAAAGCAACTGAATGTCCCAGTCAATTCAGTAAAGTTGTTAATTTACTTTTGAGAAATTATTCCTAACAATTCCACTTGAAATGTAATGGTTCACAGATGTTTCTGCTCCCTCAAGTGCTAAACCTCACAATTTTTGGAAAACTACAGGACCATGCTGTGCATCTATTGGCCAATACAAATTATTGAGAGCTTGGAATATTTGTGATTACTTTGCATTACCATGAGATATTTTTCTGTAATATTGTTTTGCTGTGTGGAATTGTCTTAATTAAAGTTTCTTTCTTTTTTTTTTTTTTTTTTCTTTTTGGTTTTTCGAGACAAGGTTTCTCTGTGTAGCCCTGACTGTTCTGGAACTCACTCTGTAGACCAAGCTGGCCTTGAACTCAGAAATCCGCCTGCCTCTGCCTCCCAATTGCTGGGATTAAAGGTGTGCACCACCACTGCCTGGCTTAATTAAAATTTCTACTGTTGTAAAGGAACACCATGATCATGATAACTCTTAATAAGAAAAACATCTGGGGCTGGCTTATAGTTTGAGCAGTTCAGTCCATTATCAATGGCAGGAAGAATTGTGGAATACAGGCAGACATGGTACTAGAGGGATCCCAGAGTTCTATATCTGGATAAGCAACCAGCAGAAAGGGAGAGTGATACTTGGTGTAGTGGCTAGTTCTGTGTGTCAACTTGACACAAGCTAGAATTATCACAGAGAAAGGAGCTTCATTTGAGAAAATGCCTCTATGAGATACAGGTGTAAGGCATTTTCTCAATTAGTGATCAAGGGGGAGGGCCCCTTTGTGGGTGGTACCATCTGTGGGCTGATAGTCTTGGGTTCTATAAAAAAAAAAAAAAAAAAAAAAAAAAAAAAAAAAAAAAAAAAAAAAAAAAAAAAAAAAA
>CM052701.1:111812196-111868816 GCA_028551405.1 Uromys caudimaculatus
CCAACATGTTTATTAGTCATGATGTTTGTGCAGGAATAGAATCCCTGACTTAAACACTTGGTCTGGCTTGAGTATTTGGCACCTCAAAGCTTAGGCTTAGTGAAACACTTCCTCCAACAAGTCCACACTCAGAGGATAACCATTTTTGCTCTATCATGTTTTCCTTGCTGTGACCTGCTACCTCACTATGGACCTGGAGAAAAGAAAAACAAATGATCAAACAAAAATATGACATTTTCTCTGTAGTTAATTTTTTAGGTATTTTCTCAGAAGTGAACCCTAACTAGTGCTCGTACACCAATACCAAATAGTGTCACTCTGTATAGGATTATGGGGCTATTTTTATGCACACTACCACAGGAATTAATGGTATGATTCTGATGAAATACGTTTTAGAATATGCATAATGTCAGATGACATTATGTGCATTATATGATAATGAATAAGTCAGCTGACCCTAAGTGCATGAACTGAGATTTATTTATTTTTTTACATCATTAATAAAGGATAGCAAATCTTGTACTCTTTCTTAAATCAGCTTTGTATATTTTATTTTCTGAGATTCATTGACTCTATTCACAAGATGTTGAGCTAATTGTTTACAAGTATAATTTAAATTTTAAAGTGATGAAAATGAGCTTCTTATGATAAATGATCATATAAAAGTTTTGATATATATATCTATATATATATATATATATATAACCTATTGTTGGATGTTTCCCCAGTATAGCTGTACCCATTTTGTTTCATGCCTGCTAGTCATTTAATATTGATACTGACACAGAAAAAATAGCTTGACTCAGACCAGGGTCATGCTGAGCACTTACCCTGTTATGTTCTCTGTTATGACATTTGTTATTCTTAAGAAATGCCACAACCAAAGCTCCACTTAGGACCAATCATGTTAAAGGTCAATTTGAGCTGTTATCTATACTTTCAAAATAACTTGTGTCTGGGCTGACCCCGGGGCAGCACTTCCTGCACCTGTCCATGAGCTCATTGTGGGTTTTGCCTATGTAAACAGGCCCTGGAAAACATTTGATGTGGTAGCTTTCAGCTCCCAAGTCTGAGATACATCCCTGATTGATCAGTCTTTGTGGTGTGCATTCAATAAACCAGCCCTGTGTAACTGAGATGGGTGTCTGGGTGGTTTGTCTGGCTATTCTCAGACCTCACCATACCTATATTCTGTGTATTCTAGACATTTCTAAAATGTGAATTTGGCAGAATACTAGTTTCTCTTAAGAGTGAGCTTATAATATTTCTTTACATAGACAGAGATGGAGTTTGTTTCATTTCTTACTAATTTCTTGAGCATTATTATAATACTTTCTAATAAGGTTCTATGTAAAAGTAACTTTTATTCACCTGATGTAATTGTCATCTTGGATGGTTACTGCTGAGTGAGCTCACCCTTTCTAGCTCTTTGTGAACTGTGGCTGGCTGGTTCAACTCAGCTCAAATGACTCTCTAGGCTGACTGAATGAATCTGTCTACTCTCTGCTTCTCACTCAATTGCTCTGGTTGGCCTAAAACTAAGTCTGGCAATCTGTTCTAATCTTCTGGATCCTTCTTTTTCTCTGTTTCAAACTGTCTCTGCTGACTAAACTGCTCAAACTCATGAAAGAACTCAACTCAACTGCACTGAACTTAAATGACTGAATGGAACTGTCTACTCAATGAACTTCACTCCAATTAGACATCAATTTCAAACATTGCTGCTTTCTTTTATAAACTAACTTTGCTTTAATTGGTTTGGATTAAAGATGTACACTATATTCCAGCGAGATCATACTGCAATCCTGGGCATGTCTGCATTCCAGCTGGATCACATAGACCTAGGTCTTTGAATGTGATCTCTTGTCAGAGCGGCAATGTACCTAGATCAAAATTTCTCTAGAGTCCTATATTATTTTGACAGAAGAATCATAATTTAGCTAAAACATGCCTTGTTTAGAAGTGCTCTGTCATGGCTTGAATACGAAATGTGCTCTAAGGTCTGGATACTGTTAGACAGTGCTATTATTGAGACATAGTGGGATGAAGGATACTCTGACAATGCATCTTTCCTCCTTTGTTTTCTTGCTTCCCAGAATCAGAGGATAACCATTTTTGTTCTATCATATTCTCCTTACTGTGATATCTCACCACACCATGGACCTGAAGAAAAGAGGACAAATGATCAAACAAAAATGTGACATTTTCACTGTAGTTAATTTTTAAGGTATTTTCTCACAAGTTAACCCTGACTAGTGTTAGTACTCTCCACATGAGTGTTTGCAAAGCGGTGTTTGTTCTTTTGGGTTTTTTTTCTTTTTGATCATTTTCCTCGGTGTAACAGGTTCTGAGTCATGAATATAAAAGCACCACGAACACAGAAAAATACCAGTGATAGAATTTACAGGCTGAATTATGAGAAATGAACAGAACAAGTCAAGTAAGTAAGTCCCACAAAAATACTCCAAAAACCAAATTGGAGACAGAGATCAAAAACTGAGAATGTACTCCAAAGATGAACTCTTCCAGTGCTTCACTAGAAATATGGTAGGATCCAAGTCATCAAAGTGGAGAGGAATTGACTATGAGAGCAGTGTTGGTTGTGTATGAGGAGAGGTGGAGTTGCAGAATAAAGCCAAACCATGTATACAGAAGAACAATGTCTCCCAGAAATCTTTCCTGTAGTAAAGATGATTATACCTTTCATTAGACAGAAATACCCATAATTCTCACTGCTATGATTCTTTTGCCCACATGCCAGCTCTGTAAGTGTCATTGGCAATAGCATCCTCGTCGTTTGCGGAACTGTATATGTAGACTGACTCTGAAAATGATAGAAAATGACTCTGACACAAGGCCATTTCCTTTGTTTGACCTTCACTGTTTCTGATAATGACATTTCTATGGTTCTACTAGGGATATTCAGCCTTCAGGGAGGTTTTCATCTTCATTTCTCTAGGGTTGCAGAATTCATAGTGGCAATGGGTTTCATGCTCAAGTCTACAGAATATGCTCTATGGCTATCTGAATCCCTTTCTACTCTACTGGTACCTTTCCAGTCTGTGTGTCTTACATTGAATTTATTCTCAAAATCATGTTTTCCAGAAATGTTCACAGGACTTGGAAAAGCAACATAAATTCTTTACACAAGTCACCTTTATTTACACTAATGTTCATAAAGTATATTTCAATAACATTTTTAAAATGCTTTACAGAATCCATAAAAATATAAATTGTAGTACATTATTCAATAAGACATTTATGATTGCACATAGGCTACTGTAAAAACAGGTTTCATGTATTCTCATTTACTTCACTTTTCTTATGTTCGTCATAGTTTTAGTATTAATTTCCTCTTCAGTTCTGAAATTAATATAAAAATAGGTATTTTAATTTGTTATTTAGTAAATGAATAAATGAAACAATAATGGGAATTATTTGATACCTCATATTATACACATAAGTTAGAGAAAACTGATTTATCATACATCTTCCAAAATCAAGACTGTGTTTTTACATATATACATTAAAATACTTTATTCTTTCAAGTGCACCATGTCACCATTCTTGCAATATATAAAATCATTGAACTTGTAAACACTGAGAATGGAGTGGTGGTTACTGGTGGCTGGGGAGTATAGAGAGAAAGAATGGATGATGGAAAACTGATCAAGAGATGTTAAGTTACAGTTAGGAAAGAATAAGAAGTTCTGGCTTGCAGCTGACGGCTAGTGGCTATAGATAACAATGATATGCCATACATTTCAAAAGCTAGAATAAATTATTTTGCCATATGGAGATGGTATGTATTTTAGGAGAATTCTGTAAATAAATTGAAGTTCGTATAACATAATGTGTATCAAAACATTATGTTATCTCATTTGTGTTTGTGTATACACACACATACACACACACACACACACACACACACACACATTTTATATGAATTAGTAGTATAGTCGTTTAAAGCTCCAGTCTACTAATTTGTTTGCCAATGATCTCAGAAGTAACAGCTCGTCTAGCTAAGATTGATTTATTCTAATTCCTAGCTTCTCTCTGTTCCCAACAAAATCTGAAATCCATGGCAAATGAGACTGGATGCTACTGAAGAGAATTACCAAAGTTGAAGAATAGAGCTACAGTCAGTCAAACACAGTGGCATGGAGAGTATGGGACAGGTTCATACAGAGATGAAAAAGCAAGAGAAGACCAAACCACAGAAGGGAGTTTCTAAATGACAATGATAGCTCTCACTTCGTGTCAATGCACACACCCCAGAATACCACTTCCACACCGTCACAGCTCACTGGAGAACACAATGGCTCGAGCATTTGTTGCTAGGGGAACATTGATTGCATTTGTTTGTTTTCTATTTCAAGCAGCGGATTTCTCACTTCAGTACTTTAAATAGTCACAAAAGAATAATCAGTTCTGCTCATCACTCATCTTCCCCTTGGCATGCTGTAAAAAAAGTGAGAAAGAAAGAAAGAAAGAAAGAAAGAAAGAAAGAAAGAAAGAAAGAAAGAAAGAAAGAAAGAAAGAAAGAAAGAAACAAGTTGGTCAGGATATTATTGTATATATTTGGTACTAATTTTTTTTAAAACAATCAGTGTACCTATAATGAAATATTGGCGAGAAATTGATTCTTTGCTCATTAAAAATTTAAGGCATGAAATTGGAAAGAGTTGGGCATGAGGCAAATACAATCAAAATACATTATATACAGCTATGAAATTCTTAAAGAATAAGTTAAAAATTAAGTCATTGTTCTGGATAGAGGACAGTGGTGTAGGACAATTTTTGTCTTTGTGGACAATCTGGTTGCAGTGTCCTGCTCAGTTTTCTCTGGTGATTTTTATCCATCCTGTTCTTTGCTTGTGAATGTTCAACTCCACTTCTATGTAATGATTTCTATGAACGGGACATATCCCAAGCAAGGCCTGCCCTGTTTTAGTTGCTGTATTTCCATTTGGCTTGCGATTGTTTTGTTGAAGCACTGTATAGAGCTTGAGTGTAGGATCAACAATTTTCAGTTTTCTATTGAAGTACTATTGGCAGTTTCAGTGGAAGTGACTGGGGACCCCTTGTACAAAATCCCTATTGGTATAGCACATATAGTGTTGTTAGTGGGCTTGTAATTCATAGCAATTACTATGAATCGCTAGACTCAGAAGGATTCTGCAGGTGTGGAAAGTTCAGCCCAATGGTAGAAGATGTTTATTAGGGCATTGCTCTCATGCATCCTGGAATGTAGAAAAGCAGCCGATGGAGTGAAAATAAAATAGCTTTGTTTGTTCCCATTGTTTCCTTGTATATAAACATTTGTTCTTTCTCATGTGGCTTTTGGATACTCATACACCGAGAAATCCTTAATCTTCAATTTTGAAGATGTAAAATAATCTGTTAATGTTAATTAATAGATTGATTAGTAGATAAATTAGTAGATATTGTTCAAATCACACATTCATAGATTTGTATCTATTTTCCTACCCGACGGTAGTAATTTTCTGTATTTAATGTGGATTTCTATATATTTCATTTCTGTTCTAATAGATTTTCCCTTCATGATTTGAAAAGCTTTAGTATTGGATTCAAAATGCATATATTATATTTATACTTTCTCAATTAGTTGGATATGTAAACAGGAAAATTTGGCATTCTTCTTGATAATAGGCTTTTAAGAAACATTTCATTATTTTAACTTACAGGTATCAGTATTAACTTTGTGTGTCAACCATATCTATCCAAAATATGCATAGTAGTCTCTTGCTTCTAAATAATATCCAATATAAAAATTATTTTCTCAAAATATCAGTCTACTTACATTTGATATACATATTGAGTTTGGACAGAATCCCAGCCTATCATAATTTAATTGGTATCTATCTCCATTGCTATATGTTCTCTGTTCCTTCTCCTTTGTATTTGTACAGAAATAAATATTTTTAAAAATCTTGTACTCGAAAACAACTCTATATAAAAATTTTAAGAAAAATATGAAATGCTGATATATGGCCACTTTGTATTGTCTCATTTTGTTTGTTTCACGTTTTATTTGTACATCTGTTTTCACATACATAACCTATGTAATTATTGCTTCAAACAATATATTATAAGAATAATGTGTATGTGTAAAATGAATTTAAAATTACATTATTTACTTTTTTACAAACTTGTAATTTCTAGTGTTCTGTTCTTTGACTTGTTCTCTGAGTCTATTTTATTTTGTCTTCCAAAGCATCTTTAAAACTCCTTTTGGAGAAATTTCTTTTTCTGCTATTACTAAAGACAAATTTGTTATTCATTTTAAACAGTATTGTAATAAATGCAGAATTTAAGCTTAGAGTGTTTATTTGTTCCTTCTTTCATCCTTTTTTCCCTCTCAGTTATAAAATGATGTCACACATCAGCCTAGCAATTGTCAGGGGGACATGATTTCTAAAGAATTATATGTGCGTGGTATTTTTGCCTCTATCTTATTTTCAATCTTTGACATTTGTTTTCAGTATGACAGTAGTGATTTTCAAAAATATATACCATTGTAGTTTGCTTATATTCCCCTCCATTACCTTCCCTTATCTTTCGCCATCATTTTGCTGGTTTCTTTCCTTCCTTCGAATACTGTCTAATTTCTTTCTCATGTCAAATATGTGTGTACATAATATATACATATATAAATAACATATATATGTATATATATATATATCACAAAATTTACAGGTATAATGAAAATGTGTACTTGCCTTTCTGAGTATAGCTTCTTTTACTTAACAGAATTGTCTTTCTTGGTATGTTTTTGTACAAATGGCAAACTTTCATTATGCTTTATTACTGAGAGAAATTCCACTGTTTATATGTCACATTTCCTTTATCTATTTCTATATTTATGGGCTATATTTATATTTATATTATATATATAAATTATATATTATATGTCTATATTTATCTATCTACTTCCATAATTTGTCTAATAAACATGGTCAGGCTGGTGTATTGTCTGACAAAAATTCTTTGAGATATATACCCAGAAATATAGAGACACTTCATATGTTAGTTTTATTTTTAGTGTTCCAAAGACTCTACATACTGATTTTCATAGTGGCTATACTGACTTGAGCTCCAGCAGAGTATAAAGACTCTATCCCCTCCTCACCAGCATGTGCTGTGGTTTCTTTAAATCAACACCAGCACAACACATATATGCAAACACGCACACACATACTTAATTAGCTACTTTCTGTGTGTGCCTTAGAATCTTTTCTATTCTAGGCAATTAAAATTTGAGCAACTAATTGTGTGTTTCTAACATCTGCCATCACATCCTCATTCAATTCTTGATATTTTCCAGCAAGTGTGGAAACTTAGGTCATAGTTTTGTCAAATATCTTTCAATCTCTATCTTCTTTCACAATCAAAAGTTAAAATTATATGTATGTTGAAATTTCTCCTTCCTCATCATATAAGCTGATTACCTGCCCCATTTTTCCTGTCTATTCTTCATATAGAATAAATTATAATATTTCTATACTTGCTTATCCTTTTAGTCTGCTCACTTTAATATTCAGTCCAGTGAACATTTCATTTCAGTCAATGTCACTTCAGCTTAATACTTTCCCTCTCTTTCTTCTTCTCTTTCTTTCTTTCCTTCTTTCTTTCCTTCTTTCTTTCTTTCTTTCTTTCTTTCTTTCTTTCTTTCTTTCTTTCTTTCTTTCTTTCTTTCTTTCTTTCTTTCTTTCTTCTTCCTAGGTTTCCAATCATTCATTCATCCACTTGTTCTAAAAATAACAAGAAAATATAATCTAATACAATAAAACAAAAGTTATCACATCAAAGTCGGACAAACCAGACAAACAGAAGGAAGGAGCCCAAGAGAGGGCACAAGAATAAGAAACCCACTAATTCACAAGCTTAGTAATCCCATAAAAATGTTAAAATAGAAGCTTTAATATAAGCACCGAGTTTATGGCACAGATATAGGCTCTGTCCTTGCTGCTTCGGTATCTCTGAGTTCATATGAGCTTTGCTTATGTTGATTTAGAGGGTGTTGTTCTCTGGTATCCTCCATCTGTGAGTCTGCATTCAGTTCCACCTCTAGGGTGCTGGGCATGGCTGCTGGGATGCTGAAACATGGAGAGTGTTTGGCTGCGTCTCTCCTTGTACCACCATCTTTGGTTGCTGGACTTTAGGGAAGCACTGAGACACCACTCAAGAGAGAATGCAGTCTAGAATGGGGAGAGAACAAAGTTAGAGTTCCTAGACTTCTGGACATCTAGTGTTCGCTGGAATACCACACAGAGTAGTCAGGAATGATGCATTCGGGGTGATTGGGCCTGCAATGAGGCCAGTACCATTGGGAGCCGGTGGGCTGAAGATGACTACTTAGCTCATCCAGGAAGGTAGCAGCTGTTGTCTGGAAGCACAGAGAGGCCTTCTATAGGAAACTTAGGATTGTGGCTCTGTGGGCAAAGGCCTTCTCCATGCTCCTTATGGCAGTTTCGATGGAAGCGACAGTCCATATTTATTCACACATTTCTTGACTATTGATTGTGAAAAATGGATGCTTATCAATTTCTCAGGGTGGACCAGAGATTAAATACATTTTGCAGGGGGTGGTGTCCAGGAAGGGATGGTTATTGGCTAAACCCTCAGATCCTCTAGGTATCTCATTAACATGGAGAATTCTATTTTGGGCCACGTGACTGACATGGGGAGTGTGACACATGGTCTGGGCCACGAATCTGACAAGAGAGCAGGGAGCCGCCTACCATCTCAGGTGGATGCCCAGGTGCAAGGGATTTAGATCCACTCTATCTTAACAAGTTTCCTAGCACAGTCCATTATCCCACATCCATTAGCTCTGGCTCTAACACTCTTTCCACCTCCACATCCACAGGACTCTTTGAGCTCAGAGAATAAAGTTTTGAAGGAGAAATCTCAATTATGACTAAGTGTTCCAAGGTCTATCACTTCCTATGTAATGTCTGCCTATGGACATATAGAATGCTCCCATCTGCTGAAGGAAGAATTCTCTATGATGATGATTAAGCAAGGCACAGATCTATGAGTTTATCAAAATATCATTAGGGGTCATTTTATCACTATATTTTTTCTTTCCTTTTTGTTTTTTTTTTTTTTTTTAAGACTACTATTATTTACTTTTGACCTTAGTACCTGAGATACTTAATCTCAGGTTCTTGATGACCTAAGCAGTGTTCATTATGTGTTCCATCTTATGTAGTGGTCCTTACACAACTTAAATATCATTTGGTTACGCCTATGTGCCAACATTGTATGTCTTTCAGGTAACATGCAATTGTATATGGACAATTTCTGATTGTGGTTGGAGTGGTGTTCGTGTTTCTTGCTAAGAATATGCAGACTATTTTCCTGTAATGCAGACATTGAAACATAGGAGTGAAGTATCTATTTAGGTGAAAGCTTTACCTCTCCATGTTCAATGACCTGTATGGATCTTGTATTGCCTTCAGCAATGAGGCCTAGCTGTTGGTTTATGGAGAACAAGCTATAGTAATGGAAACAGCCTAAATTGTTTGGAAATTCTTGTGATGTCCCTTTGGCTAACAACCCAATTAAATTTAATCCAAGCTTCTTTGATTTGTGACAATATATATATATATATATATATATATATATATATATATATATATAAATTTTAGCTGTCTCTTCTATATTCCCTCTCATAATCACCTTACATTGCCTTCCCTACTTGACCTTTCCATTCCAAACACCCCAATCCACTAATTAATATTCACTTGATTCCCCTTCCCTAATGAGAACTATCTGTCCCACACAACTCCTTATTACATATCTATATTCTGTGGGTCTATGGATGGTAGCTTGATTATCATCAACTTAACAGCTAATATCTACATACACGCCATTTTTGTCTTTCTGGATCTGGGGTACCTTCCTTAGGATGATTGTTTTCTACTCTCATCCATTTTCCCGAAAATTTCATGATGTCATCTTTTTAAACAGCTGATACTACTCCATTGTATAAGTCTACCACATTGTTTTCATCCATTCTTCTATTGAGTAACCTCTAGGTTGATTCCATTTCTGGACATTATGAGTAGAACAGCAAGGAACATGGCTGAGCAAGTGTCTCTGTGGTAGAATGAAAGATCTTTTGGGTATATGACCCAACGTGGCCCACATTCTTGCCAGAATGATGTGTCAATTGCTTTGTTGATCTTAGTCATTATGACAAATGTAAGATGAAATCTTAAAGTAGTTTTGTTTTGCATTTCCCTGATGTCTAAGGATGTTGAACATTGCCTTAAGTATTTCTCAGTGATTTGAGTTTCCGTTATTGAAAATTCTCTGTTTACATCTCTTTAAACCTCTTTTTAGTTGGGTTACATGTTTACTTGATCTGTAGTTTCTTGAGTTCTTTGTACATTTTAGACATTAGCCCTCTATCAGAAGGGTGGTTTGTAAAAATTATAGGCTAATAATTTTTCCAAATGATGGTGTCTTTTTTCATGCAGAAGATTCTCATTTTCATGAGGTCTCATTAACTGTTAATCTTAGCACCTTTGCTAATGGTGCTCTGTTAAGAAAGCCTTTTCCTGTGCTAATAAATTGGAGGCTATTTTCTAATTACTCTCCTATGAGATTCACGGTATCTAATTTTATGTTGAGGCTTGATCCATTTGTAGTTGAGTTGTATGCATGATGGTAAGTGTGAATCTATTTGGATTCTATTACATGGAATAATCCGGTTTGACCAGCAGTATTTGTTGAAGATGCTGCCTTTTTTTCCAGTGTGTGTTTCTGGCCTCCTTATCCAAAATCAGGTATCTCTAGGTGTGGATTTATGTATGGGCCTTTGACTGATTCCAATAATCAAACTGTCTATTCTTGTGCTAATATCATTATGTTTTTCTTAGTATAGTTCAATAGTACAACTTGAAATTGAGAATTGTGATACCTCCAGCAGTGCCATTAATATTAAGGATTATTTTTAGCTATCCAGTGTGTTGTTATAATGTATTTGCTTCATTTTGGAATGTGTGTGTGTCCATATGAAGTTGAAAATTATTCTTTAAGATCTATGAAGAAGTGTGTTGGAATTTTGATGGGAATTATATTGATTCTGTATATTGTTTTTGGTAGGACAGCTTTCTTCATTCTATTAATCCTCCTAATCCATAAAAGGATTTTTTCCACCTTCTGATATGTTCTTCAGTTTCTTTCTTCAATTACTTGAAGTTTGACTTGCTTTATAAAAAAAAAATCCCAAAATATTTTTTTTCATTTTTAATGTTATTGGAAAAGGTTTTATTTTTTGTGATTTCTTTTTCAGACCATTTGTCACTTATATATAGGAGAGCTACTGATTTTTGTGAGTTAGTTTTGTATTCAGTTACCTCACTGAATGTATTTATCATCTGTAGGAATTTAATGCTGAAATTTACTAGGTCATTCACATATACTATCATATAATCTGTAAATAAATGTATTTTGATTTCTTCATTTTTGAAATAAATCCACCTGTTATTGTCTAGTTGTCTCATTGTTTACCTAAGACTTGAAATACTACAAATAATAGGTATGGGGAAAGTAGACAACTTGTCTTGTTCTTGATATTATTGGATTTGCTTTGAGTTTCTATCAGTTTAAGTTAATGTTGATGTGGGCTTGCTCTAAGTTGTCTTTATTATGTTGAGCATGCCCATTGTATTCATAATCTCTCAAGGAGTTTCATCATGAGTTGGTATTGGGCTTTGTCTATGGCATTTTCTGTGTCTAATAGAATGATAGCATGGGTTTTTTCTTTCAGTTTCTTTAGTTTTCTTTTAGTTTTAGTTTTTCTTTTAGTTTCTTCTGTGCCCTAATCTTTAGTTCATTTCTGTTGACTTGAAATGTCCTCTTGATAGATATTTTTTCATTGTTGTGCATGTAGTATGATCTGAAAATTCTCTGATTACATTTGGTTACAAGAAAATTACACCAGCTTGCTTTCTAAATCCATTTTCTTGGAATATCTTTTTCCATTCCTTGTCTCTGATATCTATCCTTGATGTTGAGTTGTATTTGTTGGATGCAATAGAAGAATGCGTACTGAGTTTGGATGCATTTTATTAGGTTGTGCCTTTTGTATTGGGGCATGGAGAACTTTGATGTAGAGAGATATGAATGATCAATAATTGCTGGGTTTTTTCCTGCTGTGATGTTGGTGGTGGTGGTGGTGATAGCAGTGACAGCAGTGGTGGCAGTGGGGTGTGTGTGTGTGTGTGTGTGTTTGTGTGTGTGTGTGTGTATACGTGAGTGTGTCCCTTTTAAATTTTCTGATATGAGATTATGTATTATTCTTGTTTTGTTGTAAGTAGCTAACCTCTTCAACTTGGAGTTTACCTGTCTGTAGGGATAGATTGGTAGATAGATATTACTTAAATTTGGTTTTATTAAGGAATGACTTATTTTTTTGTGTAAAGTCATGGAAAGTTTTGCTGGGTATGGTAGAATAGGCTGGTATTTGTGGACTCTTAGAATATGCAGCATATCTGCTGTGCTCTTCTGGCTTTTAGAGTCTCCCTTGAGAAGTCAGGAGTTATTCTAAAAGGTCTACCTTTATATGTTTCCCTTTCAGCTTTTAGTATTCTCTTACTGTTCAATGTGTTTGGTGTTTTGATTATTATGTATTGATGGGACTTAATTTTCTTGTCCAATCTATTTGATGCCCTGTATGCTTCTTGAACCTATGTAGGCATCACCTTCTTTAGATTAGAAACATTTTCTTCTATAGTCTATTCTATTATATTGTTGAAAATGTTTTCTGGGGCCTGTGAGCAAGGATTCTTCTCTCTCTTCTAGTCATATTATTCTTAGATTTGGTCTTTTTTTTTTTCATAGTGTCCCATATTCTCTGAATGTTTTGTGCCAGAAGTTTTATTAGATTAACATTTTTTGGCCAGTTGATTTATTCTATCATATTTTAAATGCCTAAGATTCTATATTCCATTTTTGGTATTGTTTTATTGCCTCTTTGGTTCCTATTTGAGTTCCTAAATTATTCATCTGAGATTTATTTTAGAGTCCAGTTTTATTTGTTGAATCTATTTCTAATGTTGGGTCTTGAACAGTTTCTTTACTTTTGAACCACTCTTCTGCTTGTAGTTTTACATATTTATTTAAGAGACTTATTCATTTCCTCTTCAAAGATGTCAAATACTTATAAAGGCTGTTTTAAGATTTTTTTTTTTTAATTTGTTGTCTATCCATCGGAGTATTCAGGACCTTCTGTAGTAGGGTTGGTGAGCCCTAGTGAGACATATCTAGTGAGACATATCTAGTGAGACATATGGTCCTGCCTATTATTCTGTTTTATGTAGGCATCTAAGAATCCGATATTAGGAAGATTGTAATTCTGTGTGCTGATACTAGGTCTTATCTTTATTAGGTAGGTATTTTGTTCCTTGGTTTCTATGTCCTCTCAGATTCTCGGACAGTGTGGTGGCTGTGTGTTATTTGTAGAAAAATCTTTTGGCATCTTAATAGATGTAGTCACTAGGGTTTCCAGGTAAAATGTATTTCTTAGAATTGGGGCCTTATACTTAGGAATGGTGATAGGTTGAGGTGGTGAAAAGTCTCAGAAGAGGGAAGAAAGCTTGGTGTTTTGTTAAGATCTACTTAGTTAGTGATCTGATATTGGGTGAAGGGAGTAAGGAGACTGCATAAAAGAAAGTCTGCTAGAGAGCTTGGAATGAGGCTAGGAAGTCTAGACTTGGAGAAATTGAAGGAGTAGGGAAAATCTTCAGTTAGCTTATCTGCTTCCCTAGCAGGAATGGCCTGTTTGTCCACAGGTAATGTCTACAAGAATTGGGGCCAGAGATAAAGCAAGGCGTTTATAAAAGGAGGTTTAGAGAAGATCTCTGGGATCCCCTGGTGGGATCAGGATGGGAGCAGGGCAAGGGGATACTGAACCAGGTATTCTTTTACAGAACTGGGATAAGACTATGGGATTTGCGTTGGAGGAGGAGAAGGAGACATGAAAGTCTGACAATATCAGGTCTACCTGCTTCCCTACCCAGAATGTCCTATCAGAAACTCTTTCCATTTCTTATTTTTTTCCTCCTGTTCTCCCCTACCCAATACATGATCATGTTTCCCCTTTTCCTCCCTGTTCCCTTTTCCACCTAGGTCCCTCCCTCCCTCTGTCCTCAGTGATGGCTTTCTTCTCCCTCCCAAGTGGGATTGAAGCATTCTCCCTTGGGCCCTTCTGCTTGTTAACTTAGAGTTCTATGCATTGTATCCTAGGTATTCTGTACTTTCTTGCCTAATATTCACTTATTAGTGAGTACATCCCATGCATGTCTTTTTGGGTTTGAGTTACTCACTCAGGACAATGTTTTCTAGTTCCATCCATTTGTCTGCAAAATTCACGATGTCCTTATTATTAATAGCTGAATAGTAACCCATTGTGTGAATGAACCATATTTTCTGTATCCATTCTTCTGTTGTGGGACATCTAGGTGGTTTCCAGCTTCTGATTATCACAGGTAAGGTCACTATGAACATAGTGGAGCAAGTGCCCCTGTATGGTATGGCATCTTTTGGGTATATGCCCAAGCGTAGTATAGCTGGGTCTTTAAAAGTAAATCTATTTCTAGTTTTCTTAGTCTAAGGACATAGTCAATAGGACAAACTGGCAACCTGCAGATTGGGAAAAACATCTTAACTAACCCCACATCTGATAGAGGGCTAATATCCAAAATATATAAAGAACTCATGAATTTAACCTTCAAAAAACCAAACAGCCCAACCAAAAATGGGATATAGAGCTAAACAAAGAATTCACAACAGAGGGATCTCGAATGGCTGAGAAGCACCTAAAGAAATGTTCAAAGTCCTTAGTCATCAGAGAAATACAAATCAAAATGACCCTGAGATTCCATGTTACACCAATCAGAATGGCTAAGATCAAAACCTCAGGTGACAACACAAGTTGGCGAGGGTTTGGAGAAAAAGGAATACTCCTCCATTGCTGGTGGGACTGCAAACTGGTACAACTAGTCTGGAATTCTTCCCAGTGTTTAAAGTACAATTTTCATATCTCTCCTAATGTTTTCACAACTTCCATCTTCATCCTTTGTATTCCTATAGATTATTATGAGTCTTATCCCCTCTTTCATATATATATATATATATATATATATATATATATATATATATATATAGTCTGTACTTAAATATTAAGATGTGTATTAATTTCATTGTATAATGTAGTTTCCTGTTTTTAGTATGATGACCAAACATCATTATTTTCTTTTGAAAGTGCTAATCATGTTCCTATTAACTAAAGTGACTAAATCATCTGGATATCATGGCGAATTCAGGTTTTTTATCCACTGATGAAAATCTATCAGTATTTCACTTAGTCCATGCCAAATCACTTAGTTGTGTTGCATGCATTTCCTACAATACTCATTGGATGTTTCCAATAAAACCACATAGTGGTTATGAACATTTAACTTGCCTGAAAGGGTATCCAAAATCTCTGTGCCTTCTGTTATACAAAATGTGTATCCCGGCCTAGCTGTTTCTTCCTACTCAACTACTGCTCTCCAAGCTCCTTGGTATCTTACCTATCTATGTATTTAGGTATGAAGCAAAGTTGATTTTCCTTAACTCCTATTTCTGAGTTTCTCCTCTTAGAAACTGGGAAGGAACAGGAAAAAATATAAATATCTCACATAATATCTTATATATGTTTCTAGGAATCAAAACACTGTAGTTCATGGTAGTTCACTGTCAGTGTCTGCAAAATATTACATAATTTTATACAGTTTATATATATTATTTGAGAAAGGGTTGCATAGTACATTTAACTTCGGTATTTGAGATAAAATTTTTAGATTATTTTAAAATATGAAATCAGTTTTCTCTTTATAAGAAGCTTATACAATTCAACATTTAATATCAAACAAGTACTTCTAAGTGTTTTAACTATTAGCCAAAAATTTTGCTTACTTGATGAATTATGTCATTTAGAAAAATCTACTTACTGATGTTATTTAAACTATAAATAAAATAAATATTCCCACTGAAAAAATGTTTGTAAAATATAAGAAAAAATATAATAAACAGTAAGTTGTTTGAACAAAACCTTACATAACATCAAGTAAATTTTTATTTCATATAATATATACCACAATTAAGGAAATTATAAGATATTAAAAATTATTTGCTGCACTATTACTATCTTAACTGGAAAAAATTTGAAAATTTTTTGAAAAGTTATGACCACCTAAACTATGCCAAACCTTCTTAATAATAGATGATGCAAATTCTTCGATAGAAAAAAACCTGCAAAAACATGGAAATATTTCTATATGGAAGTTTGTAAATATGTAACCGATTAATTAATTAATCATGTGTGTATGTGGGTATATATGTATTTGGATTTCTTGAGACATTAACAAATCTACCAGTGTCTTAGTGTTTCTATTGCAGTGAAGACACATCATAGCTCTGACAACTCTTATAAAGAAAACAATTATTGAGGCTGGCTTACAGTTTCAGAAGTTTAGTCCATTATTGTCAAAGTGGGAAGTGGGAAGCATGACAACATACAGGAAGGCATGGTGCTGGGTAAGAAGCTGAAAGTGCTACATTTGTACCAGCATGTTACAGGAAGTGATAATGAGCCACTAGGCTTGGTTTTGAGTTTCTGAGAACTCAAAGCCCACCCCCTATTAGGGAAGGCACACTACCCCCAACAATACCACACCTATGCCAACAAGTCCACACCTAATAAATAGTATCACTCCTTGTTACCAAGCATTCAAACATGTTAGCCTAGAGGAGTCATTCCTATTCAAACCTTTGCTTTCCACTCCCTGATTCCCATAGGCTTGTAGCTATACCAGAATGCAGAAATTCATTCAGCCGAACTTCAAAAGTCCTCACAGTTGATAATAGTCTCAAATTTGTTTAAAAGCCAAAATTCTAAGTCTCTTCAGAAATTCAGGCAATCTCTCAACAGTAATCCTCTGTAAAATAAAAATAAACAGATCACACGCTTCTAACATATAATAACACAGAATAAACATTAGCATTCCAAAAAGGAGGAAGGAAAGCATAGTGAGGAAATACTGGACCAAAGCAAGACCAGCTGCTCAAACTCCGAACACTACAGCTTCATGTCTGACAGAGTCACACTCGGCAGATTTCTAACTCCTTTCTGATTGGTTGACTACAACACACTTCTCTCTCTTAGGCTGGTTCCCTGAGTCTTCAAGGCTTTACCTTCACAGCTTCACATAATGGCCTTTCTGGGCCTCCATACAAGGATACACCTGTTGCAAGCTTGGCCTCTATAGTTATGGAGGGAGCTCCCCCAACCCCTTTCCTGTATCTAAAGCCAGAACCATGCGGCTGAAGCTGCTAAGTTCTGCTGCTTGCTGAGACTGGAACATGGCCCCTTTGTTCAATCAAATCCTTACCAGCTCTCTATTTTCAACATTTTCCTTCATGCCCTCTGCTTGCTTGACCTAAATCCCAATCTTTAGACCAGGTTGGCCTTGAACATAGAGATTCACCACCCTCTGTCATCTGAGTATCGGAATTAAAAGTATCTACAAACACACCTGACTCTGAGATTTTCTTTAATGTTTTTTTCTTTTATTGATAATTTGGAAACTTAGTTGAGTGGGATCTTGCTCTGAACTCACCATTCAGATTATTCCATTTTATATTAATTTTAATGGAATATTAAATAAATTAATATTAAATTTAATTTAATATTAATGGTTTAATTAGTTTATTTCCTCAAAGTGGAATGGACTTAGCTCCATTCCATTTCCTGGTGATCCTTTTCTCCTCAAATTGTACATGTTCTATTTCTTCTTGGTATGCTTGCTCCTTTTCATTATAGATCTCCATAAAAGTGAGCACTAATAACCACAGGATTGAGTTAATACTAGGCTGTTTTGAGATTTTCTCTGCCAAAGCAATTAATTCAATAAGTCTCAGGTAGACGTTTTTGGACAAGTACAGAAAGCAGCCACATTCTTCACCAAAATATGACAAGGGTAGTCTCTTGACCATAGAGAACATTCTCCTCTGAAACTTCTTGAGTCAGATCCCCACAGTTCAAGTCACTCTCAGTATCACTGTCTTCCATGTTTCTTCTACAATGGTCCACTAAGATCCACTGCTTGTGACTGCTTTTCTAATATGAAGTCTCAGTATCTACATTCCAACAAACAAAAGCATGGTCAGGCTTATAACAGCAATACTCTAGTCCCTGTTAACAACTTCTGCATTAACTAAGGTTTCTATTTCTGTGAAAATACACCATGTCAACAGAAACTCTTTTAGAGAAAAACATTTAATTGGGGTTGGCTTATGGTTTCAGAGCTTTAGTCCATTATCATCATGTGGGAGGAGCAGGCAGGAGGACATGAAGCTTAAGAAGGAGCTTCTCATAGGACCTAACTCCATTCCACTTCCTTGTGATCGTTTTTTTTTTTCCCCCTCAAATTGTGCATTTTCTATTTTTTTTTTCTTGTTCTGCTCCCTCCTTTTCATTATAGACCTGCATAAGAGTAAGCGCTAATAGCCACAGGACAGAGTAGGTACTATAGTGCTACACCTGTATCGGCAAGCAACAAATGCCTGTGAGTCACTAGGCCTGTTTTTGAGCTTCTGAGACCTCAAAGCCAATTCCTTAGTGACATATTTCCTCCAACCAAGCCATACATATTTCAATAAAGCAACACCTCTAAATGGTCATACTCTATGGCCAATCATTCAAAAACAGGAGTCTATGGGGACCACACCAATTCAAATCACTTCAATCAATGAAGAATGGAATGTAAAATAGAATCATATAAGTGGAAATTAGTGATAACGTTAGAATGCACTTATTCAGGGGGCTCTTTTTATTAATCATGGAGAAAAACATTGAAATGTTTGATAAGTAAAAATCTCTACATATGAAAATTATACTCTTATATCAAGTGAACAAAAATATGTTCTTGCTCTCAGCATCTATTAGCTGCCTGTGATTCTTTTATTAGGGTTGCGGCCTTTCGGTGGTAGCATATTGATGTTATTATTGTTCAAGTTTGTTTAGGTAGCTATGTTGGTGAGACATCATGAACTAAGCTTCTCTGACATTTCTACGAGAAACAATCTCACAACAAATGTTGTGTTTGAGAAGGGACTTTATTTCACGGGAGTGTTTTACAGGTAGAAAAGGAATGAGAAATGATATAGTTATATTAAAATTTAAAAAATTAAATTATAAATAAAAACCACATTCCCTATTCTATGATTGTCTTAGTTAGGGTTTTACTTCTGTGAACAGACACCATGATCAAGACAACTGTTATAAGGACAATATTTAATTGGGGCTGGCTTACAGGTTCAGAGGTTCAGTCCAGTATCATCAAGGCAGGAGCATGACTGTGTCCAGGCAGACATGGTACAGGCAGAGCTGAGAGTTCTACATCTTCACTTGAAGGCTACTAGTAGAATACTGGACCCCAGGCAGCAAGGACAAGGATATTAAAGCTGACACCCACAAGGCCACACCTACTCTAACAAGGCCACACTGCACAACAGTGCCCCTCCCTGGGCCAAGCTCACAATGATCAAATATATGCATTTTAAAAGTTCCTGTGTGTGTGTGTGTGTGTGTGTGTGTGTAAACAATAATTAAATCAAAGCATAATATTCTAATTGCATGAGAAGACTTACTAATGGGGATATTGAAACTAAAATATAAAAGAGAATAAATATTAAAAATATCAGAATATAAAAAAAAAAAAAAGAAACAGATGTAAGTGACTCGTGGATACCATGTTATGCATGCACATATCCACTTTTGTCTCCAGCACAGAGAACAAAGCTTGAAAGTGAATTAGGAAGCACTGATAAAGAACTTAATCATTTACAAATCGAAAGTTCTCTGTGAGAGGCAATGGCGCACACAACTGACCACATAGAATGAGTTCATTGTTTTGGTAACTGGCACATTCATTTGATGAATAATTACATAAATCAATTTAAATGTGAGGTGAAGACTGAATTTATTGACATAAATTCAGAAACTCTGACAGCTTTAGAAGTAAAATCCATCTTTTACTTGACACTAGTGACTAAAATCTAGCAAGTTCCCTACAATAATCTAGTGAAATATCAAACCTAGGAACTTTATTTATTTCTATTAAGTCTTAAGCATTGTAAGACTCCCATCCTCCTTCCTCTGCTGAGGATAGCTGGTTACTATAACAACCACCACTGCAGTATTACCAACACACACAAGGAAACAAAACCCAGACCTCAGAGTCATTGGTGTTTCCTGCTCACAGAATAACCAGGTAATTTAGAAACTGACAGAGATTTAGTAAGCAATAAAGAACAGGTAACAAATTTAAAGTTATTATGTCTAAAAAGCAAGTTAAAGCAAACCCTATAACAAGGAATAGAAATGGAGCAGCTAAGGAAAATCGCTGCCTTTTGTTATAATAGCATGAAAACACTACCCCATTGGCTTAGTAATACATCACTACCAGATGACATGGGCTATGGGTGAAGAAAAGAGAGGCAGCTTCTTGTTATAAAAAAAGAAATACATTTTTCTCTTTTTCTGTACATAAATATTCTCTCTCATATATATATATATGTGTGTGTGTGTGTGTGTGTGTGTGTGTGTGTGTGTGTGTGTATGTGTGTGTGTGTATGGATGGATGTATTTGTGTATGTGTATATATATATTTGTATGTATATAAATGTGTATGTGTGTGTGTCCAAAAATGTAGCGCAGTAGCATAGGAATTCTAAGAAAAGAAAGGACAACAGAATAAAAGGATGTCCACGTTTTCATTCTTGTAATATTACTTCCTAGAAAATTAAGATAATGTTCCTGTTTCCCTCATCACTGGGAAGGTAATATAAAATCTTAGCAAATGAAATAAAAGCTATTAAGTTTTTATTAAAAGTAAGTAATATTATTTATAAATGACCGATATCTAGAATATATTGGTAAGCCATTCTAGTCATGCTTTTATTTAAAACTTTTTTCATTGTATATAAAATATAAGAATTATACATAATAATGGGGTGCATTTATGATATTTAAATCAGATTAAATATATCTCTTCGAACGTAATTTCTTTTTTTTTTTTTTTTTTTTTTTGGTTTTTTCGAGATGGGGTTTCTTTGTGTAGTCCTGGCTGTCCTGGAACTCACTCTGTAGACCAGGCTAGCCTTGAACTCAGAAATCCACCTGCCTCTGCCTCCCAAGTGCTAGGATTAAAAGCATGTGCCACCACCGCCCGGCACATAATTTCTGTATAGTTACACTTTTAATATAATTTCTGTTAAGACCTAGGTAAAATGTTAAGGCCATAACAATTATGTGGCTAGCCTGCCATTATAAGGAAATTTTCTCGTATGTTTCAGTTATTACTAGGAAACTTTCTAATCCCGATATTGATTACATTTTCTGTTATGTTCCTCCCCGTGGAAATCAATCATGATAAAAGTCAATAGCATTATTGTCTATAATTATCCACAATAAACTTGGGCCAAAACTATCTAACAAACAGCATGTTTTACACCCATTTATAAGCTTTTATGGTCTAAGCTGTCCCCTGGGATAGACTCTAATATAAGAGAGACATTTGTACCAATATAAGAAACTGTTTGGAATAAGACTTCCATTTTGAATAGTGTCCAATAAAGCTTTAGTTCCCTAGACCTTCCTGGTCAGCAAGGTTAGACATGAATGTTAGACATACTGGTAGACATGAATATTAGACTAGGCAGGTCTCCTGTCACAGTTGAATACCCCAACCAGTGGGAGCAGGATAATTGTACAACAAAGATATGTTTCTAAGAAAATTTCCTATACATACATATTAATTGGTGAAATAACTTGGCACAGATTTTATGGATTTGGGACTTAAAAAGTCTATAAGATCTTAACTCGGGGTCATGGTTCAGTTCCTGAATCTGGACCATGGCCATGGTTGATCTGTTCTGGGACATATGCTCAATAAACTATCCCTGTCTGTTTGTGTGGTTTGTGGGGCAATTCTCAGACTGAAATATTTTCCTTTAGCTTTTGCAATCATAGAGATCATTACTGTTTTCCACATATGCCTTGCTATACGATAGTACATGGCTATTCTGGCAAGGGTTCATATTCTAAGATCCCACTGCAATGCAGACATGCCCTGCATTACAGTATGATCTGGCTAGAATACAGACATGCACTTAGTACACACCTTGAATCCCCAACCAAACTAAGTATGGTTAGTTTGTAGAAGCAAGCAGCCATGTTTGAAAGTGAAGTCTAATTGAGGGGCACACAAGGTGACAAAATTTGACAGAATGACTCAGAGATAGGATGTGCCCAACTCTCATGAGAACAGCATATTAAAGAGGCTACTTATGTGCAGAGAGAAATAGAGTTGGATGTGTGGTATGTGGTATGTGTGTATGGCCATTTTACTGGGACAATTTTAGAGACAGGTTGCAGAGAGAACAAGCTAGACCCAAGAGAAGATAGAATGAGTCAGAGAGTGAGGAACCAGAAGATTAGAACATATTGCTAAAGTTAGTATGAGGCCAAGCAGAACACTTCAGTCAGAAGCCAAGAGAATCTGGATTGACTCAGTAAACTTGGAAAATTGGATTGTATAATGACTAGAAGCTTTCAGGCCTAAGCCTAGTTATAATTAGAAAACAAAAGGAAACACTCTGGTCTCAACAGAGGACTTATATGCACAGCTTGAATATGGCTCTCATCTCATCACTTCATCAGAGAAAATGATTGTGACATTTACATGGATATACATGGAACTTCTTTCTTATCTCATCGAATTTAGCACCCATTGATCTTTTCCTTCCCACCATTTTCCCTGGATTCAGGGACTCATAACTTCTAGGGAAACAATCATTTTATAGGGCACACATAAATAAGGTGATGTGTACCTCTCTTCCTGTTCATGGCTCCTTTTACTTAATGTACAGATCTCCAGTTCCTTCCATGTTGTTGTAAATGGTAGGATTTCATGGTTACTAGGACTACATCATTTGCACACCTATAATGATTTAATACCACTGTTTCACTGCTGAGTAACAATGTGTGTCTGAGAACTCCATATCCTTTCCTTCTATTCACTAAATGTAAATACCTAAGAATTAAAAATTAAAGCATATATTGTACATGTGAATTTTGAAAGGAATCAATAACTCCAAGATGACCCAATACATCCATTTTCAATAATAAAATGATGGTATATGCCCTTATTCCTAGCATCTGTGAGGATGAAACAGGAAGATCATGAGTCTGAAGCCAGCTCAGGACAAACAGTAGTTTTCAGGTCAGCCTAAGCTACATAATATGACCCTGTCTTAAGCAAACACAGAAAAACCAAATAGCAGTAAAATTTTTTTTGAAGTATTCCCGGTATATGTGTATTTATACTCAGCTGGCAACCTATTATTCTTGTTAAACACCTAATGACATATTTCTATGTGTCACTAAATCAATGTATTTCTTCTACATGGTAATATAGTGACCTAAAACAGTTTTCCTCAATTAACTGGAGCTGTTTTTATAGCTGTAAGAGTAAGTATAAAAATGACAACCTCTTATTTTAGCTCAGCTTTTTGGAAAGCAAGTAGTCCAAATAGCTCATTTTAGAAAGAAGCAAAAACCGTCTGTGACCATCTTGTCTCTAGTGAGTTCATGTACAACAAGTTCTAAACTATAACAGTATTTTTGTAGCTAAGTGACAAGCTTCTGAAAATAGAGGTTTCTAAGGAAAAATACTGGTGAGCTTTAACTGAACCACTGATCCTCTCATCCACATTCACTAGGCTTTTGAAACATCCGATGATTATTTGATTTGTTAAATAGAGAACTGCAGAAAGGTGGCATTGAACAATAGAAAGCAAGGGAGGACACAGGTTTAGAGGGGCGTTTGGTTGTATATAATCAAGCAATATCTGTGATCCATTTTATCGATTGCCTACTGTGTTAACAAAGGTTAGCAGGGATTACATAGCCCACAGCTTTGTTCCACCACCTCTCTTTCAATAAAATAGGTTTGTTCATGCAATGAAAAGAGTATTCTATATGCTGAGCAGAGAGTATACAGTTTCCTCTTAACAGTAGGAAGCATTGCAGATTAATAAGTTTCTAATTGTTACACAAATATTTGGGTTTGATTTACTGAATATTTTTGCTGTCAGAGGAATTTGCTCATCTCCAAGGTAATTATTGTTAATTCTTCCATTTTCTAAGGGAGCTTGAAGCCTGAGTTTAAATTTCTGGTTTGATTATAGAAAAGATGGAGACACATAAAAGAATGCAAGATTAATAAATATTGGATCACAGAGCAATTTTTCAACTATTTGAAGAAAAATGTTGATATTGATACTGGGACCCTGAGCTCTTCATTAGTTTGATGTTGTTCATGCAGAAGTCCCATATCCAGCTTTGCTGCCCCTCGTAGCCTTTAGCAGGATCTGGGCTATTCTAAATCCACATACATTGCTGTCCATGACAGTCTAACTGCATAGCATTTCCTTAGCCCTCATCATCTCTAACTTTTGTGTTTGCTCAAGCACTACTTTGAATAAACTCTTTTATTTTCCATCCTTCTTACACAAACCTGAGACATCATTCTCAGTCTGCTTCAAATCTCTTCTTAGGGAAGTTAGCCTGTTCACAGCAGACCTATATAACCTCTCTCTCAGTCTAAATCTTAACCGAACCATTTACTATTCATTTATCCCACATCATATGTTCCTGAATATTTATCATTTCAATGAATGTCATCTCTCTTGATATTGTCTAACGTAATTCAGGAAAAATAGCTTAATTAACAACAAATTCCACAGGCACTAACACTTTTCTTTCTTCTTTCTTTCTTTCTTTCTTTCTTTCTTTCTTTCTTTCTTTCTTTCTTTCTTTCTTTCTTTCTTCTTCCTTCTTTCTTTCTTTCTTTCTTTCTTTCTTTCTTTCTTTCTTTCTTTCTTTCTTTCTTTCTTTCTTTCTTTCTTTCTTTCTTTCTTCCTTTCCTGTGAACACAATAGTAGTAGTCATGGCATCCAGCTACATTTATGGACCAGTTATCACTGTTAACAGGGAAGCAATATATTTAAGTGAGTTTAAATTTAAACTACATTTTGTACTTCATCTAAAGCTTTGATGGCAACAATTTGTTATTGTTTTGTTTTGTTATGCTTTGCTTTTGTCAAGACAGGGTTTCTCTGTGTAGCCCAGGACATCCTAGAACTCATCCTGTAGACCCGCTTGGACTCCAATTTCAACTCACAGAAATCTCTTATGCCTGCTTCTGAAGTGCTGGGATGGAAGGCATGGACAAACATGCCCAGTGATACTTAATACTTTTAAGATAACACATTAAAGAATTTAAAATGCCATCTTCTTTAATATTAGCCTCCAGGAAAAGTTCCATTATTAGCTCAACTCTAGAGTTAAAAAAAGTAAAGCCTAGTAAATTTCCCAAATGTCCTATAAGACTGCGGGGAGCCTTAACTTCCCAGAGCACCCCCCCCTCCCGCCTGTGAACATCATGGAGTCAGGGATCGATAAAAAAATACAAGAGGAATTTATTGTTCCAGCATTCCGGGGTTGCCCTAAACACCAAGGTGGGAGAGAACTACTCCTTGCAGCCTGTTCAGGGAGCTTTTATAGCATTTAGAGCAGCAGCCATTATGCATAATATGATTGGCAGAACAGTGTGACTTTTAAACTGATTGGTCTTTAGGGAATGAGGTAGTAGGACTTAATCAGCCCCTCCCTTCCAGCCTATGTGCTCTCTAACCTGTTTCTTCCAGGAGGGGAGGGATGTCCATGTGCTGGGGGAAAGTTCCTGAGCTGAACTCTCTTCAGTTTTTCCGTTCAAAGATTAAAAATGACAAAAATTTAGTTGAAAGTTCCAACTGGCCTTAGTTGCCGTACAAGGGTTGCCTCTAAAGGGCTCTAAGAGGCCCAAACACAGCAAACACATCACTGGTGGGGCCTACTCTTCCTCCTTGGTGTTTTGCTAAACCACTAGACTCCTTACTTGGCCACATCCTCATGCCTGACACATTCCTGAGGTTGACCAGTAAGATCCATCAAGCAAAAGTCCTTATTTGGCCACTCTTTACCTATTCCAACGTGGAATTATCAGCTCACTGGCACAGACTTCCCTTCTTTCACTTTGAAACCATTCCTCCTGCCAAGCCACCTGCTGTGGTTTCTGCCCAATTCAGATTCAGCCACCCAGCTCTGTGTCTTGTTAATAAAGGATCTCTTTGTGTTGGAAATTGGTGTTTGGGTGAGATCAGTGCCTAATCTGTGTCCCTTCAGTATTCAGTAATGGAAAGAAATGAGAGTTGCAAAAAGGTCTTTATGTTCCCTACAAGGGATTAGCAAAAGAAACTTCTTTGGGTTAGCTGTAATAGCCTGGCTCTTTTTCCACAGGATACTCTGAATCTCCAGGGTTTTTTTTTGTTTGGTTTTGTTTTGTGTGGTAGAGGTATGTGTGAGAGTTAGCCTGGTTTTGGATTTACCTTTCTCAGAGTTTCCCGTTGATTCTGTGCCTCTTCCCAGGAAGAACTTCTTTGATCTGCTCCACTGGGATCTAATGTAGGAATCCAATCTACAAACAGTTGCCTGCCCTAGATTTGTTCAACACTGAGAATCATGACTGCTTAAATGAATTAACCCCACTGAGAGAGGATCTGTGATCCTTGCCAGGCAAAATGTGAAATGGCTCAGAAAAACTTAGTGCTTTGACTTAGAAAGCAAGCTTTCCAGGGTGATCTGATCTGGTAATGAGAGAAAACATCATGATTAAGTCAGGCACTTGAGTGAGCTCAACCGAATGTTTAACACTAACAGGAAACTAGTAAGGGAGTGTTTCTGCATGTCCCAATGTCAGTGAAGCCCAAAGCCTTGTTGTTTTCCATTTCAATGGTGGAATGAGCACTTGGCCTAATGAAGCAAGTCAATCTGACAACCTGTGCTATTACATGAGAGTTTGTTTGCCAGTATTGTAAGGGTCCAGGATTCTCTGAAGAATGATAACACCAGACTCAAATAGTATGTAAATGCAAAGTGTGCTTTATTCTGCAGATGTCCAACATGCTGGGGTCAGTCCCCATTACCAGAATAGACAGAAACCCAAGTAACTTGCAGGCCTGATTTAAAGCGCATTAGGGAATTCCAGGGTAGGAGACCTCTATGTTAATCTGTTGAGTCCATCTCTATGAACACTCCATTACTTGGGTGTTGGCTGGAAACTTGCTGGGGAGGTCTGGAAACTTGTGCTGAAGAAGTAGCTGAAGAAGTCTTGAAACTGCTACTGAACCATTGTCCTTGCCTCAGGCCAGATGGTGGTAGCTTCTGAGGCCTAGACTTGCCTGGAATTACCCAGTTCTTGGAAACAAAGATTTAGGCCTAGTCTCTTTAACTGTCAATTTAAAGCCTGTCATGGAATCAGCCTAGCCTTCTCAGTACAACTTGGCCTCAGGTTGAAGATGGGTTCCAATTAACAATTCAAAGTTAGGGTGTATCACACAAAAGAATGAAGGAACATCCAGAGATTACTTTTTAATGGGGTTGACCTTTATAAGGTTGCGTTTTTATAACAAGCTATGTCACAATAAAATCTAGAGGAAACAAAAGTAATGAGTTCTAAAAATATGAGGTGCAAACACTGAGATTTTATAGATGCCTAACCTCAATTCAGTTCATAAGTCCTAAACACAGTCTCTCTCTCTCTCTCTCTCTCTCTCTCTCTCTCTCTCTCTCTCTCTCTCCCTCCCTCCCTCCCACCCACTCTCTCTTTTCCTACCCCTTCTCTTCTCCTTTTCTGAGAGGTTATTTCTCTGCTGTCACTGGTGAAATGAGCCAATTCAAACCAGGTTAGAGTATATAAAGGCAGGTTTATGGGGTAGCTGCACTCTGGTGGGGGAGTTCACTGACCCCAAGGACCGAGGCCAGGAATGTCACCATGGGGAGAGAAGGGGAGGTGAGGTGGGGAAGAGAACAAGAGAGAAAGGGAGCATGAGCAAAGACAGGAGAAGGAGAAGAGGAAGAAGAAAAGAGAGACCAAAATATCTGGATTATATAGGGAGGAACCTCTGAGGGAAGGGAGACACAGCCCCGGGACTGGAAAGCTCAGAGTTTGAGGCAGGGTATGTCAGGTAGGGACTGAAGAATGCTGGGAAAATCTAGAGACCAGGGACCAGGTCTGCTTTGGTATGTAACATATACACCTCACTCCCTTGTCTCATAGTCCAGAAACCAAACATTACTCTCATCTTGATTCATACCAGTTCTCTGCCTCAAGGCCAGCATAATAGCAGCCATATCCTTATTTGTGATACTTACTTGACTTTTAAAGGAGATAATCATTCCTTACTTCTCTTCAAGACAAAGCTACTCTCCTTGCTTTTTCCCTACTTAGAGAGGAATGATGTTTCATTTGCATGATAGATCAATGGCCCACCAGATTGGCATAGCAGTCAGGTGACACCTATATTCACCTTACGTCTCAGCTTTACCAGAAAACTATTGTTAGGATCCTGTCTAAAACAATTCTTCATCTTAGTTTTCCATTTCACAAAGTAAAATTCTTATAACCAAGCCATTAATTATTAAATTTTCTGCTTTTAAATCTATTTGTCACACACAGTTTCCATAACACAGACTGCTCCCCTTAGCTCCCTTCCACAGTCGTTAATGTATTTTCCATTATTTTCTGTTAGCTGGAACGACTTTCCTCAGATGATAGTCAAGCTTCTATTTCTCCACTACTGTCAACCCTACTGTGTTCTCTCCACACCCACTTCTGCATAATATTTCAGCTATCAATTATTTGAGAATGAAGACTAAATTTTCCATTTCCCCTTCCATAATGATCATCAATGCAATTTTCCAAGTCATTTGCATTATCAATACAGACCAGAGACTCCTCTTGGGAGGAGCTATTTTTTCCTTTTGTTTCTAGAGCGTCTCAATTGGATTCCATCAGCCTGTGTAGTTAACAGTTGAATCTTACTACTCTCTTTAAACTGTTTTTTTTTTATTATTATTTTATTTCAAACCACTCGGTCAGTATAACACAACTGCTGGTACAGAGATCACCTATATCAGGAGCTAGTTCATGGAAAAAATTTGTCCAAGAGTATAGGACTATCTCCTAGGCACAAGTATAGAATTTGCTGCAAAAAGAAACATATTTTTAGATCCTTTATGAAAGCTTAGTCTACCGTGAGTGCTTGTCAACACTCTTTTCTCATCCTTTCCACATAGACATCAGACTATTTTGTAATAGAGATTTTGGTCAGACGAGCATGCTCTAGAATCCACCAGGAATTGTTAAATGTGGAGAGCTACCTTCCTACCAACATTCCTCCATTTTTGAAGCTTTGCTCACCAACGCTTCCACCTGACCTGCCTATTGACAGTAGATGCATGTCTCTTGTTGTTTTCTTATCTTATTAGATTATCACTCTTCAAGCACTTACATCGTGTTATCATTCCTTGCTTCTGTCCATGTTCACTGAGACCTATAGGAATACTTTCACTGGAAAATATATGAATGCTCATCCTTGCTTCAAAAGTCTCTTGCAAGTTATCTCACTGATTTATCCAGTATAAGAAAGCTTTTAGGTGATGAACTGATGGACTAATTCAAATTACTCACTCTATCTTATGTTTTTCAAAATTACTCATGCTTTCTGCAGCTCCCTGCTTTTATCTTTCACGCTGATAATCCTAAGGGTGTCTCTTAAATTTAATGCTATCTTAATGCATTCTTCATAGGAAGACATTTATTAACATATTTTGCAGGACAAATATCAAAAATAAAGTCACTGTACAGCCAAATATTAGATAGAGTTCTGGGAGTCTTACAGAAGAGTTGGGAAAGGAGTTGAGGAACTTGATGAGGCCAAAGACTCCACAGGAAGACCAACAGTATCAACTAACCTGGACCCTTAGGGGGTCCCAGAGACTGACTCACTAACCAAACAGTGAGCACAGGTTGGGCTTAGGCCCCCTACACATATGTAACAGAGGAGCAGCTTTTTCTTTATGTAGGTCCCTCAACAACTTCAACAACTGGAGCAGGGGCTGTCCCTGAGCCGGTGGCATGCCTGCCTATGGATCTTGCTTTCCTAAATGGACTGCCTTGTCTGGCATCAGTCGGAGGGGATGTGCTGGATCTGATTCCTACAGCAACTTGATGTGCTTGTGCTTGTGTGTGGGGGCATACTATTGGGGTTGCTACCCAGAAGAGTGTTTCTCTTTCTAAAAGGGAAAGGAGAAGGTGGAATGAGGGAAAGACTTGCATGAGGGGTACTGGGAGAAGGGGGGACTGATATGGGGGATATGTATATATATATTTTTTTCACATGTTCAATTATTATTAGTTACTACTTTAATAATGTTTTACAAAACAAAGACTAATGCATAGAAGTTGCTATGGTTGGATACTGATTTCTGTTTTGAAATGTAATTTTGAAAAAAAAAAAAAAAAGATGGTTCTTGTCTACGTACTTACAATGAAGAAGCAATAGACATTTTCTGAGTACCTAAGAGAGGTAAAATTTCAGCCTTGGAAATAATACATTGACAAGCAAATAATCATATTTCAACCATGCACATGCACATGAAACTAACACTATCATTAGATCAATTTCTGGTTGATATGCTCTATCTGTATTCATTACTGGAGTAGGTCAGCAGGAATTGATCTTAGGAATGCCTATATTTGTCACAGTTTTATAAAAAAAAAAAGAAGCATAAGTGGAAATATGAAGATAAAGAACAAGCAAAGAAGATACAGATAAAATTTAAAAATATAAAAGCCGCTCTTATCTCTTTCTCTTGCCTCTCTCTTACATCTCTTATCTCTTACCTCTCCCCATTCCCTTCCCCCCTCTCTCCATGTGGTCATGGCCGGCCTCCACCTCTCTACTTCTCTACTCTTTCCCTCTCTCTGCCTTTCTCTGCCTCTACTACCTTCTTAACTCCCCTCCCCATGCCCTAAATAAACTCTATTTCTATACTAATATATATATATATATATATATATATATATATATACACACACATATATATATGTGTGTGTGTGTGTGTGTATATATATATATATATATATATATATATATATATATATATATATATATATAAAAGCTAACACAGGCTCACTGAAAATTTAAATGGTTCATAGAGGAAAAAAAATGGGACTTTTAATGAGAGACTTTTTTTTTAATCTAGCAGTCAAAATGCATAAAATGAATCTCTCCAAATCCAAGTCTACAAGAGCTCTCTGTTCTAACACTGGGAACTCTGTGCCCAGAGACTTTCCAGAGCATCATGTATCTGTGTGCAGCAGGGGTAGAACTTATTGCCTATCTGCCTAAATTATATAAGTATTGGACCTTACTGCTATTCAGAAAGTGAGAAAGGAAATTGGAAACCAGGGTGACTAGGGAGAAGGAACACAGAGAAAGTAATCCCATTTAACATGTGAATCATTTGAGACCTTCGGGATTTCAAATTCATATAGTGAGAAATCCCACCTCAGTATGTAACATGCAAATTAGAGCAAAGCTCTTGTTACAATAGACTGTGGAATTTAAGATAAGTAGGTTTTTTTTTCCCTATGTTTTACTATCTCACTTACAGAGTGTTTCTTTGTGTTGAAATATGCTTTCCACATACTATCTCTTTCAATACCTCCCAGAAGGTTCAGATTAAATAATATTTCAATATTTTGCAGATACACATATAATTTACATGGGCGAAATGTAGTTACTCAAATTGAACAAAAATTGATGGGGCCATGCTCCAAACTCAAACAAAACTCTAATACTTAGATCTCTATTGATAATTAATTAATGTTTCAAAGCAATTAGTTACTTTTTAAATAATTTTATAATCATGTGATCATATCACAAATTTTAGCACTTAATGGATAAATAAGAAAATATATGCCTATATTTTCCTCATTTCTAAACAGTGAACAATGTGAACATTACTTTTTTAAAGTTACTAATTTTTACTATCAACTTAGAAAAAAATCATAAATTGATTTCCTAACCAGTGCATTACTAATATGCTTGGGACTTATTCATTTGCATTTATTATCAATCAAACAATTTGATAATTAGTAACATTAGATGTATTTCGTGTTTTATTTCTCTCAAACATTTATTTATGGACAGTGTCTTCTGAAGGGGACACAAGTAATTTCTCATGACAATTATATCACTGCATAATGCTATAAAAATAATAACAACAAAAATAAGAACATTCCAAAAGACATCAATGTCTAGCTATGGTAATTCGCATTGAAAATTCTAAACATGAATGTCTAGCTCAGACCTTTGTTAACCAGTGAATTGGAGATATGAAAAAAATGTCCTATATGATAACTGCCAAGAGAGCTTCGATAAAACAACAACAATAAAATCCCCACAATAAATCCTTTGATGTTTCTGGAAAAAGCACAGCATATTCTAGAACATGCATCCCATTGATGGATATATCAGCCAATATAAAACATTTCTTGCTAGGTGATTCCTCATCAAACATTTGCTTGCTTCCTAGAAAGTGTTTAAATAGCTTACAAAGCTACTTGTTTTATTTTTTCCCTCACATTAATTACTTATTTGAAGAATCAGCTTATTAAATTTGTAACTGTCTTCAGGAAAATCTTTTTATTTTGAGCTCTTTGGAGGATACTTGTTAAATAAATCCACATGCTATAAATAACGCTCGTTAAAACAAGGCACATGGAAATTTTAATGATTATTTTGCTATAAAAATGTATTCTTTCTGGTTCTTTTTTTCTGATTATTCCAATTCCATTCCAGTAAAATGTTGTTTTGATCCATTTGGGGAAGAAAATTACTGACAGCAGGTCAATAATGTAAAACCTTTGTATATTAAAATCAGAGGCTTAGAGGATATTCAAAAAAGATATTTGCCCAATGACAAATTTTCACAAAAGGGGCATAGACTTAGATTTCTCATCTTCTAGCTCTCTATGGTCAGGAATTGAACAGTTTCTAATTCTTCATTCAAGCCAATGGGAAGAAAACTGCAGTGTAATATCTTATATTAATAATCTTCATGGCATCTAAATGGTACAATGAAGTTATTACTTAAGCTAATTGACGTCTATCTATTAACTTCAATTGCAGTATTAAGACGACCTCATTTGAGTAGGCTTTGATCTAGGGAACAAAAAGGCAGAAAGTGTTTCTAAAGTGTGACAACACAAAAATACTTCTTTATCTTCTTTATCTATTGACCTCTCTCTCTCTCTCTCTCTCTCTCTCTCTCTCTCTCTCTATATATATATATATATATATATATATATATATATATATATATATATATATATATATATATATATGTGGTATATTTTATATCTCTATCTCTATATAGCTCTGTATCATCATCTATATATTTATACATCATTTTCCTTCTCAGCAATATTATTCAATTATACAGTCATAAACCATCTTTATTGTTGCTCTACTCTGTGTCAAATACTGAGAAAGCAGTTGGTTGATAAAATATGATTCTTAGCTCTCTCTAGTGAAGCAATGCACATAAACAACTAAGCACTGTAGAATAATTCAGTTGTTAAAGTAGTAGTCCTTAAAACCTAATAGCTAGAGATAGCTATTGGGATTAATTTAAAAAGTAAGTTCTATCTCATAGGTCTGTGATAACCTGCAGAAAAGAAGGTGGAAGAATTTGAACCTGAGTTAATATTGCAACCAACTAGTGATACTTCTGAAAAGCCCTGTGCACATCTTGGCAGTTTCACATCTTTCATGAATGGTCTAGAATATGAATAGGTATGGATGGAGGAGGGCAAAAGACTTGGGTTTTTTTGTTGTTGTTGTTTTTCATGAAGAAGGTTTAATTAATTAAGTTGTCTTGAGAAAATATCTCAGTCAGCACAGGCTGGTCTTTCTAAAGAGCCAAAGATAATTTTTACTCAAACTCCTGCCCAAACTTCCAAAGTGACTTCAGTTGTAGTTGTGAGCCAACACACCTGCTTTGAGCCTTGGTAGTGTTTTTGAATACTCATCATAGTTGCAGAGATTATGTTAAAGGGTAGTCAAAGCAGAAGACAAAGTCTACAGTCTAAGGAAACATAATGCTGAACAGTTAACTAGTACTGTTTAACATAGTTCCTACTCTAGAATGGGGCTAGGTTGAGACTTAAGTTCAGTGCCTACACCCATATTCTTTTGGGATGCTCATCACAGATGGAGCAGTAGCAACATAGCTCACTAGTTTTAGAAAAGAAGAACCTTTACCTCAGTGTACAAATGATAAGCTTGTAAATAGGTGTACATATGATTGTTAATTGGAAGTACATACTCAGTTTAATTGGAACAAGTTTAAGCCAATTGGACCAAAAGGAGAGATTTCAGATTATAGTCAGAAACATGAGTTCAGTTGTAGAAATCAAGAGATCTGGCAAAGGTATGTATATATCTATATCTATATCTAATCTATATCTATATCTATATCTATATCTATCTCTCTATATATACATATATATATCTGTGTGTATGCATATATGCATATTTAAATAAAGCTTACATAGTTATCACACACAAATACTTCATTGCCAAACTCCCACACAATTCTTTACTTACTATTCTTATAAAGAAGTCTAGAGTATAGAATGTAAGTCTGTTTTTATGGTGGATTATGTTTATTGACTTATATATGTTCAACTTTCCCATTGTCTCTGGGATAAAATCTATTTGGTCATAGTAGATGATCTTTTTGATGTCTTGTTAGATTTAGTCTGCAAGCATTTTGAGAATTTTTGCGTCTTTGTTCATCGCTGTTCATAAGGGAAATTGGTTTGTCATCCTCCTTCCTTGTTGTGTCTTTTTTGTGGTTTAGATACCAGGGGAAATGTGGCCTCATAAAATAAACTGGGCAACGTTCCTTCTGTTTCAATTTTATGCAATAATTTGAGTATTGGCATTAACTCTCCTTGGAAAGTCTGGTAGAATTTTGCACAAAAGCCATCTGGCTATGGGCTGTTTTTGGTTGGTAGATTTTAAACTGCTGATTCTATTTCATTTGGGTTATAGATATGGTCAAGATGCTAATCTTATCTTGATTTAACTTTAGTAAATGGTATATATTTATAAACATATATATTTGTTTTGGATTTTCAGTTTTCCGGTATACAGAATCATAAAGTGTCTATCATTATATCCCTCTTTTCTTTTTTAATTTTGTTAATTTGAATCATTTCTCTCTTCTTTTAGGTAATTTGGATAAGGGTTTGTTGATCTTATTGGTTTTCTCAAAGAAGTAGCTTTTTGTGTCATTGATACTTTGTATTAATTTTTTGTTTGTTTCTATTTTATTCATTTCAGTCCCTAGTTGTATTATTTCTTGTCACATATAAGATATCTTGCATATTTACCTATGTTTGCATTATGATCCATAAAGTAGCAAAATTACAGTTATGAAGTAGCACCAAAAATAATTTTATTGTTCAGGGTCACCATAATGTGAGGAACTATATTAAAAGGTTGCCACTGTTCAAGAGATGTCCAGTATGCTTTACTAGCATAAGACCCCTCTCTTTCTCTCTCTCTCTCTCTCTCTCTCTCTCTCTCATCTAGTTTCTTAGTGCTATGAATGTTTTCTTACAACTTCTTTCATTGTGTTTCACAAGTCTGGATATGTTGTATTTTCATTTTCATTTAATTCTAGAAAGTAAATTTCTTTTTTTCTTCAGATTTGATTCATTTATCATTCAGTAACGATTTGTTCTGTTTTCATGAGAATGTTTCTACTACTGTTTATATCTATCTTTAATTCATGTAGTTAGACAGGATTCAGTGTGTTATTGTAATTTTTCTTGTATATGTTGAGACCTGGTTTGTGTCCAAGTATGTGGTCAATTTTGGGAAAGTGAGCTGCTAAAAACAAAGTGTATTCTTTTGGGTTTGGATGAAATTTTCTGAAAATATATGTCAGTTCCATTTGGTTTATGTGTGTTAGCTACAATATTTCTCTGTTTAGCTTTTGTCTGGATGAGCGGACTATTGGTGAGTGTTAGATAATGGAGTCACATACGCATTAAGCTGCAGTAGTGTTATTTTATAAATGCTGGTGCTCTTGGTTTTGGTCCATAAGCTTTAAGAATTAGAATGTATTCCTGGTGGATTTTTCCTTAGATAATTATGAAGTGTCCTTTCCTATCTCCTCTGACTCAGTTTGGTTTGAAATCTACTTTGTCAGATATTAAAATGGCTATATCAGCTTGCTTGTATGTCTATTGCTTGGACTATCTTTTTTGATTCTTTTACCCTAATGTGATGTCTGTCCTTGATGCTAAGCTGTGTTTCTTGGACGCAGCAGAAGGACAAATCCCCCTTTCACATCCATTCTATTAGTCCATGTCTTTTTATTGTGGAAATGAGACCACTGATATTGAGAAATGTCAATGAGCAGGGTTTGTTGATTCCTATTTGTTGTTATTGTTATTGTTGTTGTTGTGGTGGTGGTGGTGGTAGTGGTGGTGGTGGGGTGTAGTGTGTGTGTGTATGTGTGTGTGTGTGTGCATATGTGTGTGTGTATGTGTGTGTGTGTGTGTGTGTGTGTGTGAGAGAGAGAGAGAGAGAGAGAGAGAGAGAGAGAGAGAGAGAGAGAGAGAGAGAAATTCCCCTGTTTTTTCTTCATTCTACTATGATTAAAGTTTTTCTGATTATCACAGTCTGGCTGGCATTGGTGTTCTCTTAGATTTTGTAGAACATTTGCCCAGTCCCTTCTAGGTTTTAGATTTTCCATTGAGAAGTCAGTTCTTATTCTAATGGGTCTACATTTATGTTCTGTTTGTTCTTTTTTCCTTTACAGCTTTTAATATTCTTCATTTTTTCTATATATTTAATGTTTTGATTATTATGTGCCAAGAGGAAATTCTTTTCTGGTCTAGTGTATTTGGTCTTCTGTATGCTTCTTATGCCAGGATATGTACCTCTTTCTTTAGATTAGAGAAAATTTCTGCTACAATTTTCTTGAAAGTATTTTTGGTGTCATTGACTTCAGTTTTCTCTCCTTCTTCTATTCATATTATTCTTAGGGTGTTTTCTATAGTTTCACAGATTTCCTGGCAGTTTCATACCAGGATGTGTTTAAGATTTAACATTTTACCCCCTGAAATATCCATTTCTTTTATCTTGTCTTCAGTGCCAGAGATTGTCTCTTCTATCACCTCTTTTCTTTTGGGAAGGTTTGCCTCTAAGGTTCCTGTTCAAATTCCCAAAGTTTTTATTTCCAGATTTTCCTCGGTTTTGATTTTCTTTATTGATTTTGTTTTCATTTTTAAGTCTTGCTTTGTTTCAATAATTTCCTTATACTTTTTATGTTTTCACAGATTTTCTTATGGGATTTATTCATTTCTTCTTCAAGAACCTCTGTCATATTCATAAGGGCTATTTAACGGTCTTTGTCTTATGCTCTGCTCTGTTGTCTTTCTTGCATAGTTGTGTGCCTCTACTGGAGATATGATGTCCTGGCTGTCATTGGTTGTGTCTTAATCTCATTGTCCCACCATCTGGTTTTGAGATACTTGTAATTTTAAGTACTGGTATCTCCTCTTGTCCTTGTGAGTGAGTATTTCATTCTTTGATTTCTTTTGCTGTCTCTGGTTCATAGCAGGGTGTGGTGGCTGTGTTTTGTGTGATAGGCAATTCTTCTGAGAACCTTCCAGGTGTGGCCACTGAGAATCTCAGGTAGGATGTGTCTCTAGGTATTGGGAAATGATCCTTTGGAATGGGAGTGGGATAGAAGGGGTGAGGTGATTCAAGAGGGTCCATAGGAGGAAGGAAAGCAGGGTGTTACAGCAGGATCTGCATGGTTCACTGGGGATGTGGTAGATGGTGAGAAGGGGCAACAACAGTAGTCATCCCCAGAACTGGGAATGAAACTGGTGAATTAGATTTGGAGGACAGGAAGCAATACGAAGGCCTGAAGCTTGCTTAATTATTTCACTGCCTTACTTGCTTTTCTGGCAGACTTGGTTGGGGGGGTTCCCAGAGAATTCTTTCTGTAGTCGAGGGCTAGTATAATGACATGAGTGGGGAAGTAGGTCATGATCAGTTGGAGATGAAGACAGGGAGGAAACGAAATCCACTAGCATGAGGTCTGCTACAGAGCTTGGGATGAGGCTGAAGGATTAGATTTGGAGAAGTGATGATTAGCAGTTAGCCTACCTGTTTCCTTGACCAGCATGCTTAGGGGTTTTAAATTTCCTACTCTGACATGTAAATCATTTGACTTTATTATATATATATATATATATATATATATATATGATATATATATATATCATATATATATATATATATATCATATATATATATATCACACAACAACTTATATAGATATAGATATATCATACAATAAAAAACAACAACAATAACAACTTAGATATGGTACAACTGAAAATTTAATCAAGTACTCATGGATGCATCAGAGAACTGAGACAAGGAAAAGTGCTGACTCCTAAGGACAGAGACTGATAGGAGAATGTAGCTGGTGCAGCTTCTCATTTTGGGTGCCAGTTGTCAGAGGCATACTTTATAGTACACTCAGGGAGTTACTGTAGCTCATCGTGAGAGTAAATATAACTGTTAAAATTTCTGGCATCTCAAGTTTAAGGGAACAAAAGCACCTTCCTGACGCTCACTGTCATGACTTTCATGAGTTTCTTACTGTGCATTTTCAGTGAAAACTGCACTTGTCTCAGGCAAGCAGAGAAATAAAGCTAACTTTCTGAACGATATCAAGATATTTGATATGCTTTCATTCAGTGTTTAATATTCTCTAACTAAAATGTCAAACTCATGTTTTCTTTGTAATGTTTTTAAAAACTTACTTGAATATGTGTATCTCTGTGTGAGATACGTGCCTGTAAGTACAGATCACAACAGGGGCCCGAACAGGGCAGTGGATCTCCTGTAGCTGGAGTTATATAGAGTTGTGAGCCTCTCAACCTGTGTTCTGGAAACTGAATTCTGATCCAGAAAAGAGCAATTGAGTTGTCTCTTCAGCCTCTAAGTTCTTGTTATCACTTAAAAAGCAAAAGTAAAATAAAACAAAGCAACAGATTTCTTTATGGCACTATCATACCTGTATGGATTTAGCTGGCACCTCCCTCATTCCCTCCTCTTCCCCCTAGTCCTATACTCCATCACCACAAAACCCAGCATCAAAACGTCCACTCCCAGCATCCTCCTTTCACTTTCGCTTTCATGTTACACATATCACATTACCTGCCTCTTGTAGTGGTACAATAACTTTTATTTAATCACTAAGATCAGTTTATACTTACTCAGACACTTAATCCAGCTTCTATGTATTCATCTAACAATAATGATAATCCTTCATGCTGTGCTGTTGGACAAAATTTGATTTCAGGATTCAATATTCTTCTAAATGTCAAGCTACCCATTGATAAGCTCCCTTAAGGTTAGGGCCAAAACATATGTGTCTCCTAAAACTATGACATTATCTGAGTCAAACTTGAGCTGATGGTTGGTTTATACTGCTGGACAAAGTGAAATGAAATATTTATGGAAGACAATGATATTGCATTACACTTCTCATGGGAAGTATATAACACCACTTTATCTGTTGATCAGAAGAAATGTAACATGAAATATAGATACATAACATGCAAACATGCATGCTTTGCAAATAAAAGGAAAATAATGACAAAACCTTTTATTATTTATTTGTGTGTGTGTGTGTGTGTGTGTGTGTGTCCATCAATACAGGCACCTCTGAAATTAGAGATGACAGATCCTTATAACCAGAGCTACAGGTGGTTGTGACCTTCCTGAGTTGGGTGCTGAGAGCCAATCTGCTTCCACAGTAAGAGCAGCTCTCCATCATAAGTGTGGGCACATCTTTCCAGCTCCTTTTATTGTTCTTTTAAAAAATTAATTATTGTATTTATTTACATTTCAAATGTTGTCCCCCTTTCCTGGTCTCCCCTCCACAATCCCGCCACCCCATCCCACCTTCATTTTCCCTCTAAGAAGGTGTTCCCCCACCCACCCACTCCTGCCTCACCCCTCTACCATACCCCTTCAATAGGGCAACAAGCCTCCACAGGATCAAGAACCTCCCCTCTCATTGATGCTAGATTAGGCAGTATTCAGCTAGGTGGAGCCATGGAAGCACTCATATATACTCTTTGGTTTGGGATTTAATCTCTGGGAGTTTTGAGGGGTCCGGTTAGTTGATATTTTTGTTTTCCTTATGGGGTTGCAAACCCCTTCAGCTCTTTCAGTTCTTCGCCTAACTTTTCCATTCAGGTCCCTGGGCTCAGTCCAATGGTTGGCTTTGAGTATCTGCATCTGTCTTAGTCAGGTGCTGGCAGAACCTCTCAGAGGACAGCTATATCAGGTTCCTATCTGCAGGCACTTCTTGGCATCAGCAATAGTGTTGGGGTTTGTTGTCTGTCCTAAGGTGGGGCGGTCGATGGATGGTCTTTTCTTGAGTCTCTGCTCCATTTTTTGTCCCTGCATTTCCTTAGACAAGAACAATTCTGGTTAAAGATTTTGAGATGGGTGGGTGGCCCCATCCCTCAACTAGGGGCCATGTCTATCTACTGAAGATGGTCTCTCCAGGTTTTATCCTCCCATTGTTAGGTATTTTGGCTGTCATCCCCTTGGGGACCTGGGAGCCGCTTGCATCCCTGGCATCTGGGACTTTCTAGTGGTTCCCCTTGTTTTCCACCCTCCACTGCTACATATTTCTATTCATTTTCCTGATCCTCTGGACTTTTCTTCTGTCTCTTCCCATATCTGATCCTGCCCCCTTTCTCCCTCGCCCTCCTCTCTTCCACCGAGGGCCCTCCCTCCTTCCTTCTTTCTCCCATGATTATTTTGTTACCCCTCCTGAGTAGGACTAAAGTATCCACACTTTGGCCTTCCTTCTTGTTAAGCTTTGTATGGTCTGTGAGCTGTTCAACATCCTTAGTCATCAGGGAAATACAAATCAAAATGACACTAAGATTCTACCTCACATCAGGCAGAATGGCTAAGATAAAAAAAAAAAAACAACAAAACAAAACAAAACCAGGTAACTGCAGGTGCTGATGAGGTTGTGGAGAAAGAGCAAAACTCCTCCATTGCTAGTGGGATTACAATTTGGTACAACCACTTTGGAAATCAATCTGGTGGTTCCTCAGAAAATTAGAAATAGTTCTACCTGAAGACCCAGCTATACCACTACTAGGCATATATCCAATGGATACTCCAACATATAACCAGGACATGTGTTCCACTATGTTCATAGCAGCCTATGTATAATAGGCAGAAGCTGGAAACAACTCAGATGTTCCTCAGTGGAAGGATGGATACATAAAACATGGTACATTTACACAATAGAATACTACTCAGTTATTAAAAATGACAACTTCACAAATTTTGCAGGCAAATGGAAGAAACTAGAAAATATCATCCTGGGTGAGGTAATCCAGACCCAAAGGGACATACATGATATATACCCACTGATAAGTAGATATTAGCCAAAAATCTCAGAATACCTTACATTGTCCTTAATGTAATATTTTATTTTTATGAAAGACATAATTAGATATGTGGAGATATCTTTATCAAAAAAGGTGAATGCTAGGCTGTTTTCATACAGAAATCATTATCAGCAGGAAGGACTTCCTTCCTTTGTACTTTCTATCCCTTTGGGTTCATAACAGACCATAAGATGTCTCCTATAGTATGACTTGACTACTCCTTTTCTCTCCACCAAAGACTCCCCTTCTTGTGTTTATTTGTGAAATTAGGGAATTGATAAAAGTCAAGTTTATTTATAACCAAATTCATATTTCAAGCTTAACGATTTCATCTTAATATGCCTGTGTATAGTTCCAGCTGGGCATAAAATAAACTAGAAAATGAAAATTCTAACAGATAAGTTAGGATCTCTTCCAAAACTCCCAGTCTGGCCTCTCTGTCTCAATGGCTGCTAAGTGAATTTCTGTACTCCAGCTGTTTCCTGCTATGAGTCTCTAAAATTAGTGTGCTCTTTCATATTCCAATTTCTGCTCGGCATATTGGGGGTTCCTTATCACTCCCACTCTTGCATCTGACTTTATCCTCCTAAAAGTCACCATTCAGCTTACTGCCATATGAAAATAAAATGCACCTTTACAAGACTAAAACCCTCCTGTGCCTTTTTACTTTTTACAAAGATAAATTCCAAATCCTTACCCTGATATAAGTTTCTGAACATATGACTAACCTATGATTGCTTTTCCAGTACTTACATTCACTTAAATAATTAATGGCTCACCATATGTAATACTTAATGGTGTTCTAAACATGTTCAAAGATGAACAAATGCTAACAATGCAATATAAAAGATTATCATGCATGATGAGACAACAAAATCATAGAGAGCAAAAGAATATTCTGAAATCAAACATACATTCTCCACAAGAGCAAAGGTAGTGAACACAGCAGAGAAGGAAATTTGCATGCATGCACACAAATGAGAAAATGAAAGTGTGTATGTATATCTGCCTTAAAGCAAAGGAGCACTGCATCACAATTATACAAAAACTTTGAAAATGTTGTCTATCAAATTGTCATACCGATCATAAGTGAGATAATATATTTAGCTTCACCTGATTTGAATCACACATTTTATGGCTATTAGATGAAAGAAAAAAAGTACTTTCAGAAGAAAATCTTTAAAAGTATCTATCTATCTATCTATCTATCTATCTATCTATCTATCTATCTATGGTTGCCATCATAAATTTGCATATGAAATGTTAGTACCCTTCTTGAATTTAGCTTTAAAAATCTTGCTCTAATCAATATTTAATTTCCTTATTGCTTGGTTGAGTGTATTTATAAGTTGTATCAGAAAAACTGCAAAACTAGTATATATACTCTGAGAGGAGATTTGTAGCCTAAAGGCAAATTCTTGCTCTTAGAATAATAATAGGTCAATTATAAATTAGCTCTTACAATAGAGATCACTGAGTATTAAGGTGTGTGTACTTGCATATAGTTTCAAAGATTAATGCTCTGAAATGCATCCACAGATGATACTTCAGTCAAGGACTATAGCTACAGAAGTGTAAAGGTTGAAAAGTCACTATCCATTTTTAATATAAACAATTTAAATAGCTGAACCAGTCATGCTTTAGGTTTTTAAATAATTTATCTTGATATTTTCTTTTCCTTTTTGTTTTGAATTTCAGAATTTAGAACATACAAATATCTTTGATCTTATTCACATGGCTTAATTAACTTAGAGGTTAACCATGGCACTCATTATTTTAGCTCTACAGTTCAAGATTTCATTATTTAAGTGAAGGACAATGAAGTCCCAAGCAATAAGTAAGCTATTCAGAGCTCTATCAATACCCCCCTGAGTATTCCTTCAAGCACATTCTTCATCAGACTCTGGCTTTAGTTACAATTATGTGAACAATTTCCTCATCTTGCCACTTTGCCATCTGTCCTAAAGTAATCATTGTGTTTCTACAACAATTGCATTGTGGAATCTTCATTAAGGAACAAAACACTGCTTGGAACAATTAGGCTGGCATTGATGCTGTTGACCCACCAAGTTGCTTTATTCATAAGTCCCACATGGTCCACATATGCTGGTCCTATTGTAGTTAAAAGCAGAAGTCTGTAATTTTATATTGATTTGAAAGCACAAAATAAAAGATCAGTAAATATGTTAAATCAAGCTAAATATCAGTTTTACATACACAATAAAAGTCAAGACTTTTGAAATCTGGAATTATGAGGAGAAACTGAAAGTTTAAAACCCTCCTGTTACTGATGTGTACACTGAACAGCATTCTTTTTCAAACATCCCAGTTGATTCTGACTCTTTCCTTTGTGCCCTGCTGCCAGGAACCAATATTTGTGTGCTGTTTCCTAAAGTGAATGAGAGATTTTGTGTTTGATAATCTAATAAGTCAAGCAAATGAGGAGACTGGGGGATGGCTATTTTCACATACAATGCAAAAATCGAAATAAAACAGTACATTGAATCAAGCTATTCTAATGTCTATTGTATCATGCAATTTCAGTGGTCTTTGGTTTCTCTCTGGCAGCAAGTAAACCAGCACACAACAAGGAACATTTTCTTTTTTTCTTTTTTAAAATTCCTTATTGTTTATTTTATTTATTTACATTGCAAATGTTATCACCCCTTCCAGGATTCCCCTCTGAAAACACTCTATCCCATCCCCTCTCCCCCTTGCCTCTATGAGGTTCCTCCCCCACTCCCCCATTGCTGCCTACCCATCCTGGCATTCCCTTACACTTGGGCATCGAACCCCAATAGGACCAAGGGCCTCTTCTCCCGTTGATCCCCCACAAGGCCATCCTCTGCTACATAAGTTGCTGGAGCCATGGGTCCTTCCATTTGTACACTTTGGTTGGTGGATAAGTCCCTGGGAGCTCTGGGTGGTCTGGTGGGTTGATATTGTTTTTCCTATGGGGTTGCAAACCCCTTCAGCAAAGAGCATTTTCTTTAGTGAAATTCTCCATGAGTGCGCACTGCTGAGATTGCAAAGTGCTACAGCCTTTTAAGAAACAATATGATAATCCTACAAGAAATGTCAATACAGAACTTACCATGTAGTTAAACAACTCCACATATAGATATTTGCAAAGATAAATTATAACCATAATTATAGCATCATTAGTCAGAATTCAAAGGTAGAAGAAACCTAAGTGTCCATTGACAGAAAAATGGATAAAGAACATGCAGTATATCTGTGTGGTTTAGTAGAATATGATCTCTAAAAAGAAAGAAATTTGAAAGCATGCTACAGTATGGATAGACGTTACACTATTTTAAAGGCAATAGTGCAGAAGACAGAAGGGCTTCCTTAAACATAAGCCTGAGCTTGGAAGAGAGAAGCAAAGAGCTTTTTAGTAGACACCTAAGTTCAGCTTTAAAAAATGTAAAAGGGATAGAAATTGATGGTAATAGTGGTTAACAATGAGAAGGTAGTTAAATGCCACAAAACAATAATTGGAAAATTGTGAAAATGGTAACTTTTGTGTTATTTACATTTTGTTACAAATTTACAGTAGGTAAAAGTAGGTTTTATTTTTTTCTATTTTAGTAACTCCTTGAAATTTTTGAATAATGCATTTTTAAATATAAATATTGTTTAAGGTAGAAATTAACACGTAAGCCAAGTAGGTGAGTTAAATGGTTATCTTTCTTATAAACTACATATAGCTCACATATGATTGTTGAATCCTTAAAGGAGACTGTTTTTAAACATATAAAATATAGTATTATTAAAATTTGAATTCCTTGCTTCCATAGGCACATTGTCCCAGTCTTCAACTTTATTCTCACTGCTGTCTTTCTTGTTAGTCAAAATCATACACATGAACACAGCCAATATGAGGAAGCCCACTGTTTCCTTTATCAACTGCCTGCATTCAAGTGCCTGCACCTGATCTGCATACCACCCAAGCTTCCTGAAAACAGAGAAAGCAATGGATATTTAAACATCTAGAGCTAGATGCTAACTACTTTTCAAGCTAACTTGAAAGCAATAGCTAGTGTGTTATAGATAACAACAATAGACTAAGAAATACAAAACAAAATGTTAATGCTAGGCATTAATAGTATTTTCTTTAAATAATGTGTATTTTCAGTTTGGCCATAAGAGGCATTGTATAATAGTTGAAAGTAGGAAGAGGAAAAAAAGAAGAATTTTATGTTTCCCTTATTGAAAGATGCTAATTATTTTGAGAATTGTATCTCCTGTAGAAAATTTATGACCTAATTTCTTAAGCAGAGCTCCCTTTTTGAGAACATGGCTCTTCACTGAAGTTAACAATGGGCTTTATTAGGTATCATTTAACTACTCTTCTTTTGAGATGGTTAACATCTGTACTGCTCCTTCTGATATCTTCTTTTCATTCATAAGAATAACTGCTATTTTTAACTTTTCCTTTCCCCTTGCATTAGCAAGGGCAGGCAGGTGAAGAGCAAAAGTTTCCTTCTTCCATGCTCTTGTACAGGCTTCTAGTCGAAGGTGTGACCCAGAATAAAGGCATGAGTCTTCATTGCTCCAAGATCTGGATTAAAGTCATTCCTTCCTACTTCAAATATCTGGATTAGAATCAGATCATTCTACTTCTAATTAGGTAAAAATTTCTCACAGATATGTCCCCCAAGTGGGGGTTTTAGTTACAGATTTAGTCAAGTTGATAACCAAGAATATTGATCACAGCTCTATCCTTGTCAACTTGATATATATTGTAATTAATTTCATATGTTATGGTTTGAATAGGAATGTTCCCATAGGCTCATAGATATTGAATGTTTGGCATTAGGAACTATTGATAATTAAGAGGGATTAGGAGGAGTGGCCTTGTGGCAGTAGGTGTGTGCTTGTTGGAAGATTTGTATCACTGGTGTTTTCTTTGGTGTTTCCGAAGCCCAAGCTAGCCCCAATGGTTCATTTTCCCTTCCCTGCTGCTTACGGATCTGGGTTTAGAACTCTGGACTCCTTCTCCAGCACCATGTCTGGCTGTGTGCCACCATGCTTTCAGCCATGATGATAATGGATTGAATCTCTGAAACTGTAAGCCAGCCTCAATGAAATGCTTTCCTATATAAGAGTTGCCATGGTCATGATATCTCTTTATATCAATAGAACAATGACTAAGACATTCCTTACCTTAAAAACATATCCCTCGACGTTATAATAGAATGGCATTATTTCTGCATTTCCTTTCTTCTCTCCAAACACGCCCATACACTCTCATACATGCGCCTCTTGTCTCATTCTGTAAAATTTCAGCTAAACTTTAATGCACAGCTCTGGACTATGAGCAAGCCTTCTCAAAGAAGTAATGTTCAGTAATTAACATCATTGTATTGTGCCACATTCTGCTAAATGCACACTATCAGGATGACTTTTAAGCACCACAGGTCTGTTAGTCTTTGCATCAGTTCCCAAGGTCCTTGCTGTAGATACAGCTTTCTCCTGACAGGAGAGTGAATTGTAAACTTGTTCTGAGACATGTAATGCAATGGAAACAGGTAAAGGACAGCACTGGGCTTCTCTAAATTATAAGGGCTGCTCCAGCTAAACCACTGGGCTACTCTGAACTTTTAGGGCTGCCCCAGATACACAAGCCCTGAGAAGAGTTGCTGTGGAAGAGCTGCTGCTGAACAGAAGGGTGTGGCTCTGTCTGTGAATCAGGGCTTCTTTCAGGAAACACACACAATGCATGTAAATTAAATTTTGGAAACTAGATTATGGCTGCCTGTAAATGTGGAGCTTCTGAGAAATAGAGCAGTAATAGACATTTTAGTAGGGTTTTGTATTCCTCTCATTTGTTAGTAAGAGCAATTAGGGCATTGGCAAGAAAGTAACTCATCAGTTCTAATAACCTTATTTTTTAAACCAAAGAATGATTTTATATTCCTTTTTAAAAAATGAATCATAACACAGTACTTATTATCTTTTAGAACAAATATGAATAGAATAACTGCCTTATAATCCCCACTATGTTGTTCTTAGACTTTTTAGAGAAGTCTTTGTGCTAAACTTTCAAGGTTAATATTCACCTCATTTTCATTTTGCTATTAGTGCTCATCTGTCCTTTTAGTAGTCCTTTTAGGGCAGATTTTCAGATCATTTACCAAGCAGCCTTGACAAAGAACAGAGTATATGCCTCTCATCCCTTTTTCTGTGTCCTTTACTGAAGACTAGTTCATTTGATGAACTGAAGTGCTCATTAGTTCACAGAGTATGAATGTAAAGTGCTTTGGATGTTCACCTGATGTTGTCATCTTAGCCATAATAAATTGATCTAAATAAATAGCTATGTGTTTAAGGTTTAAACACTACTTTTAGGCTTACAGAAGTTACAAACACATGTGACAAGCCCACACCAGAGCTGGTTTTGAATGTTTTGGAAGTCTGTTTTTCAGTATGTGGGCCTTAGACCAAGAGCATCAATGTCACCTAGAAGACTGTTAGAAATGCAGAGTCTCAGGACCCTTTCTCGAGTTAAAGAATCTAAATGTAAATTTTTAAAAAGATTCATGGGGATCTATGTATAGAGCAATATTATATAATTGCAGTTTATGTTGAATCATTTATATTTTCATATTAGTGTTATGTTTAAACCAAAATAAGAACCCATTTCTGATTGTTTCTATGTATAGGCACTGTAATAAGTACCTTTTATGTATTATCATATTTAAACCTCATAATAGCTTTAAAAGTTGCTATTAGTGCTCATCTGCCCTTTTAGTAGCCAATGAAATTTTTTTTTTTTTTTTTTTGCCATTTTAAAGCTTCTGCTTACAAGACACTGAGCCTGAAATGCCGGTGGTCTGAAAGACTGGGGGAGATTTAGGCTGGGTTGTTTTATAAACAGTATAGTCCCACAGTGATCACCTTGGGTAGAGTGTTCCTGGGAGGATTCAGATGAGTGTTCAATTACCACAAAATGGACAACAATGGCATACAAAGCAGGACAGCACTGATATCCAATTCGATGCAACCGATGGGCTGTGTTATAGAGCACAGGTGAAGGGTTACATACAGGAGCAAGAGGTACCTACAGGATAGCTTAATTATGAAGTGAAATGAATATGCCCTGAAATGCACCCCTTTGGTTTGGTTTTTTTTGTTTGTTTGTTTTTTTTTTTTTTTTGAAACAGGGATTCTTTGAGTAGCCTTGGATGTCCTGGAACTCACTTTGTATACCAGGCTAGTCTCAAACTTAGAGATCCACCTGCCTCTGTCCACAAAGTGCTGGGATTATAGGCATGTGCCATCACTGCCCAGCTTCTCTGAGATCATTTAAAACTATGTACTCATTCTGGTATCCATCTGTATACTCAGTTTAAGTTTATTATGTTTTAAAAAATTACCAACATATATATGCCTTGGATATTTTATGTAATTGGTTTTTACAACCTAAGAAAAATGCTTAGCTTTACTTTTAGATTATATGCTTTTCCTTGTACCTGCCCCAGAAATAATGTATATATGAGTGCTGCTGTGGTACTCACTTTTTGAAAGCAGCCAACAAGTTAAAAGTAACCTTAAATGGCACCTATCCCTTACATGTTGAACGCAACATATAAGCATAAGTTGGTATCAGAATGAAGCCCAATGATAATGTCTATCAAGTCAGAGAGGTAGCAAGAACAAGACAGATCAGATATATACAACACACAGATTACAGATAGTCCATTAACTTCAAATTATAAACAGATAGAAGACACAGGAAGAGAGGAGAAGAATTCAAATTTTTCTTTATTCCTGCTCTAAATAAATCCAAGAACAATTCTCATTTTTCATTTCTAAATGTGATGTTCACTCATTACTGCAGTTAGCACCTCTACCAAATAATGTAGGGGGATATGAAGCATTATAAAATACATATAAAATAAGACAAAGGAAAATATTAAAGTGAATAAAAATGAAAACCTCAGGAGCACGCTTATAAAGAGATGCTCGAAATATAAACAACTAAATGAAGAGAAAATAAGCCACCACCATGATTTCAGAATCAAATCTTTATTAAAGAACAAAGGGCTTTATTGATGTTTGAAACACATAAATATATCAATTCACAGTCTAGGAAAGGAAGTTAATATTTACATTCAAGCATATACACATTCAAATACATACACACAGACACACACACACATACTATAACTCAAATTTTCTCGTGAATATAGATACAAAATGTCTTAAGAAAAACCTTGAAAACTTAATTCTGGAACAGATCGAAAAGATCATGCACCATGCCGGATTCATTCCAGTGATGCACACTGTTTCAACATGTGTAGATCAATAAATGTAGCATAATACAGAACTATATTACAAACAGAAAAACCATCACCGTCTAAATATATTTGGATAAGATATATAATAAACTTCATATTTCTTCATGGTATATTCCTAAAGAAACTATGTATAAAAGAAACATTTATCATGTATTTCCTCTAAAATCTGGAATGAACCAATATTGTCTGCACTTATTTAATATTGTGTCAAAGACTTAGCTAGAACAATAAAAGTAGAGCAATAAATGAAAAATATTCAAGCAAAAAAATTTAATCATTACTTTTAAATGACACAATTCAGTGCTTAAAAGATTCTAAGACTTCACTAGAAAATTGTTAGATTTAATAAATACTTTTAGGAAAGTAACATGATACAAAATCAACTTGTAAAACCAATAGCTTTCTTGCATATCAACAGTAAACTTTCTGGGAAAGAAATTTGGAAAAATATTCAATTCATTGTGACTTTTAAAAATTGCCTAGAAATAAACCAAACCAAAAATATTAAAACCCTTTTTTGAGTGAAATGTTAAGATGCTGAAAAAAAAAAATAATGAAAATAATGGAAGATTGATAGACCTGTGGATAGTGGTTTGAATAAGAATGGCTGCCATTAGCTTACGTACTTGAATGGTTAGTCATCAGCGAGTGGCAATATCTGAGATAAATTAGGGGTTATGACCTAGGTGTTGGAGATGTAGCCTTGTTGAAGGAAGTGTGCCACTGGGGGTAGGATTTGAGGTTCTAAATGTCCAAGCCAGATTCAGTGTCTCTATCTGCTTCCTGGGATCTTTGCTATTTCTCCAACATCAGTTTGCCTGTATTCTGCTATGCTCCTTACCATGATAACAGACTAAATTTCTGAAACTGTAAGAAAGCCCAAATGAAATGCTTTGTTCATAGGAGTTGCCATGGTCATGGTGTCTCTTCATAGCAAGGAAACACTGACCAAGACAGAAGCTGTTACTAGGAGTGGTATAGCACTGTGACAGACCTGACATGACCACGCTTCTTGAGACTTTGAATTAGAAAAGCAGTTGAATTCTTTAAGTGGATCTTGATGGGCCATACTTGCAGCAACATGAAAGTCAGTGGTGGTGAGAACAATGTAGATTATGACAGCTTAGAGACCATGCTTGTGATATGTTGGCAAAAAAATATCTTCCTGAATCTAAATACTAGAATTTGGAATTAATGGAATTGGCCAAGAAGATTTTATTGTTATTATTAATGGTCACTTTTATACAGATCTATAATGAACAAAAAGCATAACAAAGAAAAATACAGAATGTACAGTTTGAGGAGAAACTATAGCTATCTCTTTCTCTTGCTTGTCAACCTGGATGCAGAACCCTCAGCTACTTCTCCAGTTCCATGTCTGCCTGTGTGTTGCTGTGCTCCCTGCCTTCTGTTTTCCTCAAATGTTGTGACTTTATCTTTCTTTCCATTTTTATTGATCAACACTACACTAGTGACTATAAACAAAAAAAGTGTTATTAGTGTATTCAAACCCAGTGTCCTGTGTAATTTGTGATTATCCACATTAAAGGTGGGGAATTTCTAGTGACTTAAAACCTGTCTATTTCTGTGATAATTTCATGCCAATTGACAATAACAACTTTGTAAATTTTTCAGACGTCATTTTGATCCTCAGAGAGTATACTCAGAGAGTATAAGCATTTGCATTGTGCTTTCAGTTTCTGCTGAACTTTGAACTTGGCAGTTGTGAAATTTTACTGTTAAATGGCTTATTGTTTCAAGCACTGAAACTTAGGAAGATTATGATAAACACCCATAAATACTAAACATAAATTACCAAAGAAGTCAGCCACAGTAGAATAGTATTATTGGAATGGCATTTGTCATGGTCATCATGAGGTAAACACAGTTCCAGGACAGCCTAGGTTGAGAACAGATAGAAATATTTACTTTAAGAGACTTGAGTTGATACTTCTTCCAGAAATCATCTACTAGAAATCATTATTTAAATAACCTAAATTTAGGCATTAGTTTCTAGAAAGATAAATCAGAAATGGCAGATTACTTTAAGTAGAGACTGCAGTTTATAATTAGGCATAATCACAAGCACTAACATGAGAATAGTTTTAGAGACAGAATGGTTTTCCTGTGGTGCTGGAGCACGGATGAGGCCAACTGTACATTTCTGAAGACTCTGATGATGACAGAAAAAAAATGAAGAATGGATATTCCACGAAATAATCCATGCTATGATAGCACAGCAGAACAGAGACTCTTCTGCCCAACAATACAACTATGCTGTATGTTATCAATTGCTTCCTTCTGCCCAAACAGATCATAAAATGGTAGGTGAAGCAAAATCAAAGCTGTTCTAGAAAGAGTGAGTAGCATGTTAATAGCCTTAATCGTATCTAGATGAAGGACATCCATCCTTAACAATGCCCCTGGATTTTTGAGAAAAATCTGTTGCGGGAAATATTAAAAAAGAAGGAATATATTGCATATTCCTGCGCTATGCTCTGGTTCTCTCATCCCAGTTGGGCTGGCCAGCCATGCACTGGCAGGCAATGGCTGACCTGCTTTTATCTCATGGAGCTCTGACTCAGAGCTCCATGATCTCTCCACCCAGCTCACTAGGTTCCCACTGGAGGGTGGCTATCATGCCAGCCCCATGCTTCAATACCCCTATGGCCTCTGTGCTGTACATCAGGAAACCCACAATTTGCCACCGTATCTTTCTATCTGGAACCCAGAAAGTTACTTTGTAGAAACTGACAGCATCCTGTGTTTTTATATTGTCCTTTCATTCAGAGGAAGGAGGTGCTATTACATCCTTTAGTTAAGTGGAGTGGTAATCTAGTGAATTCCCTGCAGCACCTACAGTGTGTTGTTTGAAGTTAGGTAGCCACAACAACAACTAACTATAGCCTATTTCCCTAGTTTATACTTTAGCTGATGCTGCACTCAAGGCAAAGGGAAACAAGAACTTTAAAGTAGAAATATACCACCTCCCACCTGTCAGAAACACTTGATACTTTTCTAATAGAAGAGTGAGGTGGGATGCCTACAGAAGTGAGCTAGTACTAAGTATTCTTTAGAAAAGACACCCGCAGCACACACAAACCACAGTGTGTGTGCATGCTCACACACACACACACACACACACACACACACACACACACACACACACACACATTCTAATTACATGGTTAGGACTAGGTTGTGAAGAATATTTATCCATGGAAACCAGGGATTGAGAAGATCTGGCTACTAAAGGCAAGGATAGAAATGGGATGGATCATTTAGTAAGCCACAATATCATCCAAAGGAAAGAGAACTTGTAGAAATAACACAGAAAGACACAGACAAATTTAGATAACAGTCAAATTATAGGCCAAGCCTCTTTTGTGCAACTGTGATGGAACATGACTTGGAGACAGCTAGTAGTAAGAAAAATAGCAACATTGAGGCCCACTTTGGTGGCTCTTCCTTTTTTTTTTATTTTTTATTTTTATTTTTTGATATTTTATTTACATTTCCAATGTTTCCCCCTTTCTAGGTCTCCTGTTTGGAAACCCCCTATCCCCTCCTCCTCTCCTGTATCTATGAGGGTATTCCAACTCCCACCCACCCACCCACCTACTCCTGTATTCGCACCTTGACATTCCCCTTTACTAGGGCCTCTAACACCCTCAGGCCCAAGGGCCTCTCCTCCCCCTGATGGCCAACAAGGCCCTCCTCTGCCACATATGTGGTCAGAACCATGGGTCCCCCCATGTGTATTCTTTGGTTGTTGGCTCTTCCTTTTGTAAGTGACAAGCTCAATGAAACCTGAAAGGAGGGAGTCAATACTTTAAGCCAAATGAGAGTAGGAATTTCCTTAATATTGTGTGAATATTTTAATATATGGGAAAAATGAGACAATTAATTAAATAATTATTCAGAATACTTAAGTCACCAAAGAGCAAACATCAGATAAAAGGAGATGAATTTAACCTGTATTCAATACCTTTCCAAAAATCCAATCTTAGCACCTAGAATGATACAACTGTGCTAGATAATTTTATGTCAATTTGACACTGATTAGGGCTATCTGAGAAGAGGTAACCTCAGCTGAGAAAATGCCATATAAGATCAGATTGTAAGACTTTTTTTTTTTCTTTGATATTTTATTTATTGACATTTCAAATCTTATCCCCTTTCCTGTTTTCCCCTTTTGTCTAATTGCTCTGGCTAGGACTTCAAGTACTATATTGAATAGGTAGGGAGAAAGTGGGAAGCCTAGACATTTTCTTAATTAGTGATTGATATGGCTCAGCCCGTTGTGGGTGGTGTCATCCCTGGGCTGCTGTTTCTGGGTTCCATAAGAAAGCAGGCTGAGCACACCATAGGAGCAAGCCCATCAGCTCCTGCCTCTAGGTTGTTGACCTGTTTGAGTCTCTGTCCGAAGGACTATGGATGTGGAAACATAAGTCAAATAAAACTCCTCCTCCCCAAATTGATTTTAGCCAAGGTGTTTTATTATAGCAATAATAACCTAAACTAAGGCAACATCTTTCTTTGTTCTTATTTTCACTGATTTATTCTTGACCAACAGGATTCTTACAAGCCAACTCTCATGAATCTTTTGCACACAGTTTTACATGTCTATGTGTTTTCATTTCTCTTTGTTGAACAAGTCGAGGTGGATTGGTTGAGTTAACATATAACCGTTTAAGGGAACTGACAATTGTTTACAATGTGATTGAATTCCTTTACATTCTTATGAGAAGTCTGCAGGATTTTTTCCGCTCCACATCCTTGTTATAGAAACCCTTATAATTTTTGCCAATTTAATAGATTTCTTAGAATATTAAATGTTTTACTATAAAAATTCATAATTAAAAATTGATGATATTGAGCTTTTCTACTATGACTATAGCAGAAAAATTCTGTTTCTAAAGAAACCAGAAAAATATTCATTTTAAAAGAAATGATAAGAAATATTCTTAACTAAATGCGACTAAATTCAATTTAAGATGAATGAAAAGCTACCAAGTGAAAGAGATTACATGAGTTTATATATCCAAATAACAAAGAAATTAAATTATAATTAAATATTGATGACTTCAACAAATATGTAAGCAGCATTAGGTAAATGATTACAGCAATGTGGGGAACTGTAGGCTTCTGCATTTATGGAGTTCTTACCTTTGCAGTTGTCAGAGGCCAGAGTTCCAAGTTTTGAATATATACTGACAGCTTGACTTAGTAGTCACAGAATGTCAGGTCACATACAAAACTTAAAAGTGAATGAGGTGACTATACTTTCAGCTATCAGCCTTGCTGGAATATTCCGTTTGTTAATATGTAGTAATATTAATCTCTTTTTCTTTGTTGTAGGCTAAAGTACTTTGGTAGATATGAGTGTAGCCAGTCCTGCTTGGTTTTGCCTTCACTTTAACTGGCATATCATATTCTGTCTTACCTTTCAGTATACATTTCTTTTCCACAGAGGTATATTTTTTGCAAAGGACAAGTCATTGCGTCATCTTTTTCAATAAGACTAACTTCTTTGCATCCTTTAATTGAAGAATTAATGCCATTTAAATGGAGGGTTATTTTTATTTGAGATTTGCTGATTCCTTGATTACCTTAAATGTTCCTCATTCATTTTTCCTGCCCAGTTCATACTGTATTTTGCTGATGTTGCAAACTGTGAACAATTCTCTCCTAGTTCTCATTTGGTCATTTATTCCTAGCATGTAATTTATTAATTCCTTGGATCTCTTTGTAGTGCTCCTGCTTAATTTTTATTATATTTTTAAAAGATGTGAAGATGTAACTATAGATTTAAATTCTTTGTTTTCTAAGTATAGATTTAAATTCTTTGCATGTAGCACTCCCATTGTTACTGTGATTTCTTTATTGAATGTTCATTCTCTGCTGAATTGACCTTAAACATCTTTCTATATAATCCGTCGAAACATATGTATAATGGACTTTTCATTTTCTCTTGTTTAATTGACGTTTGTTGATGGCAACACCAATACCACAACAATGGCTCTCTGCCTGGGCCACCAGGAGTCCATAGCCAACGAGCGCCAGAGAAAGCTACCCTCCCAGGAGCTTGGAAAAGCCATGAGTGGGGTTAAGGGGAGCAACACCTCTCACCCAGACTGGCCCAGATCCGCTGGGAACCTGGGCTGAGAACCTGGGGACACAAAACCTCTGAACCTTCCAGTTTCATCTGTGGGTAGAGACCTCTGCCTGGGCCACCAGGGGCCTGTGCTTGGGGACTTCAGCCTGGGCAACAAGGCTCCAGGAGAGAGCAGTTATCCCAGGAATGCTGACACACCTTTGAACACAGGCAAAACCACCACTTCTGTTAAAACTCACTGGATCAAGAGGGACCCTTGCAGAGCCATCAGGGCATAGGAACCAAGGGACAGCTGAGGACAAGATCCTTCTGATTTCTTTCTGCATCCCAGAGCGGACCCTGTGCCACAGCTCTCCAAACCCAAACACCTCTCAGAGAGAGCTGGTCTTCAAGGAGTATTGACACAGAGGCCTGCAGGAGGGGCAAGCCACAACCAGACAGAGTAAGATCAGCTAACATCAGAGTTAACAAGATGGCAAAAGGCAAGGGTAAGAACATAAAGAACAGAAATCAAGAGTACTCGGCCACATCAGAACCCAGCTCTCCCATCACAGCAAGCCCTGGATACCCCAACA
>CM052701.1:111869316-111919316 GCA_028551405.1 Uromys caudimaculatus
ACAACCACTCTGGAAATCAGTCTTGCGGACCCTCAGAAAAATGGACTTAATACTGCCTGAGGACCCAGCTATACCTTTCCTGAGCATATACCCAGAAGATGCTCCAACATGTAATAAAGACACATGCTCCACTATGTTCATAGCAGCCATATTTATAATAGCCAGAAGCTGGAAACAACCCAGATGTCTCTCATCAGAGGAATGGATACAGAAAATGTGTTACATTTACACAACAGAGTACTACTCAGCTATTAAAACAATGACTTAATGAAATTTGCAGGCAAATGGATGGAACTTGAAAATATCATCCTGAGCGAGATAACTCAGTCACAAAAGAGCAAACAGGATATGTACTCACTGATAAGCGGATATTAGCCCAAAAGTTCAGAATGCCCAAGTTTCACTTAACAGTAACTGCTGGACTGAGAGTGAGGTCCCAGATGGAGGAGTTGGAGAAAGGTCTGAAGGAGCTGAGGGAATTTGCAGCCCCAGGGAGGGAACAAGAGCATCAATGGGCCTGATTCCCCCCCCCCCCATTCATCCTGGAGTTTGGACCACCAACCAAAGAATACACATCTATGGACCCATGTTTTGGACCACATATGTGGCAGAGGATGACCTCGATGGCCATCTGGGAGAGAGGAGAGGCTCTTGGGCCTGAGGGTGTTAGAGGCCCTAGTAAAGGGGAATGTCAAGGTGGGAATAGGGGGATGGGTGGGCAGGTGGGTGGGAGGTGGAATTCCCTCATAGAGGCGGGGATGGGGAGGGGATAAGGGGTTTCCAAAGAGGAGACTCAGAAAAGGGGAAACATTGGAAATGTAAATAAATTATCAAAAAAAAACAAAAAACAAAAAACAGCCAACTTTAAAAAAAAAAAAAAGATCTGTATTGTTATGCAATAGTTATGGTGGATTAAAGATCATTAAAATTGAACAGTAAACTAAATAAAACATAAAATTACTCTAAAAAATACCACAACAATGATTTTATCATTATTAAATATATTTTGAAATTATATAGAATCATTACTTAAATATCCTAGTATCCTTTTAAAATGTGTTGTATATTTGGGATGTGCTTGTGAATTTGAGACACCAATCTGCATTTTCTGTAAGAAATCCTTCTGATATGCTATAGATTTGGAAGAGTTAACACTTTAATAATATAAATATTTTAACCAATAAAACACATGTAATTGAATCTTATACAACTTATGATATTAAATTACTTTAGTTGTATATATATAATTTCCCTATTTTTTCAGATGTATGTGGTTGAGAGACATCAAAGGTAAGCATAAGCTGTCTGAAAAACAGAGTTATATTTGCCTTCTCAAAAAAGAAGAAGTACTCACTTAAGCTCCTACTCCAAAGACACATGTTCCAAGGTGACGACCTTGCTAATCAGATGAGTGCTGACTTCAATGGCTCACCTTAATAAGCACCTAGGGTGGAAATAACATTCTCCCAGGCAAAAAAATTCTATGAATCTTATTTATAGATAACCATTAGTTCTGTACTGATCTATATAAAAGTCTTACAGTCAGATTTAAAATGGCCCACTCTCTCTTTTGGACAATGTCAACATGACAGAATACTTACTGTAATTTCAGAGTTTGATTAAGTCATCACCTTCCTTTACACCAACTGAACTGTATTCAGTGTAATCAAGTATTCATATATTTGGAAATCTTTATGTTGACTAGTCAGTAACATGCAGTGGATACTATCAGCCACATTCTCCCTAAAGTTACAAGCCTCTATGGCTCTTAAGCTTTTCATGATAAATACCTGACAGCTCTAAGTGCAAATAAATTGCAATGCTAAATAAGAATTCACATGACTTTAGCATGTGACAACACTTGAGTTCACACCCTTTGTAGATTTCCCTCTTTCATGCACGTACCTGAAACATCTTTAGCTGGGAAGAATATATGTGATCTGGAAAAGCCTTGCAGATATGTTAAATCTGTTGTGTGGAAGTTGACAGTTCTGAAAGGTTGTTGTACAGGAGACTGATGAGTTTCTTGCTTATCCTAAATTTCAAGGAGAGATAATTATTTTTAACTCCCCTATTCATGCACATGATTTTCCTTGTGAGGCAAGTGAGACTAACTGATATGATGTGTCTACTACTGAGGTGGAAGAGATTGGGGCCCAGCCAGTAATGTCACTGATAACTTAGGACAGGGAACAGCTTTGAAAAGTTAGTTCCCATAAACAAAATAGAGAATATCATTATAGTGAATTATTCATACATACCATATGTTTACCCTGAAGGAATTAGAAATTAAATATATTATATATTTGATCTGATCAAATTCTTGATCATTAGTAACATACTCCTAACAATTCAACTGTCATGATATCATGATATTGGCACTGAGATGAATTTAAGAACATATTTCAGTTTAATTTCAGAGGTTTATTTTTTTTCATTTTAGAAACATGTTTCATTCACTCAACATTATTCTCTCTATGGAGAACTTGATTCAATTCAACATCATCCAACTTTCCACAAAGCACTCAGCTACTGACCTCTAACATCACTTCACTTAGTTAACACTCACTGACAAACAACACTTGTAAAGAATGAGAGTAGAGGTGGAGGGGACCCGAGATAAACAGCACATAGCACCAAACCTCCTGAAACTGATAGTCCAATATGGAAGGGAGACACACATGCCGGAAATTTCAAGATAATGGAATCTCTATGAGTTTGTACGTTTGGAAGTAGAAATATGTTCTGAATATATGGTATCATTTAGAGTAATTCCTTTATGTCACTTGCAATTTCTTTCTGAATTTGTCTTAGTTCATTGTTAGAAAATGCTATCAAGTAGAATGTTTTCTCTTGCAAGGACAATGATAATTGCTTACCATTGAATTAGCTGAGAAAAGAAAATTTGCCCCATATAAAAGTAGGTTGTAAAAAGGCTATTCTGAGAGCCCATGCCATTACTAAAGTTCCAGGTTCTTTAAAATTATATGAAGTACAGGTGAAACTTCTGAATATATGTATACATATATAATTATATATACTAAATATACAATATATTACTTTATATTAGTATATAATAATTATACATAAACACGTTAATTACATTAATTGCATTAATGTAATCACATCATATTACATAATTAATAATATTACATTACATTACAAATCATCACATTAGTGTAATCGCATAATTAATTAATATTATTAATACAAATATATAATATTTAAATATTGTTATTAATAATAACGAATATGTATTATATATATTTAAATAGTATAGTTATATAAATCATTTTATATATAATATATTATATATGCATGTGCTGTTTAGCAATTTGATGATCGATTATCAGATCAGGGTATTCACATATATAATACCGAAAATACTTGTCACTTTTTATCTTGGGAAGATCAATATTGTGTCTACTAACTATTTTGAAATATTCCACTGTTATTTCTTTGTGTCATAGACTATGAAAAGCCATTCTGGTTATCCTTCCTCTCCAACTCTCCAGCTGCATCCCTATGTATCCCTATGCTCATTAACTACTTGCTCAAGTCTTTCCTTATCACCCTTCTCATGATCTACTAACCACTAGTTTATTTGAGCTTTGTTCATTTTTCATCAAATTTTGTTTCTACATATGGAAATATTGTTTATTTCTATGGTTTGAATTTTATGTAATGACCTCAAGTTCTATCCATGTCATCACAAATAACAAGATTGAATCTTTATGTCTTGATAACACTCAAATATAAATATTACCTTTTTTATCCTTTACCCATTGCTAAACTTAGGGTGATTCTCTGTCTTCAGTCTTCTAAATAGTGATGTGATAAACTTGGCAGCACAACTGTCTTAAGTATTGGTTTCCCATTTTTCAATTTTCTGCTCTACCACCTACAGGGCTTGTTCTTTCACCATTTGGCTTGTTACTTCCTCAGTTCAAGATGGCTGCCTCAGCCTTGGGTATTAGATGCTATACTAAGTTCAAGGAAGAAGACTTGTCTTCGGGTTTTACTGCTGTGAAAGACACCATGGCCAATACAACTCTTATAAAGACAACATTTAATTGGGGCTGGCTTACAGGTTCAGATGTTCAGGTTTAATATCAAGGCGAGAGAATGGCAGTGTCCATCTGAGTTCTACACCTTGTTCCAAAGGTAAACAGCAGAAGACTGGCTTCCAGGGAGCGAGGATGAGGGTTTTAAAGCCTACACCCACAATGATACACTCCCTCCAATAAAGTCACACCTACTCAAACAAGGTCACACCTTCTCATAGTGCCACTCCATAGCCCAAGCATAGCCAAACCATAACAAAGCAAAATAATACTGCCCAATAGCATTTTAGAATGTTTCTGTATATGCTTTTGGTCAGTGTTGTTTCATGTTTCTTCTAGAGGAATCAGTTGGCAAAGGAAAAAAAATTACCTAAATATATGGAGGGCCTGCTATCCTTGATTGTGTCATAGCATAAACAAAAGCTAAAAATCTATAAAACAAAAGTATCACCACGAACTAAAATTAGAAGCTAACATGACAGTCAAGAATGTCACTGAAGGTGGAAATAATGTTTGCTCCAACAGAGAAATGGAACACTGAAGCCTTCAGCCAGTATGCCTCATTTAATTAGTGCCAGGACTGGCTCGGTGGATTCACATTCAAAAGCACATGCCTTTAATCCCAGAACTTGGGAGGCAGAGGCAGGTGGATTTCTGAGTTCGAGGCCAGCCTGGTCTACACAGTGAGTTCCAGGACAGCCAGGGCTACACAGAGAAACCCTGTCTCGGAAAACCAAAAAAAAAAAAAAAAAAAAAAAAAAAAGCTGATCCCTTAAAACATCAGTGCATTGCCCTTTCCTTTAGTTCGTTTTTGCACTTTAGTCCTCTTTTCTCCACACATGGTAAGAGATTTTCCAACTGGGTGTTCTATGTCACAGCAATGTCACCTATATCATGTCACCTCTCCTTTATTCTGGGAGGACCTTTACCCCAAGATAGTAAAGAATAGGCAGGTACTTATAACTCGGTCAAAGATGTGTAGAAATTGTTATTGTAGATAGACGCATATCGAAACATGTGTCCTGCCTTCATATCTTTTGTTGAGAAAAATACCCTGACAGCACAGAACTAAAGAAAGAAAGGGTTTGTTTCAGCTTACACTTCCAAGTTATTTTCCATCAATGAAGAGAAGTACAAGGCCAGCACTTGAAGCAGAAAGTCACATCATAGCCACAGTCAGAGAAATTAATGTATCAATGATCCCTTGTTTGTTTGTGTTCAGCTTGATTTCTACAATCTTATGAAGTCCAAACACCATGATGTTGGGATTGGTGTTGCCCAGTATGTTGAGTTTTCCACACTAGTTAAAATGACTAAAACAAGCCTCCACAGATATGCCCACAAGCCAACCAATGTTGACAATCTGTCAGTCATTGAGATTCTCTTCCCAGGCGATTCTACATCCTGTTGAGTTGACAATTAAAGCTAACTATTGCAACATAAAATACTCACATTTAAATTGAGATGCTTTCAAATTAGTGGATTTTGGCTCACTAGATTATAATTTTCAGATTCATTAGGCCCAACGTTTTCATGTTTTGGTTGCATTTTCTTTAGCACTCCTTAGGTTTAATTGATAAAGACAATCTTAATACTCTCAGGGCTCTATTAGTCATGGAGCAGCATCTTCTTAGCTTCCCTCTTTTGAACACTCACTTTAGAAAACCTGCTTGTATATTTGTTTATTAATCCCTTAGAAACACATATGAGCTTTGCTTAGTTTATTACCAGCTTTACAGTCTAATAAATGTCTTTTTGCTGGATCTGAGATCCATCTCTCTAAAATAAAAACATATAATACAAAATCTAGATTTTTGTGTAAAAATATCCAGGTATGCCACTTTGCCAGCCATACACTATATGACCAACTAATCAATTTTACCTCCTATTTTATATTGTAATTATTTTCTTTTCTGTGTTTGAATGTTTTGATTTACAGTCTTCGATTTGATCTTATAGAAACTCTTCAACTATAAAGAATTTGGAACATAGTTATTAGGCAGATTTTCATTATTATAATAACAGTAAAGGTACAGTCTATATGAAGAAAAAATGTTTAGTTAGTTCACAATTTGGGAAGCTTAATATGTACAGTTAAGTAGTTCCATTGTTTGGGCTTTTGGCAAGAGTAACAACAGATAGCATTTATCATGTTAGGGAATTGATTATCTTGTATCTAGACAGGAAGCACAGGCTCTGAATTTTATAATTATCCCTTCACAAGAACTGTCAAAGAATCTACAGATCTGTGCCCAACTCCTCAAACTATTTTCAACATTTTCACTAATTGTCAAGAGCAATTAAGTTCCCAGGGGATCTTCTTTTGGGCAAACTAAAACCATATCCAAACCACAGCATGATCTTTACCCTTTCATTGATGAGTAAGTCTTCTTTTTTATGTTGGCCTTTTAAAATAAATTATTTATTCACTTTATATTTCAATTATACCCCCCAACCCTCTTCTGTTACTTCCATTCTTCCCAGAGAAGGGGAAGATACCCTTGTGTAAAGCTTTACTTTGGGACATCCAATCACAGTAAGAATAAGTGCATCTTCTTCCATTGAGGCCCATGAAGGTCTTCTGGTTAGAGAAAGGGGATCTAATGGCAGGGAACAGAGACAGAGACAGCCCCTGCTCTACTTATTAGGGGACCCACATAAAGAACAAGCTGAGAATCTGCTACAAATGTGTAGGGGGCCTAGGTTTAGTCCATGCATGTTCTTTGGTTGATGGTTCAGTCTCTGTGAGTCCCCATGGGCCCAGGTTAGTTGACTCTTTAGGTCTTCCTTCTTTTTTTTCTTTCTTTTTTTAAATTAATCATTCCATTCGTTTACATCTCAAGTGATATCCCAGTTCCCAGTTACCACTCTACAAGCCCCCCCCATCCCACACCCGCTCTTTCTCCCTCTCCTTTACCTCTGTGAGGTAACCCACCATCTCCTGTCCCACAACTCCAAGATCTCCCTACACTGGCACATCAAACCTCTACAGGATTAAGGGCCATCCTATTGATGTCAGACAAGGCCATCCTCTGCTACATAGGTAACAGAGCCATGGATCCCTACCTGTACACTCCTGGATTGGTAGTATAGTCCCTAGGAGCACTGGCTGGACTAACCAGCCCATATTGTTCTCCCTATGCAGCTCCTCCAGTCTTTCTGCCAGCTCCCCTACTGGGGTCCCGGAGCTCAGTCTGATGGTTGAAACCAAGCATCCACATCTGCATTGGTCAGTTGCTGACAGAATTTTCCAGGGAACAGCCACACCAGGTTCCTGTCAGTAAGCACCTCTTGGCAACAGCAACAGTTGTCAGGGTTTAGTGTCTGCAGACAGGATGGATCCCCAGATGGAGCAGTCCCCGAATGGCCCTTCCTTCAGTCTCTGCTCCATTTTTTGTTCCTGTCTTTCCTTTGGACAGAAACATTTCTGGGTTAAAAACTTTGAGATAGGTGGGTGGCTCCACCCCTTCACCAGGGCCATGCCTATTTACTGGAGGTGGTCTCTATAGGTTCTAATGGTGTTAGGGTTTGGTTTTTGTGGCGGAAATAGTACACAATACTTTGTTGTTGGGGCAAGGCAAGGGGAGCAACAGTTTAAACATCTAGGCCTAGATCACCAGGTTATTGCTATCATTGAGGGAATCCAATGCAGCAACCTGGAGCAGGAACTGAGGCCCAGGCCATTGAAGAACAGTACTTGCATAGCTTGCCTTCTTAGAAGCTCAATACAAATTGTTCAGTGGTAGCTCTGGCCACAGTACCCTGGACTACCTCACACTGATCGTTAATTTAAAAAATGTCCACAGACACGCTGATAGGCCAATGTGATAAAGGCAATTCCTAAACTGATGTTCCCTCTTCAAATCCACCCCTCATGTATGTGTATGTGTAACAAGACAACTAATAAACACATATGGACATAACATGATAGATACATACCAGGGTTCCATGAAACCAGTTTTCAGATAAATGCTTTCTTAGTTCATGGGAAACTATTTTAGGTAGATGAGCAATGTGATAGCTACACCATTCAACATGGCTCTCTTCAAACCATCATTTTAATAAGAATCACAATAGTGAAAGAGAATATTTGCCTTTTGATGGAAATTGAGGTTTGACTCTCTTAAAGCTATGACACATAAAGGACTTACCATTTATCTGGGAATTCTAAGCGATAGCTTGAGATAAGTTACCAATTAAACTTAATAGAGTACAGGTAGTGTAAAAGATGTCTAGTATTTAACAGTATTTTTTTATATTGGCATATGAAAAAAGGTGCAACTAAAAATTACAATCAAATAAGTTATTAATAAAGGAATGAGAAAGATAACCAAATATTTGCTTTTTTAACTGTTATTTAAAGTGGACTTCTCTTTGTTTGTACTGTATGGTTCTTATATTTTCTTTAGAAGATTGAGTCTAGATTTCAAAATAAATTGTTGCGATCCTATATGTACTGCCTTCTCTTCTTTTGACTTACATGCTGTATAATCAAGGAAAAATGGTGAGAACCTTGTTCGATGGGCAGGATGGTTTCTCTAAACATACTTTTCCACACATTTCTCAATCATGTCAGTACTTGGAATCAAACCTAGGTCCTCTGGAAGAGTAACCAGTGCACTTACATTCTGGTCTATCTTCTCTTCAACCTGAAATTCATCTGTCTAGTCCACATTTCAAGTGGGAATATCTCATGGCAATATATTATCTCTGCTACAGCTTACTGTAAATTATTAATATCAGGAAAAGCTTCTTAGCTTTTGAATAGTAAGACAAAGTATAAAAAATCTGACAGATGAATAGGGACAATATACCAAAATGGAACTCGAAGAACATCTTAACACAAGGAGAAAAGAAGATAACACAGATGATATACGTCTAAATGGACGGCATTCCTGATAACCGTTTGAAGAGGCACTGCGACCTACAGGAAGACAATGGGACAAAGGGATTCACTTTAATCTGTATTCCAAACCACACTTTCTTCACCCACATTGCTTTGCATCAATATTTTATCACAACAATGGAGACAAAACTAGGATAAGTATGAATAGTGCTACAAAATTATAGATATAAAAATGCATCCATAACACACCGATTTCATTTCTTTTGGATATGTGAGTGGTAGGAATGCTGAATCATATGGTACTTCTGGTGATTATTTGAGAAGCCTCTTTTCCATTTTCTATATAAAATGTGTTGATTTATATTCCAGGTCATAATGCACAAGGACTCCACTTTCTCCAGCTTCCCAGCACTTGCTATCTTTAATGCGGCTTTCACTTACAGTTTTCTTGTGATTAATGATTTTGAACATTCTTTTTCAAATGTTGCTACTGGGCATCTACATATCTATCACTAAATGTCTACACAGATCAATTGGACATTTAAAAAATCAGATTATTTGTTGTTATGTTGTTGAATCATTGAATAGTTTCTATGTTCTCATTGTTAACTCCTTGTCAGACATGTAGTTTCCATACACTTCTGCTCATTCTCTGCATTTTCTTCACTGTTCCATGCAATTCTATCTGTATGCCTTTGATTTTGTTTCATGTGATTTGGGGAGTATTTCAAAAACTCCTTACTTATTGCAAATTCCTGAGTTTTCCTTTAGCACTTTCAACCTATATTTAAAAATAACTAATTGATTTTTTAAATTGTTAACTACTTGATTTTTTAAATTGTTTATATATAAGGGCTTAGATCCATTCTTCTTCCCGTAGATATCTAGTTTTTTGAGCCATCCCAAACAAGTTGATATAATTCCATTACCTATTAACATATCGATTGAAACAGTTGCTTGTAGACATGTGGGCTTACAACCAGAATCTCTATTCTTTTTCTTCTTTTTTCATATTTTCAAAGGTAAATGGCATGTTATCTATCCCATCAAATCTTATGCTTAACCCATATAGAAAAATTAAGCCACTATTTATTTTATAGCAATTATGAAAAATATAGTTCATTGTTATATGAATAATTTGAGTTAAGGATGAATTTAATCATCATCACTATCATTACTTTGAGCACTTGTGTTCTCAACTTACTGTTATTAAAACTAAATACATATGCATAATTCCATTAAATCTTCAAAATAATTGCCTTTAGTAGACACTATTTTTATTAACAATATATATATATATTATGATACAACAATATATATATCTATATATGTAGATGCAAACTCACAAACTCATTTGTGTGTGTGTGTGTGTGTGAACAAGTAAAGAGAAAGAGATTCTGAATTTGGGAGAGAACAAGGAGGGACATGGGAGGTGTTTGGGCCAGTAAAGGGAAGCATGGAGTGATGTTATTATAATTTCAAAAATTCAAAAAATATGAAAAAATACAATATCTTAAAGACAATAAATAACTTCTTAAGCTAGAGCATTTAATATGTTTGAATGGAGTTCTTAACATTGAGTCTGTTATCTAAATTCCTTCATTCCTGTACATTCTTTAGTAGCTGAATTTTAAAAAGTAGGTTTCTCTTGCTAAATTAGAAATTATGCTCATTCCTTTGTTTTATCAACTAGAATACACAAAAAACTTCCGAAAACATTGATTGTTTGATTCTTCCAAATTCTAATATTTTATCCTGCACAAGGGTGGGTTATGGGTTAGTAAGACTCAAGAGGCCAATATTGCACAAGTTTCATAAAATATCTTGAAGCGACAAGGTTCACAGAGCCCTTCAACTACATTATATATCAACTTCTGGGGAGACGCTGTCCAACTTGATCAACTGCCTGAAAGTCTTGCAAGGCACTGCATCTATTCAGCTCCTGATGCTGTCCTGTCACCTATGCTACTGTTAATTTTTTGGTGATATAGCTAGCTCTGAATGGTTAATGCCTCTGTACAATAACTATTCACCCATTCTCCAGGATGTAACCCTTGTAAGTCACTGAATCACTAAGCTCGGGTGGAATCATTTCTTTGGACTTTTCTTGGTGCAATATCTAGGATGTTCACGCCTCAGTAAAACCTATACAGTATCAACATAAATAGAGCAATTAATTCAAAGCCTTCACCTTCATGAAGTATGTCAGGCAATATGTCAGTATATACTTGCTTTATACCAACCTCTGAGATATATGTATATATATATATCATCTGTTTATGTATTTATTCCTCTCTTAGACTCCGATAAATTTCAGAATTTTCTGCAATATATATTCCTACAGCTTCTGATAAAATAAAGATAAAATATTAATTGGTTTTGTCATCCTTCCTGGCACTTCTTTATATAAAAACCACAAAAAATTTCCATGGAGAAATAAAAATAGAACAAAGTCCACACCCAACTCTTACTCTCTTTAACAAATTTCCTCAAGGGTTTTGGAAACCATGGTTTATTTTCTTTTGAACACATTAACAAATTTTAGGAGTGTTCTGAGGATCACAGTGCATTCTCTTTTTACTTTTGAATTTTAAACACTGAACACTAAGTCCTTGTATGATCTTGGAAACAGAAAAGCTTCACCTTGGAGTCTGAAAATATATACTCAAAATTGCTTATAGCACAAAGCATGAGAAAAGACTTCAAAAAAAATCTCCAGTAACTAAATCCATTAATTCTATAATAACTAAATAAGATCCTAAGTACTATAGAAGTATAAGAATTATAACAATTTATGAATATTACATCATTTTGCTTTTGATTGTATCACCATGCAATACTTTATAAAATAGAATGGCAGCACTGATTTCACCTTATGTATTGAGAATAATTGAAAACAGTGGAAACAAAAAATAACAAGCTGTGTGGTCATTTCAAAGTTGGCTTTCTTATAGGGTAGGTACAAAGAAATAAAGGAGTCCAAAACCAACAAAAACAAACCATTTTCTCCAATGTCTAGCCTCTGAGCCTGCCTATTCCTCCCTTTGCTGTACTCTCCCTATCCCGCAGACTAGTCTAGGTCCCACATTCAATGCCCAGCCTAGTCTGGCACCCCTACCTACACTACAAACAAGCTCTAATATTCTGCCAGGACTGGATATGAGATGAAGAATTATAATTTATTCTAATCAAGGGAACAGTTAACCAAGAATACATTACTGTCTTAAACATGTATGCATGCATGAAATTCTGGTGTACTTAATTTTATAAACACACACACACACACACACACACACACACACTACTAGATTTAATAACACAGATTAAAATTTTAAATCAATTCATTAACAGTAAGCAATTTCAATATCCCACTTTCTGTAATGAAGGGATCATCTAGCCAAAATCCAGAAAAACATCGTAATTAAATGACATCACATATAAGATGGACATTATAGCTATCTACATAATATTCCGCCCAAAATCCAAAGTACACACATTTGATTTAACAGATCAAAGAAGCTTCTCTAGAACTGATTACATCCTGTGACGCAGAATAACTATTTACAAATCCAAAAATATTGAAATAATATTTGATCACAATAAAATAAAACATAAAATTGACAGCAACATATTTTTAGTAAATAAGCACACTCATGGATATTAAATAACTCATAATTGAATGATGAATATTTCAAAGAAGTAATCAAAAAAAATTCCTCAAGCTAATGTTTGCAGGTAGGAGGATGTTGTTCTCTGAGAGGCTCCACCCAGCAGCTGCCTCAGACAAATACAGACACCCACAGCCAAACAATAAATGGACCTTGGGGACACTTAGGGAAGAATAGGAGGAAGAATTTGGGGCCCAGAAGGGGATAGGACCTCCACAGGAAGACCAACAGAGTCAACTCCCCTGGACCCTTGGGGCTCTCAGAGACTGAACCACCAACCAAAGAACATAGAGGGGCTGGACCGAGGCCTCCCTCTTATATGTAGCAGTTTGCAGCTTGATCTTCGTGTGGGTCCTGAACGACTGGAGTGTGGGGTATTCCAAAGGCTATCGCCTGTATGTGGGATATGTTCTTCTAGTTTGGCTGCCGTGTCTGGCCTCAGTGGGAGAGGAAACACCTACCCTGTCGAAGACTTGAAGTAAGGGTAGGGGAGGATACCCAGGAGCGCTCCTACCAGCTCAGAGGAGAAAAGAAGGGGGTATAGGGGAAGGATTGTAGGAGGGATTGACCTGGAGGGGGATAGTGACTAAGATATAGAGTGAATAAGTAATAGTAAATGTTAAATTAAATTAAAAAAATAGAACACAACCAAACCTCTGATGCACAATGGAATCAGTCCTCTGAGGGCACTTTATTGCTTTAAATGTCTCATTTAAAAATAAATCAAAACACAAATTATTTCACTAGCCCTGAAAATGGAGATGTATCAGATTTACATGATTTACATGTTTTACATGTAACATGATAACATTTACATTTACATGATAACATCATTTACTCTATCCAGCAAGCTTTAGTTAAAACATGGCTACATGGTTTACCCTACAGTAAAACAAAAAGAGTTAAGCTGCTGAATTTTCTAGGACTAATGTGCTAATGTGGCATGTTCACAGACTTTGAAAGCAAATAACCATACTTCCTCGATCAAATTTATGTGAAGATGACACTGACAGGAATTTATTTATACACAATTTTGATCAAAGGGAGGTAAACTGTGGTAGTAGAATGAGACTGAAATCAGAGGAAGCACTGCTCCTATTCTCTCTTTAAATATTAATGAGAGAATTCTCCCCCTACCACCACCACCAAATTTCAGATTTATCTTTTGGCAGTAAAAGAAAAAAAAAAAAAAAAAAAAGACTCTGCACAGAAAATTCCTAAACTTTGTGTTCTGGAAATTCAGATCATCTGGTAATCTTGTTCTCTTTCCTTTACAAGTTATGTAGAAAACTTTAGCAGGCTTGTAGCAGATTTAAAGAAAAAAATTCCTGTGACCTTTTTCATTATTAGTTTAGAGAAAAAGAAGACATTAGAAATTAGGAATACGTCCCTTTGAGACATAAGTAAAGAAAGATGTTCTGCTCTGTGTCAACCATCGTCCCAAAGGACTGTCTCTAGAAAATGTTAATACCTTCAGAGGCTTGGTGGTTTGGCCCCTATGGATTTCTATGTTTAAATGCTTGGCCATAGGGAGTGGCACTATGAGGAGGTGTGTCCTTGTAGGAAATGTGGCCTTGTGGGAGGGAGTGTGTCATTGTGAAGATGGGCTTTGAGGTCTCCGTGTGCTTAAGCTCTCCTCAGTGTAGAATCAGACCTTCCTGGCTGCTTGCAGAAACATGACTTCCTTCAGATCAAGATGTAGAACTCTCAACTCCCCAGCCCTTCTTATTTATGACAATAATTAGATTCTGCATTTCTCTGTTTGGGTTTGGATAACCAGTCTATTGGCATGAGTAGGATACTGAAATCTCTAACTATCAGTGTGTAACGGTTAATATGTAATTTAAGTGTAGTAGTGTTTCTTCTGTGAACAGGGGTGTCCTTGTGTTTGATGCATAAATGTTTAGAACTGCAATATTTTCTGGGTGGACTTTTTTGTGGGGTATGTAGTATTCTTCCCTACCTCTTATTAGTTTAGGTTTGATGTCTGTTTTATTGGATACCAAAAAATAGCAACACAGGCTTGCTTCTTGATTCAATTTACCTATATTAGCTCTTTCTTTTCTTTGTGGTTTATCAAGGTGGGTTTCTCTGTGTAACCCTTGCTGTCCTGAAACAAGCTTTCCAGATCAAGCTGGTCCTCAACTTAGTAGTTCTTCTGACTCTGGCTCCTAAGTGTTGGGATTAAAGGCATACATCACCACATCCAAAAGAGAGTATCTTATTTTATCCTTTTACCCTGACGTGCTCCATATCCTTCATAGTGAGATGAGGTTTTTAGATGCAGCTGAAATGAAGATCCAGTTTTCTAATCCAATCTGTTAGTCTATTATGGGGGGAATTGAGATAATTAATATTGAGAGTTATTAATAAGTTGAGCTTACTGATACCTGTTATTTTTGTTGTGGTGGTATGGTGGTATGCCTCTCTTTTGATTTACTGTTTTGGGGTTATTTGTTTCTTGTGTCCTCTGGGATGTGCTTAACCTCTTCAGACTGAAATTTCTTTTAGTGCCTGTTGTAGAACAGAATTGGAAAATAGAAAACAATTTATTTCTTACTTTTATTTTTTTACAGTCTAGTCATTATCCCCCTCCTGGTCTGCCCTCCAACAGTTGCTCATTTCATCCTCCTTCCCTCCCGTGTCTCCAAGAGGATGTACCCACTGCCCCACCCTACTCCCACCCACTAGGCCTCCCCACTACCTGAGGCCTCAAGTTTCTCAAGAGTTAGACACATCTTCTTTCACTGAGGCCAGACTAGGCAGTACTATTCTATATATGTGTCAGGGCCTCAGACCAGCTAGTGTATGCTTCCTAGTTAGTGGCTTAGTTTCTGAGAGATTTCAGAGATCCTGGTTAGTTGACACTGCTGGCCTTCCCATGGGGTCATCCTCCTCCTTAGCTTCTTCCATCCTTTTCCTAATTCAACCAGAGGGGTCCCCAACTTCAGTCCATTGGTTGGGTGTAAGTATCTGTCTCACTCAGCTTCATGTTGGGCCTCTTGGAAGACAGCCATATAGGCTCCTGTCTGTAAGTACTCCACAGCATCAGTAATATTGTTAGGTCTTGGAGCTTCCCCTTGAGCTGGATCCCAAGTTGGTCCTGTCACTGGACCTCCTTTCACTCAGACTCTTCTCCGTTTTTGTCCCTGCAGTTATTTCAGACAGGAACAATTCTGGGTCAGAATTTTTGACTGTGGGATGGCAACCCCATCCCTCCACTTGATGCCCTGTCTTTCTACTGGAGGTGGACCCTACAATTTCCCTCTCCCAACTGTTGGGCACTTCATCTAAGGTCCCGCCCTTTGAGTCCTGAGAGTCTCTTACCTCCTAGGTCTCTGGTACATTCCCGAGGGTCCCCAACCTCCCTCCCCATGAGGTTGTATATTTCCATTCATCCTGCTGGCCCTCAGGGCTCCTTATCTGTCCCCCCACACCCAATACCTGATCATGTTCCCCTTTTCCCTCCCCCTCTCCTCTCCTACCAAGGTCCTTCCCTCCCTCTTCCCCTCATGATTGCTTTCTTCTTTCTCCCAAGTGGGATTGAGGCATCCTCACTTGGGCCCTTCTGCGTGTTAACCTTCTTTAATTCTGTGGATTTTATCCTGGGTATGCTGTACCTTTTTGGTTAATAACCACTTATTAGTGAGTACATTTAATACTTTTCTTTCTGTGTCAACTGTAACCAATAGATTTTCTAGGTATAGTATTCAGGGTTGGTATTTGTCATCTTTTAAAGTTTATAGAACACCCACCCATGTCCTTCTGACATTCAGAATCTGCATTGATTTCAGGTGTTATTCTACTACATCTGACTTTATATTTGACTTGGTTTTTTTCTCTTATAGACTTTAATATACTTACTTTGTTGTAAACACATAGTGTTTATTATAGTTGATTATTATGGTTCATAGAAACTTTCCTTTATCACTATGTCTATTGGTGTTCTGTATGCTTCTTGTATCTTTCTGGGAAACTCTTTCTTTAGATTGTGATTTTTTTTCTCTTATTATCTTATTAAAAAGATTTTCTGTGCCTTTGTCCTTCTTCTATACCTGTAAGTTTTAGGTTTAGTTTTTCCATAGTATCATAGACATGCTAAAAATTTTGCACATGGAATCGTTAATGATTTACCAATTTCTTTAACTGAGCTATCCATTTTTTCCTATCTTTCTTGAAGATATAAATTCTTTCTTCCATATCTTTTAATCTGATGGTAAAACTTACCACTGAGATTTGTGTTCAACATCATGAGTTTTTCATTTCCAGTTTTATTTCAGTTTACATTTTCCCCAGTGATTCAATTTCTTTGTTATATTTTTCTGTCATGTCTTGAATTATTTCATTACTTTATTCAATTATTGGTGTTTTCATAATTTTATTAAAGCATTAATTCATATCATCTTTGAGTTTCTTGAATATATTTATAACTTCTATTTGGAAGTCTTTACCTTGTTCTGAAGTTTAATTTGCTTTTCTCAGGACTTCTTTTTTTAAAATTATTTATTTATTTTTTGATACTTCATTTACATTTCTAATGTTTTCCCCTTTCCGTGTCTCCTCTTTGGAAACCCCCTATACCCTCCCCGTCCCCCCACCTTTATGAGGGTATTTCACCTCCCACCCACCCTCCCACCCGCTCCCGTATTCCCACCTTGACATTCCCCTTTACTGGGGCTTCTAACACCCTGAGGCACAAGGGCCTCTCCTCCCCCTGATGGCCAACAAGGCCCTCCTCTGCCACATATGTGGTCCTAGCCATGGGTTCCTTGATGTGTATTCTTTGGTTGGTGGTCCAGTCTCCAGGAGGACCAGGCAGGTCAGGCCAATGATTTCTGGTTTCAGAGAAGCATCTTGTCTTCCCTGTTCAAGCTTGTGTTTCTGCACATCTACAGTTAAGGTATTTGAGTGATTTTGGAGTAGGTATATGGCCTTGTTCTTGGATGGATGTTCTTTCTTTTGGCTAATGTTACCCACTCTGGGTCTTAGGTAATTGTGGTGACTGTGATATCTTTCCTAGAGAGTGCTTCTGTGTGTCTATAGATAATACATGGAACTGAGATGGTCTAAAAATGACAGTAAGAAAGATCTAAGGAGACTGGGTCTACACCAATCATTGGAGTCCTTAGGGAGGTGGAGTGGAAGGAGTGGCTCCCATAACTGGGCCTTCCCCACAAATGGTTCTGAAAAAACAATACCAAGAAGGCTTCTTCTTCTTTATTAGATTTCTTAATTTGATATAAGCTAGGATACTTCATGTTTACTTTATCCGTCTTCTGCCCCAGATTCTAAATCAGTCAATTCTGAAAGGACTCATAGGACATTTTATAATAAAGCTGGATTTAGAGATGTCAGTCTAAGCTTTAGGGATACTCCTTGCTTCTAGAACACTTTAGGATTTAGAGCTAAAAATAATTGTACATCTTATAAATACAATAAGTCATGAATTCATACTGACATTTACACTTGACATTAACAAGTTTTATTTAATGTGTAAAACTCAACTTGATTTTTAAAAAATTAGATATCTTTTTCTCTTTCTAAAAATTTCAGATTGTGAATGAAATTAGCATAATTTTATCTACTTATAATTATGTATAAATAGTTCATATATACCATAGAGTTCAGAATTAAAATTATTCACCATTTCATGGTGCTCTGATGAATTGTTTTTAATGCTTAGATTGTGTTCTTATACCCCTTTGGGTCAAAGTACTGTATTTCTTAAAGTCATTTGTAATAATTCAATATTTCTTTAGCCCATCAATTTTAACAAATATTATTTTATAGAAATTATTTATATATATATACTTGTTCTTGTTATATAGTATTGTTCATATGTGTTTATGTAATGATAAAATACATATACACTTTATATACATTAATGCATTCTCTTTGCAATTCTATAGCTTAAATATTAAGATGTAATGCCTACCATTATTAGCATGTGATGGAAGAGTGGAACTAAGAAGAAAAGATGACTTACTTGACTCAAAGATGAAGAAGACTTACCTATGACTTACATGTGTACAGGTATGCACATATATTCATATTAATATAAAGAATCTTCATGATGATTATACTATTCATTTACTTTAAAAATGAAATTTTCTGATATTTAAAAACATGATTGTCTTCTCCTATCCCTTTCGTATCCTCCATGATCATGATGATATACTTGTTCTCTGTCAAGTGAAATGATTTAAATATTTCTGAAGGTTAAGGCTAGCATTGATCTACTATACAATGCTCGTTTCTACTGACTTCAATGATAGGGCAGGAATGTTCTAAGCTGTGCCTTAGGACACATTGTGTAGTCAGAACTCCTTTTCTTAAGTATAAAACAACAAGGCACAGTCTGTATAGAAGATGGTAGAATCCCTTAATCATGGTCATTTCTGCTTAGTGTTACTTTACCATGTCCCTGGAGCAGCATTTTACCTTCAATCCAAGATCTGTGTTCCCAAAGTATCAACTGTTGCCAGTATTGGAAGCAATTAAAAATAACCCTAGTTACAGAGAGACTTGTCATTCTCACTTATAGACTATAATTTTCACATCTATAAATCACAACAATTAGAGAAGCTATACCACACAGGAATCACTCATTTCAATATATACTGTACTGTGAGTTATATAAACTGAAACCCTGAAAGGTATAACAAAAAATCTGTCTTCATTGCTGAGTCTCCAAAAAGTCAATCCATCCCTATAAAAGGCAAGTTACTCTAGGGTAAAAGACCATGGTGGGACCATTGATTCCATCCCATAAGAAAAAAGGTGGGATTGCTATAAAGTGTGTTTCTTTGTAAAGGGGTGCATGTCTGGAATATCACAAAGAAGAATAAAATATACATGTAAGGGTGGAATTCAGAAGACACAGAAAAGATCAGTACACAGAATTATTATGAATTAAGTAGTAAATATTCCATGGCCAATACATGGTTTAAATGAAAGTATTCAGCCAGGGTGCGAGCAGCACCTCAGTGACCATTTATAACATGGTTCTGAAGAGGTATGATGTCAGAAATCTCTTATCGGACACAGCCATAATGTACTGTAAAGTTTAAAAGGAAGAGATGATGTATATGCCACATATTGAATATTTGCATTATACTGTTCTTGGAAAATATCTGATACTCTTCAGTATCCTGCCCTTTTTATACTGCAGTGTCATGGCGTTCATTATTGTGTGCTTCTTCCTGGCTACATGCTAACAAGCATTTCTACACTCTAGCCAGACCACAAATGACTCTTCCTTAGTCTAACTCCATGAATTTTTTAGGGACACTTATAGGGAATTGTCATTTTTAGGAGCAGGGATAATTAAAAGGAAGCTGTATCATCACACAAACATTCATTCCAGGCTGTGTGGTGGCACATGAAAGTAGTGAGCTCCTTTGAAAACTTGCAGTTGGGTCTGAAAGTGAAAGAATGTCTCTCTAGGATTATTTCTGGCAGATAACCTTGAAGTAATCATGAGAAACTTGTTTGAGTTCTGTATGTTTTTTAAAAAAAAACTTATTTAGTCTTAGAAGCCTCTTTCCTTCTCAAGGAGAAAATGCCTCATCTTAGAGGAAGTTCTTGCAGAACCTCACTACAGAGTATGAGACAAATTGTTTTCAGTGTGTTATAGCTATATCATTTCTATGTGGTATTGTGTCATTGAGGCAGTGTTTTTCTCACCCTGTTTCCTTGTGATGCATATTTTAATTATTTTGCTACACATAAAGGTCTGACTTACAAAATTATTTAGAATACAAATGATGCTGCAATAAATAACTTAATTTATGACTTACTCCTTCATATTTTAATCTTTGAGTACCTTTATGGTAAAACTTGCATTTTAAAATTGTCTGCTTTCATTTTCTTCATACAGATTCTGTTTGAGGAACAATGTGTTCTTTTCTTTCTTTGAGACAAGCCCCATTTAGTCATAGATTTTTTTAAAGCAATGTCTTTATGGAATATAAATTAACATTATTCAATGATGATTAAATATCTCAGATATGTTTGAAATGATAATATATATTACACAGGAAAGAAGCAAACACTGAATAGAAAAACTGTGTGAAAATTTATTCTGTGGTATGTATCCTGATGAGAAAGAATGAAAGTCTTAATTATGTTCAAAACATTTATAAAAAAGCTTGAGTTTTAAAATGCTATTGGTTTGTTAAAAGGCACTATGAAACTTGTGTGGCTACATGGTACACTTGTCTACACTTTTCAGATCTATTTAAAGGTAGAATAGAGTTTTGACTTAGCAGAGTCTCTGGAGATTTCTTATAACTCATACTGTGACTACCTCTGTGACAAAGAGACTTTGATTCAAGTGAAAATCTGATTCACCCTGATATGGAAGCCCCATTGGACCAATTCCAATGAAATTTTCAATTAGGAAAAAATTGAATGTCAGACTTCCCAAATGTAACATCCATCACTGTAATCTTGCATTAGAAATTGATTCCAGTTTCTACTGAAGTTCTCAATACTAATATATTTGGCATAAGGAACATGCACCATGTCCCAGAAGAATGGTATTTTCTAGATCTGAGGTTTTGCAAAGAAGAAAGAATTAAAAAATGGTACCACTTAAGCAGCAGTGATGCCATTCCACATGGAAGGTGTGATCCATTGTTCTTCTCACCTGCCAGATGTGCTTAATTCACTACTTCCCTCACACTTCAGTAGCTGAACAGGAAAAATCTTGGAAATGTAAAATTTCCTCTTTATATTAAAATATGTTTATTATACATGCTCTGGATTTCTACATCATCCTTCTCATTGTTATGTCCTAAAGATTCATCTCTGACATAATGCAACTCAGTTCTAAAGGTTTGTCTCTAGGTCTGTGTTTAAGCCTTTTTTGGGAGAAATCATGGCAAAACTGCCAGGCCTAGAGTTCTACCGTACCATCTGATTTTAAAGAAGCACATCCAAAATTTAAAGAAGACTACATCACCAATGACTACATCACCAGCCTGGTTTTGATCCTTCAATGCTTCTCCTTGATGTGTGTGTGTGTGTGTGTGTGTGTGTGTGTGTGTGTGTGTGTAAACACACACATTTATAATATATATAGCTATATATATATATAAATGATAGAGATATAGGTATAGATAAAGATAGAAATAAAGATAGGTAGAGATAGGTAGGGAGTTTTTTCCTGAATTCTTATTGAGCATGCAAAATTTTCTTTGAGTTTGTTTATGTAGTGGATTACACTGATGGATGTCTGGGTATTGAACTATCCCTGCATCCCTGGGATGAAGTCTACTTGATCATGATAGTGATAAAAACTGCATGGTATTCATACAGCGACAGGCAAGTAGATCAATGGAATAGAATTGAAGACCCAGAAATGAACCCACATACCTATGGTCACTTGATTTTCGACAGAGGAGCTAAAACCATCCAGTGGAAAAAAGACAGCATTTTCAAAAAATGGTGCTGGTTCAACTGGCGTTCTACATGTAGAAGAATGCAAATTGATCCATTCCTGTCTCCCTGTACAAAGCTCAAGTCCAAGTGGATCACGGACCTTCACATAAAACCAAATACACTGAATCTAATAGAAGAGAAAGTGGGGGAAAGTTTCGAACACATGGGCACAGGGGAAAAGTTCCTGAACAGGACACCAATGGCTTATGCTCTAAGATCAAGAATCGACAAATGGGACCTCATAAAATTGCAAAGCTTCTATAAGGCAAAGGACACTGTCAATAGGACAAAATGGCAACCAGCAGATTGAGGAAAGATCTTTACCAATCCTACATCCGATAAAGGGCTAATATCCAATATATACAAAGAACTCAAGAAGTTAGACTCCAGAGAACCAAATAACCCTATCAAAAAATGGGGAACAGAGCTAAACAGTGAATTCTCAACTGAGGAACTTCATAGGGCTGAGAAGCACCTAAAGAAATGTTCAACATCCTTAGTCATCAGGGAAATGAAAATCAAAATAACTCTGAGATTCTACCTCACACAAGGAAGAACAGCTAAGATCAAAAACTCAGGTGACAGCAGATGCTGGCGAGGATGTGGAGAAAGAGGAACACTCCTCCACTGTTGGTGGGATTGCAAGTTGGTACAACCACTCTGGAAATCAGTTTGGTGGACCCTCAGAAAAATGGACATAGTACTACCTGAGGACCCAGCTATACCTCTCCTGGGCATATACCCAGAAGATGCTCCAACATGTAATAAAGATGCATGCTCGACTATGTTTATAGCAGCCATATTTATAATAGCCAGAAGCTGGAAACAACCCAGATGTCCCTCATCAGAGGAATGGATACAGAAAATGTGGTACATTTACACAATGGAGTACTACTCAGCTATTAAAAACAATGACTTAATGAAATTTGGAGGCAAATGGATGAAACTTGACAATATCATCCTGAGTGAGGAAACTCAGTCACAAAAGAATGAACATGGTATGTACTCACTGATAAGGGATATTAGCCCAAAAGTTCAGAATACCCAAGGTTCACTTTACAGTAACCGCTGGACTGAGGGTGAGGTCCCAGATGGAGGAGTTGGAGAAGGGAATGAAGGTGCTGAGGGAGTTTGCAGTCCCATGGAGGGAGTAACAGTGTCAAATGGCCTGACCCCCCTAGTCCTCCTGGAGACTGGACCACCAACCAAAGTATACACATTGAGCGACCCATGTCTCAGACCACATATATGGCAGAGGAGGGCCTGTTGGCCATCATGGGGAGGAGAGGCCCTTGGGCCTGCAGGTATTAGTGACCCCAGTAAAGGGGAATTTCAAGGTGGGAAGATGGGTGTGGGTGAGTGGGAGAGTGGGTGGGGGAATACCCTCGTAGAGGTGATAGGGGTTTTCCAAAGTGGAGACCTGGAAAGGGGGAAACATAGGAAATGTAAATAACATATCAAAAAAATTAAAATAAATATTAAAAAAACGAAATCTCTTACTTGAGAGTAATTAATGCTAGATATAACAAGGAAGAATTAAAATCATGAATTTTGGAGAGTTTCTTGTAGTCTACCTATCTGATGGCCAACAAAGAGTCAAACAATTTGGTTTCAGAATAGCAATTAGGAACAAGATTTCTTTTACTGCATGTTTGTAAAGGATTTTTAATTTTAAAATAACTTTGTTAAATTATACTTTCTTAATTTTAATGGAGCATAATGAATTATGCTAATGAATCATCCTTGATTTCAGTGCATTCTGTTAGCAAAATGACAATCTTTTGGTAGGCTATGCATATGGTTTCAATCATGGAAGTTGGTTTTTATTAAGACCTTTGCTAACCCTCACAGCATTAGGGATATGAAACCTGAAGAATCCCTGTCCTCTAGACAGGCAGGAACCCAAGAGGAGTGATAGGAACACCAATCTACCTACAAAAGCTTTGACCCAAATTGTATCCTATCTAAAAGAAATGCAGGGACGGGGAATAGAGCAGAGATGGAGGGAATTGCCAAGTAATAATCAGCCCAAATTGAGCCTCATGCCATGGACAAGTACCCATCCCTGACACTATTAATGATACTCTGTTATGCTTGGAGAGGGGAGCATGTTGTCTTCTGAGAGACTCCAACCAGCGTCTGACTCAGACAGATGCAGAGATCCACAGACAAATTATGGACAGAGCTAGAAGTGTTGGGGGAAGGACTGAGGACTCTATAGGAGACAGGAATTCCGTAGGAAGACTAATAATGTCAACTAACCTAACCCTTGGGGCTCTCAAAGAGGAATAACAAATGAAAGAACATATACAGGCTGGACCCAGTAACCCACACAACCAAACATAGCAGATGTGCAGCTGGGTCTTCATGTTGGTTCCAAACAACTGGAATGGGGCCTAACCCCAAAGCTATTGCCTGTCTGTGAGTTATGTTTTTTAGCTGAGTTGTAACCTCCACAGCCATACATAGCAGATATGCAGCTGGAACTTCATGTTGGTTCCACACAACTGGAATGGGGTCTATCCCAAAAGCTGTTGCCTATCTGTGGGTTATGTTTTTCTAGCAGGGCTGCCTTCTCTGACTTCAGTGGGAAAAAATGCACCTAGCCTCACGGAGACCTGATGTACTAGGGTAAGGAATACCCATTCTCAGAGAAGAGGAAGGAGGATTGGGGGAAGATTGTGGGAGGGGGTGACTGGGAGTGGGGACAGCAATAAGGATGTAAAGTGAATACATTAAAAAATTTTTCATAAATTAAAAATGAGATTTATTAGCTATGTTAGCTTTGCTACAATACATAGAACAAAAAATTTTAAATATTTTGAGAAGGAACTCCTAGCTGTGCAGAGATTTGAAGTGCTAGAGTTTGGGGCTACCCTATGGGCCCCACCTGCCCAGAGGAGAAAGAGAGGGGCATGGTTGAAGGTTTGTGAGAGGGGATGACCAGGAGGGGGGCAGTGAGCCAGATATAAACTGAATAAGTAAAAATATTTAAATTAAATTAAGAAACTATTTTATGTACAATAAAAAATAAATGATGCAGATGGAAAATGACAGAAATAAGAGTTTAAAATGTTCTTAACATTCCTTTTTGCAAAATTCTCTCCTTTTTCCAAGTTATTTTCCCTTAAGCCAAATTTTCATTGGTTCAGCTCTTACCCACAAGGGGCAGATACCGCCTTTGCAATTGTGAATTTCAAGTTGGCTAATGTTATCCATAGAGAGAGCAGGTTAGGATTGAAAAGGTAAAATAAGATTGAAACATTAGGGCTGTGGAGTAAATCTACAATACAGATATTTTATTCTTCTCTTTCATTGGGTCTCCTATGTTCTTTAAAAAATATGACTCATTAATCTGCATTGAATTAATAAAAATGAAAACAGATGGCTGTCTTCATTTTCTCTAATTTTTAAGGTGTTGACAGTAGATATTGTATCACATAATAATTAATCCTTGCTGTATAAAAAATAACTCCAATCACAACTCTTACTAATCCGAATAGAAAGTGTATTTATACTGAGCCTCTGGCAACAATTCAGGGTACTAGAGTTTACCATTATAAGGTATGTAACATTTGTTTACAACCCAATAGGAATTTCAGAGGTAAAACTGTACCTAAGGCGTACTATTCATATATTAGCAAATGTTGTTAGTTTGGTGATTTGCCATTTAGATAGCCTGAAAGTTTCTATATGAAGATATGCTAATAAATCTCCATAGGAAAAGTCAATGGTTCTTGTTTTAAATATTGCTAATACATAGTGGTAGTTTGAAATGTGATTCCTGAATATATATATTACATATTGTGAAATGTATCATAGTTATTATATGCAGTATATATGTTGTTTTTAGAAATAAGCTTTAAGAAGCAACTACAGTAGATCTGCACTAATTAGGTTCATCTTTGATTGCAAATACTATTTTATTATTCTGGAGTTGATCACATCTCCAGCTGCGTTGTCATGCTAACATTTCATTATCCTATCTCAAAACACCAGGCTTCTATTAGAGGAAAATGCCCATCTGGGTCATATCAAATTTAATTACTCTAATACTCATGTAATTACGGAGTTCTCTCAAGTTCTAAGTACATGCACTCTCTTAAAAATTAATAGTTTTGTCATGAGAAAAGAGTAAAATTCTTTCAATAGGAGCACATTTAAAAAATGAAGAGGAGGTTTAAATGGATCAACATAGAGAACAGAATCCAAGACCTAAAAATTATTTTCTTTCTGACTCCACCCCATTGCCAACCTCCGACATACAAGACAGTATACTAGCAACATAAGGAGAAAACAAATTCATTTAAATCCAACTAGGACGTACCACATGATTCTTCATGTTTGCAATATACCACAATGAAATGCTTGTCCATTTACTGGTTACATCATATTCAAGTGACCGTTTCTTGGTAGGGATAGTTTATTGCCAGAGAATGACAATAAACAACTAAACTGTGAAAGTCATAAATTATTAAATTGTGTAATATGTGAGCCATGGAAAAGTAATGGGAAATATAACTTGCAGTTGCAAGACTATGGAGGAGGGTTGAGAGAAAGGTTACAGAATTAGAAAAGATATCTGGGGGATCTTAGTATGATTTATATTGTGTTCTATATTAAAACCTTAGTGTGAGTATATGGAGGAACGAGCAGGCCTTAAAGCAAGAGCATGGCCAGTTTGTTCAGAGAAATATTGAGGAGATTGTGACTGAGATGAAGTAAATGGTAAACATTCTAAGAAATTGGAGTTAGGAGGGCCACGTTAGGCACTGCCTTCTGAGCACTGTTATGAGCATGACCCTCACTTCATGCAAAACAAGAATATAACAATAGGTACAAATCCTCATATCAGGGTTGGACAAGGCTGCCCCGTAGGAAATAAATAGTCCCAAGATACCTGATTCCTGAGATACCCCCAATGCCACTGTTAGAAGTCCCACAAAACACCAAGTTAACAGTCAAAACATATATGCAGCAGAGATGCAAACAGTCTTCATGAGTACAGCTTCATTCTCTGTTAGCACATATGAGCCTTGCTTAGTAGATTCTTACTGTCATTTACTTACATGTTTTCTTTTTTTTCTTTTTTTTTTTTTTAATTTATTTTTTGATATTTTATTTACATTTCCGATGATTCCCCTTTTCTTTAGAAACCCCGTGTCCCCTCCCCCTCCCCGCCTCTGTGAGGGAATTCCTCCTCCCACCTACAAGTTCATCACCTGGAAATAACATCCCCATTCCAACAATGACAGGAACTGCTTTCTAACAAAGATGAACTTTAAGTCATGAGAGGCCTCTTTGATAAATAGAATAATAATGTCATCCCAGGATTAGGCTCAATATTATTCAAGTAGATTTGTTCTTAAATAAAAGTAGGGTTATGTTGCTCCTGCTTGCTTGATCTCAATTTCCATTATCTTTCTGCATTCCATGAAGGGATGACTAAACGGGAGGCTCTAGTAAGATGCTAGTAAGGCAAATAGATTTCTATTCATAAAAAATTATAAAATCTTGAGCATTGTTATGGCTGCTTCATATGGACTAAGTTTAGTTGAAAAATCTGTGGGGAAAATGAGATCAATTCTGTTTGAGTCTTACAAAAATGTCTACTGGCTATTGAACACCAAAAAGTTCTGAATTGGGAGATGACTTCTGTTAGTTACCAGAATGCCAGAAGCTTTGGGGTCTATAGTTTTAGATGAGGTCACCCTGTGAGTACAACTAGAGAAGAATGCTAACTTCCACATCTCAGAGTTATTCAAAATTAAAAGATGGTGTGGTCAGGGGGAATCACATCCTGGGAAACACTAATAGAGGAGGAAATTTAAAGCATATCGAAGAGAAGAGATGGTAGTCCAGTGGATACTGGAAACCAATCATGAAGAGGTAAATGAGTGGCAGAAATTGATTGACTACTCATTTCAGTACACATGAATAGATACTGTGAAGATATTTCTATACTCATTCACTTGATCCTTATGTAAATACAAATATTCAATTTCATTTATTGTATAGTTTGAAGGCAAAAGTTGCATCTTCATATAAAGAAATCCAGCTTCACTCTCAGTATCCAAAAGCATAGGTCCCATTAATCTCAATGAAGGCTATTAGAATTCTGACCTCTATACATTGCACAAGCATTTCTGAAAACCTCCATCTTACCTAAGCTACCAAGTGGGATATGAGGGGTGACTGCAGTAACAAGGTATGCATTATCTCACAAAAACATTTAAAACCTACTTCATCCTGGGACTTTACTTTTCAAAACTGGTGAAGGAATTTCTGTATATATCAGTCCAGTCTTCTCATGACTAGCCACTTGTGTGATGGTCCTAGAAGGAGAGTGGTTCAAAATATCCTAGGCAAAGTAGAAAAGAGAATCATTATTTCAGAAAGTAAACAGGTCAGCAGAGAGCCTCCATTATTTTCTTTGAGCAGAAGAGGCTACAATGTTTCCTCTGTATCTTATAGAAAGGCATGAGGTAAGATATTCATCTGTCAGATCCTTGGCCAGCTAGTGTAGTTTCACTGACTTGACCAAAGTACCCAATTTTATCTAGAAATACAATGCCATGCTCTTACACAAAATGACAACAGAAAATTGGACATAGTATTATCTGAAGACCCAGCTATACCACACCTGCATATACCAAAAGATGCTCCAACATATAACAAGGACACATCCTCCACTGTGTCCATAACAGCCTTATTTATAACAACCAGAAGCTGGAAAAACCCAGATGTCCTTCAACAGAGGAATGGATACAGAAAATGTGGTACATTTACACAATGGAGTACTACTTAGCTATTAAAATCAATGACTTCATGAAATTCTTAGGCAAATGGATGGAACTAGAAAATATCATCATGAGTAAGGTAACCCAGTCACAAAAGAACACACATGGTATGCACTCACTGATAAGTGGATATTAGCCCAAAAGCTCAGAATACCCAAAATACAATTCACAGACCACATGAAGCTCAAGAAGAAGGAAGACCAAAGTGTGGATGCTTCGGTCCTTCTTAGAAGGGGGAGCAAAATACTTGCAGGAGGAAATATGGAGACAAAGTTTGGAGTAGATATTGAAGGAAAGGCCGTCCAGAGACTGTCCCACCTGGGGACCCATCCCATATACAATCACCGAACCCAGACAGTATTGTGGATGCCAAGAAGTGCTTGATGACAGAAACCTGATATAGCTGTCTCCTGAGAGGCTCTGCCAGAGCCTGACAAATACAGAGGTGGATGCTCCATTATTTCCTTTGAGGGTGGGAGCATGAGGTCCCCAATGGAGGAGTTAGAGAAAGGACTAAAGGAGCTGAAGTGGTTTGCAACCCCATAGGGAGAACAACAATATCAACCAATCAGACCCCACCCCAAGAGCTCCCAGGGACTAAACCACCAACCAAAGATTACACATGGAGTGACCCATAGCTCCAGCTGCATATGTAACAGAGGATGACCTTGTCAGGCATCGGTGGGAGGAAAGGCACTTGGTCCTGTGAAGGCTTGATGTCCCAGTGTAGGGAAATACCAGAGTGGGAAGGCAGGAGTAGGAGGTGGGTGTGGGAAAACCCTCATAGAAGCAGGAGTAGGGGAGATGGGATGGGGGTTCTGGAGGAGAAAACTGGGAAAGGGGATAATTGTTGGTATGTAAATTAAGAAAATATCCAATAAAAAATAAAATAACAGCAGCAGCAGCAGCAGCAACAACAACAACAACATTTGGAAATTTAATTCAGGAGTGCCCTTGCCCTCTGCTGCCACTTATGTAAGTCCAAAGAGTGACATTCTGTGTGTAAATTACAAAATCTGGGCTTTTTATATTTGCTGACAACTAATGAAGCAGTCATGATGGCTGATAGTCAATGAGCTTCTGAACATGGTAATGCATTGAATCATTTAAAATGGAGCTATTAAAGTAGTTAAGACTGGAGTTTTTGCCCCTCCCTCCATATGTCTATCTATTTCTCCCTATTTCTTTCTCTTGTTTATTTTTTGCCCCTTTCTTCTATATTTTTGTCTGAATTCTGGTTCTGGATCTTGCTGTGATGTGCTGCACAAAGTCCTCCACCTAAGAACACACAGGGAACTCTTCAGGATTCCAGCATCAGAATTTGGGATCTAGACATGTCCTGAATTCAAGTATCCTCATGTATTTGAAAACATATTAACTTCTTTTAATAATTTTTACAGTGCAGAAAGAGTCACTCTCCAATCATCTCATAAGAAAATTAATGAGATAATATATATGCATATATATATATATATATATATATATATATATATATATATATATATAATCACCTTCAATGCTTCTGTTTTACATATCTTGGCTATAAGATTATATTGGGTTAACAAGACGTTTTTGCTGCTGAGAAATGCTATAAATAATCACTCCTTTTATAAAATAGAACATAATCATGGAATACTAAAATTATCTGTTTGAAATACTAGCAAAATTTATTTTGAAAAAAGACAACATATACCAAAGGAAAACTAAATTGACATACTTTAATTCTACAAAAATGTATAAATATTTAAATTTACAGAAAAAGAACAATTATACCATTTAGTAATGCTTACATTATTTAAAATGGTTAAATCTTTATGCACAATCTACTGTTATAAATGTTAAAGACTGCACTGAGCATGTCTAAACATTTTTGAGATTCATGTTCTCTATCTGTGACTACAGTGATTTTAAAAATAGAAGGTCCTTACCCCACTCAAAGAAAGCCTTGTGACTATGGATTCTTGTTTCTCTCTTGAGCTATTTTTAGCTGTAGGTACACCAGGAACCAAAGGAATTGTCCTTAACTTTTTAACCTCACAAATTGAACACAAAATGAAAATTTTAGATTTGAAACAGTTACATTTGAGATGGAGCCTTCTCTATATTTTTTTTATTCTACATCACCCAACATGGGAGAATGATTCATTGAATCCCATTAGCAATGGCAAGTAAAGCATTACTGTACATAATGAGCCAATTATCACAGAAGTGGTCCTCATCTTAAATACATTTATTAACAAAAGACTGTATTGCATCACTATTTTCTCAGGGGGATTTTTGAATGCAGATAAATTGAAAATTTTCTTTAGAATTATTAAACACCTTAAAACAAAAATTGGGAAAACAAATCTATACCGACTAGTTTTAAACAAATTGCTAGAGCTTATCCAACACCTTAGATTTGTACAGTATTTCATACATGATAACACTCTGAACAGGGTGCAGTCAAACCAGATACTCCTATGCTATATAGAATTGCGGAGTGATTCCACTCTATATCTGACATAATGGTGAATAGTAACTAAATCCTGAAATGCAAGCTGCCTTGACACAGTTGAATTCTTGCTGCTCAGCTAAACTGGGCCTTTAGTCAAGACTGGGAGTTTTTAGTTGTACAAAATAACACCTCACAAACTATGATTCACACTTGGTGAAGTCTTTAATTGTTTTTCATATTTCCTCAAATCACTATACCTGCAATTTAAGAATGCATTATATTTTGCCCCATTGAAACTACAACTTGTATCCATAGATAAGATGCAAATGCAATGGCAATGATTATGCTTGATCACCTCTTAAATGGAGTAACAATCTATGTTGGAGCAAGCCAATATTCTGAAGTTTGCTGAAGCAATTCTATTGTATTCGTAACCTCCCACTGAATTTAAAAAAAAAGTTAAAAAAGTTATATGTTATTTTATTGTAGCAGTTTACATTCCCCTATTTTTTATTATGCTGTTCCTAAGCACTAAAGAAAAAAATGAAATTTACATGTCATGTTTATAGTAAAGTGACACTGGGATGTCTAGAGATATTTGCTGGTTTCTCTGTGGTCGACAAAGCTTCAAACAAAGAACTCACCCAGTGTTCACAGGGATAGATGATCTAATACTCTGTGCAAGCTGTAGAGCAGCTTTACTTGAAGCTTGAAGGGAATTTCAAGAAAACATAAAAACAAAACAAAACAAAATAAACAAACAAAAAACCCAGAGTTCAATAAATTACTGCTGAAGAGGCTTGATGCTGCTTTTCTTAAACTACTTGCCCGTGATGTAAGGTGTTCTATTATTCTGCTGCAGGTGTTCTCTTATTGCCTGTGGTCTTATTTTATTGAACAAATTTTATTAAAGTATGCAAAAAACAAAAATAATTTAAACATTTCTAAAGAATCAAGTTAATGATAAGAGAGTTTTTAATAAAGGAATTTTTTTCATTATTGTCACCTTATATATTTTTGGCAGTAGTATTAGGTGTCCTGGTCGCATAGTTTTATAACTCTATGATCTATGAGAAAAGTATAATATATGTCCATGGCTCAGTTTTACTATCTATAAACATAGAAATTAATAGTATAACATCTTTAATGTTTTAATATTTCTATATTATCTTTTGTTAATAGATTTTTACATTGAAAATAAACTTTGTATAGTCATTATCAAACCATGAAAATAAATATGATTTTAAAAGAATGTACTTATCTTCTTTCTAAAACTCAAAAATCTTAGCCCTTCTGTGGTCAATCTAATACAACCAAAACATTGAAACTATAATTATTTTTAGTCAAGTGAAGCAACTCATATCTTATAACAGTATTTTAATAAAATGCTGTATTTCATTTCCATAAAGCTGGTGATTTTAACACAAAGGACAACATAAAGTCCATACTTTAATATTAAGGATATTAGAAGGAAAATTAACATTTGGAGACAAAGCTCTGAAAGTCTCTATAAAAACATTAGTGGACACTTTACGTTTTTAAACATGGAGATATATGATACTATGCTGCTTAAGAATTTGAACACACTCTTAAGGTTATTAGTTCAAGAGGTGTAGTTAGAATAATCCAAGAGATAACATGAGAAGCTGAACATAGCCAGTGGAGAAAAATAATATAGATCTTGCCTTTAAGAGGATTTACGTGAATGTGTATGTAGATCAGTGGTAGTATGCTTACGTAACAAAGATGTAGCCCTGGCACTGAAAAATGAACCATAAATAAATGTAATTGTATGCCCAAGTGTGTGTTGATGTATGAGACTAGAAGAAATTGAAGTAAGCAAGAGAATAAACTTAGATTTGCTCAGAGAGATAGGAGTGAGAGATTACAGGCAGGACAAGAGTTTGTTGTACTTACGAGGTAATGTTTGAATAGAGACCTAAAGAAATGAATTGAATGGCATTTATGGGACTGATAGAACCAATACTAAAGCAGAAACTTGTTTGGCAGCCAGAACAATGTAATGACATGCAAGACAGTAAGAAATAAGAAATGCAGAGCTGTGTGAATGTGTGTATGTGTGTGTGTGTGTGTGTGTGTGTGTGTGTGTGTGTGTGTGTGTGTGTGCATTTGTACATATCCATCTGTACAGGGTATGTGTATATATGTTTGTGGAGTGATTTGGTCTGTGTATAGAGACATGATGGCTATGAAATGATTTCAGGATTAATGGCAAGAATATGTTCAGGGAAATACACAACTTCATATATAATAGTATCCGTGTTACTGTTGTATTAAGAAAACAAGTATAGTATTGGGTAAGACTTGGCATAAATGCATATTTCCTTTGATTTGAAAGGCCAGAAGTAGTAACATGATCTGGTTTTGGTAGCAAATTATTAGTTTGTTGTTATAAGTCAAAGATAGCATCAAGTTAATATTAAGATGTTAGACTCAATTTGTCCAAAGTTTTACATTGCAACAATGTTGTCATCTACAAAAATCAACACTTGGTATCAAAACAGTATGAATATCTAAAATGAAATTTTCAAGCAAGTTTAAATTTTGTGTTGGGCCAAGATTCTAGTTAACTTTGACAGCTGGAAGTTTCATGAGGCCTGTGAGCCAAAACTGGAACAGGCTTGAAAAGTTTGAAAGACAAAAAACATTCAAAAGTGACTTTAGATATTTTACGTGTGTGTGTGTGTGTGTGTGTGTGTGTGTGTGTGTGTGTGTGTGTGTGTGTGTGTGTGTATGTGTGTGCACGCACATATCCACAAGTGTTTGGCTGAGTGTAATCATAAAGGACAGACATCAGTCTTAGACATTATCATTTGATTTTAGGGACAATGTCTTTAATTTGCGCTGGAGATTGCCCATTAAGACAATCTGGCTGGCGAGGAAACTCAAGAAATTCTCTTGTCTCTGCCTTCCCAGTGTTAAAGTTAAAAGCCCAACCCCCCACATCTAGTGGTTATTTTGCTTGCAATTCATATCAGGTTCTCTTGGTTGAGGGGCAAGCATCAACTGAGTGAGTAACCCCTCAGTTCTCAATTTCATAGTTTTGACTTGAGCATCCAGAAGGTGAAACATGCATTTGTTTTTTTCTGAAGAGAAAGACCATTGGAATGGGTAGACTGACGCAGTATGAAAAATATACTAACTCAGCTCAGATGTGTGTGTGTGTGTGTGTGTGTGTGTGTGTGTGTGTGTGTGTGTGCATCTGTGTGTTTGTGTAAAAGAGAGACCGAAACTGAGAGAAAGAAAGCGACAACAATAAACACAGAGGAGCGAATCAGAGAAAAACAGAGATAGAGAGAGGAAGTAAAGAGAGAAGACAAATGGAGCAGGCCAGTTAACACTTCTTTCTAGATGATCCTTTAAAATAAAAGGTCAAATCAATGGACTTTCTCTTCCTGAAGAATCTCCTATCTTCACCCCCATACAGTTCCTCCAGCTGCTAGATGTTCAACCAAAACATCCACGCACAGCAACTATGTGGCCACCCAAAATGGTAGCAAAAATAAACAATTATTACCATCCCAACAATTGGTAGTTTTTTCTTTTTCATATATGTAGTCCATGCACTGTGAACAAAGGGCTTTTAAGTGGACATGACACATGAAGTTGTCCTAATTGTGACTGAGCAACAGTTTATGCAAAATCATGTCTAGTAGTTTAATTAATATCACTTTAATAACTGGAATTTTTCCAGTGACCAATGTTGTATTTTATAGCATAGCAATAAGTATTGATTGTGTCATACTTTTTTATAAAGTACAAAGTGCCAAGGACAACACTGACCGAACTAAAAGAGATAGCAGTTTAAAAATTAAGTTTAAAAGGTCACCCTTCACCTACAGCTCTGTAGTGTGTGACAAATCTCACCCTCTAGAGTGAAGGGCATAGATACAACTAATGGACACATACTCTCTATTTGGAGCCAGAGAACAACTGGGGATTAGGGTCCTGACATCACTTCTCAGAGCAAGACTGTCTTCAGCTTGTGTTCAGACTGAAGATTCTCTCACATTAATTCTTGTAGCTTATATAGCTCTTGTTGTCTTCAATACCTGATGTACTCCTTACATCATTTGACTTAAATCTATTATTTAAATTGGTTTTTAAAATTCATTTCTTTATTTTGTCTGATGATTTTATATTTTACAAATTCAATAATTAGCTTAATTTTTTCCTAGAATCTTATATTTTGTTTGATGAATTCAATGCACAGGAATGATTTCTTATGTATTCTAATTGTTGTCATAGAAATTCAACCAGGGTCCCATGAAGCTTTTGTAAAAAGAGTGTTTTATAAAGCTACATTAACATTTCATAATTATGATATTGTATAAGGCATTACATGATCTCTCTTGTAATTGTTATTATAACACAAAATAAAGCAATCCCAAGTAACCCTGTGACAAGAGGCTAATGAAGCCATTTTAAAAGTAAATACAAGGTGTGTTTTTTTCCCAAACAGTTCAAATGTTTAATAATAGTTTCTTATTATTTATATTTTATGTGCTTCTTCAATCAGATACAAATTTTTTTTAGTAGGGAAATAAACATTCCTAAAAATGAATTATAAACAACTGTGTTTTATAATACTAAAAGTATTTTTAAAACTTTTAATTCAGCAAAGTTAAGATTTTCACCAAACTGAAAATAATGGACAAACAAATGTTTAGAGATTTTGTAGAGAAGATCTCGGGAGAAAATATCTTCATGTCCCCAAGGTCATGTTCCTCAGCAGCCATTGTTGCGATCTGCTGCCACTGCAGTCCTGCATGGTAGGCACCATTTTGTCTTCTTCAGAAGGTTCATCAAGACATTGGTTACTGTTAGCATGTCTCAAAGTGAGTCTCTGTAAAAGATAACCACAATCAGTAACTTACTGGTTCATTAGTTGAAGGCTGCTATTTAAAAATAGTCTATATGATTTTAATGTATAGAAATATGACATGCTTTAAAGCAGAACTGTGTATAACTTTCTCTAAATTACAAGTTCAATTTTGCCATAAAAAGATTGCCATTGTCTAATATACCGCTATTTAAAGACAGTTAAAGGGGAATGCTAGGGAGGGAAGACAGGAGTGGGTGGGTGAGTGGGGTAGCACCCTCATAGAGGCAGAGGGATGGGGGGTGGCAGAGGGGGTTTCCGAAGGGGAAACCTGGAAAGGGGAAAACATTTGAAATGTAAATAAAGTAAATATCAAAAAGAAAAAGAAAAAGAAACTGGCTGATATTTATTATAGGTTGCCGAAAATTCAGACATCTTTGTGAAAAGGGTATTCATGACCATGAAGTTCAATTGAATGTGACACATACTAACAAACTTATAAAGAAACTTAGTTTTATATCCATATGTTAGTCAGTAACAATTTGATAAACATAGAAGTCAAACACATAACTGTTACACAAAAGAACAAAATGACTATAGATGCTCCCATTGAAACTACTGAGGCAGATTATCTGAGACATTAGCTGTAGAACAATGATTTCTAAAGCCAGTGATGATCCGTTGTCCTTCGTGGGATGCTTGTCATATTTAAGGATCTCTATATTTATCAATATTAAATTAAAAGAGAAATGATGCAGTATTTTATCTTCACAATTTTAATAAATGCATTGTGCTTAATCATCATTCAGTTTTTGTTTTCATTTGTAATCGAAGTCACTTTCTGGGATACCATATTCCAGCATGTTTTAAGGCAATATGCTTTCAACCTATTAATTATATATTTTGCTAATTTCATGCACTGTGCCTAAAATCATAGGAAATTTTCTCCAACTTAAAGTGCTCATACATATTTGAGGTGATTTTCAAGTAGGTCTTGGAAATTGCATCTAAAACACATAGTTCTTGTAAATTAACAGAATTAAATGTAGGGAAAGTCTTCTTTTTATAGTATTTTCTCACTCTTTATAGTATGGTCAGGTGGGTACGTGGTAAAAATATAAAGAAACACCTGGAACTCCACTATTGTAGGAAAGATCTCATAGCAGACAGGCTGCTGTGAAAGATGCCTCTCTGACCTCAAGCAGGAAATTAAAAGGCAAGGCGATTAAAAAAGAAGCTGATGTCAAGATTGGGGCCATTGTTATCATTTTTTAATACAGAGTTTCAAGCCATTTTTAGTAGAAAAAAGTGAAGTAAAAGAAGAAATTGCCTAAGATAGCAAGAAAGCAAGAAGATGGTTGGTTTATTCTTAGGATGATGGGAAATCCAACTACTATCCATTATGAAAGTCAGATACAATATCAGACAAGACCACTATTTGACTTTTAAAGAAAGGTGTAGGTAAAAGCAAGAGCAACAAAGAAAATCGTATCTGTCTCAAATCTGAGTTAACTTATGCATACCTTCTCCTGCAAAGAAGCACTTGCCATTTCATGCTTCTAATAGATCCTTATTTAAACAACAAACTTTGCTTTTATTGGGTAGCATAGCATACATTGACTTATACCACAATGCACTGCTATTAATTTATTGTAGCTTGATAACCTATTACAGTAGTTGAAAAGTTTGATCAATTACCTTATGTCCTATTAGAATAAAGATATTTTTAAAAATTATATTGAATAAGCTTTTTAATGACAGAAGTCATGTCCGTTGAGACCTTTGTATTTGGTATTGTTCTGTCAAATCAGTATGCAAATATCTCCCTTGAAAAAAATGTATTAGCAGTCAAAAGTTATAGCTTCAAAGGCAACAAATGAGCAACAAAAAAGCTCTATCTAATGAAGCACATTACAAAGCCAGACATTTCAACTTCAAGTATGTGAAGTTGAAATTCAACTTCTTGAATGTGAATTCAGTTACTACTTTTACTTGCTATCGGTACAGGGGAAAAGCCACCAAAATCATTTTGAAGACACTAATTCTTCATTAGAAAAATCTGAGTTACATTTAACAAATGCTTACAAATCTCCTTCCCTTTCTGCTCATACATTTGAACTTCAGTCAATGAACTCAACACCCTTAGAAAACAAGTAAAAATAAACTGTTAACTTTGTGTTTGGGCAACATGACTATTCAGCACAGGTAGATCCCTCATCTGGCAGAAAACCTATTGCCAGAATGTGACCCGCAGAAAAGCTAGCGTCCACAAGATGCAACAAGTGCTGAGGATGTACATCTGGTACATCTGTGCGGGGGGTCTAGGTCTAGCCCATGTATGTTCTTTGGTTGGTGGTTCCGTCTCTGGGAACCCTCAAGGGTCCAGGTTAGCTGACTCTGTTGGTCTTTTAATAGAGTTCCTATCCCCTCTGGGTTTCTCAATCCTTTCCCTAACTCCATCTAATGTTTCCAGAGCTCCATCTAATGTTTGGCTATAGATCTCTGCATATATTTCAGTCAGACACTGGATGGAACCTCTCAGAGGACAGGTATACTCGGCTTCTGTCTGCAAGCATAACAGCACATATGTAACAGATACACAGCTTGGTCTTCATAGTTGGGGCTGACCCTGACTCTGTTGCCTGCCTATAGATCGTGCTCCTCTTACTGCTTTGTCTGTCATCAGTGGAAAAGATTGTGCTTAGTCCAGCAGTGACATGAGGTGCCAGGGCAAGGTGATGTGGGATGGTGCTCCCCTTTGTCAGAGGAGAAGGGAAAGGGGTAGAGGAAGGGTTGTGTGATGCAGAAATTTCTGGTTTCTTTGGAAACTCAGTTATGTCACATGATGTTTGGCTGTGGCATACGGGCAAAAGGATGTTTTGCTGAAGCAGCCATGTGAGATAACAAGTGATGTTTAAAAAGAATATAAATATGACAGCACAGACAACAGAATGAGGCTCTGGCATTGGTTTGCCTTGCTCTGTCTCACTAGTTTTTGCTGATGATGCTCTTGTATTGCTTCAACTTACATCACATTGCTGATCTTTCTTGTCATTACTATGTAGAGAGTAACTTGCTAAAGAACGGGTGATATTCTGGTGTCTTCTTGCTGCTTCCATGGAAGCAGGCAGAGTGGCAGAGCCTTGAAGTTTCTTAGGGACCAAATTGCCTTTACTGATTCATGTTAGTGTTTTGTTAGAGGACTGGACTGCTGACAGTGAAGATTGAAAATAGCCCCAAAGAACTATTTCTAAACAGCTCCCCAGCCCTTGTTTCCTACTAACCTTGCTTTTGTAATGCCTTTTGTGGGTGGTGGGTCGGAGAGAGGTTGAAGCATTTAAGATCCCTTATTAATGTATGTTTTGGAAATTCAAAGCCTACAACTGTTTGATGGGGTACTTGGAGGAGAGGGGGGAGTGATATTGGGATGTAAAATGAATGAATGAATTAATTAATGGATAAAAAATAGTGCTGAGGCAACTGCACATGCTTTTTTGCTGAGAGAAGCCTTCTGCCATAGCACTCGATGATAGATTCATGAGATTAAATGTTTAAGCCCCAAGCATCTTGTTGTACATTAGTACAAAGAAAATATGGAGACCTAGAAAACAAATTCAAATGTTGCATATAAATTTCCTCAGGATAAATCTTCTGTATGCAAACTGACTTGGCAACTGCAATTTTTCCATCTCTTATGTGGACTGTACATTACTCAAATGTACTCTAATCCAAACAATAAACATTCTTCCCTCTGGTCCCCTGCTTTTGTTCTTAAATGTGCCACAAGTAGTTAAATGAAAAGTCTGGACTCTCCCATGTGTTCTCACAACCAGTGGATGAACTATATAAAATCATTTATTTTTTGGATTTGTTAAAAAAAAAAAAAATTCCTTAAGCCTAATAATTTAAAAAATGTTCTTATTTTTAGTGTTTATAAAACATTCCATGAGCATTCATTGATATGGACTGAATAACAATTAATTTAATTATTTAGAGAAAAGAGAGTCACAATTTATAGAAGTAATAAATAAAATGCACCCTTTTGAAAAGTTTTGATTCTTATCATTATATCGCCTAAGCAACCACAAAAGAAATGTGCAGATACAGCTGTTTGTTCCATGAGGTTGTTGAAAATAACTTAGTCTTTAGTAGTGGATTTACTTAGTGTCTCAGAATAAAACAATGGTAATTTTAAAAGGTATGAAATGTGGTACAAACACACACACGCACACATGCGCGCGCGCGCGCACACACACACACACACACACACACACACACACACAGAGAAAGTTGAGCCATCTGAATAAAATTTAACAAAATTAAATAATTTCAAAATTCCAAAATCATCCATTTTTAACTACATTTAGCCATATTTTCACCTTTGATAAAAAATTTGTTTTCTTAAGGATATGGCTATTGTTAGGATAAAACAAAATAACATTTTATAATATATTTAACCTATTATACTCACAGACATATATATGTATATATACACATTTTTAAATAGAAACTGAAAACACATTTTTATTAATGATAGACTAGTTACTATTTAAAATATCCAATCTTCAAATTAATGAGCAGGAAGGAAGTAAAAGATGGAAAAATAACTTCATAAGTGTTCTATTAAAATTTCAGTTTTTAATAACAATTAAAATTACTAAATGAATTGAATAAGTACAAAACACAAACCTCTAATAGTCATTAAGGAAAATAATCAGTAAGATTTCCAAAAACATTTCTAGAAACTTCTGCTCTTGTATAGTTTCTTAGTAGCCATTTTTGCAAAGTGCTATCATTACAAGTCTCCATGGTAAGATGTTGAGAGCCATCCTCTACTTTGCCCATTGAGAGGCAGGACTGCGTGATTATATGAACAAGAGTGTGGGTCTGTTTGACAAAGAAAATAATGAATAATGACAAATCAAGTACCAAGGCAGTAATAAATCAATCATCCCAGACAACATACAATTTCTACTGAAACAGGATGGGAGACACACGTCACAATAATTGCATCCATGAAGCTGTGAGTGGCAGTCTTTCAGATGGCGTCAATATCAGCTTTACTCAGTACGAAAATGGAGTTAAGACAGAGACTATTAAGGAGGAATTTGACATCAGATGGTGGAACATTTCAGGCAAAATGATGTTTTTGATAGAGTTTTGTTCTCATCAGCTTATAATGAAAGACATTTTAGTGCCAAGTGAGTTATTTTGTGAAAAGTTGTTCTAAGGAGTTGATTAATGCACAGTTCATATTAGTATTCTCATATGTTTGCCTCAAACCTAAAGGACAGCAAGGAAGACTCTTTGAGATTATTTTCTATTACGTTTTCCTGGGGCAAGGCTGAACTTTCTAAGACATTCACACATGCAATGGCATGCTTAATTAGCATGACAGATTACATGAAGAGAAAGAACAGGAAAGGGAATGATTAATTCTCCTTTTAATGTAATTGCATATCTTTTTGACTGTATTTTATTTCCCAGTACAAGCTCAAAAAAAAGGAGGCATATGAGGCTCCAGCCCATGGAAATACTAAATAATTTTGTTGATCTAAATGTTTTTAGTAAGGTCAATGAAAAAGAATATTTTATTGAAGTACACTCCAATTTGTGGGCAGCATAATGGATGCAACCACTAGATTTACCTTTCCAAGGGTTACCCTCTACAGATAAATGATATATAGTAACTTACAATGGTAGCAAATGTAGCATTATAAAGCATCCTGTCTTACCTAGAAATGATGCTGATGGTAACAGTTCCACTAGTTGTCTTAACTAAATAGAATGTATCTACATTGTTCAAACTACACATCATCTCCTGTTCAATTGATTGTTTTTGTTATTCCAAACTCTTTTTAGAAAATATCTTCTTAATACACAAGACTCTCTTGTTAGGAATTGAAAATTTCATACATCATTAAAGAGAAAAAATAGATTATAAAATTATTCCCAGCCAAAAAATAATGAAACTGATTTAGCTTAAGAGATCTGCCCCAAGGGGAAAAAAAAAGACTGTATCACAGATACAATATATATATTTCATTTTCTCCAAAAAGGCTTATGATGGCCACAAAAATGAAAAAAATATTCTAGGTGATCCTTTTTCAAAGCTATAAACCAAGAGAAAAATTAAAAATCTTAAGCTCTCCTAAATACTTCTTTATTTTCCAATGTATGTGTTTAATTTTATTTACTTGAAAGCATAAAACAGATATAACTATTTTTCAAAATCTTTCTGCTACAAGAGAAGATGATTGACTTATTTGGTTTTTACTTCCCTAATTATTCACATGTCTATCAATGAGATTGAAGTCATTGAATTAAATATCTTCCTTTCATCTATATTAGGGGAACCCTTTCTATCATTGATCTTAATATAATAGAGGTTTTGTGTGAAATAGATTTTCAAAATTAACTTAAATCTTTCATTTGATATGAATGTTATTGTGATTTCATGCCAGTGCAGATAATGCTCTGATAAACACTTCTTAACATCTGTCATGACTATAATTTCATTTTATTGAATCTTATATGAGTTATTAAAGAAAGGTATAGACAAATTAATATAATTAGTAATAATAGCAGCTGTTGTGTAGTAAATGCCAGGAGGTTCAGTTTTATTGAATCTCCACCATATTATCTACTAGTTTTTAACATTTTTTTTGGCTAACTGAAAGAATGAAAGGGGAAGAAAAATACACAAAATATTTTTATGTTTCTATTTCCTGTAATTATTTCAATAAATGATATTCATGAGCTATCTGTATTTTTACTTTGTTTATATAATATCTTATGTGTTTTTATATAGGATACACATTTTCCCCAAATATTTTTATTAATTCTTTGAGCATTTCATGTAAGTCCTGTGTGAAATTTTCAATGAATGCTTCTCTATGAGGTTGTCAATGCAAATAAGGTTTTAGAGCAATGTGACATGCAGGCTCCCATGCACTTTACAGTCTTTTCTATGGGATTTCTTAATTTTTAATTTTTTAAATCTTTCTCTACGTTCGTGTTCTACCTTCATGTATGTCTGTATAAGGGTGTCAGATCTCCTGGAACTGGAGTTATAGACAGTTGTGGACAGCCATGTGGGTGCTGGGATTTGAACCAGGATACTTTGGAAGAACAGACATTGCTTGCAACATTGGACCCATCATTCCAGCCATGTATGGCTTTAAGAAAAAAAAAAACACATAGATTACTATGAGTCGGAAGCTAGTATTATCTTTTGTGTATGATATAGCATCACCTAACCATGCTGTTCTAAAATGTGGGCATTTTGATTCATTTTTATTTGCAGAATGCTAATCACAATCTTTAGGTATATATAAGACAAGTTTGTGGCTTTTTTGATGACATATTTGTATCTAATAAATCATGAACTACTTAAAAATCTATTCTCCAAATGTGATGCCACAATAAATTAGAATCAGGTTAAGAAAACAATTTTAGTGATGAAACAAAATAACATAATACTTGTATTAAAGCTACTATATAAAAAACAACTTGATATTTTGATGTATGCATACAGCTGGCTGCCAAGATGATGGCAGAAATGACTACAGAAATTTCAGTTTACTAAAAGTTTAAAATAAGAACAATAAATTCAATCCTGGTGTGTGGCACACAACTTTAATCCCAGCACTTGGGAGGCAGAGGCATGAGGATCTCTTAGTTTGAGTCCAGCATGGTCTACAAAGAAATATCCAGGACAAACAGAGCTGTTACACAGAAAAACACTGTCTATAAAATCAAAACAAAGCAAACAAAAATAACAATAAATTCACCTTCTTAGACAGAAAGATAAGCATGACTTACCTTAGATTAATTTATTACTTTACTTAATAAGAAGTCATAGGTTTCAAAACCTCTAAACTGAATAATAAATAGCACTTGGCTAAGACATCGTATCAAAATGTTGCTATGGAAACACTTAGTGTGGTACCTTAAGAGTACACACTACCCAATCAGAACACTCCAGGCTAAAAATCAAATGTAATTGTTCAAGAAGGCAATGTTGTAAATGCAATGTAATCCACTGAATTTCCATTAACCTATTCTGACAAAAAATCAAAGGTATGGGTCACTGGGGCTATGGAAAGGTAATACTAATCTAATGGCTACCACCTCCAAAAGGTAAATTGAGCTATTGTTTATTAGAAATTCTACACAGAAATGTGGGAGGGTTGTAATCATAAGTCACTTACCTTAAAATTATATTCCCATTTACCTGCTTTCTGATAAGGGCAAATAAAAGAGTTTGGTTAAGAATGATTTAATAAAAGCCTATGTGATTTCGGTAATTTCAAGCGATGTCAACCTACAGATTCATTTCATATGGACAGAATGTATAACAAGTGGTTCCTCAGCTCACTTGCTCAGTCATGTGAAAAGAAGCATTTATTTTAGCATCGTATTTGTCTCCCTTTTTCTCTTTGTTGAACAGTGTTTGTTAAGCAGAAGTGTTCTGATCTAAAATTAGATTGCTTCACTGTATGTAGCTGTCTAGATGTTCAAAAAGAAATGTGAATAAGCACATATATTACAGGAAAATATAAATTTGGAATAGATTTGAGCACATCTGTGATGTTGAAACAGTATACAAACAAGTCCAAAAAAAATAAATAAAATGGACAAACAAGACACTTTAATAAAAAAAAAATACTTAACTGCCTAGTGATGTGAAATTTAGTGTTTTCTTTCTTTGTTTGAACTTGCTGGAAACAGCTAGTCTGTGGCACTGAAATATCTAAATATTTTCATTGATATTCTATACCAAGTATATCCTGCAGTGCTGGTAAAAAGATGTTCTGACCAAATCAACCAGAGAGGCCAGCCATAAAGGAGAGCAAATAATATTCACGTTGTGTTGTTTAAGAAACTTTGATAAATACGTGCTCAGCAGTGTGTCTGTGTGTCTGTGTGTGTTTGTGATTATGTGTATATATATATATCAATTGTGATATATATATATATATATATATATATATATATATATATATATATATATATATATATATATATATATATATATCAATTTGAAAGGGAATGAGTAGGTTGGAATTTGTAGGGAGAGGACATGGGAGTGGATGGAGGAAGAACTGGGAAGGAGAGAGGGCCATAATTATATTTTAATTAAAATATATTTTACATACCTACTTAGGCAAGTCAAAAAGTCTGTATTGGAAATCTTTTAAGCAGAGACAGACATGTTTCATCAATGCATACTCAGCTTTATTCAATTAAAAATATATATGAATTATATTATAAAGGCATTTAACTAAAGTTTCCTAGCCAGTATTATGATAAAATAAGAGTATGACTGTTTTCCTTTTTTAAACAGAGTATATTTCTCACAGATGGAATTTCTTATCATTAAGGAAAAGAGACATTTGCATATGAATGCAATCTGATACTGTAAATTGTTATTTGATAGTTTGTAACGTGGTCCCATTGTCTGTTCAGCTTGTAAGATCTTCATCACTAAAAGCACCTAATTATTTGTAATATTTCAGTTACCTCGGGAGGCAAATCATTACTGGGGAAAACCGCTGGATTTAGTTTTAGATACCTTGATGCACACACTGACAAGGCTTTATTAAAGATACAGAGGCTAACAATAGCTGTATAAGATTGTGTCAAGAAATGACTAAGCAAACAGGGAAATCAAAGCATTCAGTTATCTTTGTTTCCTTCTTTCTCCTTGTTCTCTTAAGCAGATAACAAATCCAACCAGCCAGAGAGACTCCATGCTTATGAGACACCTGCTGCTCTGTGTGTTCTAAGAGTTCTGTCCTATTTATGACACTTCCTTTTCTAATACTGAAAGGAAGTATTGGAGAAGGTGGTGGAATATTTCAACAGTTCACACTGTGAGATTCACAATTGGACTAGTAACTAGGTTTCTTTGAAAACTTTATTAGGACCTAAATCTTAGCTCTGCTCCTAGCAGGGTAATCTTTGTGCTTTTAGCTTTGTCCTGACAAAGCTCAGAGTTTAAGATTTGTTTCAGCTCTGTAATTTTGTGAACTCTACAAGTTTTTATTCTGACTGGAAAGTGCACCACCTCTGAAGTTCCTCAAAGGCTACCTTCACTAGCAAATGACAAAGAACTGAATTAAAGAGGAAGCAAGCAGGACTTTCTACCTTCCACTGTTAGAATGAGAGAACAGAGCCTCTGAGCAAGGACTTTTCCTTCACACTCAACTTCTCTCATCTGTTTGCTTCTTTTCCTTCCCTTGGGTCCCTAAAAGACCTTGCTTGCATTTTCCAAAATAGTTTTTGTCCTTTCCTAAGTTCACATTGGTTTCCAACAGTCTATACAAAAAAGAGGTCTGGAGAGAAGTCTCAGCAGTTAAGAAAACTGGCTGCTCTGGTTTAAGGATTGTACAATTCCCTGCACCCAGATAGCAGCTCACAGTTGACTGTACCTACAGTCTCTGGAGATCCGCCACCCTCTTCTGGCCTCAATGCGCACTGCTTACACAGACTGCCATGAGACACTCCTATACATAAAATCAAAGTAAGCAATCTGCCCCTGCCCCCCAAACCTTTTTGAAATTTATTTATCACTGTTGAGAAAACAGATCAAACTCTAATGTGTATATGAATGATCTGGATATTAAAAATACAGAAACTTGGATTTAATGTGTTAAAGCATGTGCTAGATTTCAGATTTCTAACAAGTCCCAGAATATTTAGCTAGCTCTAGAATCACTTCTTACAGCAGTTATTAGAATACGCTGTGCAAAGAAAGGTCCTTAAATGTAAGACTTAGAATTAAAGGGAGTCATAAAAGTACTTCACTTTCATAATCACATTGAACCCTTTTCAGTGAACCACAAAACATAATCAAATTTCAAAATTAATTTTTAAAGGACAGAACATGATAGTCTATTATTCTACCATTCTCACATGGTTTCTCTGCATTAACATACACATTTATTTTTTATTACTTTTATTTACTATCATGTGAAGAGGAGGAGGGAGGAAGGGAGGGAGAGAGAGACATACACACACATACAGAGATAGAGACAGACAGACAGACAGAGAGGGATAAAGAGATGTGGGCTCTCTCAGACACATGCATGTGTCAATGCAAACTATGTGGGGTCATGTGCGCCATGACACATGTGTAGGAGTCTGAGGACAGTTTTACAGAGTTAGTTGTTTCCCTACAACTTTCTGTGGGTTCTAGCGTTTGAGTTCCAGAGGCCAGACTTGTACATCAAGCATTTTTACCTGCTGAACCATCTCTGTAGTCTGACATACTTTCTTTTTTTAAAACGGGCAGTAGCGTCATTTTGTAAGTAAACATAAGAGTAAATGAAATGATGAGACATGCTTTTGATAAGAGATTACTTGTTTTCAATAAAAATTCTTAAACAGAATAGCATGCTGTTAGCATTTTATGAAGGCCTCAAAGGCCTAACATGTCTCAAAGTTTATGGTTCTATGAAATATTGCAGAAGAAATATGATACAATATAAGAAGTATGCAAATATTTGCTTAGTTATAAAAATATGCATTTTCATTTTTCTTTAATGATTACTTAGTATTCAATATAAATGTAACTGATAGAAAAAATAAGATATAAATATAATCAACAATGTCATCAGAATGAAGAAATTTCAATTGTGAATAAAGAAGCTACTATTTACGCAAGAGCCTCAGAAAACTTTAAAGACTGGAGTGTTATACTGAAACCAACCTTAGAAAATACACAGTCCTTCTCCTTTCTTAACATGCATGTATCTCCTTGCTTTTAGGAAAAACCTAATAAATTTGTCTGGATTAGAAAGAAATTGAGTAGCAACAACACAATGTTTCATTTTAAAAAGGACTCATGTTTTTCTGTTCTTTTCTTCATAAAAGAGGCAAAATTGGATTCAATGTCCAGATTCCAAGCCTGTATTTAGTAGGGAGATGGTCTTCAGGAGACTTAACACAAAGGGTGGTGATAAGGACTATAGTTCAGGAAAACAAAACGGAGGCCAGATAAGGAAAGACGTCAGCAGAGCAGTTGCTAATGCATTATCAGAGGGTTAAAGATGCTTGTCTTTATGTCACAGAAAAATATCTGGTGTCCTCAGAGCCAGGCAGAGTGCAAAATTTAGGTCTCAAGTTAGCCCTGCATGCACATTTAATTTTGTAAGAACTGATGTATTTTCTATTCAATATACATGTCAACAAAATAGAGGAGATTAAATTGGTATGCAAAATGTGTTTTAAAAGATCTTGCTAGAGCAACAATATCAGAGACACAGAGACTTAAAATTTCTTTAACCAAATGTTGGGCTTTTGTAGGTAACTGCATTGTAGAGTGTCTTTACCACTATTATATTTTTATCTCATAAGAATAAAGTGTAGCTTTTCTTGTGATTATATCAGTTGTCATTTAATGATGTCTAAGATGGACACGATGACTAATTCATCTTGCTCAAGCAAGAGAAGGGAAAGAAATAAAGGCATTTCTGAGGCTTGTCCTTCAGTAGAGAACATATTTCTTTTTTATTAGCTCCATCTGATGGTTGAACTAATATTTGCACATGGTCTAACTAAATACTCACTGTAATGTTGTTGTTTTGCTACCTTGCTCTCCATCTTAAGGGTATGTTATGCTGAGAAGGGATTGCTTGGCTAGATATATCCCTAATTAATGAATTCTACACAACCAATCATTCACTATATTAATAGATTCCTTCGAATATTCTTTCCAAAATATACGTCTTGTTAATTGTATCAGATCTTTTAAATGTTAGGTTGAGAATCAAAAATACCAGATATTACTATTGCAAGATTTAAAAATACAAATGAATTTCAATATTTTTCTCTATGTGGATATTTACACATACATATCATGGAAGCATAATTTGCTGAATTTACATTGGAAATATACATAAAGATCAAAATTTTATCCATATAAAATTATTTTATAACAATGGAATAGTTTGACAAAATCTAATTTTTATAGTATACCACTCTAATGTTATCTACATATACTTATGCAAAAATACATTTATGCCTTGTCTTTTCTTTTTGGAGGAAATAACTTAGCCTAAGTATTCAGTGACAAATAAGTCATAGAAAATATCATACCTCAGCATCATATTCCCATAGCTGATTTCCTCTCATGTGGTGGCATTTTAACATGATGACAGGTCCACTGAGTCTGGATACATCCAGGCACAAGTCATCAGTTCGGATTTCTTTGTCAGCAGTATAAGAAAACACCTGAAAATAAAGAATTGAGCTAATAAAATAATATCTGATTTGCAAAACACACGGTTTAGCAAAGGTGTCCCTGGACATTTCCATATCCTATCCACGTGGTTCAAACCCTCTCTGTTGATCTTGCAAAAGTGGCGTCACCTTGTTGTCATTTTGTTTAACAACCAAGTACAAGAACCTCATCTCCCGTAGAACACTATAGCGAAGCTTTGATTTAACAAACATCAGTAAATGCTTATGTGCTGGCCTTGCTTTCCTCTGTGAAACATGCTTTATGAAGCTACTCTGAGAACTGTCCTCTCCCCTTATCACCAACTCTCTACAATTCTCTAGTAATGGTTCTCAAGCTCCCTAATTCTGTGACCCTTTAATACAGCTCTTCATATTGTAGTGACATTAAAAACATACCATAAAAACCATAAAATTATTTTGTTGCTATTTCTTAACTGTAATTATTGCTACTTTTATGAATCATAATGTAAATATCTGTGTTTTCTGATGGTCCTAGGTGACCTGTAAAAGGGTCATTCAACCACCAAAGGGATCACAACCCACAAGTTAAGAACCACTGTTCTAGAAGAAAACTGATAGAATGAAACTTTTTTTCATTTATTCTTTAATCATTTTTTACAGTCCAGACATTATCCTCCTCCACCTGTAAC
>CM052701.1:111921816-111979439 GCA_028551405.1 Uromys caudimaculatus
GAAAAACACTGATACACAAATATTACAAAATTAAAATTTCAATAACCCCATCCTTAGCTTTCTGTTGCAATAAAGATAAAACACCCATATTTGTAAGAAAAATTATAGTAAAATAAAAACGTAAAAATTGTTTACCAACAAAAATTAGTCTTCTAGCAAGATATAGTTTATTTTTTAAAACACTTTATTTGTTCCTGTCTCTCTCTGTCTTTCTCTGTAATTTTGACTATATTGAAAAAAAAATCAGAGATGGATTGGAGCTTCTTAGTGAAACAATGTTTATGGCCACCATTCGTGATCCTTAAGAGAGCCTTACATAATTAGATAATACCTGCAGTGTATTACAAAATTAATATTCTAAAATTCTATAACTATAAACAGGATTGAGGGTGGCTCCAGCTATAAGGTGCTTGGTGTGTCAGCATGAAAAACTGAGATTGAGCCCCAGTATATGCATACAAAGCCAAGGGTGGTGATGTGCCCTTGTAACACCATTGCAGAAGAGGAGGAGACAGACAGATCTCAGGGCTGACTAACAAACTAGCCTAGCTTAATTGGAGAAGCTCAAGTCTCTGGGAAGAGACTGTGTTTCAAAAACCAAGGTGGATGGATCCTAAGGAATAACTATCTCCACGACTTATGCCTAGCATCCAGAAGAATGAGTGTGCGTGCTGACTCAAACGCACCTAAACACATATCCATACCTGCAGACCCATGTGTATGGGCACACACATAAAAAGGATGTGGGTGTGTGCAATAATGCAATGACCTCATCTTATTTTCAACATCACTTGTGAAATTGTAACTGTTGCTCCTCGTAGGAAACTTTATATAAAATGATGTTCCTTTTTATATACCCCGCAAATTGTCTTATTTGTTCTACCTGACATGCTATGAACAGGATCATTCCCACTTCATTCTGTGAAGGAGAAAAGACACCAATATTCCCTTACGTTTCCCACTGGGTCTTTGTGAACGTGCTTCACAAGACAGTTTATTTTCAACGTATCACAGGCTGATATCATTTATGTACACTCAGTTACTGGCAAAGAGGGAAAGGACGTCTTTGAAAAATTACAGTCATGGGGCTCTGAGATCCATTACTTTCCAGAGCTATAGATACAGTGAATGAAAAACCTTGGTTTCTTTACCTGGAACAAGGGTTAGAGATGCCATATGTTTCGGGGCTGTATTCAAGTTCAGATAATAAAATTTGCCTTTGTAAGCTATAATATCAAGAAATACCTGAATAGTAGTAATCATCTCTGGTACATCCAGGCAAAATACTATTTATTGCATCCTACCTTTAAATTTCCACTAGGACGTTATGGTTACTGTGTAAAACCTTAGTTACATTACTGAGACGGTTTTCCCAATTGGTACTCTTTAGCAACTGACTATACCAGAGTGAAATCCCTGACTTCACTTTGTAGAAAACAGAAAACGAGTATAAGATAATACAATAGGCCACATACATGAAACCAATAAACACTGAGACTGATTTTTATGTCACCATTCTAGGCAACTATTAATGTCTGCAATTTTTAATAAAATTGATTGTAAAATATGTACATTCTTAATACTTTATTCCCTCTAAATGCTTTAAATATATCCATATTTTGTTATTGCAGAGTTAATAGTTGTAGGTAGGGATGTTAAGTCCAATGAGAATCTTTCCCCAACTATTTCTGACTAAGTCTCCTTGAATTTGCAGATGTTACTTGATTGTGGGTGTAGTACAATGTACAGATGGCACAATGTTCCTATGCTCTGGCTCACTGTCCTATATAAAGTCCTTCCCTTGTGTATAAGGTTGTGATCATGACTGAAAAGTGACTCCCGGATGGTGTTATGTAAGATGTTAGGTAAGATCTCAAACTAGACAACAGAGAAGCTTCTACTGCTTATGGACGATTTGGCTGTTTGGAAGAGGGCATATGGCAGGGAGCTGAAGGAAGCCTCTGTTGGTAACTAACTTGCAGAAATCTTCAAAATAAATAAGAATGATGTGGTCAGCCTTATGCTCACAATAACTAGGAAGCTTAGAAAGTAGTTCATAGAAGGAGCCATAGCATTCCTCAAAATCTTAGCTATATAAGACTCAGTGTGGAGTCAGAGACCTGAATTTTAGAATCTCAAAATTCCATGTGTCTGGTTTTAGCCAAGCCACTATGCTTTTGTTATTAACTGAGTATATCATGCAAGCATCTAGGAATAAAAAAAAAAATTGCCCTCTATTTAAACTCCCCCAACCCTGTTTTCTGTGGTTTTGTTATATGCAATTTCTGTAATAAATTATTAGTATAATTAATAAGAAAAGTAATTCTTTGAAACATGGTCTTTCTATTCACTCCTGGTAGCCCTGCTATTTTCTATGTAGACTAGAATGGCCAATTTTTTTCTTGATAGTATCTTTTCTGATTTCTTTCAAAATTGTATTACATATGATTTGCAGAAGTAGTAATGTGAATCTATGGGTAGGATAGTGTTGAGTAATGAGCAACATTTTATAAACACACACACGTGCGCACACACACACACACACCAGTACGGACTCTTTCATTGGTTAGGACCATAGCAAAGCAAAGTATTGTCATAAAAAAGGGAAGAGCAGATGGGCTTCAAAGAAAGCTGATGCAACAGTTTCTTTAATAATGCTTATTAGAATGAATGAGCTTCAAGGCTGTGACAGGGACTCCAGGTAGAATGAAGAAATTATTCTAAAAAAATTCTCCATATATATGCTATATATGGAGATTTAATAACAAAGGAAAGAAGGGTAGAATATGGATAGATGGATAGATAGATAGATAGATAGATAGATAGATAGATAGATAGATAGATAGATAGATAGATAGATGACAGATATTGGAAGAAGTGTGGTCTTTTGAGGTTTTAGAAGTCCAAGTCAGGCCTAGGGATTCTGTCCTCTCTTCCTGCTGCCTGTGGATACAGATGCAGAACTCTCAGTTTCATCTCCAGTACCATCCTTCTCATCTTGACCATAATGAACTGAATCTCTGAGTTATAAGCAAGTCACAATTAAATGCTTTCTTTATGAGAGTCTCTATGGCTATAATGTCTATTCACAATGACAGAAGACTAAGACAGAAGGAAAGGTCGGAGTTTGCATAATCGTTTAAGGATAGCAGGGAGTTTCATACTCACATTATTTGATTCAGGATATTGTATGTAACAGGGTATGTGGAGGACCCAGCACCATAAACTTAGAGCTAGAAGTCACAGGAAAGACTGTTGAACTATGAGAGTATATAGGTGGGCATTAGCTAACTCTAGGGAAGTGTTGCTTGATTTAGGCTTTAGTGTAAGGCCTAAAGGTACAGGATGTGCTATAGCATTTATTTCTGAGCATGTATACATATGCTGTGTGTGTGTGTGTGTGTGTGTGTGTGTGTGTGTGTGTGTGTGTGTGTATGTATGTTTTATTTCTATTGCTGTGATAAAATGCCATGGCCAAAAGCAAAGCAACTTGGGAAAAAAAGATTTATTTCAACTTCTTCTTACACGACACAGTCCATCACTGATATAAATCAGGGCAGAAGTTCAAGCACAGCAGGAACCTAGAGGTAGGAACTGATACGGAGTCCGTGTAGGAATGCTGTTCAGTGGCTTGCTTCTCATGGCTTACTCAGCTTACTTTTAGAGCAGCAAGGATCACAAGCCCAGGGATGTCAATGCCCACAGTGAATCTCGCCCTTTGACATCAACCATAAATCAAAGAAATGTACCACAGGTTTGCCCATCAGCCAGTTTGATGGATACATTTTCTCTTTTGAAACTCCTTCCTTCAAAATGACTCTATCTTGTATCATGTCGACATAAGACCAACTGATATGCACGTATAAGAGTGGGTGTGTGTGCATGTGCACGTTTGCGCATGCGCGCATGCACATACACATGCATGTGTGTATGTTTGTGTTAACTGTTTAATGTTGATAAATTAGTGTTAAAATAATATTCTGTTTGCTTGGTGTAGATTGTTTTAATTTCTATTTTTGTTACATTTCTTTGTCTTCAAAGAATTTCACTCATGATCATAAAACAGTTCCTAAAAAATTTATTTCATATATAATTAGGTAAATTATTAATATGTAAAATCTCAAAGGACAAAACATATTATTTTAATGGTATAAATACACACTTGTTATGTATTATCTGCAGATGCATCATACCTATAAATATGGACATGATCTAAAAAGTTAACTTTTCAACTCAACACACCATTTCTTTGGGTACAAATGATACTAATTTTTTCTTGGTTGTTCTAAGCTCTAAGATTTTGATTTACTTATATCACTAAACATTGTTGAATACAAAGAGAAACATTCCTTCTACTTTACATTCCTCATTATGTATACAGTTATCAGTGAAAAGATCCCAAGAAAGAGCAGTACTGGTTTAGGATATAGTGAGAACCAATGAATGGCACATTATCAAGGTATCAAGCTACGCATAACTCAGCACAGTCCTGCTGAGAGTGTCCTCAGCTAGTATAGAAAAAGCACCTCAGGGCCATGTCCTTTACAGAATCAAGGTACTCTGTGTCCATATACCAAATGACTTCAATTTGTTTGTATGTGTTTATCTGTGTAGTTGAGAAAAATAAAATAGAATAATTTCCTTGGTGTGCCTAGGTAAATAATGTAATGTCTGATCATGAAAACCTTTGGTCAGTGGGGCAAAGGAGGTGGCATTCTGATGCTGAGCTAGAAACATGTGGATACTGAGAAAATAAACTACATTTGGACAAGCATCATGTGTACTAGACTCTAGCAAAGTCTACTTCATTAGAAGTAGTTATAAAGTTATAATTGTGTGAATTTATAATTTAAAATATCTTGCATATTGTAGCTTGGAGTATAACTTGTTAAACTTCTTGCTTAGCGTACAGGAATCCCTGCGACCAGTCCCTAGTATTTACCACCCCACAAGCCTGGTAATAGACGTCTGGCTGATCATCTATCAAGAATCAGAGACAAAAGGATCAGAGAACCTAAAGGTCAGAGTGACCCTTAAACCAGATTCAAAATTTTATATTTGAAAATTTCAGTTGATAATTTATTGCCTTGATTCACTAAATAAATAGAAAATTCATGTATCCTTGGTAGTAGCTGAATAGGGACATGACAATTTCTGCCACTTAGAAATGGCAGAACACTTGCTGTTAACAGCAACAGACTTAACAAACTGGCATGGAAACTTCTCAAAGCTCTTTTGATCATTCTGTGGTTACTATAACCTTAAGATATAGTTCAATTTATTTTTGCCATGAAAATCCCTAAAATCACTTTATAATGTAACAACTATTTATTCTTATTTTATATTTTCAGATAAAGTAAACATTCCAAAGCTTCCTAAAGAACTGCAAATGGAGGGTTGCAATGAATATGCATTTATGTGGTAACTTTTAATTAGCAGATTAAGAATGGACACTAGGAGGTTTCCATTGTAACCCACGAAAACCTTTTTCCTATACTGGAAAGATATGATTTCTGTATAGGCCACATGTAGCTTCTTGCTTTGCATTTGATCAGACCATTTGATAGCAGAATAAAAGAAATAAATTGTCAAAATGTTCTTTGCTCTGTCCCTGCTTGCTGTGAAATTGTACTTGGACACCAAGTACCAAAAATAAAAAGCCCTTTTCATTTAAACTGTTTTCACTATGTCATTTTTCATAGCAAATGTGCATGTATTGGAGAGATCAGGAATCCAACGCCCATACCTAAACATAATAAAAGCAATTTACTGCAAACCCACAGCCAATATCAAATTAAATGAAGACATACTTGAATCAATCCCACTGAAATCAGGGACAAGGAAAGGATGACCACTCTCCCCATATCTATTCAATATAGTACTCAAAGTGCTAGAACAATAAGACAACTAAAAGACATCAAGGGGATACAAATTGGCAAAGAAGAAATAAAGGTATCACTATTTGCAGATGATATGAGAGTATACATAAGCGACCCTAAAAATTTTACCAGAGATCTCCAGCTGATAAATAACTTCATCAAAGTGGCCAGATATAAAATTAACTCAAATAAATCAGTAGCCTTCCTTCATATAAATGATAAACAGGCTGAGAAAGAAATTAGGGAAACAACTCCCTTCACAAAGCCACAAATAATATAAAATATCTTGGAGTAACTCTAACCAAACAAGTGAAAAACCTGTATGACAATAATTTCAAGTCTCTCAAGAAAGAAATTGAAAAAGATCTCCAGAAAATGGAGAGATTTTTCATGCTCATGGATGGGCAGAATTAACATAGTAAACATGGCCATCCTACCAAAGGGAATCTACAGGTTCAGTGCAACCTCCAACAAAATCCCAACACAATTCATCAAAGACATGGAAAGTGCAATTCTCAAATTCATCTGGAAAGGCAAAATACCCAGAATACTGCAAACAATTCTTAACAAAAAAAAGAATGGTTGGGGGAAACACCATCCCTGACCTCAAGCTTTACTACAGAGCAATAGTGATAAAAACTGCATGGTATCAGTAAAGAGACAGTTACGTTGAATTGAAGACCCAGAAATAAAACCACACACTTACAAACACTTGATCTTTGACAAAGATGCTAAAAATAAACAATGGAAAAATGAAAGTATCTTCAATAAATGGTGCTGGTCTAATGGGCTGTCTGTATATAGAAAAATTAAAATAGACCCACATTTGTCACCTTGTAGAAAGCTCATTTCCAAGTGGATCAAGGACCTCAACATAAAACCAGATACACTGAATCTAATAGAAGAGAAAGTGGGAAAGAGCCTTGAACTCATTGGCACACGGGGAAATATCCTAAATAGAACTCCAATGGCTCAGGCTCTAAGATCAAGAATTGATAAATGGGCCCTCATGAAACTGGAAAGCTTTTGTAAGGCAAAGGACATAGTCAATAAGACAGATCAGCAACCTACAGATTGGGAAAAAAATTTCACTAACCCCACATCCAATAGAGGGCTAATATCCAAGATATATAAAGAACTCAAGAAGATAATCACCATAAAACCAAATAACTCAATCAAAAAATGGGGTATAGAGCTAAATCGAGAATTCACAACAGAGAACTCTGGAATGGCTGAGAAGCACCTCAAGAAATGTTCAAAGTCCTTAGTCTCTTCACTTATAAACTTAACTTTCTACTGTCTGGGTCCAGGCATACAAGTCAGTCCATGGTACTAACTTTCATTTCTGTAGCTTCCCACGCTCTTCATTCTTTTCTTGTTTGCTGCTTTGTGAAATCTTTTATAATCTATACTTAGTGAGACCTGGTTGTGAATACCCATTTTGATTCCATGTTCTTACCTACCGAAATACAGGTAGGTAAGACATGATTTATGCTAAAACTATGGAAATTTCAGTTTGATCATTTTAGGTATGCTTATATTATATATGTATATATTTGTATTCAATTTAATTATATATGACAGCAATGAGATATAATCAAAGACTTAATATTCTGGTTTATATGTTTAAAACAACAAAATGTCTATCATACACACAATAAAATAAATGTATAAAATTGGTATATAAAGAAACTAGTTATCAAAATTTCTATGATAGATGGACAGTTTATTGCCTTTGCAAAATATATTGTGTGTCATTTATAATATTGGGGAGTGATTACTCATATAATGTCTTGATTCTCCTAAAATATTAGTTCTTTCTCCTCTTTATATTTAATGGATTTTCAGGATCAATAATTAATCATCTGCCTTAAAGTAATAGGATGTGAGTAAGTTTACAAACCATACTACTAACTCCTGTAAGTAACAGGAGTTTTAGAGAAAGTAAATAGATAAGATAAGAAAGTAAATTTTGCTAGAAGCAAACATTTCCATTTAGTATGTTTTTCTGTGAAGAGTCACCTATTATAGTAAGAAATGTTTATTGAATGCGTGTAACTTTAATTTTTTATAAATTTTATTTTAATGATAGTTCTTAAATGCTTTAACCTCCCTTTTAGCCTACTGTCCATCAGAAGAAGTGGGCAAGAAAGGATATGGGAGGGAGTAAACTTGTTTAGAAAGACTCTTTGGATCAGCTCTTTTCTGTGTTGTCTGGAAATCAGCAGGTCACTTCACAGGTTAGTGGCAGCAGCTCGATCTACTCTCCAATACTTCATGGATACACCAGCTGTCCAGTTTGAAAGATTCTGTGTAGCAAACATGACTCAGCAGCAGTGGCACTACCTAGCAGAGAGAGCAAGGCCTCAGCCTTGGCACAAGTCAGCAGAAGAGACCAGGAGGTACACCAGGAGAACTTCTCTGCTGTGCCCCTCTCAGCAAAGTGAAGATCAGCGAAGACTGGAGCCCCACAAGTGTTACACAGCTAGTCTATAAGCAAGCCTAGTTCAGCCTCCATCACTATCTATAGAATCCTATTTATACCCTCAAAAGATTACATGTCCTCCATGGGTCTTGCCTCAACACCAGTCTTGCTACAGCATGTGTATCTGTCTCAGTTGACATCACTCTGCCAATCAGCCATAGTTCAAGGAAGTAGCAAGAAACTGCAGCACACCACCAAAAGTTTTTTCGTACTTCCAAAAATCTCCCCATGGAGTCCCAACAAATGCAGCTCAACTATGCAATGTAAGGCAGACCAATACAAGCATGACATAGATGAATCCTTCATCACTTGTCCTTTCACGTGTTTGCTTTATTAGAACACACTTTCTCCTGTGTCTGCTGTAGCCAAATGTTCCTTCATGAGTCTGCCTAAGTCTTTCACCTGTGTACACTTCAGGAATATACTCCTTCACTGTTTGCTCCAGCAAAACACCATCCAACACAATTGACTTTCCAAGGAACCCTCAAGTTTCCACTCCAGAAGTGTGAGCTATGAAAGATGCAAGTCTTGTTAAGTATGAATGTGCATAGTAGAAGATGCTTATTAAACTAGGCTGAGGCTGTATGTAAATTATCTTCTCCATAACAGTACATCATTAGTTCATAAAATTAGTTTTTCAAAAGATCTAGTCATTTATTAACCAAATCCATACAAGGGTACATATGCTTTCCCATATTTTTCCATGTAAGTGTATTACTTTTGTCTATGTCTTATAGAAATGAAATGAATTAAAGCTTGGGGTTATTATATGGGTATATTTGAATTCTATATATTAGTAGAATGTTTGTTTTGTTCTGTTGCACACCTTAACATACTCTGGTATCATCATCATTTTTCAAAAAGCCTACTCACAATCTGTCTGTTCATGCAAGCTTAATCTAACTTTCCTCTTGTGTTGCTCCCATTTTCCCTTTCCCATATCTGCTGTCCTTATCAAAATTCATAGATGAAGTGTTTAGAATTTGAATATCAAGTATAACTAAACTTTTAAAAGATGATGTTTTTACAATACTGATACAAGGAATGAAAGAATAGACCCAAAGATATAACTTGTTTAAAAGATTGTACTTTGTATAGATTATGTGTGGGGATATTTTTGGTAGAAGTAAGAAGAGCAAGAAGTACAACCATATAAATATTTGAAAATCACATAATGAGGCCCATTTAATATGCTAAGTAAAACTTTTTCATGAAAAATTGTCACTAAAAATGACTACTGTTATGAAAAAATAAGACAATAGGATAGGCAATATTTTTGAAGTGATAGATGGTTGTTTAATCATTGACAAATCTTAGTGTATAAGGTCTCTTTTCTAATTTGATGTGATGCTTATGGACACTCCCTCAATGGCTTATGACATTTTTCTTCTTAATTCCTCTATTAGTTCCCTATATAAACTAAAATAAATAAATAAGAACTTGGCCAGTTAAAGCCATATCAATATATGCTCTCACACTTCATAAAGGTAACTTCACTGCCAAGTAGGTGAAAACTGAGTCCTTATTAGAGATTACAGCTTTCCAGAGGCTTCAGAGGGAGAACCTTCCTTTGCCTTTTCTAGTCACTGACACTAATACATTTTTTTTTTTATCAAAATGCATGAACTATTTTTGAGGATTTAAACATCAGGTATAATTGAGCTTTTTTAAAGCTAATACTTTAACATTACAAAAATAAGGAATAGACAGGTATCTTATGGCCATAGCACAGTAAGATCTGCCTTCTTGGTTAAAAACTTGCTCCTCTTGTAAATAGAAAAAGAACAACCATCATGTCTCCTCCACTTTAAGATTCTTATCACACTCACAGAAGTCCTCAAGGTAGTTTTGATCAAACTAGTTAAGATTCCAAAAAGTAAGATGCACATATGTGAAGGGACCATGTCTCATAACCACAGACTCTTATCTACATATTTTTAAAACATCAGTGTCATCATCTATAAGGAGTGGATTTTCTTTATATGTTTGCCTGAACTTTTGAAGTCTTTCCTTAAACGCTAATGGGATCTGGAGTTGCTTTGAAATTTCTCTTTCAGTTAGTCTACTTGATCGGATTTTCAATGAGCTTATTCTCATATGTGAATGTTTTTTAAAGATAAGCTAGTTCCTCTCAAGATGTTACATCTTATGTCTAGAGATAAAATAAGTATACATCCACAACTGAATGACAACAAAGAGGTTAAAGATGCTGAAAGAATTGTATATTGCTAAATAAAAACCAGAAAAAATTATTGGCACTCAGAATTCAAAAAAAAGGTAGATCCTATATATGATAGAAAGCAGGAAAAATATAGCATTGGTCAGAGAATTTGGGTTTTAAATAGGGTCAGAAGAATAAAATTTATAGGATAGGAAAGCTGAGAAAAACTATCCTCAAATGGATATAAAAGAGACAAAGTTATCTTTAAAAAAACTAACAACTAAGAATGACATCATTTTTAAGTGTAGTCTTGGTAAATAGTTAATAATGTGAAGTTTGTGTGAATATGTGCAATACACAACATTGCGAAGGGAAGGAAGAAGAGGTCACATTGTATAGAGCATTGACTCTTAGATGATTAATGCCTGCAGCACCTTTGGAATTCTGTTCTTACTTTTTCTGTTGGTATCTACAGTTTGCATGTGTAGTTTTACAAGAAGTTATCATTTCATTACCTGAAGGAACACAGCAACCACATTAAAAACTATTGCAATAATTTGAACCTGAGACTAACAAGGCCTTGATTGGGAAATAGAATTATTAGTGAGAGAAAAGAAAAAAGAAATAGAAAAATGTGTAGTTGGAAGAATTTATAGTGCTTACTCCCTCTGTTGGTAAGGTTAGAGGCAATGTAAGTTGAGAGAGAGAAAAAAATAATGGGGAGATTGTAGGACAAAGACTTGGAATAAAGAGTGAGATACTTATAGACACCGTTGGTACAAGGCTATGTTTGCTCTTTAAGTAGAATTATGCATTAGTCAGTCTTCAGGAACTGTTGAACTCCCAGCAATGGATATGATGTTATAATTTCCTTAAGGAAATCAAATTCCTAGTGACAAAACATGAAGAACAAAGAGTAAACATTGTAACAAGTCAATTTACTGAGTAAACACCTATAAGGTTTTATTGATGCCACTTTTGCTGGTCTTTCTGATATTTAATAGAGATGAATTCTTGCTTTCTTTGAACATTTAAACGTAAATATCTATAATTCTAGAACATCCGGGCCAATGTGAAATCTTTATTTTCACATTGTATAGTTCAAAATATCATTCAATGTCATACACACACACATACATACATATAATGACTGTATATAATCAGATTGATGGCTGTATACTTCATGAACAAATGATTGAGACAGTATAGAATTTGCTGTGGTGTGAATACCTGTATCCTTACCTCCTGACTTACATGTTTTGATATCACCCTCCATGTGATAGTATTAGAAAATGACATCCTTAGGAAGTTGTTATATTATCACAACCCTGTCATTATTAGGATGACACAAAAAAGAATACCTCCTAAATCTGACTGTCCCCATTCAATACATGTAAACACATCTAAAATGGTAAGTTTGTAAAACAATGAACAAGCATGCTTATCAGACACCACATTTGTGATGCCATCACTGGACGAGTAAGTGGTAAATATCTGCTACTTATAAGCCACTCAACCTAGGTGTGTACCCTAGAAACCAAGTAGGCTCTATAAGTCCAATATCCCACAGATGTTTTCTCTTGGCTATCAAGTGCTACAGAGTTAAAAAATCCATTTGAAAAAGATTCTCCTTTATAAAAATAACTCTGTTTACATTTATATTGCAAATATCCATATCACTTAAATAATTAATTGATAGTAGATGCTCTGTCTTTCCCCCAAGAAACCACTTAATTCACTTGGAAGTTTACTTTGTTATATTACTGATAAATTTTCATTATATTGTGCAAAGTTTTTAAAACAGAGCAGATACTTTTCATATGTCTCAAAGTAATTAAATGTGTTCAGAAACACAAATTTTAAAACAAAAACATATCTATTGAGTTGGTATATTCATTGTGATTTGAGAGCACATTAGAATATTTAAACTTTTGTCTGGGAAAAGGTCTATAATGAAAGGAAGTGTTTCTTTACTTTCGGAAATTGTTATACACCTGCCCTAATGTCAGATATTCTGAAACATAATCAAAGTTTATAGAGAAGAGCTCATATGATAAAAGTGTAGATAACATTTGATCCTTTACTTGGCACAAATGGGGATTTAAAAAATAATTACCCAGTTTGTTCACTGCTCATCTGGCCTCCATAAGGCCTGCCTAAGAAGGAACATCAAGGTTAGATCCCTTCTTCCCAAGTTCCTTGTCCATTCCCCAAGACATGCCCAACTGTCCTGAAAAGCTTCAGTCTATCTCCCAAACTCTATTGTTGGACCACTGCTCTACTAGCCTCCATAAGGCCCACTGAACAAGGAACATCCAGGTTAGATCTCTTCCCCCATTTCCCTCATGTCCCCTGGAGCACACACAGCTGTTTCAGACTAGCTGCATGCTATCCTCCAAACTGTCTGGCCACCACTCTGCTAGCCTTCATTCACCAGGCTCACAACACAAGGAGTATCCTGACCTGCTACACCAAGAATATCTAGATCAAGGCTTCCCATAGGAGCTGCACAGGATACAGGCAGATTAGGTCCACCATTCCAATACCTGCACTACCAGGAACATCCACGGAGAAAGAGATGGCTAATGGCTAACTTAAGAACACAAATGACAGCCAGGGCAACATGGCACAATCAGCAAAACTATTCCAGTGCTGCAAGCACTGTATATCCTAAAACAACCAAAGCACAGGAAAATAGCCATATATTCAAGCTTATAAATGTGATAGATACCTTTAAACAAAAAATGAGTAACCACCTCAAAGAAACAGGAAAATAAAACTAAACAAGTAGAAGCATTTAAAGAGAAACTAATAGATCTCTTAAAGAAATACAGGAAAATGTGAGTAAATGGTGAAGGGAATAAACTAAACTGTTCAAGATCTGAAAATGGAAATAGAAGCAATAATGAAAACGCAATCTGAAGGAAACCTGAAGAAGGAAAACCTAGGAAAGAGAACAGGACAACAGACACAAGCATCACCAAGAGAATATAGGCGATGGAAGAGACAATCTCAGACATAGAAGATATGATGAAACAAATTGATGTACCAGTCAAAGAAAATGTTAAATCTAAAAAAAAAATTTCTGACACAAAACATACAGGAAATCAGTGATATTATGGAAAAAAACTTACCTAAAAATAATAGGAATAGGAGAAGGTAAAGAGTCCTGGCTCTAAGGACAGAAAATAATTTCAACAAAATCATAGAAGAAAATCTCCCAAACCTAAAGAAAGAGATGCCTATAAACAAATTTAAACAAAATACAGAGACACAAGCTAACAGAATGAAAGCTGAAACTGTAACCATCATTCTGCTGGATACAAGAAACACACTGCAGCAACAAAGATAGACATTACCTTAGAGTAAAGATGTAGAAAAAAGTTTTCCAAGCAAACAGGCCCAAGAATCAAACTAGAGTAGCCATCTTAATATCTAATAGACATTCAAACCAAAATTAATCGAAAGAGATGCGGAAGGACACTTTATACTCCATCAAGATGACATCTCAATTCTGAACACAAATGCCTCAAAGGCAAGGACAACCACATTCATAAAAGTAACATTGTTAAAGCTTAATCAACACATAGAACCCCATACATTAATAGTGGCAGACTCAACATCCCACTCTAACAAATGGACAGGTCATGGAAACAGAAACTAAAGGGAGAAACAATGAAAGAAAGAGAGGTAGTAAATCACTGGACCTATCAGATATCTACAGAGCCTTATAGCACAACGCATAAGAATACATCTTCTCAGCATTTCAAAGAACATCCTCCAAAACTGATCATACACTCTGCAACAAAGGAAGTATCAACAGATTCAAAAAAACCTGAAATAACTCCTTGTATCTATCAAACCACCATGGATTAAATCTGTACTTCAACAAAAATAGAAACAACAGAAAGACTCATGTAAACTGAACACCTCTCTATTACATGATAACTGGGACAGAGAAAACATAAAAAAAGAAATTCAACTTCCTAAAATTCAAGGAAAATGAAGGCACAATATACCCAAACTTATGTGGCACAATTAAATCAGTGCTAAGAGTTATTACCTAAGAGAAATTAACTCAGAGAATTAAGTGCTTTCATATAGAAATTGGAGAGATCTCATACTCCAACTGAGAAGTACACCTGAAAGCTCTAGAATAAAAAGAGAAGCAAACACACCCAAGAGCAGTAGACAACAAGAAATAACCAAACTCAGGGATGAAAGTGGCTAGATACAAAATCAACTAAAGAAAATCAGTAGTTCCCATTTATATAAATGATATATGAACTATGAAAGAAATTAAGGAAACAACATCTTTTACAATAACCACAAATATTATGAAATATCTTGATGTACTAGATGATGAAGCAAGTGAACATCTTGTATGGCAAGAACTTCAGGTGCCTAAGGAAAGAAATGGAGGAAGATATCAGAAGATAGAAAGATCTCCCATGTTCATGGAGTGATAGGATTAACATATTAAAAATGGCCATTTTACCAAAAGTAATCTACAGATTTCATGCAATTCCCATAAAAATTCCAACACATTTATTTATAGATCTTCAAAGAGCAATTTTCAACTTTATATGGAAAATTAAACAACAAAAAACCCAGGATAGCTAAAGCAATCCTGTACAATAAAAGAATTTTTTAGAGGTATCATCATTCATAATGTCAGGCTCTCTTTCAAAGCAATAGTAATAAAAACTGCATGGCAAAAAAAAAAAAAAAAAAAAAAAAAAAAAAAAAACCAAACAAACCAATGTTCATCATTGGATTAGAATAAAAAACTCAGAAATAAACCCACACATCTATAGATGTTTGATATTTGAGAAAGAAGCCAAAATCATCCAAGAAAACATAAAAAAAAATTCAACACATGGTGCTGGTCTTACTGGATTTCTGCATGTCATGTAGAAGCATGCAAATAGATGGATATTTATCACCCTTCACAAAACACAAGTCCAAATGGATCAAAGACATCAACATAAAACTGGACAGACAGTCTACATCTAGGAGAAGAGTAATTGAGAACTGCATTAAACTAGCTCTCACAGGAGACAAATTCTTCAAAAGAACACCAACAGGTTAGTCACTAAGATCAATAATTAAAAAATGGTATGTCATGGAACTGAAAAGCTTTTGCAAGGCTAAGGACACAAAACAGAACAAAACAGCAACAGTGTATCTTTTTTTTTTTTTAAATCATTTTGTAATTGGATGTTTTCTTTATTTACATTTCAAATGTTTATTTACATTTCACATCCCCTTTCAAAGTCCACCACCCAGAAACCTCCATCCCATCTCTCCTCCCCTTGCTTCTGTGAGGGTGTTCCCCCACCCACCCACCAACTCTTGCCTCTCTGCCTTCACATTCCCCTACACTGGGGCAACAAGCCTTCATAAGACCAAGGGCCTCTCTTCCCACTGATGCCCAACAAGGCCATCCTCTGCTGCATAAGCTGCTGGAGTCATAGGTCCCACTGTGTGTACTCCTTGGTTGGTGGTTTATTCCATGAGAGCTCTGGGGTTTCTGGTTGCTTGATATTGTTATTCTTCCTATAGGGTTGAAGACCCCTTCAGCTCTTTCAGTCCTATGGTTGGCTACAAGCATCTACATCTGTATTTGTCAGACTCTGGCAGAGCTTCTCAGGAGACAGCAATATCAGGCTCCTGTCAGCATGAAAGTGGGGAAGAGCCTCAAACACATGGCCACAGAGGAAACTTTCCTGAACAGAGCACAAATGGCTTATGATCTAAGATCAACAATAGACAAATGGGATCTCATAAAATTGCAGAACTTCTGTAAGGCAGAGGACACTGTCAATAGAACAAAACTGCAGCCAACAGATTAGGAAAAGATCTTTGTCAATCCTATATCCAATAGAGGGCTAATATCCAATATATATAAAGAACTCAAGAAGTTATACTCCAGAAAATCAAATAACCCTATTAAAAAATGGAGTACAGAGCTAAACAAAGTATTCTCAACTGAAGAATAGCAAATGGCCAAGAAGCACCTAAAGAAATGTTCCATATCCTTAGTCATCAGGGAAATGCAAATCAGAACAACCAGTCAGAATGGCTAAGGTCAAAAACTCAGGTGACAGCAGACGCTGGCGAGGATGTGGAGAAAGAGGAACACTCCTCCATTATTGGTGGGATTGCAAGCTGGTACATCCGCTCTGGAAATCAGTCTGGTAGTTCCTCAGAAAATTGGACATAGTTCTACCTGAGGACCCAGCTATACCACTCCTGGGCATAGACCCAAAAGATGCTCCAACACATAACAAGGACACATGCTCCACTATGCTCATAGCAATTCTTATTTATAATATCCAGAAACTGGAAAGAACCCAGATGTCCTTCAACAGAGGAATGGATACAGAAAATATGGTACATCTACACAATGGAGTACTACTCAGCTATTAAAAACAATGACTTCATGAAATTCTTAGGCAAATGGATGCAACCAGAAAATATCATTGTGAGTGAAGTAACCCAATACAAAAGAACATAGATGGTATGTACTCACTGATAAGTGGATATTAGCTGAAAAGCTCGGAATACCCAAGATACAATTCACAGACCACAGGAAGCTCAAGAAGAAGGAAGACTGAAGTGTGGATGCTTCAATCCTTCTTAGAAGGGGGAAAAAATACTCACAAGAGGAAATACTGAGACAAAGTGTGAAGTAGAGACTGAAGGAAAGGCCATCCAGAGACTGTCCCACCTGGGGATCCACCCCACATACAGTCACCAAACGCAGACACTATTGTGGATGCCAAGAAGTGCTTGCTGACAGGAAGCCTGATACAGCTGTCTCCTGAGAGGCTCTGCCAGAGCCTGAAAAATACAGAGGAGGATCCTTGCAGCCAACGATTGAACTGAGCACAGGGTGCCCAATGGAGGAGTTAGAGAAATGACTGAAGGAGCTCAAGGGGTTTGCAACCCCATAGGAAGAACAACAATATCAACCAACCAGGCCCCTCAGAGCTCTTAAGGACTAATCCACCAACCAAGAATATACATGTAGAGATTTGTGGCTCCACCTGCATATGTAACACAGGATGGCCTTTTGGGCATTAATGGGAGGAGAGGCCCTTGGTCCTGTGAAGGCTTGATGCACCAGGAAAGGTGAATGTGAGGGCCGGGAGGCAGGTGTGGGTGGGTGGGTGTGGGAGCACCCTCATAGAAGCAGGGAGAGGGGAGATGGGAAAGTGGGTTTTGGAGAGGGGGGAACTGGGAAAGGGAATAATATTTGAAATTTAAAGAATGTATCCAATAAAAAAAATGTTTTCTTCCATATCCCCAAAAGAGTAAAATAAAAAATAAAAAGACAAAAAAGCAGCCTACAAAGTGAGTAAAGATCTTGACCAACACTAAATCTGATAGAAGAATAATATCCAAAACATATTACTAACTCAAGAAATTAGCAAACGACATACCAAACAACCCAATTAAAAATGTGGTATATAACTAAACAGAGAATTTCCAACAGAGGAATCTCTGATAGATGAGAAGCACTCTGGGAATGGGCAGACCTGGCAATGTGTATGTGGGGGGGGGAGTGTAAGACAGTGTTTATTGCTATACTATTCACAATAACTAAGATATAAAACCATTTAGATGTCCACCAATAGATTAATGGGGTGGTACATATGTACAATAGAACTTTTATTTATTTGTAATAAAGATGAAATTATGTTAATTGAAGGAGCATAGTTTTGAAGATCACCATGAGAACCACAATTATTCAAACTCATAATGTCAGATACTGGAGGTTGTCTCTCATATATGGTTCAAGGTATACATACCTTGTAGATGTGTGGGGATGGAAGACAAAAAAATAGAATGGTGTCTACTAAGGGTAGAAAAAGTTATAAAAGGAGGGGGAAAAAAGGAAGGGGAAACTACAGTGGAAGATAAAAAAATGAAAGGAGAGGGATAATTTGGGAGGAGGAATGGGACCAGTCAGAGCAGACAGACGTTGGTTCTGAGAAGGCAGTGGGCATGAAGTATGATTATTAATAAGCAAATAATTAAAAACATCATAGCAAACCCCATTATTTTGTATGCTAAGTTAAAATTAATTTAAAGTAAGCTCAACCATCAAAAATTTTAAAGAAGAGAGCTGTAGCTAAAATATGCTTATTAAGAAAGAAATGTCTTGTTCTATAATGCAGTTGAGTTGCCTTAGCCATGTGGTTCAAGCCTGTAATCCAGCACATCAAAGATGTAGGCTGGAAGACCAGATTTCAAGGCCAGCCTCAGTAATATAAGAAGCCCAAGGCTAGCCTGGGCTACATGAGACCTCTTAAAATCAAACCAATAAGCAAAACCCATAGAACTAGATTTGAAGTAAAAATATGTGGATTTGTTATAACTTTTGTATAGTAGCAGGATGAGGACTGTAAATATTTCTGTGGACTGAGGACTACTTCTAAAATTACATAAACAGATAACTATAAAAACTGAGGTTGTTTTAATGGCAATATAAAAGAATAAAACATAAACATAGAAAGGGTAACTCAGAATAAAATCTTAAAAGATGTATGTAAAGTAAGGAAATAAATAATTTTAAGATGTCTCTATTAAATATCTTAAAAATACTGTTTCAACAAAGCAATATCATCATAATAGAGTTTTATATATGGTTTAACTTTTTATACTATTTAACTTTTAGAATAAAAGTTCTAAGTTTCCTTTAATGTTTTGTGTATATATATATATATACACATACATATACATATGTATATGTATGTGTGTATATGTATGTATATGTATGTGTATATATATATTTGTGGGTGAATTACACTTATATGTGTATATATACACACAAAAGATTGACATATGCATATATTCCTAAAAACTAGAACACAACCATCCTGATCCATGTAAGAACATTTGTAGATTTTTTAGGGCTGATTGCAATTGATACCCACTGACATGGAAGTTTCTGCTGTTGTCCCCATCAGCTCCTGTTGGCAGCTTGCTTACTGATTTTCTCCTTTTTCAAACTCAGCATTGTGATCACAGTTCCCAGAAATTCCAAATGCTCTTTCCTAGAGTGGCCATGCAGTATTGCAGCTATAGTTCAGTTACTCACAGTCAAGTGGATTCTTGGTGTCCCTCCTGGTGAAACTTCTCAGGCCTCAAGAAGAACACAAGATTCCTCTTTATGCTTTGGTATGTTTCTGATAATTAATTGGACTGCCTCTCAGGAAATTCACCTTAGAATTTTATCTGCTCATACTGACTCATACAGTTCAAAATTTATTGAAATTCAAAAACTCTTAGAAAGCCTTATATAAACATAAATTAACAAAGCAAATACAGAAGAGTCACCACTAAGGAAATATTTCCATGCTAGAAACATTATTTTCTTATCCAGTTAATAGCAGAGCAAAGCACAGGCATTTATACACCATGATAAGATGAGATGTTATAATATACTGACTGTCTTTATTAAATATAGGCTCATTTTTAAGTTTTGGCCTTTTTATTTAATACTGCATTGCTCTTTTCAGATAGTTCAGACAATGAGATAAGAAGAATACATTGTTGATTGGATGCCTGCCTGTTCATTTATTATTGGCATATAAACCAGGCTGTACACTGACGATTTGAACAGCATTCCTCTTTTGCCACCCCCAAGGAAGGAGCTGACAACAAAAGGCTGTGTTTACCTGGTTACCTCCCATGCCATGACAGTTGAAGATACCCACTTTTTCATTTTCTTTGCGGCCCATGTTATCTAAGCATTGATTGGTTTCAACGTTTCTTATCTAAAAAGAACACAGAAAAATGGGAGAGTCAAACAAATCCAAATACTTAAAGCATAAACTCATTCTGATGTTCTTGACTTACAGATTGTTACCTAAATAATAAAAAATTGTAAGGAAATGCATCCAGAAACATGCTTTAACTGCTGCTTTCTCTTTTTCTGTTTATGATTAGTCTTAAACTTATTTCTTAAGTTGTCCAAGTTTCTATCTGACCTCGCCTTTCTTCCTTCTGTATTTTCTGCAAAGATGGCAATGCCATGCCGGCGATGGATGTGGCACCTCCCATTATATAGTCGGTGAGTCTCGCTCAATAGTTCATTTACGTGATATTGATATGTCAAAGTCACATCATGTTTTCTTCTTTTTGCTTTTCCTTTCCGGTTTTTTGTTTTTTGTTTTTCAGTCTGTGTCCTGATGTTCTTTTTGTTTTAGTTGAATGATGTCATTTCCAAAGAATTTCAAAATAGATCTATTTTTATTATTAGAAACCTGTCCTATTTTTGAAGTTGCAACCATGCTTGTGGTGTCTTAATTTATGTGCAAGTAGTGTCACTTGTCCTTCAGAATGTAGCACGGAGTGGTTATTGTATCTGAAATAAAGTTGAGTCTGTCAATTTGTCTGGATACCAAAGGTGGGAGAATAGAAACAGCATGGATGGATGGTTTAGAAAGCTTGTCAGAATGAGCTTCGATTAATGTACACAGTGTCAAATCTGTCTGCAATCAGTGCACACTTATATAAGCTTATATAACCTTTGTATTTGCTTAACCAGCCAGCTCCACCTCTACCATAATAAAAATATTTATTTATGTGTGACAACCTCTTACCCACTGTATTCATTTTTTCCCATATGTCTTTGTCACTTTATCAAAAATACCTAAACAAAGCAACGTAATGGAAGGAAGATGGTTTTCAAGATAGCTTCAGAGATTTTAGTGATCATGGTGGAATAAGTATGGATGAGAAGAGCCACACAAACATGGCAGAGTGCCTACATCACTTTCTTCCTCCCATTTCTCTTTCATTTCATCTTTCCCCAGACATGTGGCTGTTTCAGTCTACATTTTGGGAAGGTGTTCTTTTCTACCTTATTAACTGTAGATATTAAATGTACAGACAAATCCAGAGGTGTGTTTCATTAATTTCCTGGGAATTTTTAAACCCAATGAACTTGAAAAGTCAAGATTTATCCCCCATTATGCCAATGAAATGCCAAACATTGAACTAATGTTAAGTAGTATTCACAGGTAATGAATACAGTCATATTTAAGCTGGAAACTGCTGGCCCAACTTTCAGATAAGTTATTGTTATAAAGGAGGCTTAGAAGCAACATGTAAGAAAAGAGTTATTGTAGATCAGAGGCAACAAAAGACCATAATTGTAAGTCATAAATCAGCCAGAAACAGAGTTTGGAAACCAGTTCTGTAGACTAGAAACAGGGTCAGTCTGGTGGCTCAGCAGGTATGTGTCACTTGCATCCAGACCTGAAGACCTAACTTCTGTCACTGAGACCTACATGTTGTAAATTTGCCTCTGACCTGCTAGACCTACTATTGTGTATATGATTTTAAAACCAGAAACCTAAGAACAATTTGGTATCACAGTCAAGTGTGTGTTCCTAAAGGGTATTATTGGGAAAAAAAGTGGGCGAGGTTCTGACATGCCACGATATCAGTCTTGAGAAATGGCAATGAAACAATAAAGGGTTTTATGCTATGAGAATCCCTCAGGTCTGTGTTTTCTATGTCCTATATCAAAGTAACAGAGCACAGTAGGAGTTTGGAAGTCTATAAACTCTTTGAATTATTTTCTATGCTGTGATAAAGCTTTGATTTCATGCATACGGCCAAGGCATTTCTAATTTTAATTGGCTGTCTACTTTTTTGTTTTTGTTTTTGTTTGTTTGTTTATTTACACTTTATCTTTTATCACCTGGAAATAATAAGAATATAAAGAAGGGTATTGTTTTTATACTTTATTGTTGATGTTGGAAATCAGCAAGTTATTAAACAGCATTTTTTGCTCACCAGAAGCCCTCTTAACAGTAATTAGCTTTATTCCTTTGGCTGGCTTGCCAAGAGCAGGGTCATTCCAATCAAAAAATAGTAGGAATGTCCCCATGCTACCAATCAATCTTTACATTAGAAAAAATCCATTGTAGAAGTGAAAGATAAAGTCATTTATGCTTGAATAAGAACATTGGAAAATATTAAACACATCAATACATTTATATTTTAATTAGTTATCTTCTAGGTTATTGTTACTTAACACATTAAATATAATACTTACTCTACATTGTAATGCCCGTCTTCCATAATATAATTGCTTTGTCGCGTATATAATAATTAAAATATATACCACTAAACTAGAGTGAATCACAAGGTAAGTAGTTTGCATAGTTAACAAGTCCAAACATACTTTACTCAGATTCCAAACTCCATATAGTTATAGTTTATTATAACAATTTGTATCAATATCTTCTTAAGTAACAAAATCAAACTGAATTCCACCCTTAATTATCAAAATATGACTTATTTTACCCACAGATGTGCATACTCATTTATTCTTGATGAAAATCAGCTGCTGGGTCCCCAAGATATTGGAATTAAAGCATAAATAGAGAATGTCAACATTTGTGTGTCTGACCTAGAAAGAGACTTATTTTTACTGGGTTATCCTATTTAAAGGGTCAAGAACATTGTGAATCTATAAATAAATCTGATTACTAAGGATGGTAAGCATTTAAGTATTTTAGCTTCCACACTTGTTAGTAACTGATTGTATCCATAATCCCTACAGCCTAGCTGCTTTACAGATGTCTATTTTTGTCTATTTAAGTTTGCTCTATGAAAATATTTAAGAAATAAAATACCATGCATTTAAGGGCATTAACTAGCTAATATTGTTAAAGGATGTAAGAGCAAAAGTAGTGCTGAGTTCAACAGCACAGTACAAAGTGCACAGAGCAATGTCAAAACATGTCTAGGCAGCATGCAAATGGGAATTTGAAGGACCAAGGGTTAAGTCACTTGGCTCCAGAAATCCACCTTTCATCTGTTTGCCCTCTGATAGTCCTTTGTTCCAAATAGCTCACAATACATGCAGAATGCTACCCTGCCAAAGCTCAAAAAATTGGAGCAACATTCTATTTTAGAAGGTTATTTATTTCAATCTTGTATCTGAATTAGTCTTTATATTTAGAATATCTGAATCTGTCATGTTAAATCTACCTAAGCTAAAGGGCTACTTAAGGAAGAAGTTAATGCTGCAAAGGGCTCAACCTTCTTATTCCATTATGATCTGCTTACTGAGTCTAAAAGGCACATGCTTCATTAAGTTACTGAAAGGTTTGAGTTCAAAGCAATTGCACAGCTTTTAACTTCTGATTGTCAAATTTTAGATAAGTTGTGGGTTGGGGAAAGTAGTATTTCAATTATCTGAGTAAGATGTAAACATCAGAGAGTAATATAATATATCTGACATGAATAACTTTACTGATATTCATTTCATTGCTGATATATAAAAATAGAGCAGCTGATTACCACGAGCCTCTACATCATCAAACAAAATGGAGAAAGCAATAAAGAAATTTTGATAAAGAAATGTTTCCTTTTATCAACTTAGAACAATATTAAATTCATAGACAGTTTAGAAAACTGAAATTAAGAGAACATGCAACATCTTAAATATAACTATATTAAATATAACATATATATAAGTTTACTAGACATTAAAGGAGAAGTCCATGATTAGATTAAAAATAATTTGATAACAAGATTATACATCTGGTACAATCTTCAAATTATATTAGAGAGAAAGTCCCTTCTCATATGATGAAAAACATGTCAGGTAGTAAAATGAAAAGGCCTCACATCGTGACTGTTGCCCATTAGCAGTTAAACATTAACACATTTTCAAGAGGCCCATCTTAAATTGTGTATACACAGCTAAGCAAAATGGAACTGAGGAGAGCTTGGTGAATTTGTCTTTCTGTCTCCATGGATACAGATGCTGTGTTAGATTTCTTTAGAGCCTGCTTTTAAGGTGGAAAGATATAGTACACTAACATCCTGGGAAGCTCAAAACTTTAAACTTACTCGGTGTTTGTGTAAGACCATATCACATTATGTAGTGCATGCGGGGCACTTTGATTTCTACAACTTTTCTTGTCTGTTTGATTGTCTCTCGGCACTCCTGCATCCACTCTCAATTTCAGTAAAATGGCTCTAGAGTAAGGGATTTTGCTTGTTTTTCATTTAACTTTGCATTCTTAGCATATAAAACAAAACTCTGATTTTATGTAATAAAAATATTCTAGTGAGCCGGGCAATGGTGGCAGATGCCTTTAATACCAGCACTTGAGAGGCAGAGGCTGGCGGATTTCTGAGTTCGAGGCCAGTCTGGTGTACAGAGTGAGTTCCAGGACAGCCAGGGCTACACAGAGAAACCCTGTCTCAAAAAAAAATATTCTGGTGAATATTAATGGTTATTTTCTTTCATAACATCACAAAAGAATGAGCCATAGGGCGAGACTTCAATATTTAATTGAATTTAGACTTAAATAATTAACTTGTGAAGTGACCTTTAGGCCAGTCACACAGATTTTTTCATTAACTAAAACACAAAAGCAAATCCAAGATAGAGGAAGTATTGTCATATAAAAATAGTAAAATTAATGGAAACCACCCAGACCAATATTAACATCATAAAAAATCAGCTGTGCTAATGTGTCTCCCCAGGCTCTGTAGCCAACAATCTAGCTTAAGTATTTGCTAAAACCACACCTTCTGCACTCAAATGATGTGAAACTTGGTATGACCCTTACTCAGTTGCCTTGAGGTCTCAGGATTTTCCCCAATACACTATGCTATCTATTCTATGTATATTACAAAGAAATCAAAGCAATCACTGTGTACATTTTGAGGAATTTTTTTTCACATACCTGATTTATTACAGAAGATAGATAATTCAAAATTTAGCACATTATTGAAAGAAATGTGGCTGCACTAAATTTCAATTTAAAAGGAAGTCAATTAGATTTCCTAGATGTGCACACAATTTAAAATTAATTTTTTTAATTTGACAGTAAATATCTAGATCTGTTTGGTCGATAAAGTTCAAGTTTTTTTTCAGGAGTAATCTGTCGGTCCCAGGGAGTTGCCCAAAATTTCCCTCTTTGATTGTTTCCATCTACTTAATTAAAAGTAGGGTAGAAATTTGTTCTCATGTGTTACTGAGTAATTGGAAATAATACTCGCTATCAAGAAGAGAAACACTGCTCTTCTTTAAGGTAGGTTGGGATTCATGATCGATGAGACTTTTCAATATAGAGACAGGAACATTAAACACTTTATTAGAGATTATTACTGGATTATCATAGTTTGTGTGAGAGGAGTGTTCTAGTTTAAAATTCATTCTCATACACTCTAAAATAAACCTCTGTGAAATCAATGTTAACATGCATATATTATATATTAGAAAGGAACAGCTACAATATCTTCCCCATATAAACAAAATCAAAGTGGAACTAATTAGCAACTTAAGCCACACACAGCAAATATTGCCAGTGTTACTATATATAAGACTTTTCATTACACAATTCAGATTAAATACATGGAAACTGAAATTTAGTTCAAAGAACTCCATTGACAACAGATGAAGGATAGACATTTGGCCAAGAGAACATTGGGAAGGCACTTCAAACTAGTAATTAAAAACTACTACGCTCCATTCAGTGTAGTCCAATTTTCTTCTATTGTTTTCTTTCCATACGGGTAGATGTCTATCAAATATACTAAATTGAACATGATTAGCTATTATATATTTTATTATTATGATATGCAAATGATCATTAAAATGTAAACTCATATTTATTAAATATTATTTCCTAAATTAATTATATTATTGTGATCAAATGCTTTTTATATTAATATTAAATTAGTTTTTTTAATAAAAAACTAGTTCAATAGTAAGTGAGAAGCTACCAATAGGAAGCATGTATTATAAAGGAAATAATTCATATTTTGAGCAATTGTTTATTATATGTTTATATGTATAATCATGAATCTGTTCTTGCAAATTTAAGTGAAATGAATGGTACAGACGTAAGAATGTCAAGTCCATTTTATAGACTAAGATCCAACTTATATATTTTACTTTTTCTTTTATGAGCAAAATTTTTAAAGGCTTTGACACTTATTGTGTTTTACTGATTGACTATTGGAGCAGTTGAGGGATTCCATCCATCTCTATTGATCCAGAGATTTAAAGTAATCTATAAAGTATAACTGATGACAAACTTTTGACTCTTAGATTTGGTTTGGAAATATATTTTATTGTTCAAAAATACATGACTACAACAAAATTTGTGGCTACGTAACTTAAGTAGCTTGCTATATTTTAGATCTCAATTTTGCTTTCAATTCAGAAAATATTAGTAGTTATAATATACAGAAGTAAGAACTATTTGGAGTTCACAGACCAAAAAGTTAAGATAATAAGTTAATATAGCCAAAACACTGTTGTCTGTTGGTAAAGAAATAATAAAATACTGTTTGTACACTCCTAAACTTCCCCATACTTTACAGTTTCCCAAGTTGAAGACCTTCACAGTCCTTGAAAAAAATGAGAAATCATTTAAAATAGATCCATTTAAAACCCTTATAGTATTTTATTCATAACACAAAAATATTGAACTCCTTAGAAATTGCTCCATTTGCAAAATATATTTATAACTTAAGGAAAATAAATAATTCATACCTCACCAAGTGAGTAATAACGTCTTGGGATCTGTGAGTCCGGATAGATGTTTTCTAGGTACCAAGAAAAAGGCTTACACTTCATATTTTCCCTTAGTGTTTTTCTGACTGACACATCTCCATAATCCACTTTGACAACACCTGGAATGTTTTAGAAAAACACAAATCAGTTGTGCTATTTTTGCTCAATTTTAGTCTGTTTACTTGCTGTCTGCTTTCTTTATAATTCCATAAAACACATTTGCATGTACAGTTGCCACTAAGCTAGGGCTTTCTCACTACCATCCAATTAGTATATTAAATAGATATAAGAAAATCAGTTCTTTTACTGCTTATTACTTCTGAAATGTAAATGTTTGCTGCAAAGTACTTGTCATACTTGGATTGAAAAAAATCATCAGCTAAATATAAACTGGTGTTAACTTGTTATCTAATTAGCAAAGCTTAACTCAACTATTTAATGAGTTTTTTTTTATTTAATGAAAACTTCATTGCTTTGTTAATGCTCATATTTTCCCTTTGGAGTCATTTATTCTCTATCAGTAGACTTTATGGGAAATTTATGTAAATACAATGTTCATAATAGATTATACATATGCTCAAATTTTCTTCTTTCTTAGCTTACTATAGACTGTGTTCATTAGTTATTGATTTTATTCTATCTTATGAACTTATCAAATATCACTTAAGAGCCTTGGAAAAATTAGTAAGTAAATATTAAAAAAACTAACATAATCAGTAGATAGGAATATATTCACATCTATTTGTTTAAATTGTATAACTTTATTTTAGATGACATCAGACCATTTGGATTAAAATAACTATTTCACTGGTGATCATGCAAAGGTATTTTCTTTTAGAAACAAAAATACTAATAGTTTTAATTTGTATTTCTATAAGAACAATAAAAGGGTCATATGATTTGTTCATTATTTGACTGAAATGATTGAATTACTATGTCAAGATAGTGATTATTTCTTACATTATTTTGTACATATCTCAATAATTAAGGCCATTAAGTATTAGATTCTGACGGTAAAAACTTTTACTATTTGTGCTATTTTATTTGTACAATGCAACACAGCTCATCAGCCCCTGTAAAGGAAACAACACTTGCTTAGACATCCAGTGTCTATGACAACACCCATCATCAGGTCACAGTTTTCAAACAAAACTGCACTCCAAATCCCAATATCCACTAGCTCTACATGCTCTGCCTCTCGGGAATCTTGGTTATTTAACTGTTAAATGCCCAAGTATTATTCCAATGGCACCCCAACAGCTAAGGCTAGTCTTTCTAACAGATATATCAATTATTTAAACTGGTCTCTAGACAGAAAACATCATTGTTTTGTTTTGATTTTTTTTAAGAAACAAATATCTGTTTTAAAAATCTTTTTATCCAGAACCTACAATCTGCAATGTAATCTTAAAATAATGAGATTCAAAATATGTCATATGCTAAAAAAATGGTAAAAATGGCTTATTGTAGTAAAAGTTATGACAATTACAACTGCATAAACATAGCCTTCAAGATTATAAAAAGATGCCCTCAAGTCTAGAAAGTGAAACCTCTCAGGCATTTATTCAATAGCAGTATTAGTGCTCAGGGTTCATTTTGCTGTGTTAAATGAAGTTAACTAAAATGATTTATTTGATGTCCACGTTCTCATTTTTCAGCACATTATGACTGAGCATTACTGTCTTCAGGATTTATTTTCCTGAAAAGATTTCATTAGTGGTTTTCTACCTAAAAGTTATGTTCAAAGATGCATTTGGATATCATTTTAGAATAGATTGAATAAAGCACTAAATGCTTACATTGGATTGGACAAAGAATGAAAAACAAGAAATTATTAAGAAAAATCTCCAGCTTTACCCTCCTGCCTCCTCAAAGCTCCCCCTTGACATTAGCACTGAAACTGTAATAGTCTCAAATTATTATGTTAAATTAACTTTGGAAAAGCACATTACTATGGCTTATCTCAATAATTTGGAAAGGTATTGTCCTACCTAGGGCAGTGGTTCTCAACCTGTGGGTTGCAACCCTTTTGGCAAACCTCTATCTCCAAAAAATATTTACATTATAATTCATAACAGCAGTGTAATTACAAATGTAAAGTAACGATGCAAATAATTTTATGGTTAGGTTCTCTATAACATGATGAACTTTATTAAAGTGTCGCAGCATTAGGAAGGCTGAGAACCACCAATCTATAGCCTTACTTTTCTACTTAGAAATGAAATACTACATAAGAACCAACAGGACTCATCAGGCACTATAACATCTTCACATTCCAAGAACCTTCTAATTAGGTAGGAGCATCTGACTGGGTCTGATTAATAAAGCATTGGAGTTAGGGAAAGGCATTAGCCATGGACATAAAGGGAGAAGAGTAGCTATAATCCTACCCAGCTTGGCATTCCTTCAATGTAGAGGTAATAGATGCCATGTATCCACTGGTGAAATTACAAGGTAGAAGAACTGGTGTCTGCATGATTGCCTGACTTTAATACTGACAGTGATATAAAACCTGGGTGAGGATCTTCTTAATACTGTGGCTTGAAAAACCAACTCACTTGTTTCCTGAACTTATATCTCTGACCCAAACCTTTCCAAGATAGTTTGTCCTGTTGTTTCTCCAGTGTTGACACTGTAATCTCTATCGGGCATTTGAAACGTAACAAGACCAAAGTTGAATTCTCTGCTGCGTTGACAATGCTGTCAATTTCCTTGATAAGAACAAATATCTACTAATTTCTTATAAGAAAATCTTAGAAGTATATTTTCAACACACACACACACACACACACACACACACACACACACACACACACACACACACACACACGAGCTATTAGCAACTCCCTCTGTTTTCATCTTCATAGTGAATTCCTGTCTTTTACTGGTTCTGTCTTTGACTTACCACTACAGTTGCATCCTAACTCATTCCTATTATCTGAATTTTTCTATTGAAAATTTATTCACTACTGCATGCACCTTGGATACTAACTTTAATGAATAAATCAAATGTCATTTCCCAACTCAAAAGCTTTTAGTGATTTTTTTCATCATAATATTTGGACATCTCCTATAATTGCCTGATATTCATTATCAAATATCTCTTGTCTATTTCTGTTAATTCATTATTGGAGCCATATTTTACTTATTTTTATCTTTGCTTCTCTTCAGAAGTATTAAGATCACTCACAACCCAATGCTTTATAAGTACTCTGAGTTGTCCTCTACTTAGTGTGAGTCTTCGCTCAAACTTTTCTTTTCCAGGCTAAAATGATCACTTCCTTTTGTCATTGCTATCCATATTCTATATCCTTCTCTTTCTCAACTTTCCTCCACTGTATACAGTAAGACTTAATTATATAATATCGCTTCATTTGATCATTGCTAATAAGTATTTTGGGTACACAATCTCATCTGTTAGAGCTGAAAGTACCACATTATAATATGTTACAGATTACTATGAATTCTAAATATTGTCTGGAAAATGCCTAACACAGTAACCTATACAATAAGACTTACTATGTAATACATGTGGTTGTAAATATTAGTTTCTTTTGTATGTTTAACATTCAATTTGTCCTCTAGCATATATATGAATTTTCTTTGAGAAACTCTTCCTCCATTTTTACATTTCTTATACGCATCCAGGAAATGCTTTTCAAGCTAGAATTTAAGTGGTACTTAAGGTAAACAAAGCATACCATTATGCAAACTTACATAAAATTAGATCATGATTGGTTCAGCAAAGGACCTCTGAGGTACTCAAACAAGAAAATAAGAATAGGAATAGAAAAAATATATGACTACCTCCAAAAAAGTTGTTGGGACTACTAGAAATTTGAATTCCTACTTTCTTTGTATTAGTAACTATAAAGATTACTGAAAATATTGCATACATAGGTTTCAGACAGTAACATCCATGTAGGAATAAGAAAAATCAATCCATATCTACACAATCATACCTATCTAAGTAACACACACACACACACATACACACACACACACACACACACACATACACACACACACACACACACACACACACACACACATGTGAAGGAGAGAGAAGCAGAGGAAATGGAAATGAAGAGGGGAGAAGATGTGAGGGAAGCGAAGGGAAGTGAAGGGAAAGGAAGTGTAGGGAGGGAAGGGAAAGAGGGGAGGGGAGAGGCAGGGAGGAAAGGGGAAGGGAGCGCAGAGAACGGAGAAGAGGTCACACTACCTAACTCCCTATGGAGATAAGTTTCTACATATCTACATATTCCAAATACCAAGAAAGTAGCACAGGAACAAAGACACACCTTAGTAAAAATGAGATAAATAGACTAAGACAAGGGAGAGGAAATTGCTGCTGATTATCTCTTAATGAATTAGTACTTTTCAAAGAAAATTTATAAATCTTGCCAGGTTTTCTGGCAAGTCTTCAAATGTGGTTTTTAGGAATTCTGCAAGGATTTAAGAATGAGATAAAAACTGAGTTAAAGGGGAACCAGAGGTTTGTATACTTTATTAAAAACCAAATGACAATACTTTATAGGCAAGCATTTCATATTTTTCATTTTTTGAGATTAAAATATAATTATATCATTTATTCTTTCTTTTCTTCCCTCTAACTCCTGACATATATCCCCCTTGCTGCCTCTCGAATTTATGTACACACACACACACACACACACACACACACACACACACACACACACACAAGTGAGAGAGAAAGTGAAAGAGAGAGAGAGAGAGAGAGAGAGAGAGAGAGAGACAGAGACAGAGATGTTCTGAAATACATAAGTACAATCTGCTCAGTCCATAAATATTAGTTGTATAGAGATGATTTCAGGTCTTGGATAACCAATTAGAGGGCTTTTTCCTGGAGAGAAGACAATGTCTCCTACTCTCAACATTCCGAAGTTATCCATAGTTTTTGAGAGTTGGGGGACAGGCAAGATCCACCATTTCATGTTAGCATGCCTGTTGGTGTTGTACTTATTCAGGTCTTCCTTGGGTGACCATGCTGTTGAAACTTCATGGGTATAGCTTCCCTAACATTTGTGTGAGACACAGTGTAACAGCAGACCACAAATTTCCTGGTCCTCTGTCTTTTACAATCTTTTTATTTATCCTTCTTCCATGATATTTCCTAAGCTTTAGGTTCAAGAGTTGTATAGATTGTAGTTATGAAACAAATCTTTTCCGGGGGAGATGCTATACATACATCTACTAACCCCAGACTGTGAGCCCACAACAGATTAAAGTGCAGTTACCACTTGGTGAACCAAAGAATGTTCTGGGTTACCTACAGAAATATGAGTGGGAAGTTACTTACAGGAACGGAAATTACTTAAAAACAGCTGGATCATCAAAGTCCAACCAGCAGGGCTGACAGCTCACAAAACTGTGAACCTGGTGCACACTGTATAGTAGGCAGGTAGCTCAACAGGTTAGAGTGTCCTTCCTACATAACTCAGTTTGTCTAAACCTCTTCCAGGAAGCTCAATTGATATCTGCTTCTTCCAGGCTGAAGTCTGGTCTGCTCTCAGAATCTTTGCAGCTTGGCTTGTCTAAGTCTCCTGTGTAGCTTGCTTATATGAAGATTCTCAGCCATATTGCTCATTCTGGTGTGTTTGGGGGGAGGGGGCTACATAATATGTTCAGTTTCAGGAGCTTCCTGGAGCTATTTTGAGTTGTTTTCATTCCTGTTTAAGAAACTTCTCTGCAGGTTGGAATTTTTGTGCCTATCAGTTGTTGCTGTGTCTGGTACAAATCAATCATTATCTGAATTTTCATTGGTTATGGTTTTCTGTAATGGTTTTCTTATGTTGCAAAGGTAAGTTTCCTGATGAGGGGTGATAGCTGCATTAACTTGTGGATTCAAAATGCAGTTAGGAATTATGCTAGTAGTAAAATTATGGTTGTTGGTTCTCTTCCAAGTCCATAAACTTACTGGCCACAGTGGGCTAGGTTTATAGTATAAGGCAAGATTTTTCTTTTGTTGCTTACACCCAGAGTCCCATTAAGGAGCTGTTTATAACTATTATAATATCTACACTAATATTCCACCCATGCTGGTTGTTGTACATCACAGGCATTCCAACCAGGTAGAACTATTGGATACGTCTCTTCCTTAGAAATTTTAATGCTCCCTTCTGGTATCATAAAACCTAGTTTCCAGGGAGGTGACTTTCAAGTTAGATCCATGGTGTCTTCCAGAATAGGGATTTACCTTCAACATCTGTGAAGCAATCAAGGACAACACTATTAGCTTATAATGTTTTGGGAGTTTCCTGGATATTCCTGAGCAACAACTCTAAAGTGGGTTTCTCATGCCTGGTAGAAATTGTGTTAGTCTGTGAAGTGGGCGTTTCTGGTTGGATCGTGTGATGCAGATTCCCATGGTGAAACCAACACAAGGTGTTTTGCTGAGGCAAGACATGTGGAAGGACACGTTTAGAGAAAGTATAAGTAGGACTGAACGGACTGTGATAGGGCCCTTGCATAGTGAGCATTGCAACACTTAGCTGAGCTCATGTCTTGACTTTACTAATATTTGCTTCCTTGAGAGAGGCAGAGGAGAGAACTTCTTCTGGTGATCAGGTTCATCCTGGGCACTCCTGATGCCTCTTGCTGATTAGGAGGAGTCCCAGCAGTTTCTGCTAGGTCATGCTACCTGTGCTGATGTGTGCTTGCTATCTTGACACTACTGAATTGGGCTGCGGGTATCCTGACAAACAGAGGTTTGAAACACCCCAAGGAACTACTTCTAAACATATCCACAACCCCTTGTCCTATTTACTATCTTTTCTTCCCTACCTTTGGATGGTAGGCTAGAAGGGAGGTCGAAGTAGTTAAGAACTCTTATTAAAAATAGGTTTAAAAAACTAAGTCTACATGTCTGGATCTTGGGGTAGCATCTTAGCCCTGGCTGATATATTTTATTAGTAACTTACGCTTCATCATTTCTAAAAGTGATGTATAGGTGAATCAAGTCACATACTTTGAACAAGTGCGGGTTAAAAATTCAAACAGGTATTAGATTGAGATCATTATCACCTCAGGTAGGTACTTAGTAAGTAGTAGAGTTTGGGTTTCTTGTTTTCCAGATGACAAGAAGACAAAAGGCACTAATTCCATGTTAATTCTTGGATGTTAAGCATGTGAATCTATTTTTCACCATAAATGGAGTAGAGGAAGAGGAAATTATTTTTCTTGAGTATAGAATGTTTAAATTATTAGTGTTCTAATCAAACTATACTGTAATTATATTTGCCAAATATAATTTACAATTTAAATTACGTGAGAATATGAAAATATTAATAAATACAATTACATGTATACTGGTGTTATTACAACTAATTAAAGTGAATTCATAAAACATGACTGAAAATAGCAGTATCTTTCCTTTGCTGCTTAAAATACATGAGAAACAGAGCTATGGTCCCATACCTCCCTATGCACACACATGTTCAGAACCATGCAGCCAACGAAAGTTGTACAAAATCATGTTACGTTACCTATTTATTTACATATGAAAGGGGTAAAGCAGTGTATGTGAAAGTGTAAGTGCATAATTTATTTTTATATCTTGTAACTTTAATATAAGTAGAAAACAACATTTTATTTTGTTATTTTCTTTGAGCAATTACCCTCAGAAGTTTTCTGAATAAAGATTTGTGCTTTCTTTTCCTCAATTGAAATAATAATGTTCATAGTAAAGGATATTTTAATTCCTACTAATGATTAATCTATCTTACAGTACTTAGGGCTATATATTATATGAGGAGTTTGCTTGGAATACTGGTTGTTTTAATTACAAGCTTCTCATTTAATCCACTCTGAATGTATCCTTCATTGTGTATGTGTTAAGGACCCAGGCTGCTGAATGCTCAAGATGTCGCAGGGCAGATCTATAATAACAGATTGATTGTGTCAGCTATAATGCAATGATTATATATTTAATTTATCACTTCCTGCGATTGCAGCAATTTTAGATAGTGTCTATAATAGATTTTACATTGCATTTGTGGCTACACCAAATCTAAGTTTCCAATTTATATAATTCTTGCTCATATTCATAGTCAAAAGTTAGTTCAGGTCTTAAGGTTGAATTTTCTAGTTTATCACCTTGAAATTCATTCAATGTATTAATAAAGATCTTATATTAAATGTGTCAATGAGAAATAAAAACATGGATGGGTACAGTAGCTTTTCCAACCAAATTTCTATTTGATGCACTCATACCTATGTATTTATATAACAAAGAAAATTATTGTAAGCATTACTGTAAGATTAATTGTGACATATTATAGGTTATATTTAAATTTTGTAAATTTATTTTGTGTTTTAGTATTATTTGAAATGAATATACACTTATTTGAAACATGCTGTTTTTCTAAAATTATTAACACTTTTCCAAGTCAAGCAAAATCTCCTGTAAGAATACCAAACATCGCATTTCAGCATATGTATATAGTATGGACTGTTGAAATCTAGATAGAGTTTTTACACCTTAATATTCTCAACTTCTTCTAGCTGGAATTTTTAATACTGATACAGCAATCTGTTTTACATATTAATCATAATAATTTATTTAAACTCTTTGGTCAATAGCTCAGTATTTGAGAGTTCCCAGGGGTCCCAGGTTAGTTGACACTATTGGCCTTCCTGTGGGGTTGACAGCGCATTCAGAGTCTTCAGTCCTTCCTCTAACTCCTCCTCCTCCTCCTCCTCCTCCTCCTCCTCCTCCTCCTCCTCCTCCTCCTCCTCCTCCTCCTCCTCCTCCTCCTCCTCTTCTTCTTCTTCTTCTTCTTCTTCTTCTTCTTCTTCTTCTTCTTCTTCTTCTTCCTCTTCTTCCTCTTCCTCTTCCTTCTCCTCTCCTCTTCTTTTTGTTTGTTTCTTTTTCTGTTTTTTGTTTGTTTTCTTTGAGTTTTTTTTTTTTTTATATTTTCTTTATTTACAATTCAAGTGTTTTCCCTTTTTCAGGTCTCCCCTTCAGAAACCCTTTATCCCATCCCCCCTCTACCTGCCTCTATGAGGGTGCTTCCCCAACCACACATGCCCCTAACTCTTCTATACAGGTCACGACCTCCATCCAATTTTGGCTGTGGGTATCTGTATCTGTCTCAATCAGCTGCTGGGTAAAGTCTCTCAACAAAAGATCATATGTGAGATGGTCTGAGGTCCTAAACACATAAGTAGCACAGGGATACTTTTTGTCTGGCCTTGTTGGAAGAGGATGTGCCTAATCCTGCAGAGACTTGATGAAACAGGGTTGGGGGATACTGGGTGAGTACCCTCTTAGAGGTTAAGGGGAAGGATGAGGTGGGGTGGAACCTTCTAAGTAGGGACCAGAAGGGAGGCAGTATTTGGAATGTAAATATATTAATTAATTAATTAAAGTAAATAAGATATTTAAGTGTAATAATAGTAATAATTATTTATTTATTTAACTGGTCCTTTATTGCAGTAGTTTGAATAAGAATGGAACCCATATGCTCATATGATTGAATTTCTAGTAATCAGGGATTGGCACTTCTTGAAGGATTAGGAGGTGTGGCCTTGTTGAAGAAAGTATATCCCTGGAGATGGTCTCAAACTTCATAGGCTCAAGCATGGCCCTGAATCTCTTTCTCTTGCTGTGTCCTGCAGATACAGATATTTGAGAGCTATAGAGCTCTCAAATAATTCTACAAAACTATTCATGCCTAAGTACCATCGTGCTTCCTGCCATGATGATACTGGACTAAACCTCTGTAAGCCAGCCTCAATTAAAGGCTTTCTTTTATAAGAGTTACAGTGTCACATAGTGTGTCTTCACAGCAATAGAGCACTGAGCAAGACATTTAAAATTCAACATTAAAACTGTTTCCAATTTTACACTTTATATTCAAGAAATATTTTGAACAGTTTCTATAATCCCTTAATTATTTCCAAAGAATAATTTCTTCAAGGAAAATATGATAGTTCATGTACTGACTTTAGGTTTTAGTGACGGATATTCAAAGCTTCAGATGGCCACAGATTAAATACTGCTCAAAAAGGAAGCTTCATTCTGAACATGTTAAGTAATTTTATGATTCTTCCCTGAAGTACAACCATAGTTATACAACATTTATATTAGCATTATAAGTAATATAGAGATCATTAAAGTGGAAGAATTTGCAGTTATATGATGACTCTATGTTGTTTCATGTCCAGAACATGAACACATGAAGTTTGGTATCTTTACAAAACTTCAAAAGCTCAAGCATGGTTCTGAATCAATCTCTCTCTCTCTCTCTCTCTCTCTCTCTCTCTCTCTCTCTCTCTCTCTCTCTCTTTCTCTCTCTTACTACTTCCTGCAGGTCAGATCCAGATGTAGAACTCTCAAATAATTCTGTAGGACTATTCCTGTCTGAGACACCATGGGAAGATTGGATGTGCACCCATACTCCAGAAGTGTGCTAAGAATTTATATACATTTCAGCAGTATAAGAAGAAAAAGTCTCTTCAAAATGAAATATTTTAATTTATTAGTTAACTTGCCACTTTCATTTGACAAAGGTGCATGATATCAAATAACAACATAAATTTAAAATAATGAGAAACTTCTAGATGGCTAATAAAGTTAAGATGATTTCTGCCAAGCACAAGAATCTAAGTTTGATCCTTCAAATCTGCTTGGAGTAAGAGAACTGACTCCAACAAGAACTTCTCTGTAAGGGTAGACACATAGGGTATAGCAGTTGTGTGGACTCTTTTTTGGTTTTCTCTGGTTTGTGCTGGTTTACAAATGCTTTTATTGCCTTGAGATACCAAAACTCCCAAAGTGTGCCACTTAGCATTTAAAATAGTTGACCCTACATTTCCTTGTTATTAATTGACTTCCTAAAATTTATTTTAGTGATTCACAAACTTTGCTTCTCTTGTCTTTAACTATTTTGTATTTACAAATAATATCATGATTCAAGTATTTCAATTTGTCTTAATTATTTGGGTTCAGTTTTGTGGTAGGTTTTCCTCTGTTGCCTAGGATGAACTTCTATTTAGGGCCTTCTTGTCTCAGCCTTCCCTACCTGGAGTCCCAGGGATGCTCTACCACATCTGGCTCAGTATAGTTTATCTGGAGACACTAATGCACCTTATAATTTGAGATATCTGTGTGTGATCTATGGTTTATCCAGGATCAACTGAGGGTGATATATCTATATAGTTAGATGTATGTTCAGGTCTGTAATACCTAAGTGAAGAGTAATCATTGTGATAATATTTTCACATTAATTCAACAAAAAGTAGTTATTCTGATCTGGTCAGGGTGGCAGCATTTTGTGTGGCTCCAAATTCCAGTCACAGTGAATATTTTATATAGTATAATGGCTACCTGTGCAAATGAAGAAGTGTTCCTCAATCATCTGTTCATTACAGCTTATGGGAAAAGAATTTAGAAGGCCAACTCCATGCACTTTGAAATAAAACAGTCATTCATATATTCATCCAGAGTATGCTCCAGAAGTGTGGGCAGAAGGGACAAACTGTTCTTTTGGGGAATAGATTTTTGTAGTAAACATAGCAGTGTACCACTTCTCATTAAATATCTATAATGTCCCTGTGGATTCCTGTTGATTTTGCCTCACCAAAGAATGAAATCAAAACTTTAAATAATTAAATAAGTCACAGAACATAGCATAAGAAACAGCAACACATAGAATATTTCAAATGACAGGTTTAGAGGACACTTCCTATTTAACATCAAAATTCATGCTAGTTAATATTCTACGAAACAAAAAGAAAATTAAAAGTTTCTCTACAAAAAATTCAATATCTAAGTGGTGCTATAAAACATGGCAATTATACCTCAAAGAACAGGACCAACTCAAAAATTATCTATGTGTTGACAAAATAGTGTGATAATTTAAAGTCACAGATGAAACTGAATTTACTGAAATAAATGCGGATTGATATATTTGATGTATGATTGGGAGCTAGTCTCCTGAATCAACAATTTATACAAGTTGGAAGATTTCAGTGCTTGATTGGTTGACCAAGTAAAACATATCCACAATGGATTTTTACAAATTATGTTCACTGCATAACTCATTCAGTACAATACTTAATATTACCATTTCCTCATTTTATGACCCATATCGTATTGTCACATCTGTGAAGTAGAGGTGTATTTTACACCAAATAGCTTCTGACAATCACTATGGGAAGGCAGTAATGATAGTTTAGTCACTGTCTGAACATGAACAACTTATTTCTTTTCTTCTTAAATCTTTGTCCAGCTGTAATATTAGTAATTAGTTTATGTTTGTTTGATATACAATTAAATGCATCCTGTCTGGTATTTAAGAAACTTTCTGTGATTATATATATTTACTTACAATTGGATTTATAGATTACTAGGACATTGGTAACCACACTTCTAGTAGTGACAGTGAAAATGTTTCTAGAGTTGATTGTTATGTGGAAAACAAATTGAGTGGGAAGACATGCTTGGAAAAGTAGAAGAAGGAATACACCAGCATACGAAGCTATGTTCCAAAGAGGCATGTGTATTACTGCTCTTGTCCACCATGTTCAACTATGTTCATAGCAGCATTATTAATAATGTTCAGAAACTGGAAACAATTAAAGAATGGATGAAGAAAATGTAATACATTTACATAATGGAGTATTACTCTACTATTAAAAGCAAGGACAACATGAAGTTTGCAGGCAAATGGATGGAATTAGAAAAAGTCAACCTAAGTGAGGTTACCCAGACCCAGAAAGACAAATATAGTATGTACTCACTTATAAAGCACAGGATAATCACACTACAAACCACAGACCCAAAGAAGCAAAGAAACATGAAGGCCAAAGAGGAGATATTTGAATCTCACTGAGAAGGGGAAATAGATTAGATATCAGGGATGAATGAAGGTAAGGGACTATTTGCGGAAGGGAACAGGAGGGATAAAGTGTGGGAAGTATACTGGGAGAGAAAAATCCTATCTCTGGGATGAGATAAAAGCATAGGGAAATGGAAATTCCCAAGATTCTGAGGATGACCCTAAGACTCCTAGCAATGGTGGATATGGAGCTTGAACTGGTCATTTCTGTAAGCAGATGTGATGGTTTGTAGATGCCTGGCCCAGGGAGTAGCATTATTAAGAGCTTTAGCCTGTTGGAGTATGTGTGCCACTGTGGTCATGGGCTTGAGACCTTCATACTAGCTCTCTGGAAGGCAGTATTCTGCTAGCAGCCTTCTGATGAAGATGTAGAACTCTGAGCTCCTCCTGCACCATACCTGCCTGAATGCTGCCATGTTACTACCTTGATGATAATGAACTGAACCTCTAAACCTATAAGCTAGCAACACTTAAATGTTATTCTTAAAAGAGTTGCCTTGACCATGGTTTCTATTCACAGCAGAAAAATCTTAACTAAGACAGAAGTTGGTACCAGGAGTAGAGTGTTGCTGTGATAGGCCTGCCCATGCTTTTGTTTGGAAGAATGTAGATTTGGGGACGTTGGATCTGGAAAGCAGTGAAATCCTTTAAGTGGGGCTTACTGGTCTGTCCCAGTAGGAATATAAAAGACTTTGTTGCTAAGAGTGATTTGTACTGTTCAGGTGTGACTCTAGAGATTTCAGAAGAGAATTTTAATATGTTGCCAAGAGACTGTTTTTGTGATATTTTGGTGAAGACGGTGACTGCTTTTTACTCTTGTCTGAAGAGTCTACCTAAAGCTAAGGTAAAGAGATTCATACTAATTGCCTTAACAAAGAAAATCTCAGAAATGCCCAGCATAGACTTTGTTCTCTGGTTAAGTCTCATGAAGAGAATTTTGAACAATTATAGCAAGCTTAGAGAGTCAAAATGTAAAGTGGCACCAGGAAGTGAAATAGCTGAATCCTGTATTCACAGACAGTAAATTGAATTAAGGGACTGGTGACCTTGGGGCAAGATCCCTCCTAACTAAATTTAGGCCCAGCATGGTAGTACAAGCCTTTAATCCCTGGAGGCAAAGCTAAGCAGTCCTCTGAGTTTAATATCAGCCTATGACAGAGCAGATTCTAGCTGAAGAAAAGCTTAAGTCCAGGCATGGTGGTACACGTTATTAATCTCATCATTCAGAATACAGAGCTATGTAGATCTCTGAGTTTAGGTCAATCTCCAGAGCAAGTTCGAGGACAGCCAAGCTTAGGCAGTGAAAGAGTTGGAAAACAGAAAGCTGGTGATAATGTAATAGAACAAGGGGGAGCTATGGTTCAGCCCCAGGAAGTAGCAGCTCTTGGCAGTTTCAGCCATTTGGCTCTGGCTTTAGAGTCAAGAATAGAATGGACTACTGGGACAATTGATGGTGGTTAGCTGGAGCTTAGAAATTAGAGGTGATTAAGAAGACACGGTGAAATCTTCTGGAAAGTGTTTTCTGAGAGCACAAAGAAGCTGTGATCCATAGATAGCCAAGGTTGTACCTCATGCTGCAACTGGACTTGGTAATGTGTAAGAGTCACCCAGATAGTATTGGTTTTGAAGACCCAAAGGCATCATGAAGAACAGCTGAAGCTTGGCACTGTGAGAGGCCATGGAAGGCCATCTGTGAAGGTGCAGCCGCAGTTGTAGTTAACAGCCCAGGACTGAAGGGGTTGTGCAAAGTAGTTGAAGCTTAGCACCATGAAGAGAGCCTAAGTGTAGTGGAAGACTCCAGTGTATTGGAGATGCCAGTACCATGGGATAACCACCAAGAACAGCAGCAGCAGTTGAGTGGATTAACCTGAGCCTAGAGGGCAGAGCTGTAGAAGAGATGCCAGCACTTTGGAGAAGCCCACAAGATCATATGTGGATCCCAGACATTGAAACAAGAAGCTGTAGCATTGAAGTTGCCTTGGAGACCCCAAGATGTTTGAAATGCCAGAGCTATGGGCCATTTGCTGAGGAAAACTGCTAACAAGGAGGGGAATCAGTCCAAGAGAAAGAACTAAGATGAAAAAGGAGTTAAGGATCTGAAGATCGATTTGCTATCAAACACGGAGATGCTGAGTTTTGAGTTTGCTCATCTGGTTTCCTGCTTTGGGGATTACAGTTAAGAGATTCTGATGAATCTCAGAAGAGACTTCAAACTTCGGACTTTTAACATTGTTGAGACTGCTATAGACTATGTGGACTTTGGAAGTTGGACTAAATGTATTTTTTATGTTGTGGGTAGGTATGCTCTCCCTAGACTCATGGGTTTGTATAAGCCTATGGGAACCAAGGAGTGGAATGTGATGGTTTGTATTTGCTTGTCTCAGGGAATGCACTACTAGGAGGTGTAGCCTTGTGAGAGTAGGTGTGTCACTGTGTGCATGGGCTTTGAGATGCTTATCCTAGTGGACTGGAAGGCAGAATTCTGCTAGCAGCTGTCTGCTGAAGATATAGAACTCTCAGCTCCTCCTCCACCATGCCTGCCTGAATACTGCCATGTTCCTACCTTGATAATAATAGACTGAACCTCTGAACCTGTAAGCCAGAGACAATTAAATGTTTTCCTTATAAGAGTTGCCTTGGTCGTGGTCTGTTCACAGCAGTAAAACCCTAACTAAGACAGCAGTCAAGGTTTCAAATGGAGGGATTGGAAAACTAACACACCCACAAAACCTTAGACCAACAATTTTTCCTGCCACCAAAATGTGTAGGTGTAAAAGATGGAGCAGAATTTGAGGGAAGAATCTGTCAATGACTGGCCCAGGTTGAGACCTTCACCATGAGAAGCAGCCCACCCCTGACATTGTTAATGATATTCTGCTATACTTGCAGACAGGATCCTAGCATAACTGTTATCAGAGAGGCTTCAATCACCAACTTATGGAAACTGATGCAGAGACCCATAGCCAAACATTAAATGGATCTTGGGGAATCCTGTGAAAGAGGTGATGGCCTGATTGAAGCATGCAGAGAGGTCAAGGACACTAGAAGAAAACCTACAGAATGAACTAACCTAAACCCATAGGAGTTCATAGAGACTAGATTGCTAACCAGTGAGCATGCATGTAATAGACCCATTCCATCTGTACATATGTGACAGTTGTGCAGCTGAGACTTCATGTTAGACTTCATTAGAGGGAGCAGGAGCTGACTCTGACTGTATTGTCTGCTTTTGGACCCCTTTCTCCTTAACTGGGCCACCTTGTCTAGTCTTGATAAATATAGATTCAATTAGTCTTATGGAATTTTTTTTATGCTAAGGCTGGTTGATATCTAAAGGGAATTTCCCCTTTTCTGAGTAGAAGTGGCAGAGGGCTGGATGAGCAGAGGGGGAGAGGGAGAGACTGGGAGGAGGGTGGAGGGAGAAACTTCAATCATGATGTAAAGTAAATAAATAACTTTAATGAAGTAAAATATAGACAATATTCAGAAACTATTTAATTCATTTAAGGATGTATCCCACTCTGCCTTATATTGGGCGTGTAATACTGAGTAAGTCCCAAATATCAGAAGTCCTTGACTCCTATTCTATTAAACCACATGAAACTACCTCTTCTTCTGAGTATTGTGATTAGTAAGTGAAGGAAAGCATAATCAGTGCAAGATGCAAATGTGACCAAATGGTTGCCATTTATATTTGCTATTTTAATATACATGTGAGCTTCCAGAAGCATATCATTTCCAAAAGCAAAGTAAGCCTGTTTCACTCGGAGGCTAGGTATTGCTGTGGTATACCAGATGAATGGTAGAGGAAATCAACCATGCCTCTAGCCCTGGTGCCCTTCAGTCAGAAGTGTTCCACACATCCCTTCAAGACCTCTCAGAGTTGTATTCCTGCAGGCATCATTTGCAGCCTCCATCCAAGGATTATTTTTAACCCCAGAGTACTACTAAAAATGAAGCAGAAGCTGCACTCCTTGTGCGAATGCCTGTTCTCCTGCCTACATTGTGCACTGGAGAGATTTGGGCACGTGTGGCACATTTAACAAAGAAGGACACAAATTGCATAATCACAGTCTCAATTAAGATACTATACTCTGAACAGTAGGAATAAGATTTTTTCTATAACTGCTCACAAAGAGCATGTTGATTATACTCTAAGCAAACAACTCTAGAATTTATTCTTGCCTCTATTGTCAACCAATTTTCCCCATCTGTCCTAAGCTGTTATAAATGAGTGAGCTGGAAAAGGCTCTAGAAGAATCATTAGTTACCCTTGGGGACACTGAACTGCTGCTATAGTGACAACCAGTGACAACAATTTCAATAAGCATGAGCTTGACTTATCCTTTCTATGAAGGGTAGAGTGGCATTTTGCTCCTGGGTATTTCATACAGAGTTTGACTTTTTCTAACACTGCTAAATAACTGATACAAAAATAAAAGCAAAATTTATTTATTGTGTACCTAAGATGCAGTTCTTACAGTAGACACAATATTGCTTGGTATAAGGGCATATTAGCAGTTCCTAAGTAAAGTCAATATCCAGTAAAGAATAAAAAAGTCCAACTGTGTTATCTGCACCTTTTGTGGTACAGAACAATTCTACAAAATTCTTCAATTCTCTATCCCATAGAATGTCTCTTTTTAAAAATCTTCATAACTGTCTCATAACACCATTGGTACAGGACTATATTTCCATGTAATTTAACAAGCTCTTTGTCTACAAAGATATTATTTGGGCAAGTGAAGAGTATGGCATGATGCCAACATTTTGAAAGGAAATATACATGTGCAATGTATTCTTTGTTTGGGTAATGTTTGATTTGCCTATAGGACAGGAAAACATTTAGAGTTGGGTTATTTAATTCTATAGATGCTGAAGAGCACCAAGCGTGTTCCTTTAAATTCATGTATTTGTAACTTCTGATTTTCACTTTCTTACATTATTTCTCCTGTCTTCTGATAATGCCTGTTGCCAAAGGTTAATATATCAATATCATTGGTCAGAAGTTGAAAAGGGCAGATGTTAGAAAATTTCATGCTGTAAAAATTGATCATTAGAGTCATTATTAAATGAGAAATTGCATGGAAATTCTAATTAGTGACCTTTTACAGATGAAAGATTTAAGTCTCAGAAGATTAAAGTGCATATAAAACACCTCTGACTCCTGGCACTAGAGAAATCATTCTGTGGGTTTCTTTCTTCTCACACATTCTCACTGTTTCTTATTCGTTTTATAAACTATGCTGGATAACAAGGAACAGAATATTGAACAACCGCTATGTATTCTTTGTAGCCTGATCAAATTGAAGTTTTACTTAAATAATTAACTTACCAACAGTAATCAAAATGAACATATGTGAAAAAATAAATGTTCCTGATAAATTTGCATAGTATATTGAACATAGAATCTGCAAGTGACAGTTAAGGAGCAGAGGATTAGCAATTTTTTAATGAAGAGTCATCAGGAAGCATGTAATATGAGATGAATGGGGTGGAATGAGTAGATACAACATTTTTAAAGTGTATAAGAAAGTGTGATTAAGGAAGGTACTGTTTGGCTATTACCAAAACAGTTATATTTCTTTATATCTATTTGTCTATTATTTTCTCTAGGGAAAGACACACAGGGAAAAACATCTAGATTATGGCCCCCAGTAAACTATAGTCTTCAGAAATAATGTCTGCAAGAAGCAAAATTCTAACCATATTCCCATAACATTGTAAGGATAACTATTCCCTACTAATATAAGTGATCTTGGTTGTCAACTTGATTACGTCTGGAACCAACTAAAACCCAAACAGTTGGGAAAAAATGTAAGGGGCTTTTCTTGATTACACTATTTTAGGTTGGAAGACACAATCACAATCTAGACCATTTGACATCAGAAGACTCACCTTCTATCTGGGACACATCTTCTGGTGGCAGCCCTGGTAAAAGTACATGAAGAAGGAAGTATATGTTCTCTGGCTACTTGCCCTAACTCTTTCTTTTACTGGCATTAGAACCTACTACTTTTGGATTAAAAAGTATATGGAAGACAATCTGGCATCATGGACAAAAAACTACAGAATTCTTGAATTTCCTTTGGGAGATAGCTATTGTTGTACTAGCCGGACCACTACCTGAAAGCAATTGTAATAGATTATAAGTATGTATGTGTATAAGTATGTATATATACATGTGTGAGTATATATGTATATGTTCTATCAGTCTGTTACACTAGAGAACTATGACTAATACACCAGGTAGCCCAGACAGATACCCACTAGACCAAGGGAGCACATTCATTTTAAACATTGAAAACTCTGCTAACTGAACATACATAATCTACTCTTAACTGCAGTCTCAAAGGGATTGAGATGATAAGCATTCATGCTTTTAAGCTAGCAACTTTGTAACTCTGTATTGCACATCAATAGGTAATATGATACTAGGTCATTTATATCTTCATCTGATACTGATAGCAGTAAGTCTTTTATCATGTTATACAATTCTAATGGAAACTGAAAGAATAAAAATTGCAATGTTTTTAAACAGTCTTTGGATTTTTAACATATTTGTAAAAAGTTTGCAAGTAGAAATTCTAGAAATAATTGACATTAAAAAATTTAAAACCAGATACTATCCAACTTTCCCCCTAAAAGTTTTAATAAGATCTGAAAAAGTATTGAGCTGAAACTGAAGAAACAGAGACATTGATTATGAACTACTGTGCTTCCTAGTAATACATCAACTTGACATACAAAGTGTCTGAAAAGAGGGAACCTCAGCTGAGAAACTGCCTTCATAAGATCTGGTATTCCTTAATTAGTGATTGATGGGGGAGGGTCCATCTCTGGGCTAATGGTTCTGGGCTCTATAAGAAAGCAGGCTAAGCAAGCCGTGAGGATCAGGCCAGTAAGTAATACCCCTTTGTGGCCTCTGCATATACTCCTGCCTCCAGGTTCCTGCCCTCTTTGGGTTCCTGGTCCTTCAGTGATGAGCAGTAGTATGGAAGTGTAAGTCAAATAAACCCTTTTGTCCCAAACTTGCTTTTTGGTCATGATGTTTTGTCAAGAAATAGGAACCCCAACTAAGACAACTACATTCATACAACTCAGATCCATTGTATGTTATTCACATGAAATATTATGTTATTTTACTTTTGAAGATATAATATCTATAATAATTTTAACTATTTCATGACATAATATGACTATAAAGAAGATTATATGCTCAAAGTACCTGTACAAGAATGCAAAGAAAAATCTTAATATGTACAATTACAAAAATCTATAATTGTCTTTTTAGTTACATATATAAGGAGTAAAGCAATCTAGTAATGGACTACACTACTGTTTGAACTTTTCTAGTGTTTTTAATAGAAATGAAAATCATTTTCATTTAATTATGTTCTTTTTATTAGATTAGAAAAAATTAAACTTATTTTCAGTGAATTTAGTCATAGCTGATTAAAATTTCATTCTGCAGTCACTGTTACAGTTTGAATCCACAGTGCCCTCTACACCTTATACTTAAAGTGTAATGTCCTCAGAGTCTCCTGTTTTTCTATCGAGCCTTTAGATTGTGGAGCATTGGAGGTGGCAGTAAGCTGCCATGGTGAGCATTTAAAGATTATGCCACCTTTGGCATCTGATGAGTCTGGGTCTAAGACATATGATCAGCAGTATCTGCAAGTTCTTTCTGCCTTGGACTGAAGAATTCTCATTACCATGCCTCCTTCTTTCAATTTTGTGGATAATGTAGTGATTTTGAAATGATTTTTAAATATTTCCAGAATTTTATTCATGCATACTCTTTTCCATCCTTCTACCCTGTCCAACTCCTTCCAAGATGCCCTCCTCTCCCTCAAATTCATGACCTCTTTTATTTATCAACATACACACACATATACACACTCACAATTTTATTACTGACCCTGTTTAGCCTTTATACTTGTATTTACAAATGGCCACTTGGGACTATCTAACCTACTAAGAAATTCAGCCTTGGACAAAATGGATTATCTCTTTCTGAACATCTATAGATTACCTATAACTCATCATCAAGGGGTTGGACCTCATGAAATGACGTTTTTTCACTGTATTTAGAATACATGGAGAATTTATATTGTTTTCAAAAAGTGGTAGTAGTAGGTTCTTCTCTACGGTCTATGACCTCTCCAACTATAAGTAATCAGTGACATTTATAGTACTGGGGATGAATTTAGATCCACTAAGTGGGCTTCATGAAACACTGGATAGCTCTTTGTTACCTACAGAATATAAATGCCACTATTGCACCATTGTGGCTATCTTGCTGAGTGGCTATTGTGATCTGCTGGATGTTACCTGTACATGTCTCCTGATACCATTGCTCCTTTGTTATCTTGCACAACGTGTTTAGATATTAAGAGAGCTGGTTCTCAGAACAAGGCTTGCAGGTACTGATTTTTGTAGCGGCTGCATCAGGTTATACTCTCTTCAACATGGACAAGTGTTCTTCTTTCCTTGCATCCCTTACCTGCCTTTGTGGTCAATTGTTTTCTTTTCTTAGCCACTCTGAACAGACTATGAAGAAACCTTAAAGTAATTTAAATTTGCGTTTCACCAATTGTTAAAAGTGTTGAACATTTTAGTGATATTTCTTAGCCATTTCTATCTCTTCTTTTTGAAACTTTCTTTTCAGATTCATAGCAAAATTTTGCATTGGGTCATCTGTTTAACTGATTATTTGTTTTTGTTTTGTTTTGTATATTTGGTTTTCTATATTTTAAATATCAATCCTTTATTGAATGTATGGCTGGCAGAGATTCCCATTTGTTTGACTTCTTCCACACTTGATTTTTCCCATTGCTCTATAGGTTTTTAACTTTATGGCATTCCATTTGTCAATCACTGGCCTTAATTCCTGAGCAGGTGGAGTCCTGTTCAAAAAGTCACTTCTTGCACTTATTTCTTACAGAGAACTGGTGTTTCCTTCTAGTAGTTTTAGCTGTGCTATCCTTTCAGGTTGCACACTAGGTTCTCTGATACACTGGAGGTGTACAGGGTGATTATATGAGTCTAATTTCATTCTTGCATATATGGACACAGAGTTCCCCTAGCCCCATTTGCTGAAGATATTATATTTTTGGCATCTTTGTCAATTATCAGGTGGCTGTCATTACATGTATTGATACTGGCATCTTCTGTTTGTTGCATCAATCTGTGTGTCTGTTTTGTTGTTTTCATTTGTTCTAATGCCATAATGTTTTATTATGGCAGTATTAGCATATAGCTTGAAATATGGCTTATTAATATTTCCATCATTGTTCTTTATTCACATTTGCTTTGTATATCTAGGGACTTTTGTGATTACAATCAAATTTCAGAATGGATTTCCAAGTAGATCATGTCAATTTTGATTGGAATTGTTGTGAACCTTTGAATTGCTTTTGATAGGATGGTGATTTTCACAGTATTGAATATGCCTACAAATGTGTAATATCCTTCCATCCTATAGCATCTTTTAAAATCATTTTTAAAGATTTACTAAAGTTTTCATTATAGAGATATTTCATAGCCTTGGTTAGGTTTATCTGAAAGAGCTCATTATTAGGCACAGTTCTTTTGAATGGGATTGTTTCATGATCTCTTACTCAGCTCTCTAGATATTAATATTCAGAAGAGATAACAAGTTTTGTAAGTTGCTCTAGTATAATGTCATGTTACTGAAAGGGTTAATAGTTTTTATAAGTTTTCTAGTGGAGTTTTTGGGGTCTTTTATTTATAATAGATCATCTGCAAATGGGGATAATTTGAGTTCTTGCTTTTCTATTTCTAACCATTTATTTTCCTGTGCTTGTCTTACTGCTCAAGCTAATGCCTCAAGCAGTATATTGAAAATAAGTTGAGATAGTAGAAAGTCCTGTTTTGTTTCTGATTGTGATGGGGTTGCCTCATTTTTTGCCATTAAGTGTGTGCGATGTTAGTTGTAATTTGAAAATATATATGCATAATCATATCGAGGGTCATAATCATATTCATATGACCCTCTCACTAACCTACTGTCTCTGAGGCTATTGTCATGGAGGCATGTTTGATTTTTTTTGTGAAAGCACTTTTTTGCATCTATTGAAAGGATAATGAGATTTTTGTATTATGCCGGCAGCCTGGACAGCACCAGTTTTCTCTGGATGGCAGTGGATACAGGGCATTGTTGGCAATTGGTGTCATGCTGATGGTAGATAGAGGCTCAGTGATAGCACCGAACCATTTATGACATTGATACTAATGATGGAAGGAAACTTAATTATCTGGGTCTAGCAAGAATGTTCAGCAAGAAACTCTGAACTCTTTTAACTCTTAAGTATACATATATATATACAGACAGACAGATATAGATTTGATAATTATTTCTTGATGGCAATAGCAGAGGATTAAATAAATAATTAATTGTTAGAGGTCCTCTCTCTCTTGCCTGGACGCCTCTTGCTGGCCAGGTGAAAGTTTTGAACTCATTAACTCTTCATGAACCAGGAAGAAAAGAGAAGAAAAGAAAGAAAATCATTTACATAGACAATAAACACAGACACATACAAATGCACACACAAATTCTGGCCTGATGCTCTGTCTCAATCAACCCACAACTATTTATCCATGCTTACATACATTCACTTACACCTATACATGTACATATTGATAGACATATACATATATACATTTGGTTGATGCAAAACCCCCTAATCTGCCACCACTTCATTTCTTTTCTCTTGACTTTTTATATCTTCATAAACAAATGTTCTTTTAAAAATTATCTCAAAGATAACATGTTAAAAAAAGGGGAATTACAAAAAGATTTTGATATATGACTTAAAAGCAATATTTCATTCTATAAGCTCATTATGAGTTCAAAGCAATAGTTACACGTGGCCTTGCTTTTTTCATAGTGCACACCTATGGCTTCATACTTGAATATGACCAAGAATGAAGGGTTTTCCTTGATCACTAAATTATATTTCTTTTTAGTGTAATTGCGAAAGCTCACTGCATTCCTTATTATGCAGACTTTACTTACTAGTTTATGAGGAACAGACACATTCTTGATTCTAACCTTACTATATCTTTTTGGTAAAACAACTAAAATCATCTCTTAAAATTTTCTTCCCAAAATTATTTGAATAAAATCTGAAATTCTATAAAAGTCGCCAATTCATCTCAACAGTATCAATACATGAAAGTTTATCTCTATGCACATCTGTAAGAAATCTCAGTGGGGTGGGCTAATACTCAGAATCATTAGACTGCATAATAGTAACAAGAAAAGGAATATCAGTTGCAGTAGCAATCTGGAGATGAAGTCTCTTGCCTCTCAGAGTTCATCCATTGTAAGCCATGGAAAACTGGTGGGCCACCACCAGGAAAGTCACCTGCTAGCCATAGTCTCTCCTGGATGGCTCCTGACAGTCTTCAGATCCATCTATTATATTTATTGAACCATCCATAAATCTCTGAACTAAAGCCAAATTAATTTTTGCAGATGATTTATTATTTCTTTTGTTTTTGATATTGTAAAATATTTACATCATTTGCCTCTTCCCATTTCTCTTTTAAAACCTTCACATATTTTCCTCCTTTCTCTCTTTCAAGTTCATAGATTCTTTTTTTATTCATTGTGACATGACTACATGTACATCCATATACATGTTTATATGTACACTATATAATGTATAATACACAAATGCATGCACACACCGATGAACACAAACACACAAAACCACAAACAAACACAAGACACACACACACACACACACACACACACAAACACACACACACAATTCGTTCAGTATGCTTTCTGAGATGACCATTTGGTATTGGATAATCAACTCGTTTCTCTCCCCATTTCTATTGCTCTCAACATTCCTTCATTGCCTATAGTTCCTGTTCTAGATTTAGACCTCATCATTAACTTCCTCTCTTCCATATTAGGATTTCTATTGGTATCATTCATGCTTACATCAAGTTTAGGGAGACATGCTGGTGAGATTTCATAGCTGTCACTTCTCTGACGTTTCTAGGAGACACACACTCACAGAGAATTCTCTGTTTTTCTGTATCTTACAATCTTTCCACTACTTCTCAGCAATTATCTTTGAGTCTCATGAGGAGGAATTTTGTTGCAGATGTACTAGTTGGGACTGGAGTTGCCAATCCTGCATTTTGATCATTTGTGATTTTCTATAATATTCTGTCTGTTATAAAGAAAAATTTCCTCGATAAAGAGTGAAACTACACTTATCTCTGGGTATGAGATATTTAGATATTTAGAACATGGATAGGAATTATACTGGTTTAGAAGAGTAGCAGTTGGTTTTTTTTTTTTTTTTTTTTTTTAGTTTTTTGTTGTTGTTGTTCTGTTTTGTTTTGCTTTGCTTTATTTTGTTTTCAACATCCATTATTTCACTACAACTGGGTAATTTATTAGCACTGCTAAGATTTGTCTCTTGGCAAACAGACCTTAAGTGTAATTAAGGAGCTGTTGGTTACCACAAGGTATGAATGGCATTATTTTTCTTTTAATATTATTGTGCCATGCTGGCTATTGTTCTCATTTATAAGCATCATTAGTTGGTGAGACTATTGATCACTCCCCTTCTTAGTTACTTTTACATGGTGCCTTCTGACACTATGGCAGCCAGCCCTCACACAGCAGACTTTAAGGTCATATCTAGCTTGAGTGTAATAGGTCCCTGTCTGAAGTTAATTGTGTTTTAGTAATAGGGAGCAATATTTATTTCTGGGAGAAAAAACTAATGGTAAGAATAAAAGACTGGATCTGTGGCTGGGGACCTCAGCTTGGCCCACAGGGTTCCATAGCCAATTAGCGCTGGGAGAAAGCTACCCTCCCAGAAGCATGGAAAAGCCATGAGTGGGGTTAAGATGAGCACCACTGCTTACCGGAACCTGGGACCTCAGCCTGGGCTCCAGGGCTCCAGGAGAGAGCTGGTATCCCAGGAGTGCTGACACACCTTCGAGCATAGGCAAAACCACCACTTCAGTTCAAACTCACTGGATCAAGAGGGACCTTTGCAGAGCCATCAGGACACAGGAACCAAGGGACAGCTGGGGACAAGATCCTTCTGGTTTCTGCCTGTGCCCCAGAGCTGACTCTGTGCCACAGCTCTTCAAACACAAACACCTCTCAGAGAGAGCTGGTCTTCAAGGAGTATTGATACAGAGGCCTGCAGGAGGGACAAGCCACAGCCAGACAGAGTAAGATCAGCAAACATCAGAGATAACAAGATGGCAAAAGGCAAGGACAAGAACATAAGGAACAGGAAACCAAGGCTACTTGGCAACATCAGAACCCAGCTCTCCCACCACAGCAAGTCCTGGATACCCCAAAACACCAGAAAAGAAAGACTCAGATTTAAAATCAGTTCTCATAATAATGATAGAAGACTTTAACCAAGAAATTAACACCCTTAAAGAAATACAAGAGAACAGAGGTAAACAACTAGAAGCCCTTAAAGAGGAAACACAGAAATCCATTAAAGAATTACAGGAAAACACAATCAAACAGACAAAGGAAATGAACAAAACTATCAAGGAGATAAAAATAGAAATAGAAGCAATAAAGAAATCACAAAAAGAAACAACCCTGGAGTTAGAGAAAGTAGGAAAAAGATCAGGAGTCACAGACGCAAGCATCACCAACAGAATACAAGAGATAGAAGAGAGAATCTCAGGAGCAGAAGATACCATAGACAACATTGACTCAACAGTAAAAGAACATAAAAATGCAAAAAGTGCCTAACCCAAAACATCCATGAAATCCAGGACCCAATGAGAAGACAGAACCTAAGGATAATAGGTATCGAAGAGAGTGAAGATTCCCAACCTAAAGGACCAGTAAATATCTTCAACAAAATTATAGAACAAAACTTCCCTAACTTAAAGAAAGAGATGAACATAAATATACAAGAAGCTTACAGAACTCCAAATAGATTGGACCAGAAAAGAAATTCGTCCCGTCACATTATAGTGAAAACACCAAATACAAAAAACAAGGAAAGAATATTTAAAGCAGTAAGGGAAAAATGTCAAGTAACATATAAAGGCAGACCTATCAGAATTACACCAGACTTCTCACCAGAGACTATGTAGCTAGAAGATCCTGGGCAGAAATCATACAGACCCTAAGCGAACACAACTGCCAGCCCAGGCTGCTCTACCTAGTAAAACTCTTAATTAACATAGATGGTGAAACCAAGATATTCTATGACCAAACCAAATTTACACAATATGTTTCCACAAACCCAGCCCTACAAAGGATAATAAATGGTAAACGTCAACTTGAGGAGGGAAACCATACCCTAGAAAATGCAAGAAAGTAATCTTTCAACAAACTGGAAAGAAGATAGCCACATAAATCTAAAAGATACATTGAAAATAACAGGAACCAACAGTCACTATTCCTTAATATCTCTTAACATCAATGGACTCAATTCCCCAATAAAAAGACATAGACTGACAGACTGGATCCATAAAGAGGACCCAGCATTTTGCTGCATTCAGTAAACACACCTCCGTGATAAAGACAAACACTACCTCAGAGTAAAGGGCTGGAAAACAATTTTCCAGGCAAATGGTCCCAAGAAACAGGCTGGACTATCCATTCTAATATCAGATAAAATCGACTTTCACCCAAAAAGTCATCAAAAAAGATAAGGAAGGACACTTCATACTCATCAAAGGAAAAATACACCAAGAAGAACTTTCAATTCTGAACATCTATGCTCCAAATGCAAGGGCACCCACATTCATAAAAGAAACTTTAATAAAGCTCAAAGCACACATTGCATCTCACACAATAATGGTAGGAGACTTCAACACCCCATTATCATCAATGGACAGATCTTGGAATCACAAACTAAACAGAGACACAGTGAAACTAACAGATGTTATGAATCAAATGGATTTAACAGATATATATAGAACATTTCATCCTAAATCAAAAGAATGTACCTTCTTCTCAGCACCTCATGGTACCTTCTCCAAAATTGACCATATAATCGGTCACAAAACAAACCTCAACAGATACAAGAAGATTGAATACCCCCATGCCTCTTATCAGATCACTACAGTTTAAGGCTGGTCTTCAATGGCAACTATAACAACAGAAAGTCCACATAAACATGGAAGCTGAACAATGCTCTACTCATTGACAACTTGGTCAAGGAAGAAATAAAGAAAGAAATTAAAGACTTCCTTGAATTTAATGAAAATGAAAGCACAACATACCCAAACTTACGGGACACAATGAAAGCAGTGTTAAGAGGAAAACTCATAGCTTTGAGGGCCTCCAAAAAGAAACTGGAGAGAGCATACACTAGCAGCTTAACAGCACACCTGAAAGCTCTAGAACAAAAAGAAGATTAGAAGGCAGTAAATAATCAAACTCAGGGCTGAAATCAACCAAGTTGAAACAAAAAGAACTATATAAAGAATCAACAAAACCAGGAGTTGGTTCTTTAAGAAAATCAACAATATAGATTAAACCCTTAGCCAGACTAACCAGAGGGCACAGAGACAGAATCCAAATTAACAAAATTAGAAATGAAAAGGGAGACATAACAACAGATTCTGAGGAAATTCAAAAAATCATCAGATCCTACTACACAAGCCTATACTCAACAAAACTGCAAAATCTGGATAAAATGGACAATTTTCTAGATAGGTATCAAATACCAAAGTTAAGTCAGGATCAGATAAACCATCTAAACAGTCCCATAATGCCTACAGAAATAGAAGCAGTATTAAAAGTCTCCCAACCAAAAAAAGCCCAGAACCAGATGGGCTTACTGCAGAATTCTATCAGACTTTCAAAGAAGACCTATTACCAATACTCTTCAATCTACTCTACAAAATAGAAACAGAAGGAACACTACCCAATTCCTTCTATGAGGCCATAATTACACTGATACCAAAACCTCACAAAGACCCAATAAAGAAAGAAAACTTCAGACCAATTTCCCTTATGAATATCGATACAAAAATACTCAATAAAATTCACGCAAACCGAATCCATGAACACATCAAAACGATCATTCATTATGATCAAGTAGGCTTCATTCCAGGGATGCAGGGATGGTTCAATACACAGAAATCCATCAATGTAATCCACTATATAAACAAACTCAAAGAAAAAAACCACATGGTCATTTCATTAGATGCTGAAAAAGCATTTGACAAAATTCAACACCTCTTCATGATAAAAGTCTTGGAAATATCAGGAATTCAAGGCCCATACCTAAACATAGTAAAAGCAACATACAGCAAACCAGTAGCCAACATCAAACTCAATGGAGAGAAACTCGAAGCAATACCACTAAAATCAGGGACTAGACAAGGTTGCCCTCTCTCTCTCTATCCATTCAGTATAGTAATTGACAGCATTTTCAACAAATGGTGCTGGTTCAACTGGCAGTCTTCATGTAGAAGAATGAGAATTGATTTATTCCTATCTCCCTGTACAAAGCTCAAATTCATGTGGATCAAGGACCTCCACATAAAGCCAGATAGAATGAATCTAATAGAAGAGAAAGTGGGGAAAAGTCTTGAACACCTGGGTACAGGGGTAAAGTTCCTGAACAGAACACCAATGGCTTATGCTCTAAGATCAAGAATTGACAAGTGGGACCTCATGAAATTGCAAAGCTTCTGTAAGGCAAAGGACACTATCAATAGGACAAAACTGCAACCAACAGATTGGGAAAAGATCTTAACCATTCCTCCGTCTGATAGAGGGCTAATATCCAATATATACAAAGAACTCAAGAAGTTAGACTCCAGAAAACCAGATAACCCTCTCATTAAATGGGGAACAGTGCTAAACAGAGAATTCTCAACTGAGGAAATTCACAGGGCTGAGAAGCACCTAAAGAAATGCTCAACACCCTTAGTCATCAGAGAAATGTAAATCAAAACAAGTCTGAGATTCCACCTTACACCAGTCAGAATGGCTAAGATCAAAAACTCAGGTGACAGCTGATGCTGGTGAGGATGTGGAGAAAGAGGAACACTCCTCCATTGTTGGTGGGATTGCAAGCTGGTACAACCACTCTGGAAATCAGTTTGGCGGACCCTCAGAAAAATGGACATAATACTACCTGAGGACCAAGCTATATACTCCTGGGCATATACCCAGAAGATGCTCCAACATGTAATAAAGACGCATGTTCCACTATGTTCAGAGCAGCCATATTTATAATAGCCAGAAGCTGGGAACAACCGCGTTGTCCCTCATCAGAGGAATGGATACAGAAAATGTGGTACATTTACACCATGGATTACTACTCATCTATTAAAAACAATGACTTATGAAATTTGCAGGCAAATGGATGGAATTTGAAAATATCATCTTGAGTGAGGTAACTCGGTCACAAAAGAGCGAACATGGTATGTACTCACTGATAAGTGGATATTAGCCCAAAAGTTTGGAATACCAAAGTTGCAATTTACAGTAACTACTAGACTGAGAGTGAGGTCCCAGTGGGAGAAGGGAGTGGGAGAAGGGACTGAAGGAGCCGAGGGAGTTTGCAGCCCTATGGAGGGAGCAACAGTGTCAACTTGCCTGACAGCCCCCCCCCCCCCCAAATCCTCCTGGAGTCTGGACCACCAACCAAAGAATACACATCGA
>CM052701.1:111979539-111999925 GCA_028551405.1 Uromys caudimaculatus
ATACATGTAGTCAGGTATATATCATATATGTATTATATCTATATATCTATATCTACATTTTATATATGACATTGTATGACTCTTGGGGAGCAAAGTCAGCCTAGATGGGAAATTATTTACTTAAAGCATGTATAAGTATTTATATACAGAATTACCTATATTATAGATATTTTTAAGTAAATCATTAAGAGTAGGATTCCTTATGTTTTCATATATCTTTATTGTTAAAATTTTACCCTGGTCTCTTCTAATTTCTCCCATTTTAGACCTTCAGATCATTTTACCCTGATATTCCCTTCTCTATTTTTCCTCTCTCTGGTCCTACTATGAATCATGTATTCAACAATTAAGGCAGACGATTAACTAGTAGGACCTGATAATACTAAAAACCTTGTGTACACTTAAAGAAGCAATCAATCCACTGAACGGGAAGCCTGGACCAAAAAATAGCTACACACCTGACAGAAAATTAATATTTAGAATATATAAATGACCCCTCAAAAAGACAAAAAGAAAACCCCAAACAAATATTCTACTTAAAATGTTCTTAGAATCTAAACAGAGAATTCTCAAAAATAAAAGAAAACAAAACAAAAAACAAACAAACAAAAAAATAACTTAAAGTGGCTACGAAGCTTTTCATTTGTTTTTGTTTGTTTGTTTGCTTGTTCAAGTTTATTATTCTTAGAAACCAGGAAAATAGAAGTCAAAATAACATTGAGATTTTATTTTATTCATGCCGAAATCACTAATTCAACAAAACAGCTAAGAAAATTTTTGAGAGGATGTTATATGGAAGAAGAGCCTCATTCACTGTAGATTTTAGTACAAATTTTACAGTCACTCTGGAAACACATGGAGACAATCCTCAGAAAAGCTAAAAACAAATCTACTATATGTCCCAACAATGTCTTGAGGACATAGATAGGTCTTTGCTCTGCCATGTTCAGTGTTGCTCTATTCAATGATACATATAAACATGAACACAACCTAAGAGTCCTCAACTAAAAATGAATAATGAAGACATATACACTATGGAATATTCTTCACCTATAAGAAAATTAAAGTCCAAGTTCAGTCTTAAATGCACAAGTCTGAGTTCAGCCCAGAATACCCGAGATCTTGAGGAAGAACAACAATGATAAGAAAACACATAACAAATGCTATGGCACTATGCAATAAAGTACATGTCTATGACTTTGATTCTGATGTTGAGACTTTGTATATAACCCTAAGAGTACGGGCAACAAATATAAATGCAGCCACACGACAACAAATTTCTGTCCAACAAATGAGACAGTCACCAGAGTGAAGAAACATCCTGGAGTGGAGGAGAGAGTAAATATAGATTATTCAACTCACAAGATGTTAATAACTAAAATATGTAGGAACTAAAACAGCTCAGTAACAAGAAGATAAAACAAACAAAACGAAACAAAACAAAAATCAGCAATAATTTAGAATAGATTCTTTTCAAAAGAACATATATAACCAGCTAATGGAGAACTAAGAAAGGTGTTCAGCATCACCAGTTATCATTAAGACCACATGAAATGTCACCTCACTCCAGTTATAATGTCAATTATGTATTTTTTTAAAAGCACACAATGTGTTTGTTGGATTGTAGAGAAAGGAATCCCTCTTGAATTTGTTGAATTGTAACTAGTAGAGCCATATTAAAGACAGAGTGTGGATCTCCCTCAAAAGTTAAAGATAGCACTACAACAAAAGCTAGCAATGAGATTATTTAATGGATATATAAAATCAATGTATTTATGATCCAGATTTACATGAGTACTATGCACAATATACAAGTTAATACTTAATTCCAAAGTGTACATGAGAAGAGAATTAGATTTTTAAAAATTACTATACCTAACACATCAAAGTCAACAATGAAGAAATAGTTCATGTCAGAGTTTACCACAACACAGTGTACATTATGGAGTCAAGATAGGTTCCTTTCATTGAGTGATTGTGTGCATGTGTGTGTGTACGAGTTTGTATCATTAAACCACAGAACAGGAATTACATTATTTATGGAACTTTTATGGAATTGGATATCATTATGCTTAGCCAAATAAATCACATTCAAAAGTGTTTTCTTTCATATATGAACTCTTGTTAAAGACAAATAGACATGGAAATAGAATGAAAGGAGGGGGGATTGAGAAATGGGTAGAGTGTCCCAGAAAATACACAGGATGAGTGACGATGATCAAAGGTGCTATTATACCTGCATGAGAACATCACACTGAAATCCATTTTTTTGAACCACTAATATACATGTTCATGAGAAGCTGATCAATACAAAATAAATTCAATGTGTGTTTTTGTGGAATTTTTGCTACCTTTTGATATTATTGTCTTATTGTTCCCTTGTTTCTTTGTCCTAAATTTCCTTTTTGTGGGGTTTTTTGAGGAAGGAGGAACACAAAATTGGATACATAGTGAGGTGGGGGACGTAGGGAGGATCTGGGAGGAGTTTGGAGGGGGAAGTATATTTTAAAAAGAGTAAGTTTTCATCCTGTATTAGCTACTTTTGCTTTATTGTTATTAAAATTAAAAAGAGTCGATTTAAAATATTTAAAAAGTGTACAAAATGTATGTTGCATGGATACTTGTCATTCTGTTAAGAAGGTGACTTTAAAATAAAAGCCCAGCTCTTACTACATTTTTAAACATTCGAATTTGTACACACACACACACCACAGACACGGCCCCACATTTATAAAATATTTTGTATGTAGTCATAATGTCTACTTTGCTGTTTCCTAGAAGATTACTCTTTAATCTAACCACAAAATGATGAATTTATATGAGAAGATTTTCATCAAGTATCAGTGTCTGAACTCAAATCATGAGAAGTATAATAAAGATGCTATCTGCTCAGGAAACTTAGAACAAATTTTGTTGTTGTTGTTGTTGTGTTTTGTTTTGTTTTGTTTTGTTTTGGTTTGGTTTGGTTTTTCGAGACAGGGTTTCTCTGTGTAGCCCTGGCTGTCCTGGAACTCACTCTGTAGACCAGGCTGGCCTCGAACTCAGAAATTCACCTGCTTCTGCCTCCCGAGTGCTGGGAAGAACAAATTTTTGAAAGAAAGAAATGGAAACAGAAATGCACAGCACTGCCTCAATCACTTTGATTTCAAGGTCCATTTATCTTACCATAGATTGTACTAGTAGGTGGAGCTTATGTATTTGGTTCATATGCTTCATGTCAGTCTTGCAAGAGAAAAGAAGCATACATTCCTTTCTACTACTTTATATGACATAATGTGGGTTCATATTATATTTTAAAAATTGTAATATGTTTAGTAATTATTTTTCAATAAAACAAAATCCTTTGAATGAGTACCAAATTCTAATGTCAACTCTTTCTCTCTTTATTACCCAAAGAAACCAGTAGATGGAAACCTTTCCCTTTAAATAATAAAGCTGCTTCTAATGCATGTGGTTTGACTTCCTAGTCTCACGCAGAGGAACTGGAAATAGCTAGGGAAAAAATGTCCTCCTAAGAGCATAGCAAAAAGCCCACAATTTATTTGCTTTCAAAGTGGTTTGAAAACTGCATTCTCAAAGTCAAGTTGTTTTTGACACCCATGAGGTGAATGAAAGAAGAAAAAATGTATTGATTTATTACTGAAGTCAGGTTCGTGGTGGCTGCAGTTCAGATTGTCTTCCTGCATCGGTATCTATATTTCTCTTGCTCTTTTACAGTGATATATTCACTAGGCTAATGGCTAAATCTGTTTCTGTCCATCATAGCTCATTGGAAAAAAACCACAGATGAACAGAGAAATACCTAAATTAAATCCTTCTGAAATGACCAAAAAATAAAAAAAATAAAAAATATCCCAGAACTTAGAATCTTCCAAGGACTGCAGCTCTCCCCCAAGACTGCAGCTGCTGTCTCGTTTCCAGGCTGGTCATCATTACCTTCTTATCATACTTGAGTACTACCTCTGAGAATACCCAGAGTTGGCCCTGACCTTGTCTGTCCAGGACATGAATGGCTGTACTCTAAATAACTGATCAGATTTAATTATTACAATGGATTACATCACTATCATCTATTAGATTAGCTCCTTAGATCACTGTCTCTTTGAAAGATACTTAAAAGGGTGATAGAATTCTAGGGAGCCCTTCAATGTGAAGTTTAAGTTGATGTTTTTGTCATTTCAAACCACAGTATCAAATTAATATTTTGTTAAGGAAACCATTTCTCTTTAAAATGGGTAGCTGAATGAACTTCATGCTTAGAAATTGAATGAATACATCAATTCTATGTGAGGGTGCTCTCCCTCTCTTGTATAGCTAAGTCACAAAACCGACATTCTGTAGTTTTCACTGAATTACATCATAATTAGGTAATGAAGGTTTTGTTCTCTTTTCATTAGTTCTCAAGTTCATAGCTAAGCTTAATTTAAAGCCTTGTCTCTAGTAATGGCTCCTGACTGCTGTAACTGCTCATAAATTTCTCTTGTTCAAAGCAGAAGGAATCAGATCACATTTCACTGATAACTCACTTAACCATTTTCCCATATGTTTTTAAGGATACAAATGCAGTTATGCTTAATTAAGATTTGAAAAACAACAGCTTCCCCAACTCTCCATGTAATCAGTATATAAGTGTCCATAGATAGGGACAGGATAATATTTATTTATTTAGATTTATATGTTTGGATGATATTTAGTGAATATTGGAACTACACCACAAATCTAAATGACTTTCAGAAGTGCAGTTAAGTCATATGACCAATATTCAAAGTGGAGGGTTTAAACCAAGTCACAGCCTCAATTTCTGTATTGCAGAAGATTCAAGAGGACAGAGAGCTGGTAGTAAAGGGGGTGGGGCTGTGCCTCTACACAGTTGCTCCTTACCCGTTTGGGCCGATAGAGGAAGCCTGATAGAGAGAATCATCAAGCCCGATAGGGGAACTAACACAGTACATTTTGTATGTAACTTTAGTGAAAAGTGACATTCCTATGGCTAAAGTCTCCCTTGAACAAACAAGACACAGCACTATGTGGTATAACATCTACAAAGTTCCAAATGGCTCTGTTAACCAGACTTACCAAACAAACAAACAACAAAACAAAACAAAACAAAACAACAACAACAACAAAGCCTTCAAGAATTGGCTGTGAAGGCAGGGATGTCAGTGAGCTAGCCTCAATGGCATGAGTGTGAGAAAGCTATCCTTGCCCCATGCTGACTAAGCACTTGGGAGAGTGGTCAGCCCTTATCATGGGCAGCACAATAGAGCTGGCCATAGTAGTGTGGCACTGGAGAGCCTACCCAAGGGGTTGAAAGCAAGACAGCTGGTCCTGTCCTTTGCCAGGGCAGTTGTGAAGAGCTGAGCCTGGTACTGCAGGAGAGGTGGCAGACTGACCAACTCAGCTAACACCGAGGCCCAGATCCAGGGCTTTGAATTGAGCTATGCCAATATCTACCCTGTCTATGAGCTGCTGGAGCAAGGGAAGGGGTCAAGCTTCAGAATCTCCATGACACCAGGGAACAACAGGATATCAGAAAGGAGTCCCAGTGAGCATCCAATATTGATTGGGTAGCAAAAGAGTCCTCAAGCAAGATGAATGGTTCATTGTAATGATTACTAGTAAGTAAGCTGTTTAATCAAAGGGATGCACAGTGTGACACACCTTGACACATGCAGATTCCATGAGAAGAGTATTATTATTATTATTATTGTTATTATTATTACTATTATTATTACTATTAGTTCATGTTGTTTTGTGTTGTTTTGGTTTGTGTGTTCGGGGGTGGTTGCAAAGGCAGAGGGCAGATACAAAGGAATGGGGAGATGAATGGGATTAAGGTGCATGATGTAAAATTCTCAAACAATCACAAAGTTTTCAAATTTCTTAAAGGAGTATACTGGACATACTTATAAGCTATTATACTTCCAAATCCAAGTCAAGTCTTGTGTCCAAGATGCAAGAACAGTTGTCACTATTCTGTGACCAAAAGTGTTTTGTGTCTTTATGAGAAGTATTTTCTAAACCAAAGGAATTTAAAGTATGTGTAGTAGAAAAGTAAAATATTTCTATATTTCTCATTCATTTATTCTAAAAGTAGAGTATTTTTAAAATTTGTATTTATTAATTTGTTCATATGACTGATGGAGTTGGGGTCAGGACAAACTTCAGGAGATGATTCTCTCATTCTACAATGTGAGTTCCAGGAACAAAACCCAGGTCATTTGGCTTGATAACAAACAAAAACATTTTTTTCCAGGAAAAAAGATTTAGTGATAGGCTTCTGTACCCAGTGTACCTGCGATGCCTATGATTACAAATAAAAATATAACTTCTGACACTGTTTTTCCTATCAAATTAGGGTTGAGATAGAGGAGAAATTATCAAATTTTGACTTTAAAAATTGATATTTTCTTCAAGATTTTTATGAAAGTGATGTGATCAGATCAGATCAAACACTAAAGGGATAGAAAGTGCAATTCAGAATGAATTACATGTATGATGCCAGGTGAAGTTAGTGATAGCAAAATGGCAAAGTTCAGTGTTTTCCCCTTTGCTTCTTTTCAGGGTGGCTGCTCACATAGATTCTTACAGTCTTAGCATCTGCATCTGATAATAAAGGTCTGAATTGTACAAAACATAGTAAATTCATTTTGTTTGCTATTCATTTCTAAAACAGTCTCATTGTTTCGGAATTCTTTGAGGATGACAAAGCCTTTCTTGGGTCTTGATGGTCTTATCTCAAGGATAAGCATAATCCTAGAAACTCAATGGTCACTAACGTCACCTTGAGTCAGTGGTTCCCAGATTTATTTTCCCATAATTGGGAAGAATAAGTACGGACTGAATAAGGTGAGCAAGCAAGCAGAAAGGAAGTGTAACAGATACTTGAAGCAGAGATGAATCTTGAAAATGAGTTGCCAGGATTCTTTTATGCCTAGGCATTTTATACTATGGGAACTGGTTGATATAGTCCCACCAACATTTAGGTTAGGCATTCAGTTTTGATTAATCTCTTTGGTCAGTTTGAATCCATGTGCAGAATTCTGATTGGTCAATAAGAAAGTCAAATTACACAGAAAAGCCAAGGGTAGGCAGCCCTCCAAGATTGATCTAGGTGTGTGTGTGTGTGTGTGTGTGTGTGTATGCATGTGTATGTGTGTGTATTTGTGTGCATGTGTGCTTGTGTGTGACTATATGTCTGTGTGTCTCTGTCTCTGTCTCTCTGTCTCTCTTGCCTTCTTGCTTTCTCTGTGTTGTGCATGTGTCTATGTAACACTCTGTGTGTGTGTGTGTGTGTGTGTGTGTGTGTCTGTGTGTATAGGACCATGAAGTGAAAGACTAACGCTGGTGGTCAGCTGACACCTTGATGACCCAAGGCCTTCTGACTTCAGTTTCTCAGGACATTGACCAGGTAGATTTTAAAACCTCTGTGTTCCCAGAGCTAACTACCAGCACACTAGAAACATACACAGACAATTTGTTTTCCTGTAACTATAACCGATTAAAAGGAACCAACCTTCTCTTCACTTTTATTATCCCCAGTGACTTTGGTATTAAAATGCTTGGTAAAGTGTTTTCCTTAAAATTTCATCTTATCATCTACTAGAAATAGTATTAAAACATATCCTAATAACTAGAGTTTAAAAGAAATATTAAGCTCATGTTTTCATTTTTACCTATGTTTCAGATTAAAATGGTTAAAAGCAGAAAAATAGAAAAAGATATAGGATTTTCATCGTTTGAACTCATTCACTGTAGAGTTTTGAATGACCATGGCTTCCACAGGCTCACATATTTGAATGCTTAATCCAGAAGGATTTGGATATATGACAAAATTATGTCACTGGGGATGATTTTGAAGGTTTAAAAGGGACATGCCATGTCCAGGCACAACGGCCTCCACCTTGTGGAACATATGTAATCAGTAAGCTGCTGTTCCAATGCCATCCTGCCTGCTAGCTGCCAGACTTCCCTCCACGATGACCATGGAGCAACCTTCTGAAAGTGTAAGGCACTTTCCAGTTAAATGCTTTATTTTATAAGTAGCTATGGCCATGGTGTTTCTTCACAGAAATAGAACAGTAAGACATCCATAAAATGCATATATTTTAAAATGTGGAGCATTTTAAATATGAACATTTAAATATTCAAATAAAGAAGAATAAGGGGATATCTCATTCAGCTCCACTGTACAAAGACCTCAGCATCAGTAATATTTCTTTTAAATCTTATTTTCTATTGACCAATAATGCATTTGCATTTGATTTTTAGTATTTTCTATTATTCAACAGTTTTGTAATGAACTGTGCAGATATTTTAAGGAAGGCATGATAATATAATTCATGAAATATGAATTAGCTGTTCAGTCTTCTCTCAGATTTCAATCATATAGATGGTGGGAAATAACACCCTGATGAATACATGTATGAATAATTATTTGTATGAATTTTTTAATTACATGTAAACCGACTACTCCAAAAAGCTTCAGGGATCAATTTACATGACATGGATCAGAGCAGAAAGAATGCCAGATGCTTGCTCACTTTAGAACTTGCTTTTGTAAAGAATGGAAATCTACCCCTAGGTGGACACCTGTGTCTTCCCTAAGGTTAACCCAGTGAGACAGATCAGGAAACTGATCAGGGTACACTACCTATGGCAAGTCAGTTTCACATTCATATAATATATTTTTTCTTCTCATAACTCCCCTATCCCTCACACCCTGTGCTATCTCTATAAGCCTCCATGCAGGCTGCTTAAATTGTCAGCATTTTTGAGGTAAGCCTCAGAAAAATATATTCATTTTCTTCTCTTCAGTCTTTTTTTTTTCTCTTTCAAACGCTCAGAAAAGCCTAAGTATGCTTTTAAACTTGCTATCTAGCACTTTGGGCCTCCTTTCTCTCGTTTTTTAAAACTCAGTTTCCTGCCATGTGGCTGCCTTTCATCAGGTAGCCAACTTCTGTGACAGGTTACCTTCTCCGATCAATCGCTCACTCCCTGATGCATTGAGATTTAGTTTGCCTGCTCAGGGATTTTCCTTTTCAAGGTTTATAAACTACCCACAAACTTCCGTTTCAGTCTGCTCTTTACCTTGGAAATTTCTTTTGTGTTGTTATTAAATTCTTTTATTAAAAGACTAAGAATCCTAAAAGAGGACCCTGATTGGCTGGGCACCATATGATAAATCTTATGGAGTAACCCAACATTTTGATATTTCTTTTTTTTTTTTATACTTAATTTACATTTCAAATGTTTTCCCCTTTTCAAGTCTCCCCTTTGGAAACCCATGATCCCACCCCCCCACCCCCTGCCTCTACGAGGGTATTCCCCCACCCACCCAACCACTCCCATCTTCCCTCCCTGGCATTCCACTATACTGGGGCATCTAACACCCTCAGGCCCAAGAGCATCTCCTCCCCCTGATGGCCAACAAGGCCCTCCTCTGCCACATATGTGGCCAGCACCATGAGTCCCTCCATGTGTATTCTTTGGTTGGTGGTCAAGTCTCCAGGAGCACCTGGGGTCTGGCCAGTTGACACTGTTGCTCCCTCCATGGGGCTGCAAAGTCCCTCAGCTCCTTCATTCCCTTTTCCAACTCCTCCATCCAGGACCCCACACTCAGTCCAACACCTGCTGTGAATTGAATCTTGGGTATTCTGAATGTTTGGGCTAATACCCACTTATCCAGTGAATACATACCATGTTTTTCCTTTGTGACTGAGTTACCTCATCCAGGATAATATTTACAAGTTCCATCCATTTGCCTGCGAATTTCATGAAGTCATTGTTTTTAATAGCTGAGTAGTACTCCATTGTGTAAATGTACCACATTTTCTGTATCCATTCTTCTGATGAGGGGCATCTGGGTTGTTTCCAGCTTCTGTCTATTATAAATATGGCTGCTATGAACATAGTGGAGCATGTGTCTTTATTACATGTTGGAGCATCTTCTGAGTATATGCCTAGGAGTGATATAGCTGTATCCACAGGTAGTATTATGTCCAATTTTCTGAGCGTCCACCAAACTGATTTCCAGAGTGGCTTTACCAGCTTGCAATCCCACTAGCAATGCAGGAGTATTCCTCTTTCTCCACATCCTCGCCAGCATCTGCTGTCACCTGAGTTTTTGATCTTAGACATTCTGACTGGCATGAGGTGGAATCTCAGGGTTGTTTTAATTTGCATTTCCCTGATTACTAAGGATGTTGAACATTTCTTTAAGTGCTTCTTGGCCATTCTAGTTTCCTCAGTTGTTCTCTGTTTAGCTCTGTTCCCCATTTTTGGATAGGGTTATTTGGTTCTCTGTCATTCTATGCCTTTTGAGAAAGTGAACCTGCCCCTGCAGCCTTAATCAACATCGCTTTGCATTACTATCCTGAGATAGTTCTACTCTGTTCTAAATCTAGATGAATTTCAAGTTAGTGTAATGATAAATCATACCCAATCTTATAGAATCTTGGAAACATTGAATTAATATACAAAAATAATTTGTCTTTTGAAACGTCATCAAATTTAGGGACTTTAAAAGAAGTTGTCTGAAATATTTATCAACAGTAGCCTTGTAATATTTTCCAATGTTGCTAAAAACATATTTTTTTCCAAGTATATGTCAATGACTTATGAAATAAGATGTTAGACGGTTATTTTCCACTGTTGTATGTTTCCCTGTGTTGTGCATATACTGGGAACTGGTGCTCATTCATTTTCATTCACATGTATAAAAGTAAACAATTGCTAAACTTATCTGTAGATACTTTGTCCACAGCCTGATCAATTATAGCTGCAAAATGATGTTTCTAGGCAAACTTAGCACTTAGCTAAAGCACAAATATATTGGAGAGATAGTTTTTTGTAATTCCTTATAATAAAATATAATTCCTTATTTAAAATTGCAGTTTTCCAAAATTCAAATAAAAGTTTAAAAGCTTGCTTCACACCTTCATTTTTTTCCACTCAGAATCATACTATAAAGGTGTCATAACTATTTTAGAGATAGTAAACAGTGATCTGTATTGCTAGTAATGAAGGATACAAAACTTCAATTATGCAGAACTTTCCCCCAATCTCAGAGATTTTTTCTCCTGCATTTGTTTTCTCTTTATCTTGAATCATTTGGTCCTATATTTATGCTGGCTGTCTCAGAAGTACAGAAATGCTTTGTAGTATTTTCCTCAAAAAAAAAAGGCAATTAATGTTATAGCAATAATAAATAAAAAACAGTTTTTCTGTCACACGAGGGTTCTTCAGGCTTCTTCCCATATATGGCATTAATGTCTATAGTGTTGACTCTATGTCTGTAACATTCTTTGATCATCTGGAGAATGTTTTTATTTATTTATTTTTATTGTATATTTTATTTATTTTCATTTCAAATGTTATCCCCTTTCCCGGTTTGCTGTCTGCAAACCCCCATCCCATACCCATCCCCCTGCTTCTATGAGGGTGCTCCCCCCACCCCCACACACCTACGTTACTGCCCTAACATTCCCCCTTTGTTGGGGCATCAAGCTTTCAGAGGACCAAAGGCCTGCCCTCCCATTGATGCTAGATCAAGCCATCCTGTGCTACATATGCAGCTGGAGCCATGGGTCCCTTCATGTGCACTCTTTGGTTGGTGGTTTAGTCCCTGGGAGCTCTGAGGGGTCTGGTTAGTTGATATTGTTGTTATTCCTCTGGCTCTGAGCTTCACAAATATATCTACGCTCCTCCCCTTGCTTCAGCACAAGACTCACATATGACACGAGATTAGACTGCTGGGGAATTATGCAGTAGTAGTTTCCCATAATTCCCCAGGCTATTCCAAAATGGTTCCACAGGTAAGAAAGCAACCTATTAACACCCCATTAAATTCCAATACACAAAATTCTCAATGAACCCCAGGTAACCACATTCAGTACACACCACTTGTTCTGTCCCACTCTTTCAGAGCAGCAACTAACATAGGCCAACATTTCCCACTTGTCAATCAGTTTTTCTTGGCAAAACTCTGCTCTATCTACTCATACACTTTTTATATCTATAGTTCCATCTGAATTGCTTTCATAGAGTCTCATTTTAGGCAGGACTTCTGAATACTACGCTCTGAGGCTCAATGCTGAAATCCAGTTTTGTTTCAGAATAGATTTAAACCCTTCATAATCACTTTTAGTTCTTTGGGTCTAATACTGCTCAGATATACAAACATCTCGCTCTTGTGTTATTAACAGTAATCCCCACTTGGCTGAAGATTTATAAGTCTAATTGCCTATTTGATAGTGTACTTTCATATCTGTGAAGGCAACAGAACAAATTCAACAATATTCTGGATTTAGCGCAACTTAAAACACTTCCTATTAATCTTCTCCATTTTTGTAAACGATGTTTCCATTCAGTGAGTAACTAAAGTTACAAATGTTGTCGATTCTGTTTTCCTTACATCCTTTCTAGCTACCCTATTGTCCAAAACCTGTTTGCTCTGTCTTACTACACATCCAACCAACATTTGCCATTGTCTCATAACTGTTCATTAAAATTCTACTTGTGACTGTGAAGTATTCTTCTAGATGAATTCCTTAGTTAAATACTATAAAACTTAATTTTACATACTATACTGGAACATTAAGAAAGTCTTATGAAGCTCTAAAGTAGTTAGTTTGGGTTTGCTTTACGGAACACATTTAGAAATTGCCCTTATGTATAGCTAGTGGATTAGATAGAATAGGCACACCATCCAAGAGGATAGCATCATGGAAGGCACAAATAAACAAGGAAAACTATATCTTCCTCACCCTTCACTTCATGTCTTAGTCACCTAGAAGTTCATCTTACTGATTTGGCTTATCCACTCGTTGCTTGGCTTTCTGCCTTAACGTGAGAGTTATGTCTCAGCTTCTTTTAATTTTTTTTTCACTGAAGCCTCCAGACTTGGACTGATTCATCCTACTTGTGTCTCTAAGTTAGTAGGCTATAGCCTGCCATGGAATTTCTCAGCTACCATACTTATAGGAGGCAATCCATAATAACACCCTGTCATGTATCTACCTATATGTCTCATTTGTTATAACCTTGGCTAATAACTACTCTGTTCTATTTATAGCGCTACCATAGTATTTTTGGAGAAATAAATGTGTAAATTTCTTAATATATTTTAAAAGTTCTTCAATATGTTTAGATTACGTAGGATAAAAACAAACTCTTTAGAATATCTTAGGTAACTTTGGATGACAAGTCTCTCTCTCTCTGTCTGTTTTCTGACCTTGTATTAATCCTCTAGTGTAAATTATACCTACCTAGCTGTTATGAAATTGATTTTTGCCTCCTCTCCAAATGTGTGTGTTGAAATTATAACCCCTATTATGATTAATTTTGGAAATAGGGAGATTAGAAAGAAAGTAAAGTAAAATGTAACCATGCTAAAAGAACTCTAATCCAGTATTGGCTGACTAGGTTTACATGCTTAAAAGACATCATGCATGTCAGAGCTTCTGAGTCCTGTTAATCAGATCAATAGTATAAGATACAAACTATTTTTTAGTGATTTCTCAAGAAATTAAGCACAAATTCAAACACACACACACACACACACACACACACACACACACACAAACAGAGTGAGAGAGAGCGAGACAGAGACAGAGAGAGACAGATTGAGATTAGAGATTGTGTATTCTGCGGAGAATCCATGTAAGAACATCAGGAAAATCCTATAAGCACAAGAAACTGGCAACAAATTAAATTTACATTGAACATTCCAATCCTGGACTTCAAAACTGTGGAGAATATATTTCTGTTGTTTAACCTACAAAGTCTGTGACACTCTGTTATAGTAACATGAATAAATTAACACAATGTTTTTCACTTTTCCTCAGAAATATCAAGCATATCTTCATCTTATGAAGTGAACACTCTAAAAGCGATACATTGCTACAAATGCTCCCATTTGAGAAAAGCCTTCCTGAACTGTTTGGTCATAGCAGCCATCTTCTTCCAGTAGATTTTAACCTTATGTCATGTTCTAAGCATTAGCTGCATGCCTTGTACATTTTAATTATTTGTTTCTAACTCCTCAGGTATTCATGTGCCTACCACACTTAAACTTTATGAAAAATAGACACAATCTAGCATGGTAACTGTGGTATTTCCAACAGAATTCCTGGCATAGTCATGGTTTAAAAATCCATATTGACTCAGAAACATCTGGAATGCATAATGAAAAGTCAGACATCCTCTCTCCCCCATTTATGAAAGATTCCTGAGATGTAAAGAATAGACATGAAGTTGACATGGTATTCACCATCAGTAAAGAAAATAAGGTCTCTGACTTTCCTTTTTCAAGTGGTGGTGCTAATGAGATAGAAGAGTTGTGTGACTATTGTTGATTTATATTTTCAGAATAACTTGGCATATATATTCTGTTTTCACTTAAGTTGAGAAAATTAAAGTTCCTAAGTCTAAATATTACTCAAGTCTACATGTCAATGAGCAGGATTTTCTCATTGTGTGAGCAGGAATTTCTAAATTGTGTGTTCAGTCAAAGTGCCATGATGTCCTCTCCAAAGTTCTTTGTGATTCACCTAGCTATTTAATATCAGCTAAAAATATATATATATCTCAGGTGTTTACCGATCTCCAAGGAAATTTTATGTCTTGAATATGCTAAGTACAATCCTCAAAACAATGAACTTAATGGACTCATAGTGTATAATAGATGCTTTACAATTCTAGAATAGAAGACAATATAACTAATAGCTTGTGGCATAAAGCAAAACCTGGCTGAAGAAGGTTGAAGTTAATGGTGACTTCATATTATCTTCTTCTTCCTGAGACTCTCTTATCACACACGGACATTTGTAGGATGTTAAACCAAGGAAGGAATGAAATGAATCAACATTTTCTGAGAATTTTGTCTGCCATAGGACCTATTCAAATACAATATGGTGAGGCAGATGTTAAATTCATTTTAGTAATGAGAAAATTAAGGCACATACAAATCAAATAAAGTATGTAATCTAATAACAAGACAGTGGTCAGAAACATAATTCAATTTGATAAATATTTTTTGTAAGGTAGGATTTTCTTAATCTCTATTCCAGTATAACTTATCCAACTTTTTCCTTCTGACTTGGCAATATGGTTAAAAATTTAGTTTTAGTAAAGTGGTGGTTGTAGATTCTTCACCAAGTTCCATGTATCCACTAGCCTTGGGTAGGTGACTAAATTTCCAGTCCTAGAAATGATTTCCTTCATAGTTACCACCAAAATGCATGTGTCACTACTGCACCTTAGAGTTATTGTGGTACGCAGGACATTGTTTGGATTCATAGGCATTATAACTGGGTAAGCTTTTTGGTTGCTTCTCTCCATTGGAATTTTGCATGCAACTTTCTGATATCATTAAAGCTAAATAATTGTCCTTCTATATGCTGATAAATATAGTTGTCACTCCTCATTAAAGTACTTTCTCTATTCAACAGATGGAGGAAACCATTACAGAAAAACAAAAACAATTAATCAAAATGGTGAATTGTGGAGGCCAGTTGTTATGGATACATATTCTATACTTAAAGTTCAGGAAACATATGAAAGAAGTTAGAAAGATTATAAGACACAGAGGAAAGGAACCTTAATGTGAGCTTGTGTCTTGTAAGAATGATAGAAGTTATAACCATAAAGTCTAATTTACATGTCTGCTCAAACATGAATTTACCAAGGACAATATCAATAAGGATGCTAACATGGACAGGGGAAAGCTCAGGGGGCCTTTCTTCAGAAATGTCACCTGTATCTTCATCTTATAATTTGAAAGCTTTAAAAGTTGCATATTGCTGCAAATTATACCTTCTCAGAAAAGCATAGGCAAGTAAGGAATAGTGGCAGAGAAAGAAATAATCTTCCCTGGGGTAGAGCATACTGTATTTGTTATTAGTCAATAACAAATAGTTCTAAAACAGAATTGAAAGTAACATTATACAAAATGAGCAAATTCTTTGGGGGAATATATGCATGTAAAAACAATTAATGATATTTAGAGGCTATGAATGTGAAGGAGGTCAAGGAAGAGTCTACAGGCAGGTTTGGAGAGAGGTCAGTAAGGGAGAAAAGAAGTAATTATACATAATCACAAAATAATTTAATAAATTAAAAATATTTTATTTTAACCTACCAATAAGGATAGTAGTAATAGGGAGGCATCTGCCTCAGTAACTTATATATTAAGATTGCTCTTCTTTTCATATCATTTGCCACTTATTTCCTTTGGAGAAAGACTGATATATATCAGTTCTGCCCCAGGGGTTCAGCACTATATCAGGAGCTTTTGTGTCATAATCAGCTTTTTCTGAGGAATATTTTTCTTTATACTGACTAATATCCTATGAAAATAAGCTCATAGTTAAATATCAAGATAAAAGAATATTCATGTAGGTTTCTCATTATATAGAAGTATTAATTATATAGTTGAGCAAATCTTGATTGTTGTGTTTTATTATCTGACCCGTGGGGTATTTTTCACACAGTTAAGCCCTTTTATCACCCACTGGGTTTTTCTTGTAATCAAGGTGAATTCACTGGAATCATAAAAATCAATCACCAATCAATCAAACAAACAAAAATCTTTTTTTCTCCAAGAAAAGACCACAGCCATCAAAAGACACTCTTGGACATTTATTGCCTGTATTTATAACCCATTAAATGGTTTTCTCTTCAATCAACTGCAGTCATTTAAACCAAGTACATTAAAAAAAATATTTTGAGAATCTCTTTTATCATAAATCACCATACTTCACTTTTACACTTAGTTTTTACCCAGGCTTCCCATGCTCCATCAAATTTTTCCAAACTTAACTGATTTTGTTCCATAAATTACTCTTTAGACAAACCTTAATCCATGTATGTCACTTAAATTATGACACAGATCATCTTCTCTCTATACTTTTGTTTTAGTATAGTAATTGACAAGGTCATAAATATTGTCTCAATTTTTAAAATTATAGTAGTATTGGTTATCTTCCATATTGCTTGATTCTCAGTTCCTGACAAATAATTCTATTTATGTCTTCATTAGAAAGTTGAGAATATAGAACTGTCCCAAGTATGGGAGCAAGAAAATCAGTTAATTCATTACATTTTACTTTGGAAACAGAATGATTTATAACATTAAATAAGCAATGGAAAGTTTTTATTTAGGATCTTCATGATGTTTCTTGATTATAATATAGGAAGATGTATATACACACATGTGCTTCTACACACACACACACACACACGCAAGCACACACAAACATACATACTCATCCCTATTAACTAGTGATTGCCACAATTATGTTTAATGCTGTCTCCCTAATTTATAGAAGATTAAAGGACATCTATTTTTCCTTAAATCATTTGTATTTTGTGTTATTATAATTATTATCATTATTATTATTATCTTCATCATCATCATTTTTACTAGTAGATAAGTCCTAAAACCAAAGAGGTGACTGATGGAGCTGTATGCTTTACTCACACACAAGAGTTCCTACTAGCTACTTTTAAAATGATATCGAAAACTTTGAATCATTTATCTTATACTATTTTGTTCACAGTTAATGCAAAAATTCTTGTATGGCATAACACATTCCTTATTTTATAAAGCAAGTTATTTCTATCTCATTTTTAGAATTTCATTTTTAAATGAAGTGCACTTCACCACTTTTATATTTGAAAAAATAAAATTTAAAGGCAGCAGCAATGAAATTCCATCATCTCATCTGACCTGAGAGAGTTGTTCATTACATTTCTGTTTGCACCACTCAAAATCTGCTCAAATCTCCCTAGTCTCCTTATATTATTGACCTTCAGTGACATTCTGTGATTGATTAATTTATAACAATCCTATCTGATGCTTGCTTTTATAAAATTAAAATTATACTTCTCTCTTCTACTCTCCCATAGATTCTTTTCATGTATCAGTTAGTGTTTAATTCCATATCAGTTTTCATCTACTTTCATGCCATATTTATGGACACATCATGCTGCTTCATCTTTAATATTTCTCACATGGTTAGCATTGTATAAAAGTCTTAACATATATAACACATCTAAGAAATAAATGCTAGGTTGGAACTGTTTTTAATTTGCATTGACAATTCAACTCTTTACTTGAGGTTAGTTTAACAAGAGAAGCCCATTGATTTTCTTGTTCCTAGCATATCCTGGCAATCAATCTCATTTAGGATATGAATATGACATGACTTTATACATGAGGCTATGTTGTATATTATATGGTTCATCATGCATATGATGAAATTAAATGATTATGAACTCCATATAGAGACATATACATACGCATACATAAATAAACACATATATATTTTAACTATATATTTTAAAGAATAACACATTTCTAAAGTTTATTTGAGGGAGACCTCTGCCTGGGCCACCAGGAGTCCATAGCCAATGAGCGCCAGGAGAAAGCTACCCTCCCAGGAGTGTGGAAAAGCTGTGAGTGGGTTTAAGGGGAGCAACACCGCTCACCGAGACCTGCCCAGAACCTGCGGGATACAGAGTCTGAGGAGAACTTGGGGGCAGGAAACCTCTGAACATTCCGGTTTCCATCTGTGGGTAGAGACCTCTGCCTGGGCCACCAGGGGTCTGTCCCTGGGGACCTCAGCCTGGGGCACAGGGTTCCAGGAGAGAGTGGGTATACTAGGAGTGCAGACATACCTTGAGCACAGGCAAAACCACCACTTCTGTTCAAACTCACAGGATCAAGAGGGACCCTTGCAGAGCCATCAGGACATAGGAACTGAGGGACAGCTAGGGACAAGATCCTTCTGATTTCTGTCTGCACCCCAGAGCTGACCCCGTGCCACAGCTCTCCAAACCCAAACACCTCTCAAAGAGAGCTAGTCTTCAAGGAGTATTGACATAGAGGCCTGCAGGAGAGGCAAGCCACAGCCAGACAGAGTAAGATCAGCTAACATCAGAGTTAACAAGATAGCAAAAGGCAAGGGTAAGAACATAAGGAACAGACACCAAGGCTACTTGGCATCATCAGAACCCAGCTCTCCCACGACAGCAAGCCCTGGATACCCTAACACACCAGAAAAGCAAGACTCAGAGTTAAAATAATTTCTCATGATGATGATAGAAGACTTTAAGAAAGAAATGAGTAACACCCTTAAAGAAATACAAGAGAACAGAGATAAACAACTAGAAGCCTTTAAAGAAACACAAAAATCCATTAAAGAATTACAGGAAAACACAATCAAACAGGCAGAATTACAAGAAAACATAATCAAACAGACAAAGGAAATGCACAAAACTATCCAGGAGCTAAAAATAGAATTAGAAACAATAAAGAAATCACAAAGGGAGACAAATCTGGAGTTAAAAAACCTAGGAAAGAGATCAGGAGTTATTGATGCAAACGTCACCAACAGAATACAAGAGATAGAAGAGAGATTCTCAGGTGCAGAAGATACTGTAGAAAACTCACAAAATAGTCAAAGAAAATGCAAAATGCAAAAAGCTTCTAACCAAAAACATCCATGAAATCCAGTACACAATGAGAAGACAGAAACTAAGGATAATGGGTATAGATGAGAGTGAAGATTCCCAACTTAAGGGACCAGTAAATATCTTCAACAAAATTATAGAAGAAAACTTCACTAACCTAAAGAAAGAAATGAACATAAATATACAAGAAGCTTACAGAACTCCAAACAGATTGGACCAGAAAAGAAATTTGTCCCGCCACATTATAGTGAAAACACCAAATACACAAAACAAGGAAAGAATATTAAAAGCAGTAAGGGAAAAAGGTCAAGTAACGTATAAAGGCAGACCTATCAGAATTACACCTGACTTCTCACAAGAGAATATGAAAGCTAGAAGATCCTGGGCAGATCTCATACAGACCCTAAAAGAACACAACTGCCAACCCAGGCTGCTAGACCCAGCAAAACTCTCAATTGCCATAGATGGTAAAACCAAAATATTCCATAACAAAACTAAATTTACACAATATTTCTCCACAAACCCAGCCCTACAAAGGATAATGGATGGTAAACGTCAACTCAAAGAGGGAAACTACACCTTAGAAAAAGCAAGAAAGTAATCTTTCAACAAACTCAAAAGAAGATAGCTACATAAAAGTAAAAATAACATCGAAAATAACAGGAACCAACAATCATTATTCCTTAATATCTCTTAATATCAATGGACTCAATTCCCCAATAAAAAGACATAGACTGACAGACTTGATCCATAAAGAGGACCCAGCATTTTGCTGCATTCAAGAAACATATCTCCGTGATAAAGACAAACACTACCTCAGAGTAAAGGGCTGGAAAACAATTTTCCAGGCAAATGGTCCCAAGAAACAGGCTGGAGTAGCCATTCTAATATCCGATAAAATCGACTTTCA
>CM052701.1:112000425-112027598 GCA_028551405.1 Uromys caudimaculatus
CTCGTTGTTTATCCCTGTTCACTTGAATTTCTTTAAGGGTGTTATTCATTTCTTTCTTAAAGTCTTCTATTATCCTCATGAGAAATGATTTTAAATCTGAGTCTTGCTTTTCTGGTGTGTTGGGGTATCCAGGGCTTGCTGTGGTAGGAGAGCTGGGTTCTGATGGTGCAGAGTACTCCTGGTTTCTGTTCTTTATGTTCTTGCGCTTGCCTTTTGCCATCTTGTTGACTCTGTTGTTAGCTGATCTTACTCTGTCTGGTTGTGGCTTGCCCCTCCTGCAGGTCTCTGTGTCAGTACTCCTTGAAGACCAGCTCTCTCTGTGAGGTGTTTGGGTTTGGAGAGCTGTGGCACCGGATCTGATCTCGGTCCCTGTGTCTCTCGGGTTTGGGACAGTTCTTGGTGAGCTGTGGGGCGTGTCCTTGGCCCTCTCTTGGCTTTTCCGAGCTCCTGAGAGGGATCTTTGTCCCGGCGCTAATTAGCTGTGGAGCCCTGTGGCCCAAGCTGAGGTTCCCGGCCTGACCTCTATTTATTAATTGCAAGAAAGAATTACCATGTGGCAAACCGAAGGAGAAAACAAAAACAAACAACCAAGAAAGATATTTCCAGCCGCATGAATAATAACCTGAAATAAGGTGCCTGTAAAAATGATGGCATTTAAAAAAATTATTTACTGTTCATTAGAAGAAAGACAAGGAAAAGTGTCAAAGGCAACTGAATATTCCCATGACAATAAATTTTCTCTTGGAGTGCATCTTTCTTAACTTCATGGTATACAGATAGAGCATCAAGTAATTTGTTGTGATGGTTAGTGTCATCAACTTGATGAAGTCTATAATCACCTGGGAGATGAGTTTCAGGGTATGCCTGAAGGAGAGATTGATTATCTTGATTAATTTAATCAATACTAGATGACCCATCTTAGTTATGGGTGAGACCATTTCCTGGGTTTGGAGTCCTGGACTGAATCAAGAGGAATCAGTGACCTGAACATAAGCATAACACACTAATTCTGCTCTTGTGACTGCAAGTGTAATCAATTCCTTCAAGTTCCTACTGCCTTAACTTTCATTCTCTTTAGTTGCTCTTGTCTGAGTATTATTTTTACAGTAACAAGGGAAAAAATAACACATTTAGATATGAGCATAACAAACTAGAAGAGGGCTTCAAGAAGTCAACTATTCTGTAAACAACATAAAAATATTTACATGCACATTGAAATATATTTTGACAGGGCACAGTCCACTCTAAACAAGATATAGTTAAATTTTGTTGACATGACTAAATAAAAAAAATTAATTACTAAATTTAAAGAGCAGAAGCTACTTAATTTCACTATTAATTAATTGTTTAATTGGTGTATTTTATATTTCTTATGTGAAATAGTTAAGCAGCAAACATTCCTTCATTCTCCATGAGGCACTCAATGAAAGGTCAATGATATGCCTCTTCCATCATTCCACTTGAATGTTAAATGTAAAAGACGTTGGGATATCACTGACTTTCCATGATCATCTGTGGTCTACATTTATTAAAATTCATATGTGAAAATGTTTAACAGCTTCTGCTTAACCCACTTCACTTGACTAGAGTATAGGTCATAATTTTTGTGATGTAGCCACACTGAATATGTCATCTGCTGTTAATCACTTAGGAACCACTTAATTAATCAAATTCATCATGTAATTATCAATATCATAATGCTTAGTAATATTTGCTATGCACCAATGACTATTTCATTTAACCCGTTTCACCTTTTCATGTAGTCATTGAATCATTTCATATAATTTCAGGAGATGTGTGAATATAGTAGAAATAGATATTTTGAGACATAATATATACATATAACTTCTTTTTTAAAAAAAATTTACTGGATATTTTCTTATTTACATTTCAAATGTTATCCCCTTTCCAGATTTCCTCCCCTCCTGGAAACACCCTATCCCACTCGCTCTGCCTGCTTCTACGAGGGTATTCTTCCATTCACTCACTCACTCCTGCCTCTTTGCCCTCGAACTCCCCTACACTGGGGCATCTATTGAGCCTTCATAGGACCAAGGACCTCTCCTCCCATTGATGCCTGACAAGTCCATCCTCTGCTACATATGAGGCTGGAGCTGTGGGCCCCTCCATGTGTACTCCTTGGTTGGTGGTTTAGGCCCTGGAAGCTCTGGGTGGTCTGGTTGATTGATATTGTTGTTCTTCCTATGGGGTTGTGAACTCCTTCAGCTCCTTCGGTCCTTTCTCTATCTCCTCCACTGGGGACCCCACAATCAGTCAAATGGTTAGCTGCGAGCATCCACCTCTGTATTTGTTAGGCTCTGGCACAGCCTCTCAGAAGAGGGCTATATCATGCTCCTTTCAGCAAACACTTCTTGGCATCTACAGTAGTGTCTGGATTTGGTGACTGTATACGGGATGGATTCCCCAGGTGGGTCAGTCTCTGGATGGCCTTTTATTCAGGCTCTGCTCTAATCCATTTTTAAACTTACGTTTAACATCCAATTGGAATGATGGGAGAAACAGATGCAAATCATTAACCTTTCATTGAGTGCCTCATGGAGGATGAAGGAGTGTTTGCTGCTTAACAATTTCACATAAGAAATACAAAATACACCAATTAACCAAGTGATATTTGCTATGTTCCAATGACAATTTCATTTAACCTATTTTACCTTTTCATGTAGTCATGAAATCATTTCATATAATTCCAGGAGATGTGTGAATATAATAGAAATAGATATTTTGAGACATACTATATACAAGTACCTTTCTAATCTGTGTTTAAACTTCATTGTATTTAAGCAAGTTTAAGAACAAATAGAGCATATGTAGAGTTTGGTACTAATTGTATTTCCAAGCCTCTATTAGGGTCATAGAAGATATTCCATTTGGGTAAAGAGGGGTCCTTTAGTATCCAGTCCATCCCATGAAATGATCAGTTATCTCTTGATCCATAGGATTTAAAAACTGAAGCTTTGTTACTGATGTAGTGCTGTAGGATCAGAATACTCGGGGGAAACTTGCACAGTGTCAGAGGAAATGTCACAGAAATCTCCTTCCCCAAGTGCACTTCAGTGAACTGAAGGCTGTGCTGACCTTCTATCAGTAACCGAACACAACAAATGGAATCATTTGCTTTCTTTAAATGAGTGCAACACTTTGCTTTGAAGGCCTAACATATAGTCACTAGAGTTGACTTGATATTCTAATCCATACACAGTCCTTTAATAAGATGATCCTAATTAGATGAAATATGAAGCTTGGAGAAAAATAATACAAGATAAACAAAGAATATTGTTTTTAAAACTTATAAGATTAAGAGATTTGGAAAATAATTTTTCTTCTGCTAGAAAGAGATAAGAGATCACAGACAGGTGAGTTATAGATGTAATGAGTATATGAAGCAACTGATTCAACCTTAAGATTCCCAGAATTACATCAATACCAGGAGCTGTCAAAACAATGAGAGGATAAACCTTCACCCTATTTACGTACTCAATGCAATGCTTATTTTCAGTGCACTGAGTGAGTTGTAAGGCTTAAGATCAAGTTCAATAAATTCCCAAGTTAAAAAAAATAATGACTGTTAAATATTTCTTTTTCAATAGATCTTATGAAAGACAATCAAAAATTTTTAGTGCTCATAGAAATATATAATATCTAATCTGGTACAGATATGATAAGTATAAATGACAGATGATTAATAATTTTCTTGTTACCAGCTAATGCACCTTTGAAATATATGAGATGGATAGACTTGCAGGTCCATAGTTTAATCTCAGTTAAACTGTCACAAGATATAAAATCAACTTAATGAAAGTGAAATAAATATTGATTACTACATGGCCAGAGAAATGAAAAAAGTTAAAAAATAATGTCACAAATACTCAACATAAATCAAAATACACTGGATTTATAAAAATAAGGACAGTGGTCACTTAACAAAAGATATGCCAGTAATGGGGTATCCAGCACAGTACAATAATTCTAACAGTAAAAAGAACATTATGTGTGAAATTTTAAAAGAGCTAAAATACTCTTTCATAGTTGCTCTGTACATTTATAGAAAATATATTTCTCTTCTATTACTTGATAGCTACATTGATTTGCAGAACTGATTAAAAAGCCTGTCCACCATGAACTTAGATTTCTCATAACTAAAATTCAATATCTGCAAATTGAACACTTATATTTTTCACACTCTTAGCCAAAAACACAAAGGCTTACACTCTGAGTTACGAAAATCTGAATAATCAACTGTGATTCATTTTATCAACAGTTTTTTTTTTAATTTAGAGAACTAAGATAAATCTATATAATAGCTGTTAGATTTAAGTTTACTTGACTGATAGAAACAGGTTTACAGGCAAATATACAAGTAACTGTTAAAAATTAAACAGAATTTATGCCAGCTCTGAGAAGCTTATCTCAAAAACAGAAGCAGAATTGTATCAGAGAAAAGTTCCTAATATATGTTTAAGAGCCATGCAGTAGTAATATGAGATCTGGAAAAAAGCAGACTGAGAAGTATGAAGCCATATTCAACTCAAGGGAACCTTAATGAAAAATGATAAATTCTATCACCAATAAGAGCAGACAGCAGGCAAAGATATTGGCAGGGGAAAGTAAGGTAGAAACTGAGACTTTTATCATCAACTATGAAAACTTCAATTCCCACCTCAGCACAATGGTAGCAAGACAAAGAATGACCTTACAGTCCATTATCAAAAATGATCTGCCCCCAGAACATTGTGTCTAACGTTCTAGAACATTATTAAGTGGATAATTTTGCCTTAGCAGTTCATGGAAAAGTACCACTCTGAGCAATCTCTCAAGCTAAAAGCTATCTGTGGATGCTGTGGGAATTATTATGATACTTATAAGTAAACTAGGGTTATCAGTTACACACATCAGGAATAAGAGCAGAAGAAAGCTTGTTTTTCACAGTTCTACAAACTTTTATTACCATATATATGCTTTATACTCTATGTAGATACATATGAAACACACATAAGCATATTTGAGGGTATATGAAAAGATGCATGCATATATACATACAGTAATATGAACATTTAAAGATATATTTCAATGTAACTCATTGTACCTATATTGGAAGTATCACATATCACAACCTCAAATATTCTTTCTAAAGATACATTTTTAAAAGTGCAGCCACAATTGAAATACATTTCTCCTGATATGTTACGTTTATCTAAAGAGAAATAATAATTGATACTGTCCACAGTAATAGAACAGTATTCATGTTTTCAGTATCTGTAGCAAAAAAAATCAAAAAGATTTTGGGATTTCTCAAAAGTATGAGCATATCCCACATACAAGTCAGTGTTTTAGAATTAAATCTACCTATTGTAAACCTTGAGCCTTGGGCAGGGTAATGGCACCTGCAATGAAGCCTGACCTTGATCCTCAGAAGTAATACAGTAGAAAAACAGAATAAAACCTACTCTATTGTTAAGGACCAGCCTCAGCATGCAGACTGGTTCTAAGAAAAGGGTGTTTGGGAGAGCCAAAAGAATTAATTGAGGTCAAACATGGGTATAAGCAGACAACCTTTGGTTCTGCTACAGACAGCTCTCCAGAGATTTCCAGACAGCTCAGCTCTTTCAGACTAAAGCCCAGTTTTTTTAGCTACATATCAATCCAATCATCTAGTATAGGTTCACTTTTTATTATACCATGAATCAGCATTTTTTGAGCTTACACCCTTGATTAATAAAAAAAGACAGCAAAACATCTTTAAACATAGCAATGACCTTCCTGTCCACAACTGAGTATGGGGGCAGTTCTATGCTCTAGTCAACAACCACATCCTCTGCCCAGTGAAAGCTTGATACCCAGGAATTCAGACATATCCAGGCACACAGATCAGGCTCTCCAGACCCCTTCACATACCCAGAGACATCCTGACTCAAGGACGTCAATCATAACCAGGCTCACAGGAAGGAAAGGCACCAGTCAGAGATAGCACAGCCAGTTAACACCAGAAATAACCAGATGGTGAGAGGCAAGCACAAGAACATAAGTAAGAGAAGCCAATGTCACTTAGCACCATCAGAACCCAGTTCTCCCATCACAGCAAGGCCTGGCTACCCTAACCACATGAAAAGTAAGATTCTTACCTAAAATCTCATCTCATGAAGATGATAGAAGATGATAGAGGACCTTAAGGAGGACAGGAGAGCACAGGTAAGCAGTAGAAGCTTTTAAAGAGGAACCCCATAAATCCCTTTAATAATACAGGAAAACACAATCAAAGAGGTGAAAGAAATGAACAAAATTACCCAGGATCTAAAACTGGAAATAGAAACAATAAAGAAATCACAAAGGGAGGCCATTCTAGAGATGTAAAACCTAGGAAATAGATCAGGAGTTACAGATGCAACCATCAGCAATGAAATAGAAGAGATAGAAGACAGAATCCCAGGCATAGAAGATACCATAGAAGATATTGACACAACAGTCAAAGGAAATACAAAGTACAAAAAGCTCCTAACCCCAAACAACCAGGAAATGCAGAACACAATGAGGAGATAAAACCTAATAATAGGAATAGAAAAGAGTGAAGATTCCCAATCCAAAGGGCCAAAAACCATCTTCAACAACATCACAGAAGAAAACTTCCCTAACCCAAAGAAAGAGATGGCCATAAATGTACAAGAAGCATATGGAACACCAAATAGATTGGAACAGAAAAGAAATTCTTCCTGTTACATAATAATCAAAACAGTAAATACACAGAACAAAGAAACAATATTAAAAGCAGTAAGAGGAAAAGACCAAGTAACATGTAAAGGAAGATCTATGGTAATTACATCAGACTTCTCAACAGAGATTCTAAAAACCAGAGGATCTTGGACAGATGTCATGCAGAGTACAGAAATGCCAACTCCTCCATCCAGAACCCCATGCCCAGTCCAACAGTTGCTGTGAATTGAATTTTGGGTATTCCAAACTTTTGGGCTAATCTCCACTTATCAGTGAGTACATAGTGTTCGTTCTTTTGTGACTGTGTTACCTCACTCAGGATGACATTTTCAAGTGCCATCCATTTGCCTGTGATTTTCATGAAGTCATTGTTTTTAATAGCTGAGTAGTATTCTATTGTGTAAATGTACCACATTTTCTGCATCCATTTGTCTGTTGAGGGATATCTGGGTTGTTTCCAGCTTCTGGCTATTATAAATATGGCTGCTATGAACATAGTGGAGCATGTGTCCTTATTACATATTGGAGCATCTTCTGGGTATATACCCAGGAGTGGTATAGCTGGGTCCTCAGGTAGTATTATGTCCGTTTTTCTGAGAGTCTGCTAAACTGATTTCCAGAGTGGTTGTACCAGCTTGCAATCCCACCAGCAGTGCAAGAGTGTTCCTCTTTCTCCACATCCTCGCCAGCATCTGCTGTCACTTGAGTTTTTGATCTTAGCCATTCTGACTGGTGTGAGGTGGAATCTCAGGGTTGTTTTGATTTGCAATTCCCTGATGACTAATGAACATTTCTTTAGGTGCTTATCCACCCTTCGAGTTTCCTCAGTTGAGACTTCTCTGTTTAGCTCTGTTCCCCATTTTTGATGGGGTTATTTGGTTCTCTGGAGTCTAACTTCTTGCATCCTTGTACATGTTGGATGTTAGCCCTCTGTGGGACATAGATTGGTAAAGATCTTTTCCCAATCTCTTGGCTGCCATTTTGTCCTATTGACTGTGTTTTTTGCCTTACAGAAGCTGACAGAACAAAATTTAACCAATCTCTTTCCAGTAATCCAGCCCTACATAAGATAATAAAAGGACAACTGCAACACAAGGAAGTAAACTACACTGAAGAAAATCCAAGAAATTAATCATCTCACAACAAACAGAAAAAAGAGAACCACAGAAACATAATACCACCTCTAAAAATAAAACTAACAGGAACCAAAGATCATTGATCTTTAATATCTCTCAACATCAATGGACACAATTTTCCAGTAAAAAAACATAGCCTTACAGGCTGGATACATAAACAGCACAAAGCATTTTACTATATATATAGGAAACACATCTCAGTGACAAAAACAGACACTCCCTCAGACTAAAAGACTGGAAACATTTTTTTCCAAGCAAATGGTGTAAAGAAACAAGTTGGAGTACCCATTCTAATATGCAATAAAATAGACTTTTAACCAAAAGTTGTCAAAAGAGGTAGGGAAGAAAACTTCATACACATCAAAGGAAAAATCCATTAAGATGATGTATCAATTCTGAACATCTATGCCCCAAATACAAGAGCACCTACATTTGTCCAAAAAAACAAAAAGCTAAAAATACACATTGAACCTCAAACAATAAAAATGGGAGACTTCAACACCACACTCTCACCAATATACAGATCATGGAAATAGAAACTAAACAAAAAGTCAAACATAACTTATGAAACAAATGGATTTAACAGATATTTATAGGCTATTTTGCCCTAAAACAAAAGAATATATATTCATCTCAGCACCTGATGAAACCTTCTCCAAAACTGAACATATGATCAGATATAAAACATGCCTCAATAGATACAAGAAGATTGAAATATTCCCATGCATTCTATCAGATCAACACAGAATAAGTGTGGTCTTAAATAACAAGAAAAACAGCAAAACACACACATATGCATGAAAACTGAACAACTCTCTACTTAATGATAACTTGGTTAGGTAAGAAATAAAGAAAATAAAGAAAGAACTTGAAGATATTTTAGAATTTAAAAAAAATGAAGGCACAGCATACCCAAACATATGAGACACAATGAAAGCATTCTTTTTTTTTATAAATTTTTTTAATTTTAATTTTTTTGATATGTTATTTACATTTCCTATGTTTCCCCCTTTCCAGGTCTCCACTTTGGAAATCCCCTATCCCCTCCCACCTCCCCCACTTCTATGAGGGTATTCCATTTTTAAGAGCAAAATCCTTAGCCCTGAGTGACGTCATAAAGAAACTGGAGATATTCTGTACTAGCCACTTAATAGGACTTCTGAAAGCTGTTCAATAAAAGAAGCAAACGCACACAAGAGAGGTAGATGGCATGAAATAACCAATCTCAGGGCTGAAATCAAGCAATTAAAAACAAAGAGAACTATACAAAGAGTCAACAAAACTAAGAACTGGTTCTTTGAGAAAATAAAAAAGATAGATAAACACTTAGCCAAACTAACTAACGGTACAGAGAAAGTATCCAAATTAACAAAATCAGAAATGAAAAGGGAGAGCTAACAACAGAAATGGAGAAAATTTTAAAAATCATCAAATCTTACTACAAAAGCTTACACTCAAAAAACCTGGAAAATCTAAATGAAATAAATTATTTTCTAGGCAGATACCAGATACCAAAGTTAAATCAGGACCAGATAATCTAATCACCCCCCCATAAACCCTAAGGATATAGAAACAGCAAGTAAAAGTCTCCTAACCAAAAAGAGCCCCGGGCCAGATGTTATTAGTACAGAATTCTATCAAACCTTCAAAGATCTAATACCAATACTCTTCAAACTATTCCACAAATTAGAAACAAAAGGAACACCATCTAACTCATTCTATGAAGCCATAGTTACACTGATACCTAAACCACACAAAGACCCAATAAAGAAAAAGTACTTCAAACCAATTTCACTTATGAATATTGATGCAAAAATACTCAATAAAATACTCACAAACTAAATCTAAGAACACAACAAAATTATCATTCACCATGATCAAGTAGGCTTCATCCCACGGACGCAGGAATGGTTCAATACAAAAACAAAAACAAAACAAAAAACAAACAAACAAAAAAAGCCAAAGAAGAAAGTCACATGTTCATCTTATTAGATCCTGAAAAATCATTTTACAAAAATATAACACTCTTTCATGATAAATCTTGGAAAGATGAGGAATTCAAGGTATGTACCTAAACATAATAAAAGCATTAAAGAGCAAAGAGACAACATAAAATTAAATGGAGAGAAATTGAAGAGAATTGAAGCAACTAAAATTAGGGACAAGACAAGTCTTCCACTCTTCTCACTATTTATTCAATATAGTACTCGAAATTATATCTAGAGCAATTAGACAACAAAAGGAAGTCAAAGGAACACAAACTCTAAAGATATCACTCTTTGCAGACAAAATGATAATGTATATATGTGATCCCAAATATTCTACCAGAGAACTCTTACACCTGAGAAACCATTTCAGCAAAGTGGCTAGATATAAAATTAACTCGTACAAATCTACAGAATTCCTCTACACAAAGGATAAATGAGCTGAGAAAGAAATTAGGGAAACAATCTTTACAATAGCCACAAATAATATAAATATCTTGGTGTAACTAACAGAGCAAGTGAAAGATCTATATGACAACAACTTCAAGTCTCTGAAGAAAGAAATCAAAGAAGGCCTCAGAAGGTGGAAAGATCTCCTATGTTCATGAATTGGTAGAATTTACATAGTTAAAATGGCCATCTTACCAAAAGCAATCTACAGATTCCATGAAAACCCCACCAAAATTCCAACCTAATTCTTCACAGAACTAGAAAGAACAATTCTCAACTTCATTTGGAACAAAAAACAAACAAAAAAACCAAAAACCAAAATAAAACAAAACAACCCAAAAAACAGGAGAGCAAAAATAATTCTTAAGAATAAAAGTACCTCTGGTGGAATCACTATCATACTTTACCTCAAGGTGTGCTACAGAGCAATAATGATTAAAAACCATATAGTATTGATACAGAGACGGACAGGTAGATCAATGGAATATAATTGAATACCCAGAAACAAATCCACATACCTATGGTCACTTGATCTTTGACAAAGAAGCCAAAACCATACAGTGGAAAAAATAGTAAGCTTTTTTAATAAATGGTGCTGGTGTAACTGGAGGTCGACACGTAGAAGAATCCAAATTAATTTTTTTTTATCTGCTTGTATAGATCTCAATCCAAGTGGATCAAGGACCTCTCCATAAAACCAGATAACAGAAGGGAAAATGGGAAAGAGCTTTGAACACAGTGGCACAGGAAAATATTTCCTGAACAGAACACCAATGATTGGTCTAAGATCAACAATTGACAAACGGGACCTCATGAAACAAAAGGCTTCTGTAAGGCAAATGACACTATCAATAGGACAATATGGCAACCTACAGATTGGGAAAAGATCTTTACCAACCCTATATCAAATAGAGGGCTAATATCTGAAATATACAAAGAACTCAAGAAGTTAGACTGCAGAAAAACAAATAACCCAATAAAAAATTTGGGTACAGAGTTTAACAAAGAATTCTGAACTTTGGATTCTCTAATGGCCAAGAAGCACATAAAGAAATGCTCAACATCCTTTGTTATGAGGGAAATACAAATCAAAATGACCTTGAGATTCTACCTCAGACCAATAAGAATGGCTAATGTAAAAAACACAGATCATAACAGGTCCTGGATAGGGTGTAAGAAAGAGGAACACTCCTCCACTGTCGGTGGGATTGCTAACTGGTAAAACCACTCTGGAAATCAACTTGTCAGTTCCTCAGAAAATTGGAAATAGTTCTACCTGAAGACCTAGCTATACCACTCCTGGGTATGTACCCAAATGTTGTTCCAATTTATAACAAGGACACCTGCTCCTCTATGTTCATAGCAGCTTTATCTATAATAGCCAGAAGCTGAAAACAACCTAGATGTCTCTCAATGGAAGAATGAATACAGAAAATGTGGTACATTTACATAATGGAATACTACTCAGTTGTTAAAAACTATGACTACCTGAATTTTGTAGGTAAATGAATGGAGCTAGATAACATCATCCTCAGTGAGGTAACCCAGATCCAAAAAGACATTAATGGAATATACTCACTGATAAGTGGATATTAAACAAAAAGTTTAGAATAGCCACAATACAACTCACAGACTATTTGAAGCTTATCTAAAAGGAAGTCCAAAGTGTGGATGCTTCAATCCCACTTACAAGGGGAAACAAAATAATCACATGAGACAGAGAGAGGGATGAACCTGGATGGGAGAAAAGAAGGGGGAACTGGGGAGGGGTATTGGATATGGGAAGGGAAATAAAGGTGTTCAAAGGGCCAGGAGAATGAATAGAAATATGTAGCAGTGGGAAATGGGGGAACGTAGTGGGAGGACCACTCGAAAATCCTGAACATCGGTTGCCACAGACTCCCAGGACCCAGTGGGGATGACATTAGCCAAAATAGCCAACAATGAGGACATAGAACCTGAAGAGTCAACCTCGAGTAGGTATACATGGCCCCCAGTTGAGGAATGGGGTCATCTAACCATCTCAAAAATTTTAACTCAGAATTGCTCCTGTCTAAAGGAAATGCAGGGACAAAAAAATGGAGCAAAGACTGAAGGAAAGGCATTCCAGAGACTGCTCCTCCTTGGGATCCAACCCATCAGCTGACACCCAAACCTAACATTGTTGCTGATGCCAAGAATTTCATGCAGACAGGAGCCTGGTATAGCTGTTCTCTGACAGATGCAGATACTCACAGCCAACAATTAGACTGAGCTCAGGGACCCCGATGGAAGAGCTAGGGGACGATTGAAGGAGCTGAAGGGGATCGCAATCCCATAGGAAGAACAATAATCAACTAGCTGGACCCCTCAGAACTCTCAGGAACTAAACCACCCCAAGGGTATACATGAGTCAGTCCATACGCTCCTGCTACCTATGCAGCAGAGGACTGCCTTATCTGGCATCAGTGGGATGGATGGTGATTTGTCCTGTGGTGACTTGTGGTCCCAGGGAATGGGGATCTATAGGGGTAAAGGGGAGTAGATGAATGGGTGGAGCATCCTCTTAGAGGCAAAGGGGAACGGGAGGGGATGGAGTTTTGTAGAGGAGAGACAGGCAAGGGGACTACATTTAAAATGTGAATAAATAAAACTATTTAAAAAACAGCAATGAATTCAGAGATACACCTGCCTTTGTAAGCACAGACAATACGCTAATTGGGTAGGATCTAGCCCTGAGACTACCATTTCCAACCTCCTGGACCTAAATTAGCTCTGTCTCAGGCTGACCTTGAACTTAGGACCAGCCTACCTTTGGAAGCACAAACAATAACCTCAGTATCTTTGATCACCACTTCTGAAACCTCTTTGTGTCCTTCCTTTATATATTTCTGATAAGTAGGATTATAGTGCAGCTGTCTGTGAAGTCTCTCATATAATTTATATTACATCCTTATACTTTGCATAGTTAAAAATTATAGATCCTTGAACTTGTGTTTTCTAACTTCTTTCCTACTACCTTAAGGGCTGTCCTGAAGGTCACAGCATTTACTATTTTGCTAAGGACAATAGACATTGCCTTGCATCTTGGACTGGTGCTGTCTCTGATTATCATGGAGTCATTAAACTTGGTAAGGAGAACATTTCTCAAAAGAGGAACATAAAGTAAATGATCTATATTATCATACAAACCAGGATTGCACCTAGCAACCATCAACACTCCTGGAAGCCCACATTCTGTTAGCTCTGCTCCAGGGACAGGAACTGTGTCATGCCATCATTTTCAGGCCATGCTAGAGTAATCACATTTTTGTCTATCTGTAATTCAAGGAGAGTTCTAAGGAGGCCAATAGTTAGCATTAATTACCAACATGACACAACCTGGGAAGAGAATTTCAATGTTAGACTATCTATATTAGGTTGTCCTGTGAGCATGTTTGTGGGAGATTATCTTGATAAGTTAACTGATATGAAAAGACTAAGCCAACTGTGAGTGGCAACATTCCCTAGGCAGGAGGTCTGAAACAGGGTATGAGTAGAAAAATCAAGTTTAGCACAAGTATGCACGCAAGCAAGCTAACAAGCATGCCCAAATTAATTCTCCCTTAGTTTTTGAGTGCAGATGTGATATAACCAGGTGCCTGTAACTTCTATTCCTGTGTCTATCCTGCACTAATGCGCTAGAGCCTGAAAATGTGAGCTTAAATGAATGTCTTCTCCTTCAATCTGTGCTTCCTCAAGCTCTTTTGTCACAGCAACAGGTATAAAACTGGTACATATGCCAATGTTTATTCAAACCTAGAGAGGAGCTGGCCTAGACAGGAGCAGGTAATGCTGAAATAGTTGAAGTAAAGTACAATGACATGTCCATGGTTCATTTTATGCTTTATACAAATGCATAGAACCACTTGTTTTATTGAAAATGTCTAGAAAGCATATTTTCTTTATGATAGAGACATGTGGGTTAATATGGTCTAAATGAGATTTATTTGTGTAGAAGTAACTGAGCAATCTTATAAATTATGAATTGAGTCTTTATTGCATATTCTTTCCCAGTTCATCTAGAGTCTTAAAACTGTAAATGTCTATGAACTGGCACAAAAGAAATGGAATATTTTATAAATCTGAGACCTTTCAAAACCAACAAATCATACTTCATATCATCATGGTATTATGGTTTTATCATTAACAATAGACTGAATCAGAACTAAGTGCTCTCAGTCAATCCCATGATACAAAGTCCTTTCCTACTTGTCTCCAACACACATTCATATTTGTGATATATATTTCTTGCAATTGGATTAAATCTAGAGGTATGTGAAAAACAAAAGTGGTTTCAGAGGCTAAAAAATTGGATCAGCAGGTAAAAGCACTTGTTGCTTTTGCAGAAAACCCAGTTTTGATTCCAAGCCCACATCCGTTGTTTAGCCACCATCTGTAACTCCAGTTCCTGGGACTCTGGCAACCTCTTTTGACCTCCATAGGTACCAGAAAAGCATGTGGTATACATGCATACAAGCAGACAAAAACCCCACACATAAAATAAAAATATCAACATGAAAAAGAAAAGATTAGTTTCTCATAATCATTAATGTTTGAGGTTCATGAAGCATATTTCTGGCTCCTTCTTATGTTTATGTACCTGACTCAAAAAAGAAAAAAGGAAAACAAAAATAAAAATATGAATATATTGAGGCTAGCATGTTTTTTCCCTTCTTATTTTCTATAACTACTATGTTCATTTGTATGTAGGAATACCCTCTAGATAATAATTAAGTCATCCTTACTGCTATTCTAATTTTTAATGACATATTATTGGTATAAATGCTACCACTTTAATCATTTGACCTGTAACTATAACATACTCCTGGTTACTGACATTCTGCCTTGGTTTGAGCAATGTCTGAGAGAACTGTGTCTGTTTCTGAACTGTATGCAGATTAATGAACCAAATTTCTTACTTTTCAATAAGATTTCACTACTTTTATTCCTATCTACACTTTTCACTTAGCATTTCACATTCCACAATTAAATTCCCCAGAATGGCTTAACAATAGACTCATTTTGCATTGCTTGTCAAATGAAAAAGGTCATATATTATCAAATCGATAGAGGAAAAATCCTGCACTGCTTACTAGATTAGACATCATCCCAGCATATCCTACTGTTCTGGCTTTTGTCTCTACACCTGTGTAACCCCAGGGCTTAGGATTTGCATCCATTTTCAGTGTCTTCTCTATTAGAATGATTTCATCTGAAACTGAACTACGCTTAGCAAAAGCCTAAAAAAATGACTTGTACCAGCCTTCACATTGGATCTTCCAGCAATGTTGTGTCTGGAAAAAAATAATCCTATAAAATAGAACATTCTATCTTCTAATGAAAATATTTATGATTAAATATGCTCACTGTGCTTACTTAAATTTTGGAAAAAGAAGGAAAAATTAAGAGATCACTTCATTTTATTTAATATGGCTTCCTATTTTACAGCATAGTAAATCGTTCCCATGTCTCTGTGATCAGTACATAATCCTTGCACTTCATTTACACTTCATCAAAAGAAGAAAAAGGGACAGTAAAGACAATGGTGTACATCACCATTTTTATTGTTATTGACTGGTTATAATGATATTGAATGTTAGACCTTAATCTTTTACTTTATAACTCTTCATTGGATTCCATAAGCTCTATTTACTAATAAATGCTATATGGCCAATGGTAGACATTCATAGTAATATCTAGATGTATATGTTGCTAATAGAGCTCATTTTAGTGTTATACCACATTTATGTGGTGGAGTAATTATTGCTTATAGGTATTTAAAAATGTTTCAATGACTGTAACAGAATTTATCCGAAAATTCAGCATTCATTTTTAAAAAGCTAGGATATCTGAAGAAATTCACTGTTTTTAAGTTTGTTTGTTTGTTTTGTTTTATTTTGCTTTTGTTTTTTGTGGCTCCTCAGAAACTCTGGAAAAGCTCTGTTTAGTTTTGACTATGCTCTTTCATCCTAAGTGCTCAACTGTGAAAAATGTGCTGACTCCAGAGAGCCAGATATTCAAGTACATTTCCAGGAGCTTGTAGAATAAAAGTGTCCAGAAGGCTTTGTGGAGCCTCTCCTGTGCTCTACCATAAAGTGACTTTGGGACTTCCGCAAAGAGAGTCCCCTGCTGTGGTGCACAGTTAGGAAGCATTGCATAGGACTTCAGAGACAGACCAGGCCCAGACATGAATTAGATGTTGTGCCTTTGTTATGAATATGACAGACTTCAGGGTCATTGCTCCTGAAATAAGGAAATACACACTATTTTTCAAAGGAGCCTTGGGACATACAGGGAAACCTATGTTTGTGTGAGGATTTTCTTGCCTCCCTTTTTTCCCCACTATTCACTTTACATCCCGATTTGAGTTCCCCCTCCTCTTAGTCCACCACCACACACAGATCTTCCTCCCTTCTCCTCTGAGAAGCACGTATGGCTCCCAGTATCACCCTACCCTGGCATATCAAGTCATTTAAGGACTAGGCACATACATCTTCTCTAATTGAGGCCAGGCAAGGTGGTTCAGTCAGGGGAACCGATCCATAGACAGATTTAGAGACAGCCCCCGCACCTGTGGTTGGGGGATCCACTTGAAGACCAAGCAGTACATCTGCTACATAAATGAGGGGGAGCTAAGTACCGCCAATATATGCTCTATGGTTGGTGGTTCATTCTCTGGGAGCTCCAAAAGATCAAGAGTATTTGATTCTGTGGGTCTTCCTGTGAGGTTATATCCCTACTGCATCCCCCAGTCCTTCCCCAGCTCTTTCACAAGACTCCCCTAGCCCTGACCAGTGTATGGCTATGGGTCTCTGTATCTATTTCAGTCAGCTGCTCGGTCGAGCCTCTCAGAGCTGAGATATGCTAGGCTCCTGTCTGCAAGCATAGCAGAGAATCAGCTCATTAATAGTGTCAGGCATTAGCTCTCTCATATGAAACAGTCTTTAGGAATATGATATAGTCCCTAAAGTCCTTAAAGAATAAATGAATAAATCCTTTAAAGATATCCAGAAAACACAAACACTTGAAAGAAATGAATAAAACTATTCAAGACCTGAAAATACAAATAGAACCAATAAAGGAAACATAACGAAGGGAATTCCGGAAATGAAAATTGTAGGAACACCAACATGAACCTCAGAGTCGTTTACCAACTAAAACAAGAGATAGAAGAGAAAATCTTTAGTATTGAAGACATAATAGAAGAAATGGATACATTATTCAGGAAAATGTTAAATCTAAAACTTTCCTGACAGAAAACATCCAGGAAAACTGGCACACCCTGAAAATATCTAAGAATAGTAGACAGAGAGGAAGGAGAAGAGACACAAACCAAAGGGCCAGAAACTATTTCCTTTTAATTTTAAAATTCTATGAATAAGGTTATATAACTTTAACTAAAAATTCTAGCTAAATACTTAGGCATTGAAATAGTTGATCTGAAGTATTAGAGAAAGATTTTTATAAAAGAATGGGACACATTTTGTATTATAATAATTATGTGTATCCAATAACCATCTTTTTTCTTAGTATGTGATCACAAAAATTGGCAAAGAATATACAAAGGTACTAATAAATGGGCAAATGCCAAACTAGAGAGTTTGTCTTCTTTATATACTCACATTTATTTTATTGACTTATAGGTTATTTGCTGTAAATAACGTATCAATTTTCTTTTAAGAATATTTCTAAAAAAAATGTAAGTTCATACATATGTGAACCAGTTCTAGGAAATAGACACTGTGTAGTAATAAATCATAAAGCAGCTTGTAAATATAATATTATAAGTAAATATAAGATATTACTAAGTGTATTGTAGTTGTTTTGATAAAAATTGCATTAATAGGCTAAAGATTGGTTCCTAGTTGGTTGAATTCTATTGGGCAGAATTAAGAGGCATGGCTTTTGTGGAAAGGGATGTGTTACTGAGGTTGTGTTTTCACAGCTCCCCCAAAGCCCATTCTCTTTCTTGTCTCCAGCTCTATCACTGCCCCACCTCGCCCAGAGACCACTGCTTGTGTATTAGATGTAACCTCTCAGGTACTGTTCCACTTCTGTGCCTGACTGCCTGTTGCCATGCTTCCTACCATAATGGTCTTGGACTCAGCCTTTGAAACTGTAATCAATACCCCAATTGAATACTTCCTTTTATAAGTTGCCTTAGAACTGTTAGAAAAAGGATAGATGGTTAAGAGAATAATTCTAATTTTTGTAATATTTTAATTGATGTTTTAGTTTTATTAATGCAATTAATGCATTGATAGAATTTTATGTCGTTAGTGATTTTGTAAAACACTTACTTACTTTTACAGATGGGGTTTCTGGCATTGAAAGAGGTTATGATTTCCTCAAACTCCATGTGGATTTTATAAAATGTTTCTCTCTATATTTACATTTTCCATTATGCTCAACTGGATCTACTTATAAAACTATAAACAGTAAAGAAAGATATGTTACTGTAAGTTATAAGACAGTTTGAATTGCGTAGATGTTTAAGATAATTTAGTTGAAATAGATGGCCAAATTTATAATAAAAGCGATCTGAGCATGGTATGGCAGATAAAGTTGTCACCAGATACTAATTTTCCTAGTGTCCCAGGGATGGTGTGTTACTCAAGCATCCCTCAGGAGGCTCCAGACCAAAGTTCATTTTAGAATGTGTCAGTTCCAGTGTTTGTATCCTCTTTTTATTCTAGATCAGTGAAGATCACATAAATTTAAATTTAATTTAAATTCAAAATAAAAGAAATAAAATTGCAATAGTTCCATTGTTCTCAGGACACTCAAAAATGTCCCAAAGTATCATCTAGCTAGGAGCTACCATACTGAACCATGTTGTAAAGAACAGCTTCATTAGTACAATATAGTCTATTGAGCAAAAAACTTCCCTAAATATGACTATTTGTTCTGGGAGAAAAACACTCAAACAACATGGCATGTCATTATACCACCATGTAAATTATTTTTGTGTAGTTGCTTAATTTTGATAACCACATCAACATGTGATTTTCTGATCCCAGGTTACAGATTATTTTTCATTTTCAAGTTATACTGCAGACAACTAAAACCTGGGCCTGAACATTAGGAAAATGCCCTACCACTGAGTCACACTCTCAGACTCTCCATGGCTTTAGAATTGTGTAGCCATAGGCATTTTTTTCACCATTTAAAGCTGGATTCTGCATATGAAAAAACAGACTTAATACTTAAGACACATGTTTTTCCACATTAGATAGAATAATGTATTGGAATATAAATTTATTCCTGAAAATTTCCCCACAATGTCAAACTAATATTGCCACTGGTTTTCTTTTATTCTCTGTGAACACATTGATGTCAGTTTCTGGCTGCTTCTGCAAAACAAAAAAATATCAGATGTCCTTTAGCACTGTCAGAATACAATTTGTTAGTCCAAAGATAAAAGGATGGCAGTAACAGCAGCATATTGGCTTGTGAAAAATCTCTGTCTGGACAGTTGGTGAGCAAGAAATCCCTTCATGTATGAGCTCTGCAGAAATACAGTGAGTTTCCTTTAAAAATTTAAAAATTGCATGATGTGATTATGCAATTCTAAATAACTAGTTTGTGCTTTATAAACAGAACTTTTAAAAATCTCAGGTTAATGAATTTGTAAATTGAGACGACATATAAAACTTCTTCTGAAACTACATTCTCTCTGGTTATGGCATTAGATTAAGTGGGAGGGAGAAAACTGTACACATTTGGATATTTCTTCCTATTTCCAAGTAACTGAGGTGATACTCACTGAAATATTTTGTCTATAAATAGATTCAAGTGACAAAATCACATAGCTTCTCAAAATGCAAAGTGTCTTTCTCAGGGGTTCAATTAGTTGTAGTAAAAGCAGTCAGAGCAGCTATTTTCCTATCCTGAATCATCCATAAAATTTTGTTTTCCAAAATATTTTCATAATCTATTATCTAATTTCATGCAACTAAAATCCCTGCGAGGAGTCCTATCCCTTTTTAATTATTTCAGTAATTAGGAGTGATCTTGATTCACTGTGCATTTCTCTGTGGGAGCTGTGAATGGTGAGGTAATCAGGGAGGCATAGGATCTAAGAATCAAATACAAGGTCCCTTCAAATTAGATGCTTTCCAGATGCAACAAAAGCACCCAGGGCAAGAATATGTTTCTGGGATATTGATTCGTTTCACCAAAATTTAAGAGTTTGTCACTTACTACTCCAGCATGTTTTTTAATGAAAGTGCTAGTCATATACTGTATCATGTCTGAGGTCAAATAATAGTTTTCTCCTGCATGGTAAACTGTCTATATTCAGGCTGGATTCAACATTAGATTTGTTACTTGTCATTTATCACCTTATATTTGGTAACAGTATATTAAATTTGAACAACATATTAAAATCAAATCCTATATTAAATTTTATTTAGAATTTATGAATAATCTATATATTTACTTTATAACTTCTCACCATTACCCCTGCCAATAAATAGTCTAGTCTTCTGAGGACTGTAACAGTTATTTTTATTTGCAAAAAGAAATTCACTAGGTATAGTCTACATCTTGATACTCTCTTAAAGAATCAGGCTATATTTCATACAGTAGTACTTCAGAGACTGGCTTCCTGTATACATTTCCTGTAATGTGACAGGGTTTTATGTAGAATAAAAGGGCTTGAGATATAAAAAAAATCTGAATCAGTGTTTCATAAGCTTCTTCAACTGCTTGGATCTTATATTCTGAGTCTCTAAATTGGAGACAAAAATACTAAATGTGATTATACATACAAAGGGCTTAACATATTACATATGGCGGTAATAAAGCAGGATTATGCAATTACATTCTGTCTTTCATAAAAATGGAAAACAGTATCTTAATTTTTTTCAAATTAATAACTGGAGGACAGTTGGATATGGTACTGCATGCCTTTCCTAGCACTTGAGAGGCAGAAGAAGAAATCACACAAATTTTAGGTCAGCTGAGCTACAAAGTAATTTGAGACCATCTTGGCCTATATAGTGAGACTCTTTCCCAAACAAAACTTCCAATTATATTAAGTACAGTGATCCAGAACAAGAAAGACAATATAGGTTTTCTGTCACACGCAGATTTTTGTTTTTAATTGTTCTATCTGTATAAATATGTGGGAATAAAAGAGGATACTAGTTATGATGCTAGAAATGGGACCATGCTACAGGAACAGGGAGGAGAAGACAATAGATTCCATGCAGCATGAGACTACTGAGAGTGGAAGAGTACAAATACATACCGCAGTGTGGTGGAAGAATGAGTAGATTACAAAGAACAGCAAAACTATGGTTGAGGATGTCATGGGATCTGGGTGTGACCTCTGAGCAAAAGTCATGGGGATCAATATTTTTAGGACTAAAATCAAATTTAAAATATCTATGTTTCTTATTAAAAGTATATGTGCATATTTTGCATAAACATCCAATACACAATTTGAAACAAAGATTACTAGAGGACAAACAGACACAGTCAGACATAGAGAAACCTAGGTCTATCATCATAAATTCATGAGTATAAAATCTCTTGAACATATGGAGGCTATCTTGCAAATTGTCATTGAATATGAGATCATCACAAAAGTTCAGTATGTATAATTTTACTAATTATTTTAGGTTAGGAAGCAAAGTCAGTCATAGTCTCATATTTATTTTTCTCTCGTGGATTTTTAAGTCTAAATTTAAGTAGGATCTACAATTATGTCTAGTTTGATAGAACAATCATTTTTCTTCAACTATGATAGAAGGAAAACACTAAGAGTTCTGGGAAAACATTTTGATTTGCTATTATCATACAAAAAAGTACATAAGGCCACAAAAAGAATAGTAAAAAGGAAGTGAATTAAGAAACAATTTTATGAAATTGATTGAGGTCACCAAGGATACTCATTGTAAAATCACATTTAGAGCTAAACTATTCCCATGAGGTATGCTGAAAGAATAAATGTGTACTGTATAAATAAGTGGAAATAGGAAGGGGTGAACATTAGTAGAGATGCCAGTTAAAGTGTGGCACAGAAAATTCAATGCAAATGAACTCACAGAATCAAAGATCTGAAGAGCTCAAAGACAGGCCACAAAATAATGGAAGGCTTTTGTTGTTTGTTTGTTTGTTTGTTGTTCATGTTCTAATTTTCCCCAGACTGTCTCACACATGTTCAGGAAATATTTGCCAAAAACTGAATTAAAAATACTTTTCATGATTATCATATTTCATACTCATTCCTAATATACATATCTATCTATCTATCTATCTATCTATCTATCTATCTATCTATCTATCTATCTATATTCTCTGAGATCTACTTTGAGATTCAGGTATTTATAATCCCAAGCTAATAATCCATATGCTCCTGTTCCTGTAGCATTGTCCCTTTTCTAGCATCATAAGTAGCCATAATTGATTTTCTAGGCACAGCACTTCTGAAGAAAGCAACATAAAACAATTCATCACAATTCACATCTTTACCTACTTTTTCTGTAACACATTCAAGCCTAAGCCACTGCCTATACTCTAAGTCTTCCATGCTGATATCTGACAACTAGGTCAGCTCTTATGTTGTGAAAAATCCGACACTGTCCCACTTTCCCTTATTTCCTCATCAAAGAAGCCATAACTCTCATTTCTATACATTCTGTTTCTTGACTTACCTTCATAATTTTTCTTGTCATCTTGCATATGGTATGTGATGTCTCCAGAGCCCAGGGCTTTCTGTTTTCTGGACAGTCCTTTCTAAGGCTGTCTTTACTACATCTGATCTAAACAAGCCCCAGGCACTTGTCATCTGGAAACATGGAGAATGACTCCAATTTTGGTGAACTAACGCAAGTAATATAAAACTGTTCTTCTATGAAATCGTCCACAATTTTAAAATGGGTATTCCTAGTTGAATTTGATAGAGCTTTTATATAGGATAATTTGGTAATATGTAAATCATTATAGGATTATTAAAATTAGGTTGTGATTAAGGAAAAAGAAACAAAAAACAAAACACTAACTACTTATGTTGCCTAATACAAATAGAATGGTGTGATCTTGAAGATAAATGGATATTATATAAACTATACATAAGATATTATTATACAATGTTCAAAGGATAACATCAAATTTACAACTCTAAACTTTAATAAAATATGCATTTTAATATTCATATAACAGTCTAACCTTAGAATGAATGAAGTGAGTTTATAGATGTTCTAAACATTTCAAGTTTTAAAAAAATCAAAATTGAAGAAGATAAACTATATACCTGGTATATACGTAAAGTGAAATTAACATTTTTTACATCATTGCTTTTATATCTTTCTTAAAACAAGTATTACTATAACTAGAAAACTCACTTCATCCCTCTTTTCTTGATCATAATTTACAAGGAAAGCAATCTATCTTTCATGAACCTTTTTTGAAGTTTCTACTGTGAACATGTATTACTTGGTAATCAGCAAAACCATTTAAAAATTATCTAGAATGATACTACAGCATCTTTTCATACTGAACTGATGTCAGCATCCCTCACATCTTTTCATTTTAAAATTGTGTAAATTTATTTTGGAAGTTGCTTTCAACTTTTAACTCAGAATATTTATTGATAGGGACTACTGCAGTTTGTCAAGCCTATCAAGGATCAGTTAAATAATGATAGATTTTTTTAAACAAATATTTTAACTACATAAAATTGGACTCTTTAGTTAATAATTACATGAAGGATATATAATTTTGCTTAAGTGTTATTCAGAATATTAGACTGGAAAAATAACTTAACATTCTGAGAAAATCGGGATGCCTGTTACAGATTTTTAATCAGTTCAGTAACAATTTTGTGATAACAAAGTCCTGTAACAGAAGAAACATCACATTAATTAGAAACAATTTCACTGCAGTTCTCTTTACTAATAAGTTAGAAACATTAACAGTAAAAAAAAAAAAAAAAAAGTGCCTAGCTATAATTACAATTCTTCCAGGGACTTCTAATCAGAAAATAAATTGGATAATTTTCAATTTCATCTTATAATTATATCCAAAAGATGTGTTCCTATTGTTTGCTTAAATAAAAGAAACTGTCCAAGATATCTGAATTGAAAATTAAATTCTAAATGCACCCCTTAAGAAAACCACATTTGAAAAAAAAATGATGTCTGTTCACTAACTTTACTGTCTAACAGAAGAGGTTCTCTGAGTGAAATCAACCTAATTACCAAGCATATTTATGATTGCAAAAGGGCTCTTGGAATTGCTTTGCATTTCCTTCATAGTCTGCATGTGAAAAGACCATCGAGCTCCTCAGACTAACAATTTTAGTCTACTTTATTTAAGTCAAAGTTTAGTAGGCTGTCCAGGTTGGCCTCAAACCTGATCTCAAGCCAACTTCCTTTACTAACTTCTGGAGCACTGGTATTACATGCATGTATCACCATGCTTGGAGATATAAACACTTAATGATGGCTTTAAAACAATACAGGAAATCATTATTTTATATTTAGTTGCATTATTTATAATATACATATAATTTTATGTGTATATATACTTAAGTGAAGTTACAACATTGGATGTGAGAATCCTTTCTATCCTAATCCTAGACTATCAAAAATCCCAAGAACCAGGCATAGAAAAACTTGTAAATTGTTGGTCAGGGGAGCTCAGGAAACTCCCCAAAATATTAACAGGCTGTTGCTGCTATACTTTTGGCTCCCAGAAGTTGATCATAAGACCAAGTAGCTGAGACACCAAACATTTTGGACACAGTAATGACTGGCTTTGAGCTGTAACTGGCCTGAAAGCCTTCCCTCGGAAGACTAATCATAACAATGGAAGGTGCTGTGCAAGTTGGTAAGGGAAGAAAGCAAACAACATATCTACTTAGCTGTGATGCCTGTGAACCGCAATACTCAGCAGTACGGCAAAATATTCTTTAAAGTGCAATAGTTGTCTAAGGGGACTAAAGGCTTACTTGACAGAATGGAAAATATGCCTGGTATTATAAAACTAGACAAATGCATATGGTTGGTGAGGTCATCGAACTTAGAGGAGTATCTTCTACTACAATGTTTGACACCAGTATGATCCCTAACTTCATTCTAACTACTTATTTTATACTCACATGTAAGTGTAGATCTCACCCTCATCAAAGAACATTCTTTCTGCAGCAGAAGAAAACCACTACAAAACATCTATAACTACTAGTCAAAATAAAGAGAACAACTGACTTTGGCATACCCTTCCCCAATTAATGCATCTACAACACAACTCCTTTATGTAAGACTCAGAGAAACCATGGAAGAGGGAACAGAAAGAATATAATATCTCGAAGACCAAAAATTCTGTTGGGAACTTGTGCTTTCTCCATATAACAGGGAAGGTAAATCTATGACAATATGGCTGCATAAACAAGACCTTAACAATTTCATAACCAGTTGACATTTCTATCAGATTCACCCCACATACTTTATTTTTATTACTTACTACTATGATTTATACTAAGAATGTGACAGTTTTTATTTTCAAAGCATCCGTTGGTACTTTATACCAATGTCCTGGAATGTCAACAAACAGTATTTAGGTAAATAATTTTAATTAATTTTAGAATTGAAAATTATGCAGCTGTAGTAGATGAAACATAAATAGATACTTTGTCAAGAAAAATGCTCAAGGTATATAAGTTGAATAACTTTTTTCTCTTTGTTCAGATTAGGGGAATGCATGCAATTTTTAAATTTTTTTCACTGGTGTGGGTATAAAGTTATTTTTCATTGGCTCTCATACTTTTTCTCATAGAGAAAAATTTATTTTATGAGAAAGAAAATATTTATTGAAGATAAAACAAGTTTGTATGTAAATGAAATGGTCCTTTTTTACTAAATATGTTCTGCATTATCTAAACATTTTTATCTTTGAAAGTAAACTGAATTCAAAGAATGGAATTGAAATATTTCTATTTGTTGTTTGGAGACAAAATCATTGTTGGAAGCAAAAACTTCGTGAGGTTCAACTATACAGATGTGGACTTCTCATAGCATTGTCTAATTCTACTAGGTTGTCACACTATATTAAATCTGAACATTCTTACAGCAACAAAGAACACTCTATATCTCTGCTTAGCTATGAAAGAAATGTAGAAATGTTTTGAATTGGCCGTGTTGGGCAATGACTAATACTAGTCCAAAGTGAGCAGCTCCAGCTATTATAAAAGCAATTATCACTTTTCCCCTCCTCTTAGACAAATTAAAATACAAATATTTCTGCTGAGAAATTTTCTGAGGAGAAAGTGAGCTATATTACCAAATCTGCAAGTGAGAGCTAATGCTTTATTTCAAATTTGCCTTTTGTTTGCACAAAGGAAAATAACCTAATGTCTTTGCTTGGTTTCTAATCAAGGCAGATAACATCAGACGGGCTACCTCCACAATCACAGTAACTCTCAAAGCTTCACAGGTAGTAGCATTCATTATGTTCGGGCTGTCAGTCACACAGCCAGTCATTTGTATTGCTGTTGATCTCCCATTGTTATGTCTCCTCATGAACATTTCTCTTCTTGTTCATGGGGTGTTTAAACATTCAGTTCTATCTCCTTACACATAGCATTCTGGAGTATCCTTGTTAGAATCCCTTCATCATAATAAAAGAATAAAAATGATTTCTTTATATCACCATTAGAAAGTTGAATACTCAAATACTAATCTCAAAAATTTTTGAATCCACTTTTTACTATTATTTTGATAACTCTCTTCCTTTTGCCTGATGGAGGATTTCACACACCATAAGTTTCTTCTAATTTCTTAGAACTTCAAGAAGGGTCACTCATTGATGTACACAAACACACACACACACACACACACACACACACACA
>CM052701.1:112028098-112061285 GCA_028551405.1 Uromys caudimaculatus
CTCGCCAGCATCTGCTGTCACCTAAGTTTTTGATGTTAGCCATTCTGACTGGTGTGAGGTGGAATCTCAGAGTTTTTTTTTTGATTTGCATTTCCCTGTAACTAAGGATGTTGAGCATTTGTTTAGGTGCTTCTCAGCCCTGCGAATTTCCTCAGTTGAGAATTCTCTGTTTAGCTCTGTTTCCCATTTTTGATGGGGTTATTTGGTTTTCTGGAGTCTAATTTCTTGAGTTCTTTGTATATATTGGATATTAGCCCTCTATCGGACATAGGATTGGTTAAGATCTTTTCCCAATCTGTTGGTTGCTGGAGATTTTATGACTTATCTATTTAGAAAAAAACCTGACAGGGACAAACAACACCTGCAAATGTAAGTTTCCAGTTACTGATCTGCAGTATACACATAAGCAATAGCCCAATATGATATCCAAATTTTCACAAAAGAAAGATCTATATCTTTTATAAATCACTGTACTTAGTAATATTTCATCTAACATGTGTGATTTCATTTATTTATTTTCTGTAGAACACATAAACATTTCTATGTCAACTAGAAGTACAACCGTTTGGCAGGCATAAATATAAATGAACAGAAAATGTGTTTAAAGAATGTACATGTTGACTGGGTGCTATGGAAACTAACGGCAGGGACAAGGTAGGACAAATACACAGATGTCTGCTGTACAAAGCACCCAGAAAAGTAGCATTGAAGTGGAAAAGAACACAATTTGGTAGGACTGAATTTATATAATCTCTTTTTGGTAGGAGTACTTTTGATTATTAGAAAGAATTATTTTGGCAAATATTTTTAGAGTGAGACATAGAGTTGGAAATCTGCAACAAAATCTGTGTTCACGTATGACTATACTATTGTAATCTACCAAGACATATCAATAAAAATGATAATTTTATAAGAATCTCTTTTTAGTACAGTTAAAGTAAGGCAGATTTAGCATTAGTGAAACAGATTCTGAATATTAAAAGACAGAAATTAGATTGCAATAGTCTGTGTTTCTCAATGAAATCTTATGCTGAAAAAAATATGAAATAGACTTTCACATCATTACTTCATGTAGTTTTTTTCATTAAGTAGAATTTACACAAAGGACAGAAAACTATTAAGCAGCCAAGGAGGAGGGTTAATGGGAGGAGATATGAATGCATGTGCTATGAATAGAGAATGAAGAATCATAGAAGATTGAGTGAGTGAGGGATGGAAAGCAGGTTAGACAAGGAAGTATTGGGTGACATTACTAATAATGACCATATAAAACATCATATGAAATATATACTATTGAAGAGGCTTTCTCAAATACATATAAACATAAATATAAAGAGTTCAAGTGGTGTTACATGTAAAACAGAGAGACATCGCGCTTCCTGAAAACTATTGGCTATCAAATAAAAACTCAGTTAAGGAAATAGGATATTTCTTTATGAGCTGTCTGTTTGTAGAACTCATAGACTCCATACATGACAGACTACTTCTGTTACTCTTGAAAAACCATCCAGAACTTAATGGAAAATTGTTATTAAAGAGGTCATATACTTGATATAGAGAGCATCAGAAAATCAAGCTGGCACTGAACTAGATTCACAGTGCTGAATCTAAATGGGCACACTGTCAAATGAGAAAAGCAATCAATTCTATCCAGTAGTCATGCCTGCGAAGTAAAACAGTGGCCAGGCTGGAAAGATATGCCCACTGCTGCAACGGCAGCAAGAATATCATCGGAGTAAACAACTACTTTCTGTTTTGATTTAATACTCACTCCTCAAGATGGAACCCATATTCAGAACTTTGTCAAGTATAAGAATATATGGATAGACAGGTGATAGGCTCTAGAAAGAACTTGTTACTATTAATATACTAAATGACATAGTTTTAAACTGATTCCTAATTACTTATCCTCATGCTTATAGATTAGTGTATCTCTTAATCCTTACCACATATGCTTCCTTAAGCCGTAGATGGAGATTAAAACAGAGACCCACAAATAGTCAAGGTAATAAGAGGCTGTGGAGTACTTAGCCCTAAATAGGATAACTGAATCACATACAAGCCTCTCAAAGCTCAGAGATCACAGTGGAAGAGTGAGCATCAGGATTGTAAGAGCCAGATGACCCTCCCGCAAAAAAAACAACCTGTTCTCTTGATAAAAGAGGGAACACATAAAATCACAGCAATTGAGACACTATGCACAAAGCTGTATAAGATAAAATCAGATAATTTCAGCATGGTGGGAAAGATGGTCTTTCTCTCTCAGAACACTTAGCTGAGAATATATCACCATCTGGGGACTGTTGGAGAGGGAAGATTGATTTTCTTTAAGGATTCAGCCTGTGAGGGGCTGACCATTCTCCCAGAAATAGTCCTGCACCTATGTAAATACTGGCAGCTCTAATCGAATGCACTAAGCTTAACACAATAGAGAGGAGACAGGTGATAGACAGATAGATTGATAGATTGAAAAATTGATAGATTGATAGATGATAGATAGGTGATTGATATAAGAAAAAAAAGAAAGAAAGAAAGAAAGAAAGAAAGAAAGAAAGAAAGAAAGAAAGAAAGAAAGAAAGAGAAAGAGAGAAAGGAAAGAAAGAAGAAAGATAGATAATAGATAATAGAACATACAGGGAGTACATAAAGTTGGGGATGTATAATGGTTAAGGATATTGGAAGAAAAAGACTGGAGGGAATTGATAGTGGACATAATCAAAAACATTATATGTATGTATAAATTTATCAAATAATTAAAATCAAATACATTTTTGTAATTTTATAAACCAAATTTTAATAGTTTTACATAAGAAGTTTACAAAGTAACCCTACTTAAACAAAATGAATCAAAGCATATTATTAAGCAAAAATAATATCTGGAGTTCAATATTATGGCTAATATTGAAGTAATTATTTTTAATAATACATGTAAAACAAATTAAAATTTCACTTAAAATAGAATCATATTATTAAGAATGTACCACAGATAAAAATGTCAGCCAATTCAGTCCCATTCAGTATTGTGATACAGTGATTTAAATAGGCAGTTGTATTAATTATGCATTACTGCTCATTTTTCTTAGGCTTTCAAAGTGAAACAAAACCTTTCCTTAGCAATAATCTGTTTAAATATTTATTTCTTTTAAGCTTCCATTTCCTTCTATTTTCCATAATTCACCATAGTTTTTCACATGTAATCTCCCATATAAATAATTAAAATGAGATGTGTTATTCCAACTGAGTTGTCACTTTTCTGTCTATCTCACTGGAACTCAAAATTTCAATCTGTAGTGAGAGGAGATGGCTGGGTTTTTAGCTTCACTAGGAATGTTATCCATAGGATAAACATTTGCTGAATCTTAATTTGTTATTTCATAGGTATATGCTGTTAGAGATAAATTGTGATCAAAGACACATGTTATAATCAAACATATACACACATACTTGGAAAGACACAGAGAGAGGCATAGGCAAATAAAGAAATAGACTGAAAGATAAAATATAAATATGAGGTGGTGACACATTGAGTAGCTGAACTTTTTAATCTTACACTATTTAGTTTTTTTTTTTTGCAGGCAATTACTTTTTAAATAATTGTAAATATTGATTCCCAATCATCATTTAGCATCGCCATTTTGTAGTTAAGCAGGTAAAGTTCGTAGCTCATCAATTGCCTTTTCTTTCCACATCTTTTCTATGGATTCAATTGATTTGTAACATTCACTAGATTTCTAAGGATGTCTGGGAAAAATTGAAATTCATGTGGAGATGTCTGAAGATATTCTGAGGTGTCACAAGCATTAAAATTAGATCATTAGTATTCCATTGGCAACTTGACTTCTCTTTTTCAATGTTGGGAATTTATCTACACAAATTAATAAGAGAGAAGCATGAAAGTCTATTTCTGAAAGGACTGTGATATAACAATGATATAATTTGAACCCCCAAAAGATAAAAAAAAAAACTCTGTGTAGACTCTTTTACGGTACAATTTAAAAAAGAGGATTTCTAGTAAGTATCAATAAAATCATTAAATCAGAGATATTAACAATTACCTAGAAGCCTAAAGTACTTTTTCCTGAGAATTTGGTGAGACAAAAGTCTTCCCAAACGAGAGGAACATTTCCTCCACACAGAATGGCTGCCAAGGATGTCAGTCCATTGATTCTTCACTAATACTCACTTCAATGGACAAGCTACTCAATGGCATCCATGTAACTGAATGCTCAAAGCCAGACAGTGGTGTTAGTGAAAGTGGGTACTATTACTAGTTATTCCCAGATATCAGTTGGAAACACACATTGTTTCTATCACACACAGATGTACAGTCAGGGCTTCTCCATTTCTATGGTTGAAATATGTGTTAAAAATTGTCATGTCGAATAGAAATCTATTACCTTTCCATTTTAAGTACTGTAGCCATCAGAGTATGTTTCTAATCTTTGATGTATGGTTCTACGGTAACAGGAATTTTAGAAATGATAAGTGTGATAGGAGTTTATACGAAATGGCTTATTCAATGGCTTATTCATATCTCCTTAGAAAGTAAATATCTTATCTCTGGTTTAACATTTCCAAACGGGAAGATTATTTAATGTCAACGGAATCCATTATAATTCTAGAAGGCTTATCTGTATAAAATGTAAAAACGTCTTCTTATAGTATATTTTTGGAATCTGTAAAAATATACAAGGTCTTCTACATAATACATTCTTCTAGTAAAAATACTCGGTTCTCTCAGGTCTTATTTCAAAATGGAATCCTGACATTTTTACTTTGTTTATATGACAATGACGAAAGGCTAGTGTGTATGTACATATCTATATATCTGTATATTTATATCTATAGTATATTTGTGGTATATATATAATATTTTTAGTATATATAGATTTGTAGTATATAGCTATAGATATAGATATATACTATATATACTATTTGTATATAGTACATATAAACACATATTTAATCTTCTATTCATTTTCTTCAATTAAAACCTTATTCAGGTACTCGAGATTTGTGTTTTCTTGACTTCAATAAGATTTTTAAATGAAAAAGTATACTTAAATAAATACACTATAATGATAAAATTTTCTAAACTATTAAGTAGTACAAAATCCTTAGTTTACCAGGCTTAAAAATTAGAAATGCTTTATAAGTAGAAATACTGCACTAAGAATGCATAGGCTATATAAAATGTTAAGAAAACAAAATGATTACATGACAGAAATAAACAGTAGTGACAATTCCTCTTCTTTATTTCCTGCTCTTCTCCATAGGCAAGGTCTTACTCTGAAGTTCAATCTGGCCTCAGACTCACTGTGTAACCCAGACTGCATTAATAATTCAGACTTAGTTGCTGAATTATATGTGTTTGTCACCAAACCCAGATATGGAAAAGGCAGATTTAAAATATCATTTTCATTAATGGGAAGATATTTTCTTCCTCTTCAATGTAACATACATAAATTGGAAAGCTTTCATTGTTTGATGCATTTACTTGACATAATTTAGTTTATGTGCATAGACTAGTACTTATGTCACTAACCACCTTAAATAATTCTTATGTATTTTTGTGGTCTAAGACATATCTTTCACACCATGGAGGATATAGCCAAGCAGTTAACAACATAATGGCTATCACCTCTTCAGAGTTGATGATTAGATAGTTACTGTGCTGCTGATAAAAGTATGCAATGAGTCTATTTATTAACTATGTCTCTATCTTTGTAAAAAGAAAAAATACTTTCTCTTCCCTTGGCAAAATCTACACCAACACTTCTGATGTGTCTTTTCCTTCCCAGCCCATGTCTACTGTCCTGAATTCTTTTCCATGAAAGACTCATGTCATCCATTTAATATAGATATTATTAAAATATTTTCTAAAGAATTTGTGTGAATATATAAATGGAAAATGACTCCCAGGGAATACAAATTATTAGGTAATATCTCTGAGGTAATATGACACTAAGGTCACTAGGAATTTATGTGCATAAGAGGAAGATGAATGTTGTATGTCATGTTTTTGTTTGGTTTGGTTTTGTTTTTCTTTTTGTTTGCTTTTGTTTTTGAAAGTGACTACCATAACTTCAACTTAGCACATTGAGGGAAGTACAGTTTGACTGTTTCCATTATTCAATCCAGAAAAGGTGAGATTTTCCAAGTCCTTCAAAGTCATGTTTTACCTTATTTTTTTAAAACTTTCCAAAGAGTTTATGTAACTAGGTCATTCCAGATTTGAACTCATTTTACTTTAAATAGCAAAAAAAAAAAAAAAAAAATGAGTATAACATAAGGATCCTGGCAAAATGATTTACCAGAACAACTAATATTAGAGACTTAGTCTGAGAGTATTAGAAATAAGAAGTCTGTATTCTTACCCGGCGGGATACTAGAGGCTTCATGTAAATGACTGCTGCCTAGTGTCAGAGTGATTAATTCAATTCTGAATTAGAATTGAAAGTTTAAAAATAATCAATTATTATATAACTCATAAGCTGCTTAATTTAGTTATGACAAAATTAAATAATAAAATGAGGATACCATGAAAACACTGACAAGATGAAAGTAGTTATGATAAAACCTTGCTGCATGTTCTCAAGTCATATTTGATTCATTTTTAATCCTCTTACATTAGATAAAATTTTCAGCAATATCCTGAGCCCAAAAAAGACAAAGAAAAATGATGCATCTTCCCAAACACAAAATTTTTAAATTTCCTACCTTGACTGATTCAACAAGACTGGAAGACTGAAAATTAATCATGAACTTTTCCAATCTATTTGAGGTAAAACTTACTTATTGAAAATTTCAAACTGCTTCATTTTCTGCTAGAATTGCAGAAAAGTATAATGAATTTAGAGCAATAGAAGTGTTAAGGACAAAAGTTCATTTAAATACATTTTGCTGTTTGAACACTTGAAGTAGTTGCTATACTGTGAATCAATTCATAATAGGTGCTCACTTTCAAAAAGCTTGGAGACTACTTAGATTGGATAATGATAAAATTATTCTGCGGGGCTACTTATCTGAAGAGATTGCTATATTGCTAATCTTCAAATAAAAGTTTCTGTGATTTCCAGTAAGTATGATTTATACCATTTGCTGGATAGTATTACAGATCATGAATGAATTTTGCATATTTAGAATTAATATAATGGGAAACAGTATAATTACTTTAATATATTTAAAAATATAACTATTATACATTATACTTTCATGATAAAAGTTTTAAATATTATCATATGTAGAACTATCTAATCCTGGTCTTCGGTTATGTTTATTTTTCAGAAAGATTACTGATTTTACTGAAAAAAGGAGTATGACCTTTATGAAATTAAATATTAGATTAAAGAATATTTTTCAATGTCTAAACTATGTAAGAATTGGGCTATACTATTAAAAAACACATAATGTCCAAAGAAACAATGAATTTTAAAATAGATATACTTTAACACATAAATTATTTTAAAATACTGTTTTGCCAAAAATTGAATATATATAAAGATTTAAGGAAAATATTTAGTAACATATATAATTTCCTTGCCAAAATACATAAAGATTTAAGAATCTATAAAATGACAAAATATCCAATAGCAATTGAATCAAGATTATTATTTTATTTTTAAATTTTATAAAAGCTTTTTTTCCACAGAAGAAATCCAAATGTCAACAAGACAAATAACTGAAGAAGTTGATGACTCATTGGGAACAACACACAAAAACTAAATCAAACTAAACCAAACCAATGAGATGGTGATAAAGGAAGGCATATATGTAAAATCCAGGAAGGAGGTATTTTCAGTGTTGATTTATTGATCTGAGAGTACAAGAACTAGTTGCAGGAAAGAAAAAAAAATCACTAAATCCAGAAAAGAGGATGGAAAGAGGGTAGAAAGACAGTAAGATCATGAAGCTTGCTCTGAAATTCTGTTCCTGTTCAGAAAGTCCTTTCCTATGCCAATAAGTTCAAGTGTATTCCCTATTTTCTCCTCTATCAAATTCGGGGTATCAAAAACCTCATATGGAAAACTAACAAGTGCTAAGAAAGCTTCATAATATGCATGGATCTACGTCTTCTATACACAACAGGGTGAGTGGGTACACATCTGAATTCAGAGTGGTTGTGACAGCACACAAAGACTTGTGCAAGCCCAAGCCAGACAGACAATATCTCAACAAAGAGAAGGGAGTTGCCAATATATGTAGGCATATCTCTAGCCAATGAGCTACTGGCAATCACTGTCTGGTACAATAGGGGAAGTTGGTTTTCTATATGAATGTAAGCCCTCATAAGTTAACCAGGCTTCACTGAAAAGTCAATATTCATGAAAATATGGGTAGCAGAATTTGGACTTGCAATGTGTAAAAAAACAAAAAGAAGACACAAATATAAATGAGTAGAAAAGGGGGATTGTTTTAGAAGGAGTTGAGGTGTAATGTAAATATAATAAAATCACATTGCAAAAAATTATCAAAGAACTAGAGAAAATAATTTTAAAAGCCATAATTCAAATATGGCTAAACAACAACAAAAGAACTGAAAACTAAAGCCAACCCTCTGCTACACATAACTAAAAATTCAAACCTTTGGATGGAACCATTCATCAACTTGAAAAGCAACTCTCATACATATTTCAAAATTTAGCTTCTTAAAGTACCACAAAGATTAATAAATATTGGTTATCAAATTAGAACACAATGAAATGATTAATCATTTTTCAACATCAAGTCAGACATAATCAGTGTTGGATCAGATTTGTTGCAGTGGAAAATTATTTAATAAATAAATAAAGAAAAAATCACCAAAGCTATCCTTTCTTTAGAAATGTTAGTCTTTACTGAGAAATTCATGTTAAGACAACCAACAAAAATATTACTAGACTAATAAAATTTTTCATACTGTATATTTTCCTGAAAATGTCAAACCAGTGGTTATAAAAACACATTTTCATGACTTCTCAAAGAAAATGGGTTGTGTAAATACCTATCATATATTGTATCAAAAAATCACTATGTTTAAATTACTATACAGATCTTAAAATCCAGCAGTGGCCTGTTGATACTGTTCAAATACTCTGCCTTAGGTAAGGTGATTTTGTCTTTCTCTCTCTCTCTCTCTCTCTCTCTCTCTCTCTCTCTCTCTCTCTCTCTCTCTATCTCTCTCTCTCTCATGCTAACTTTCAAAGAGTGTTCCAAGATTTTTTCTAAATATGGATTTTTTTCTTGCCTGTAATAGAAATCATATTTTTCCAATATTGCTGAAGAAGATGTGTTGTTTCCATAAAATCTTTAAAGGTGTGTTTCTAGACACTTCCTATTTAATTTCTTCTTTGTTTTTGTTCAAATCAAGATCATAAACTGTCAACTGAGTAAAGGAGAATGCAGGGGTAATATCAAGATAGCTGGCCCTAGTCACCATGACTGTTGACACACTGCTAGAAAACCACCTCCCCAAAGAAAGAAAATCAATGTTAATAGAAAAACAACTGTTTCAAAGATGTGGATTTATGATTGTACTTGATATGTAAGTTCCTAAAATTTATACTTGTAACCAACAGGAAGAAAAAGAACACCCACGTTTATGAAGGGTGTTCTGCAAAGAAGAGTGATTTCTGCTTACATCCCTTCATTTAAGAGGATTTGCTAGTGCCATTATATTGGCTTGAGCTGAAACAGCCCAATTACTAGTAAAAACTGCCTCAGGCCTTCAGGGCCTATGGGCTTTAAAATCTATGATGCTAGGCAGAGTATTGGCATCCTTAAGAGGATAAGCAGAAAGCACACTGAATACTTGCTAGAAACTATTCTTAACACTGCTCCAAAGTGCTATTGCTCCTCATTAACTCTAGGTAGAGATAGAATTAGTTCTCATGCTTTCGAGGTTGCCAAATGTCAAATTAGTGAAGGCCAATAGAATCAGGACATAAAATAAACAGCAGAGTAAACAGATAAAAAGTAGTTTACATGTGTAGCTCTTCACAGAATCAGAGCTCTTCAAACATTAAGCAAATCAGGACTCAGGAAACTTAGAAATTTGACAAGTATAAAAGTAGCTTCATTTTATGTATTTAGGAAACTTGTATTAGGCTGCTTTGTGTCTTTAAAATTTTTGAATTAGTTATACTGAGGAGGGTTGAATTAAGTGAATTGCTGATTCCTGCAGGGCAGAAGGGGTGTGTAACCCATTTTCTGACCCTGGAGCAGAGCCAGCAGGGCCTCCAAGAGTGTTGATGTTTGCTAGGCAAAAGGCTTGATAATTTACTATATGGTCCTCCCTCTGAGATGTTTTCCCTGCCAAGGTTAATGACTCCATGATAATTAGAAAAAGCATGAGACCAGAAGGCAAGGGTGTGTCTAATGTTCTCAGCAAAAATGGTGAACACTGTGACCTTCAGGATAGTCCATAAGGCTGGGGGGAAAATCTTTGAAACTTAAAGGTTTTTTTTTTTTTTTTTTTTTTTTTGAAACTATAATTTCTCAACTATGCAGAATATAAGGATGCAGTATGAATTATATGAGGGGCTTCACAAACCTAAAAGAACACAGGCAACTACACTATGAGTCAGCTTATCAGATAGATATTAAGGAAGGATATAAAGAGATTTGGGGATTAATGATTGCAGGTGCAAGATTCCACCCAGCTAAGTTTATTGTTTGTGCTGACAAAGACAGGTGGATTCTTCCGTTCAAGGTGAGCCTGGGATAGAGCGAGTTTGGACCCAGGTATGGTGAGAATGGTGATCTCAGAGTGGATCTCACTACCTTATTGCCTGTGGTTACAAAGGCAGTCATATCTCTGAATTCAGTGTTATGTTAAAAAAAAAATGTACTTGTCTTTTCTAAGAATCAATGGGCTAATGTCATAAAATGCTGTTCATAGGGTAATCAAAAAGGAACCTGAGATGGAGGATCAAATTGATATGCAAATAAAAGATAGGCTTTGGTCTGTAAGAGAGAGATACCCAGAGAGAACTACTTGTAGAGTGAATATAGCTCTTTTAGAATTTTTCTAGCAGAATTTCTGACTTTGGTCAGAAAACCAAAAAGCTATCCTCGAGAGCTCTTACAGTGCTTTTAGACTTTTTGTAGCAGCTTTTCTGACTTTGGTCAGAAAATGCATGAGCTATCCAGAGAGCATTTAGAATTTTGTCTAGCAAGGGAGATCAGAAAGCTATCTTGAATAAACTATGGAGCCAAAAGCTATCTGCATAGGGCTATCTAGAGAGTCATCTCGAGCAGATGACAGAGGTGTCAGCTTGCACCCATGATTGACTTCCAGTTGTTATTTCATGGCTCCCAAACACCCCTTCCTCAGGACCCCGGACAAAAGCCATGGCTGACCCTTGGCAATATAGTTCTATTATTATGTACAAATTATAAAGATAGGGCATACTTAAACCAGTTGGACATTCTTTCCGGGCATATGAAGAGTACTTTCACCTTTTATTATCTGTGGGTATTTAACCTGGTTGTGGATAGGAGAGGATGGACAAAGGTAGTAATGGGATTCGTTGGTGTAAGAGAGATGTGATAGGTAATTCAACAGAAAGCAAAACAAAGGGGCTCCCATCAAAATGCATTTCTTATTTGTTAGTTCTTCAAACTATTGAACAAATGTTTTAAAGCTCTACAAAGCTATAGAGAAATTTCTAAATACTAGGAAGATAAGTCTGAAAATACCCAGAGAGATAAGTAAATAAAGCTAACGTGACACTGTAAGTGGAAAAGGTGGATTGTCCATGATCTCTGTATTCATTTTATTTTCATAGTTTTGACAAAATACCCTGATCAGAAAACAGCTTAGAGTACAGTGGTGGCTTAGTCTTCTAGGTTACAGATCAGCAGAGCAGGAAGTCACAATGGTAGGAGCTCAAAGCAGCTCGTCATGCTTCATTCACTTTAATGATGAGAGAAATCAGTATATACAGGTCTGCTTGCCTGCCTGCCTGCCTACATGCTTGCTTGCTTGCTTGTCTGCCTGCCTGTCTGCCTGCTTACCTGCCTGCTTGCCTGCCTGCCTGCCTGCTTGCCTGCCTGCCTGCCTGCTTGCCTGCTTGCTTGCTTGCTTGCTTGGTTGATTGATTGATTGACTGATTGATTGATCAATCGATTTCTCCTCCCTATTCAATTCCCAATGCATTGGGGATTGTACTTCTCACAGTGGGCTGGGTCTTCATCAACTAAAGCATACATATCTGTGTGTTTAAGTACAGTGAATGATATAATTTTAGGTATGCATGTAAAAACATGTATTTCCATTTTAGAAATCCACTTATTGCCACAGGACACACAGAGTCAAACATTCATCACTCAAGAAAATAATGAATATTTTTGTGATTTTGACTTTTAAATTGCAGCATTCATCATAATCTATAGCATAATTAAATAATGGCTAAAATTGTTAACATAAAAATGACTGGTTTCTAGCTTCCTGAATATGTTAACTTTGTGATTGAGGGTGATCTCTAACCTGCTACATTATGTTTTTGTTTGGAGTCATCCATATATAGCTTCTGACCTAATTAAGTTCTTTTCCTATTGAGAAGTTGTAGTTTCTTTAGTTTCTACCTTTGTAAGCAGATTGCCCTCTTTCCCTAAGATCAATTGTACCTTTAAAAGTTCATTCCAGCCATCTCCTATTTCACAGTGCTAGGGTACAAACCTGGGTAATAAGAGAAAGTACATTCCAGGTGCTCATGAATGTGATGGAAAATGGGCAATTTCCAGGTTAGACAATCGGCTCCGCTTTTCAGTCTGAAGTTCTTAATTCATATAGAGACTATATCATATAGACTCTGAAACTGACCGTTTCTGTGCAGATTGTAAAACAGTTGTCCTTCATCTACATTTTTCCATCAATTAAAAATTGCACAAAATGTCTAAGACTGAGCTTTTAAGATCAATATCCCAGAAATAAGACATGTTTGATTCACAGCAATTTAAAATGGAACAAATTAAAATGTCTTTAAAAATGAGCTCAAAACTTGCCTCCCAGCTGTCTTTCTCTGAACCTGGACAGGGATAAGCTTTGTCCGCTGTTGATCTATGTATAGGAGTTCAAAGCTTCCCACCTGCCAAAGAAGGAAGGGACATCTCTGCTTCCTTCCCTAAACTTTCATTACTAAACTCATACCCCAAGAGCAGCATTCATGTCAACAGTAAGTTCATTCTTTTGTCATAGAACATTGGTTATCATGTTCCATCCATAAATACTAACAACATATTAGAGAGAGAAAGAGAGAGAGAGAGAGAGAGAGAGAGAGAGAGAGAGAGAGAGAGAGAGAGAAATGGACATTTACCTATGTTCTATGTTTTTCCAGTCCATTGAACTTCTCTGAAATGTATTTACCATCCCTCATCCCCCACATGTCTTATAGAAAAGGGTATGGAAGTTTTCAAATCATATGGGCATCTGTTCATTTCATTCAACCTTCAAAGACTGGAGAAGGAAGGCCTTAGTCTGCCCTAGCACTACTTGCCGTCCACGAAGTTCATTGAGAATTCATCCACTGCACATGTCTCCAATGATCCCCAATCACTCACATTGTTAATTCAAGCTCCCCACCATTCCTCAGAATACATTTCCTTCCTCCACTAGTTCTCTATTTATATTGTACTTTACATATTTCTATAAGTAATGATTTCCATTCAGAAATACCAACAAAGTAATAGGTAAAGGTTATATAAATGTCATTTCTTTCCTGCAGATTTTACATTTTCTGTTGAACTCTGTGAACATCTGGACAGAATTTCTACTATAAAAGGAAATATTTCCAGTCACAAAGTAGTGCTCTTGAAATAGCATTTTGACTTGACACAGATGGGGCTTGAAAAAACATGTTAAAAGGTCTTTCTAATTAATCACACATTCACGCACACACACAATGCTTCAATTTTTCTTTCTCATATAGAATTCTAGATTATAAGAAGATCCTTACTGGTTTTTCTATTCTTTATACTTGTTTATTATAAAATCAGTTACTGACATTATATATAGCTTCATAAATCAGTGCATACAATTTACAATGTGAACTGCCCTTTTAAGCTATATAGTAGATTACTTTGTGGAAAAGAATATAAAGGTGTGAATTGTTGTTGTTCTTATGAATTATATAAGAAGGTCCCTGAATACTTTGAAGCCATATCAAAAATATCAAAGATAAAACGTTCAATAGTTTTGTTAATATATCTAAAACCCTTTCATTTTTATTTTAATATTCCATTCTATATTTGACACCTTGAAGGCAATCATTATATTTCTCCTGCAACATTTATGTATTCATTTAGTTATTTATTTGTTTGTGAAACTGTATAATCTTGAAGTCCTGGTGTTCATGCTTCAATTTTCTGTTATTTCTTTCTCATTTTAATATATAAATATTCTGTCACTTCTCTAGAAATAAGTAATATGGCTATTGGAGCAAGAAGAAAGTCAAAAGGAAATAATAAATTAAGTCACACAAAATTTTACCAACATGAAACTAAATTATTAAAAACTCCTTATTACTAAAATATTTTTCAAATAAATAATATTTAAATGTTTATAGATTTTAAAGAATGTACAAAGTTTCATTGCCTCTTTACTTAAATTTGTTGACAATTTACTAAATTATTCCTATTTAAATACTATGTAAAAGTTTCCTGGTATATATTAAAAGAAATTTGAATATCTGTATTTACATCTTTCTTTACTTGGGTAATGAATTTTAAAAAATGTAGGAGAGATTTAAGATTCTTATCTTAGAGAAAATTAATTTAGCATAAAACATTCTCACACAAAATTTTCCATGGTATTCTGATAATAAATAACATTTTACTTTATCTCTTAGGATAATAAGAACAATGAAATCGATATTCAACCTGTTTAAATTTTTCCTTTCCCATTTGGAGGATGGAACATTTTAACACTGCATACCTGGAGATATGATGTAGAAGAAATCTTTGAATTCATCCATCCAAACTTCTGCCAGTCTCCTGTTGTTCTTGTTAATGACATGCCCAGTGCCACCAGGGAATGTGTATGGAGTTGCCTTTCGAAAAACATGACCAACATGAGAGCAAGTCACAATCTCCAAAGAACCTCCGCATTGCCAGATCTGGAAAGAAGAAGAATCCCATATAAGAGCCAATAGGAACTATACAATGAGAATTTTTGCCATGACCAAAGATTAGGCAGAACTTACAGATGTTACACATTTCAACAAAATATTCTATAGACACATGTTTTGTGCTAGGATAATGATATTTTATTAAAGAAGATCATCTCTTTAAATATTTGTAGCTAAGATGTAATTCTTTTTATGTCATTTTACTAGGTAACCAAAGATATAGTAATTATATAGCAGATAATTTAGTATCTGAATTCTGCTATGAGTGAATCTCATTGTGAAGTGTAATAGACAAGCAATATCAAAATCCAAATTTGATTTGCAGAAAAATCTATCACAAAACCCCTTCATTTGAAATCGCAAATGCTTGCCCAGCCTCAGCTATCAAACTTTCACTAAACCATATACACACCGATGTCATTACTCTTACCAATGTTCTTTTCCTTCTGCTAACCATGTATATATCCTTCAAAGTCATTTTTTCCAAGTCATTCTTTGGAGAGACTGAGTATTGTTTAAATTAATTAAACCATAAGCATTGTTTTACCAATGAACAGAGTATGTTACATTGTGACCATTTATTTATTCAAGAAAAATACTGCTAAAGAAAGATTCTTTGAAAGGAGGAACTTGGAAAACATACCTTGGATATCTTGATATTTTCAGATCTGTATAGTTGAAGGCAAGTGATTTATAAAGTTTTCGCAAGGTTTTATTTAAAAAAGTTTCATTTTATAACCAAAACTTTATTATTATTTTCTGCGCATGAATCAGTGTTTACAGTAGCTTCCATGTCAATAAGTTTTGAATCTGTGTATTCAAGTAATTTTGGATTGAAAATATTGGAAAATGCTATCTTTATGAAACATGCGCAGGTTTTATGTTGAAAACAATCAATTTGGCAAGTAAGATGGCTCATGGAATAAGAACTGTCCCTGCAGCCTGACAAGCTTAGTTAAATCCCCAGAAACTGAATGGTAGAAAGAGATACTTGACTCTAGAGGGTTGTTCTCTAACCTACAAAAGCATGTGTACACATGCCCATGCGTGTGCGCGCGCACACACACACACAAACACATACACACACACGCACACACGCACATACACTAATATAACAAAAGAACAGAAATACAGAACACAAACTATTGCATAGCAACATTTGCAGAGTATTAAAAATGTGCAGTCTTCCTTCTGCGGCCGGGGACCTGTCTGTGTCACAGAGCTCCATAGACAAATAACGCCAGGAGAAAGCTAACATCCCAGGAGTGTGAACAAGCCCATGAGTGGAGGTAAGAAGAGCACCACTGCTCAGTTGGACCCACCCAGAATCCTAGCCTGGGACAGGAGCCTTCCACTTTACGCCTTTAGATGTACCACAAGTCTCCATACTCAAAAAGCACAGGGAAAGAAATACCCTCCCAGGAGTGTGGACAAGCCTGTGATCAGGGATAGGCCAGCACCTCTGCTCAGAGGAAGGTTCCTAAGGACACAGGAACTGAGGAGTGGCCTTCCAGTTTCCTTATACAGCCTGGGAGCTGATCCTGTGACACAGGGCTCCATACTCAAATAGTGCCAGGAGAAAGCTGATCTCCCAGGAGTGCCAACACACCTTCGAGCACAGGAAGACCACCACTTCTGTTCAAATTCCTCTATCAAGAGGGACCCTTGCAGAGCCATCAGGACATAGAAACCGAGAAACACCTGGGGACAGGATCCTTCTGGTTTCTGTCTGCACCCCAGAGCTGACCCTGTACCATAGCTCTCCAAACTCAAATTCATCTCAGAGAGAGCTGGTCTCCAAGGAGTACTGACGCAAAGGCTTGCAGGAGGGACAAGCCACAGTCAGAGAGAGCAAGACCTGCTAACTCCAGAGATAACCAGATGGTGAAAGGCAAGGGCAAGAATATAAAGAACAGAAACCAAGGCAACTTGGCATTATCAGAACCCAGTTCCCTCACCACAGCGAACCCTGGATACCCCAACACACCAGAAAAGCAAGATGCGGATTTAAAATCACTTCTCATGATGATTTCCTTTAAGAAGGAAATAAATAACTCCCTTAAAGAAATACAAGAGAACACAGGTAAGCAGCTAGAAGCCCTTAAAGAGGAAATACAGGAAAACAAATCAAACAGGCAAGGGAAATGAACAAAAACATCCAAGATCTAAAAATGGAAATAGAAACAATAAAGAAATCAAACGAGAAACAATCTTGGAGATAGAAAACCTAGGAAAGAGATCAGGAGTCATAGATGCAAGCATCACCAACAGAATACAAGAGATAGAAGAGAGAATCTCAGGTGCAGAAGATACCATCGAAAACATTGACACAACAGTCAAAGAAAACGCAAAATGTAAAAAGCTCCTAACCCAAAACATCCAGGATATCCAGGATACAGTGAAAAGAAAGAACCTGAGGATAATAGGTATAGAAGAGAGTGAAGATTCCCAACTTAAAGGACCAGTAAATATCTTCAACAAAATTATAGAAGAAAACTTCCCTAACCTAAAGAAAGAGATGAACATAAATATACAAGAAGCCTACAGAACTCCAAATAGATTGGACCAGAAAAGAAATTCCTCCTGTCACATAAGAGTCAAAACACCAAATGCACAAAACAAGGAAAGAATATTAAAAGCAGTAAGGGAAAAAGGTCAAGTAACATATAAAGGCAGACCTATCAGAATTACACCAGACTTCTCATCAGAGACTATGAAAGCTAGATCCTGGACAGATCTCATATAGACCCTAAGAGAACACAAGTGCCAGTCCAGGCTGCTGTACCCAGGAAAACTCTCAATTACCATAGATGGTGAAATGAAGATATTCCATGACAAAATCAAACTTACACAATATGTTTCCACAAACCAAACCCTACAAAGGATAATAGATGGAAAATGCCAACATAAGGAGGGAGACTACACCCTAGAAAAAGCAAGAAAGTAATCTTTCAACAAACCCAAAAGAAGATAGCCACACAAACATAAAAATAACATCAAAAATAAGAGGAAGCAACAATCACCATTCCTTAATATCTCTTAATATCAATGGACTCAATTCCCCAATAAAAAGACATAGGCTAACAGACTGGATACAAAAACAGGACCCAGCATTTTGCTGCATACAGGAAGCACACTTCAATGTTAAAGACAAACACTACCTCAGAGTAAAGGGCTGGAAAACAATTTTCCAGGTCCCGAGAAACAGACAGGAATAGACATTTTAATATCAGATAAAATCAACTTTCAACAAAAAATCATCAAAAAAGATAAGGAAGGACACTTCATACTCACCAAAGGAAAAATCTACCAAGAAGAACTCTCAATTCTGAACATGTATGTTCCAAATGCAAGGGCATTCAGATTCATAGAAGAAATTTTAATAAAGCTCAAAGCACACATTGCACCTCACACAATAATAGTGGGAGACTTCAACACCCCGCTCTCATGAATGGACAGATCTTGGAAACAAACTAAACAGAGACACAGTGAATCTAACAGAAGTTATGGACCAAATGGATTTAACAGATATCTATAGAACATTTCATCCTAAATCAAAAGAATATACCTTCTTCTCAGTCCCTCATGGTACTTTTTTTCAAAATGGACCATGTAATTGCTCACAAAACAAGTCTCAACAGATAAAAGAAGATTGACCTAATCCCATGCCTCCTATCAGATCACTACAGTTTAAGGCTGGTCTTCCATTGCAACAATAACAACAGAAAGCCCACATACACATGGAAGCTGAACAATGCTCTACTCAATGGTAACTTGGTCAAGGAAGAAATAAAAAAAATAATTAAAGACTTCCTAGAATTTAATGAAAATGAAAGTACAGCATACTCAAACTTATGGGACACAATGAAAGCAGTGTTAAGAGAAAAACTCATAGCTCTGATTGCCTCCTGAAAGAAACTGGAGAGAGCATACACTATCAGCTTTTAACAGCACCCTTGAAAGCTCTAGAACAAAAAGAAGCTAATACACCCAATAGGAGTAGAAGTCAAGAAATAATCAAACTCAGGGCTGAAATCAACCAAGTAGAAAGGAAAAGAACTATACAAAGAATCAACAAAACCAGGAGCTGGTTCTTTGAGAAAATCAACAAGATAGCTAAACCCTTAGCCAGACTAACAAGAGGGCACAGAGACAGTATCTAAATTAACAAAATCAGAAATGAAAAGGGAGATATAACAACAGATTCTGAGGAAATTCAAAACATCATCAGACCCTACTACAAAAGCCTGTACTCAACAAAATTTGAAAATCTGGATGAAATGGACAATTTTCTAGACAGATACGAAATACCAAAGTTAAGTCAGGATCAGATAAACCATCTAAACAGTCCCATAACCCCTAACGAAATAGAAGCAGTCATTAAAATCCGCCAACCAAAAAAAGCCCAGGACCAGAGGGGTTTATTTCAGAGTTCTATCGGACCTTAAAAGAAGATCTAATACCAATACTCTTCAAACTATTCCACAAAATAGAGACAGAAGGAACACTACTCAATTCATTCTATGAAGCTACAGTTACACTGATACCAAAACCTCACAAAGACCCAACAAAGAAAGAAAACTTCAGACCAATTTCCCTTATGAATATCGATGCAAAAATACTCAATAGCATTCTTGCAAACCGAATCCAAGAACACATCAAAACGATCATTCAAAACGATCATTCATCACGATCAAGTAGGCTTCATCCCAGGGATTCACTGATGGTTCAATACCTGGAAATCCACCAATATAATCCACAACATAAACAAACTCAATGAAAAAACTACATGGTCATTTCATTGGATGCTGACAAAGCATTTGACAAAATTCAACATCCCTTCATGATAAAAGTCTTGGAAAGATCAGGAATTCAAGGCATATAACTAAACATAGTAAAAGCAAATTTCGGAACACCCATGATTCAATTCACAGCAACTGTTGGACTGAGTGTGGGGTCCCAGATAGAGGAGTTGGAGTAGGGACTGTAGAGCTGAGGGAGTTTCCATTCCCATGGGGAGGGAGCAACACTGTCAACTGGTCAGGCTCCCCGGTGCTCCTAGTGATTGGACCACCAACCAAAGAATGCATATGGAGGGAGCCATGGGTCTGGCCACATATGTGGCAGAGGAGGGTCTTGTTGGTCATCAGTGGGAAGAGAGGCCCTTAGGTCTGAGAGTGTTAGATAACCCAGTATTGAGGAATGCCAGGGAGGGAAGAAGGGAGAGGGTAAGTGGGTAGGGGAACCCTCAAAGAGTCAAGGGGAAGTGGGATGGGATAGGGGGTTTCCAAAGGGGATACCTGGAAAAGGAAAAATATTTCAAATGTAAATAAAGTATTAAAAATGTACAGTCTTCAGATGTTTTCAAATACACAGGTACGGAATACACAGGTAAGGTCATATTCAACATTGTGACTTTTATATAATGGACTTGAATAGTTACAGTTCTTGACTCACAGTGTGTGGTAGTTTGAATAAAAATGCCTTCATGTGCTCATAGGCACTTGGTATTATTAGGAGGTGTGGATTTGTTGGAGTTGGAATAGCCTTATTGGATGAAAGGAGGAAGGATATTACTGAGGGGTAGGCTTTGAGGTCTCAGTTGATCAAGCCAGGCCTAGTGTTTATCTATCCCTTCCTGCTCTCTATGGAATCAGACATAGAACTGCAGAACTCTCAGCTATGTCTCTAGGACCATGCATACCTGCATGCCTCCATGCTTCCCACCATGATGCATATGGACTAAACATTTGAGCTGCATGTTTTCCTTTATAATAGTTGCTGTGGTCACGGTAACTCGTCACAGCAATAGAAACTCTAGAATACTGTGACAGGACTTAGAACTAATTGCCCCATTCCCATATATATTAAAGACTGCCAGAATAGATGCATGTGAACACACACACAAACACACACATACACAAACACACACATACACAAACACACACACACGAGAGAGAGAGAGAGAGAGAGAGAGAGAGAGAGAGAGAGAGAGAAATAGAAATATTACTCCTGCTATATACAAACATTACATATATGTGCTCATTCCTCATAAACTAGTAGCTATTATTATGGTAGATATATAGTTATATACATTCTAGAATTTGGTTTTAGACTATAAAAATAATTTTCATGGCTTGATAATTTTTTTCAAAGCCCATCATTCACATGTATATTTATACTCATATATATATATATATATATATATATATATATGTGTGTGTGTGTGTGTGTGTGTGTATGTATATATATATATATATATATATGTATATATATATATATATATATATATGATTAATGCTTTTTTAAAGAACAGTTTTTAGCAACTGACCATGAAAGTAATGTTGTTTGAAAATGATCTAGTCTTGGGATTAAGGATATTTACATTTTACCAGAAAGAGAATGAGAATGATGCAAATTGTACCCACCACAATGGTTTGCATATTTGACTTTTAGTCTATTCTTTTTGTCTTCTATCTTCCCAGGGCTAAACGCCTTTACCCTTGGTACTGGCTGATTTCATGTGCCATCTTGACATGTGCTAGAGTCATAAGAAGGAAGGAATCTCAGTTGACAAAATGCATTCATTAAATCCAGCTATAAGGAATTTTTCAATTAGTGATCAATGTGGGAGAGACTAGGTCATTGTGGGTGGAGCAATCCCTGACCTGGTGGTGTTGGGTTTTATAAGAAAGTAGGCTGAGCTGGCCAGAAAGCAGCACTTCTCCATGGCGTCTACAACAATTCCTGCATCAAGTACTCTGCCCTGTTTGAGTTCCTGTCCTGAATTTCTTCAATAATGAACAGCAACGTAGAAGTGTAAGTTGAATAAACCCTTTCCTCCCAAACTTGATTTTTGTTCATGGTGTCCATTGCAGCAGTAGAAACCTTACCCAAGGCAGACTTTGACAATGAAACCTATAATCCATCTTGTAATTGTAGACATCATTACATTCTTCTGTCCTTTAAATGGAGGTAGTTGATCTTTCCTCCCACATCATAAATCAATGCTTAGAGATCAGGCACATTGCTTTTATCTGGTGCTTCCTTCAAGTCCCTTGCTCTCAGAAATAAGACTCAGACTCAAAATATAATTATCTTGGCCATTAAACTAGGCTTTACTATGACTAGATTATAACTAAGGATAATACATTTTATTTTAGCCTACATTCTGCCATGTGATTGGTTACCTGTGTTCAGGTACTATGTGTCTGTCTCATATACCTCCCTAGGCCAATCCCCAGCCTGGCTCCTTCCCAGAATGCTTTCTCTGTCCCAGATGTTTCACTTCTATTTACTGCCTAAGCCATAAGCCATAGGCTTTTTAATTGACAGCTGATGCATACATAGTATACAATACATGATGTATTTTCTCTACAAAATCTAATAGACATGAGATTTCATCATTCCCCTGTTGTTCTGTTAATAACAGGAATTTACCCTATAAATTACACATTATGACTTTCAATTGGGCATTTCAAATACCCAAGGCCAATGTAAAATTTATTTTAAAAAAACAAAGAAATCATAAACATATCCAAATCCATATTTAGCATGTTTCATTTACACATTTAAAAATAACACAAACTCGATTTTACAAACACATGCCACGTGTTTCCATTTGATTTTTTACCAGTGAATGATGCTTATTTCTAAATCCTATTTAAAATAAGTATGGCTAAAGTCACACATATTTACCTAGATGAGTTTATCTAACAGATTCCATTCATGGAATCTCCTTTCCTATGTGTTACTTCTCAGCCTTCTCCTCTTCCTAACTACCATTTAAATCTTGATCTCCATCTCTTCATAGGTTCACAGTTGATCTCATCTGCTGTATTAATGTAGATAGGATCTAAATGCTGAAACCCCAGTGCTCATACCACTGACTAGACTTTTCCAGTGAGACATGGTTTAGTATAGCCAAATATTTACTGAAAGTATTTATGTTTGTTTCAGAGACAAACAAACATATGTGTCCATAGCTGCATTTTTAAGTCAATCCTCCTCTACCAGTCTGGTTTTATTTTGATACAGAAATATATAAAATGTTAGAAAATGTCATCAATTTCCCAGATGGGTAGTTAAAATAAATAAGAAATAAAGTAAAAGCAAACCTATTGTCATTGCTTATTTCTCTTTATCATTTAAAAGAAAACACACGCACAAACATTCAACGCATTGACTAATCTTGGAAGTTACAGATGATTTAGAGAATATTCAATTGCTCAAGATGCCATTATGAAATACTAGATACTGGCTAGATATTGATTTCAACAACAGAAATGGAGTTTTAATGTTGAAGAAGTTGGGACATCTGCCATCATGCTGCTAGAATGTTGATATCATTCTTCCTGGATTATAAATTTTCACCTGCTTTCTGTCTCCTCCTAGACTACTATAGCTAGGTTGTCATTTTGTTCTCATAACATTCCCAGGTTGTTTGGATTAAAGCTCCACCTTTGTGAACTAGTGATCAACTACTGATGGATCCATTCACCAGGTGCAGTCATAGAGGATTCTGCCCTTCAACATATGAATTTTAGAAGAATATGAATCAAACACGACACCACACCTCTGTTTTCAATGTCACCATCCTTGACCTTGGTTAATTCTTTTGTTTTTTCAGTTGCTTCATCAATGTTTGCACTCTGACAAGTAGTTTCTTTTAAAAAATCAGAAAGGTCTTTTAAAAATATTTAACCATTTGACTTTACTTCACTGCCTAAATCTTTCAATGGTATCTCACCAAGCTGAAAATATAAACAAAATTCATTCATAGTTCCACTAAGATGATGCATAATTCTTTCCTTCTATCAATAAACGGGTGATGTGTCTTGGTTGCTCTCTAGAATCACACTGCATTTTATTACATATGAGAGCTTCCTTACATGTTTATTCTACCTGCACCATAATTCTGGTATGCCTTTTTCTCATGAGATGAGATGCCTCTTTCACATTCTTATCCCAGCTAAAGCATCATCCCACAGGAGACATTTCTACAGGCTGGAGAGACACCTCAGTCATACTTTGAACAGCTCTTGAAGAAGTTCCAAGTGTAGTTCCCTTACTCAAGAGTTAAATTCCCACAACCCAAATTGGATGACTAGCCTACATGGGTATGTACTCAAAGGTTTGACTATCTCCCCACACACATAATTTCAAAAGAAAATATTAAAAAGATTTTTAAATGATAAGCTTTCGGTATCCCTACATTTCTTCTCTTCTCAACTAGAATATACACTATAAAAAGGCAAAGATAGCTGCTTGTTTTTATAGACCATAGAGCGAATACCATCTTGAAGTAATAAGACAATTAGCTGTACATTGCCCAGATAGGCAAAGGAAAAATTTAAAATCTAACTACCAAGGTTAACATGAAGAAAAGAAGGCACTTCTGGAGGAATGATGAGAAAAGCTCATTTGGGGATGCGTAGAAAGTTACATATTGTGAAGTATTTTAAAATATGGATTAAGACAAATTACCTTGTCAAATATGCTGTTCCATAGTTCAGGTAAACTGAGGACATTATTTAAAGGGTGTAATACATCACAAGAACGAAATAAAAAACAATTCATGGTTCAGGTGAATGAGGTTGTTGATTGACAAGGGAGAAACTCTACTGGCACTACTCACATACTTTAGTCTCTCATTCCCTAAAATAAGGGATTTAGCAAACTGCTCAACATTTTCACAAAAACCAGGTTTTACATAAGAGTCACAGGAATTCAAAAATGTAATGCATAGTATGTATTAAAACAGAGGAAATTCAAGGTCTTTCCATTACTATGTGGAGTTGAATATTAATGTTAAGAAGGATTTTTCTTAATTCAAGTGACTACACTAAAGGAGAAAAACAAAACATCAAAAAAAAAAAAAAAAAACTAACAAACAAGCAAATACCAAAACCAAAACCAAAACCAAACCAACCAAACAAAAAAATCCCGCAAAATTAAAAAAAAAAACCAGAAAACAAAACAAAACAAAACAAAACAAACAAACAAAAACAAACAAACAAACAAAAAACTTTACTCTGCACCATCTTAGAGGAGATACTAGCCTTTTCTTGCCAGATAGAATCCTTTGAGTAATTCATAGGCTATCTACTCAAGTATTGCCATTTGAACAAAGAGATGCATGTTTAATGTTTTTTGTAAAGTATCCAGCATGGAGTATAAGTGTGTTTCTAGTGCAAAGCGAATGGCATCTAATCTAGAGAATTCTGGGAATATGTTTTCAGGATAATGGTATAGCAAATATGGCATGTCAAAAGATGTACAAACTAAAAATACTGCTAGACTCAACTGGTTTCTGGGCCCTACCTATAGAATCTGGTGCATACAAAAGAGAGAATCTGCTATATATTATCAATAAAGCTAACCAGCCTCTGTTGGCACAAGTAAGAAAGACAGTTGATGGCTCTCTACTGTGACAGAGAGACTAAGACAACCCTTTCTAAAAGACCCCTGGGAGCCAGAGAGATGAGGCTTAAAGCAAAGCACAGATGAAAGAAAATAATGGAAGTGTGTATTGAAGAAGATCACTAAGAGCAGGTAGATCTATATGGAGCAAATTACAGAAAGCCATAACGTAGTCCAATGTATTATACATGATCTACCATTTCCGCAGCCCAGTTTTACCTGGATCAGATGGTGAGAGAAAACCTTTAACCAATAATAATAGACACTCAAATGGTTTCTGTCGGCATGGGATTATGAGCAAAGATACAAATGTCAGCCATTATACATGTAACAAGGTCTTTACAAAGGTAAAAGAAAATTTTAATAATTGGAAGCTATCATAAAACCAGAGACTTTATCTTAAATGACAATCATTACCATGTGAATGAGTATGTTTCAAAATGTAAAAACATGGTTGGAGAAAAGAAAAGAAAGGAATTGCAGGCACTACTAGAGTTGTGGGGTTATGGGTTCTATGCTAATAATAGGGCTCAGAACATAGAAATCCCAAGTATCTGAACTTAGCATTTAAAAAACAAACTATTGGATCCAAAATGTCACACTGATTTCCTCATGCCTCTCTCACCTGATACGTGGTACAAAAAAAAAGTACTCCCTGAAAAGTATAACATGAAAATCAGTCATAAGACCTGCCTTTTGTCTTAGACCATGCTCTATATCCAAGGTCAATCTGAACACATAATCCTGGCTAAATTCTTCTACCTTTACCTCTGCTCTTTAATACATGACATCACTTACATTAGCTCATTCATATTTGATAACTCATTCATTTCCTTTTAATTAACATTAAAATGATTTAATTAACATTAAAATCATTTCTAAAAGCTCCCACCTCAGATAACAGTTTCCTGATACTATTAAATAATTTTCTTTTGATATGTTTCTTTTACAATAGGAGTATCAATCACCTTGAACCTATTGGGGTGAAGAAACCATACTAATTTTCCACCACTATTCTCTGAGCATGCAAACCTACAGAGAAGGAAATTTTTTGAAGTACTTTGATCCCAATGATCTCTGTGCTTTCTGCCTTAGTAGGTAAAGTGGCATATGTTGTTTTTATCCTATCTTGCTAAATAGTAAAGATAATTTCTAATCAGAAACACAAATACAAAATTCAGAATAATGGTTGTTGGTTTTACAAGACAGAATAGAAATCGTCTCTGGATTTTGACTCCTAAATATGTTTATTTATTACTAAGGCTGATCTGTAGTAAAAACCAATACTCAGCTAATATAAATATAAAATATTTGATGATTAAATATTGGCAAAGAATTGTCATACACTATTTCAGTGGTTCTCAACCTTTCTAATGATACAACACCTTAATTCAGTTCTTCACGCTGTGGATACCAAAACCATAAAATTATTAATACTTCATAACTATAACTCTCTGAAGAAAGAAATTGAAGAAGATACCAGAAGATGAAAAGATCTCCCATGCTAATGGCACAGTAAGATTAACATAGTAAAAATGACCATTTTACCAAAAACAAACTACAGATTCAATGCAATTCTCATCAAAATTCCAACACAATTTTTCATAGAACTTGAAAGAGCAATTCTCCACTTCATGTAGAAAAACAAAGGCACAGAATAGACAAAACAATCCTGAATAATAAAAGAACTTCACGAGGAATCACCATCCCTGACCTCAAGTTGTACTTTAGAGCAATGGTGATTAAAAAATAAAAAACTGCATTGTATTGGTACATAAACAGACACTTCGATCAATAGAATAGAATCAAAGACCCAGAAACAAACCCTCACACATATGGGCACTTGATTTTTGACAAAGAAGTCAAAATAACAAAATGGAAAAAAAATTAAAAACATCTTGAACAAATGGTGCTGGTCTTACTGGGTGTCGGCATGTAGAAAAATGCAAACATATCCATATCTATCACCCTGCACACAATTCAATTCCTAATGGATAAAGTATCTCAACATAAAACCTGATACTTATGTCTAATAGAAGAGACGTGCAAAATAGCCCTGAATATACTGGCACAGGAGAAAATTTCCTGAATAGAACACCAATGGCTCAGGTTCTAAGATCAACAATTGATAAGGGGGACCTAATGAAACTGAAAAACTGTAGTAAGACAAAGGACATTGTCAATAGGATAAAAAGACAGCCTATGGATTGAGAAAAGAGGTTTACTAATCCTACATCTGACAGAGGAATAATATCTAAGATATATAAAAATTTCAAGATGTTACAGTCCAACTAACCAAATAATCCAATTAAAAAATGCAGTACAGAGCTAGACAGAGAATTCTCAATAGAAGATCTCAAATGGCCTAGAAACACTAAAAGAAACACTGAATATCTTTTGTCAATAGGGAATTGCAAAACAAAATGATCCTGAGATTTCACCTTAAGCAATCAGAATGGCTAAGTTCAAAAACGTAAGCTACAATCCTGCTGGCAAGAATGTGGAGAAAAGGAAACACCCCTCCATTGCTGGTGGGATTGTGTTCTGGAAATTAATCTGGCATTTTCTCAAAAATTGAAAATAGTTTTACTTGACGATCAAGCTATACCACTCCTGGGAATATATACAAAAGATGCTATACCACACCACAAGGATATGTGCTCCACTAGGTTCATAGCAGCTTTCTCAATAGTCAAGAACTAGAAATAACCTAGATGCCCCTCAATCAAAGAGTGGATATCTATATCCATTCTTCGGTTGAGGGACATATGCTTCATTTGCAGAATGGAATATTATTAAGCTATTAAACAAAGACATCATGAATTTTGCAGGCAAATGGGTGGAACTAGAAAATATCCTAAATGAGGTAACCCACATCCAAAAGGTATGTATTTATTGATAAGTGAATATTAGCCATAAAGGACTGAATACCCATGATACACCCCACGTACTAAGGAAGTTAAACAAGTAGGATGGCACAAGAGAGGGTGCTTTTTATTCACACTTTGAATTGGGAACAAAATAGTCATAAGAGGCAGAGGGAGGGTGGAGTTTGAGTGGGAGAGGGGAAGGGCAGGGGAATGTGGGGATAAGTTCAGATGTGGGGGGAGAGACAGGAGAGAGGCACAGAGGGCCAGGAGTATGGATAAAAATATGCAGCTGGAGGGATGGAGAGTGGGGAGAATCACTGGGAAGTGACACAGACCCAGGATGGAAGAGTCTCCCAGTAGTCAGTGTGGGTGACATTAACTGAGATGCCTAATAGTGGGGATATGGAACCTGAAGAGACTACCTCATGTATCCAAGCTGTACCCCCAGTGAGTTATAAGAACACCAACTCACCCACAGAACTTTTGACCTGTAATTTGTTCTATCTATAAGAGATTCAGGCACAATCATGGAGCAGAGACTGAAGGATTGTCCATCCATTTACTGACAGAACATGAAAACCAACTTATGGGCAAGCACCAATCCCTAAAACTATTAATGATACACTGATGCGGACTGGAGCTTAGCATAAATATCTTCTGAGAGTCTCTACTAGCAGTGATTGAAACAGATATAGATACCCACAACCAAATATTGGATGAAGGTAGTGGACTTTTATGGAAGAATTGGGCAAAGGATTGAAGGCACTGAATGAGATGGGAATCTCACAGGAAAATGAACAGCATCAACTAATCTGGACCCCTGGGAGCTCTCAAGAATAATTCACCAACTAAAGACCATACACAGGGAGGAATAAGGCTCTTGGTACATATGTAGCAGACCTGCAGCTCAGAATCCATGTGGGCTCCCCAACAAGTGGAGCAGAAGCTCTCCCTAAAGCTGTAGCCTTGACTGTGGTATCTCTTCCCCAACAGGGCTGCCCTGTCTGGCCTCAGTGGAAGAGGATGAGCCTAATCAGGCGGAGACTTGATGTGCCAGGATGGGGAGGGGATATTCAGAAGTGGCCCCACCCTCTCTAAGGAGAAAAGGGTATGTGGAGCGGGAATCTGGGAGAGTGGGATGGGGAGAAATGTATTGTTTGGGATGTAAATAAATGAATAAATAAATACAAAGAGAAATACTTCATAACATAATTTTGCTACTGTTATGAACCACAATGTAAAGATCTGATATGCAGGATATCTGATATGTGACTCCAAAGGGAAAATGATACACTGATTGAGAGCGACTATACTAAAATTAAGAAGGTAAGACATAAGTTTTAACTTAAAGTATGTGGGTAAATCTCACAAGCTTCATGGATGGTATCTACCTTGATGATTTCTCTTCCAGGTTCTGTATTAAATATTATACAGTAAGGCTAAAAGTTTGTAAACAAGCAAAGGAATAGAACACTAAGCCTGCTAAAAGAATGTGCATGCCACACGTGGACACTTGCTTTTTGAAATTGGAGCTCTGTTGGAGCTATGGCAAAGGGACATGAGTCAGTACCAAAGCATGTACTATGAAACCAAAACATTTTTTTTTTTTTTTTTTTTTTTTTTTTTACTGTAAGCTTACTATGTAGCTGAAAATGACTTTTAAATTTGGATTCTCCTGTATCTACCTCCCCAGTGCTAGTATTAGAGGCCTACAATATCAAGCCTCTTTGAGGCAGTGCTGGAACTTTAGCCCAGAGCAACATACACAGTAGGCATTTACTCTATCAACTGAACTACAATTCCACCACAAAGAGAAACATTGGATTGTTGCCTCTATTAGTTATGTACATTTGTACAATTTTGTAAGCAACCAAGACCTTTACTTTTTCACCAGAACAAAATTGTGATTATGGAAACTATTAGAAGATTAGCTGTTGAATTTAGGAACAAGTAAAATGGTTGCTTGTCTACTATTTAATTTTTGTTGTTGATATAGTGTTGCTGATGAATATTTTAGGTATACAATGATGAGTTTAAAAGTATAGTTAGTTATTTTTCAACTAGAATATGTTTTCTGAAAACATTTAACAAGAGCTAAATACATAGGATAAACTGAATAAAACAATTGTCCCTTCCACATGAACTGGTAATGCCCAAATTTCTTTGTATCATCAAGCATATGTGGTTGTTGTTTTTGAGGCTCCCAACAGATTAATATTTATGTAGTTTATCTCTTTCAACATAATTTGACTGTGTAGAAAATTCAGTCTTTTATCCATAGAATCTGAAGCTAGTAACTGTGTTTATTTCCAGATGGTTTTTATAAACTTCTTTTGATGATGTGGAGTTATTAATCAAAATGTAAAATGTCCATTGCTCATCTGATTTTCTTCTTACTGTCAAAATAAAATTAACTTTCTTTATCTTGTGTGTTTGTATGTATGTGTATGTGTGTGCGCGCGTGTGTGTGTATTGGCACCTATACCAGTGACATTTTAATTAAGAATCATACAATCTATAAACACCTGGTTGTGGTAGCTTATGCTTATACACTCAGACCTCCAAAGACTAAGGCAGGAGGATCCCTACAAGTTCAAGCCTAGCCTGAGCTACATACTTAGTCCTAGGCCAGTGTAATATAGAGAATGAGATCATTTAAGTAAGTGCAAATAAATAATAAAGATATAAGGTATCATCTGGACTTGCACTTCAAAATGAACTTTTTCCAGTGTAAGATTGTTCCCAGACTGATATGGCTGCCTATTTTATTATGAGTTTCAACTTCTTCCCTATCTGCTACCATCACTGTGTTGAACTGTTGTTTTTGACATCCTCAATAATAAAAACAAATGACATATAATGAAGGCCACATGGAACAATGGTTATGAGTGTGTCTTTAGATACAGAAATTCAATTCCAGCTTGGCCCCTTACCAGCTGAGTGACCTGACTTGCTTCTCTCTATGCTTTAGGTGGTAGGTAATAAAAATGATTAGAAAGATGCACCCAAGAGGGCTGTTGTGATGATTAAGGCAAACTAGGGTACATAAAGACATTTAGCCTTTACAGGAAAAATGAATCTGAACACAGTAAACTGGAGAGATGTATTAAGGAGTCATTGCAATAATCTAGGGGCGAGATGATAATGTCCTAGGGTGATGATAATGAAACAGAGAGGCGTGAAATAGCCTGACACAATTTGGAGAATTAAAATTATGAATTAATGCATGTGGGGTTTTTTTACCCATTATGTCCTCTATTAGGCCTAGCTCTCATGCTTGCTTCCTGTAAACAGTTCTTGACTATGCTATCATTCATTGATTGGTTTACACTGAAATATAACGCTATCCCTCTATAACCTGCCACTCAACACTTCATTTTCAGATTCTTATATCATTACATATTTATATTTGTGTTTGCATTTGGGTGTTTCATTTAGGCATACTTTTATAGAGCTATAGAAATATGTATGTATTTCTCAAATACATACATTCTATTTGAGAAATACCATGTTTTACTGTGTAAATCTGAGATACAATTTGGATAGTAAAAAAGAATTCTGAATTTATAAAATATCAACCAGTCTAGACTCTAACTGAATATATATCTAATTTAGTGACATAGTATATACTGATTAATTTATTACATAGACATGCATGAGGAGCAACAACTATTGATTTCATTGTCCTTACAAAGAGAAAACTGGTGATAATGATAGTGTATATTCTAATCATCACCGATACTACCACTCTATATTTGCACACAAACACACACACACACACACAGAGGGAGGGAGAGAGAACACACAAAAGGAATAGAGTTTGTTTTGTGTTGGCCCATTATCACCAACATGGCACCCAATAATTACTGTGACTGGGGATGACATTTTTGTTGGTTCATTTGTGTTCTCAGTCCTACACTACTTTTCAGCAGGAGATTCTTGTGATTTGTAACTCATTAGAACTGGAATAATTTCTTTCTTATAGTTTCTTTGAAACAAGTTCTTGTTATATAGCTTTAGCTGTCCAAACTCATGATCCTCCTACATCTGCTCCCTCAGGACTAGATCACAGATATGTGCCACCATATCTTTATCTGACTATGGAATCATATCTTAGTACAGATAGAACTGAGGATAAAGAATTGTCTAGGTCAGACTGCTGTGTCCTTTATCTTGTCACTTTCCAGAGGTAACAGAAAGATTCAGCTTCTGAAAGAATCTATGTAATACTTTCTTCTTGATAACACAATGCATCATTTTGTTTTACAGTACTGTGAGTCGTACCAGAGCTTATGAAGGCCAATCAAGCCCTCTAGCACTAAGATGCAACTCAGCCCAATTGAAAATTGATCTTGGGAAATGAACTGATTTTATGGAAAAATAACAGAAAGCATTATATTTATATTTGCAGGGATGGACTCTGGTCTTGAACTAGACACAATGAGATTATAGAATTAGTAAAAGATACTGAGTCCTGAGCATCTTGAGAAAATAGAGAATGGATAGAAGAAGAAGCAAGGTTGAAAATGATTTTGGACCCATAAAATAAAAACAAATTTTTTAATCGACACATCCCTACTTGGGTAAGCTAAATTTACTTTATCTATATGAGAAGAACATGATAAAAAATGGGTAGGTGCTGAGGAGATCACTGTCATTAGGTGCCACCCTGGTATAAAAACCTGAGTTCAATGCTGAGAACACACATGTATTGAAGAAAATGGTGATATACATTTATAATCGTACCTCCAGGAATATAGAGTCTGATAGATGTCAGAACCTCCCTAG